>OX387192.1:21110546-21710546 GCA_947561395.2 Buxus sempervirens | reverse complement strand
CACCAAATCATGTACTGCATGGTGGGCATCTGTCATTTTTGTCCATCCACTATTGTCTTGGAACCACTTTGAATATTGAGATGCCTTTCCTTGAAAGCACTATCAAAGAATCATGCAGCAATAATTCATCATACAGTACACAGCTTCTTCAAGATTGTTAGAATAAACCCTGTAGAAATTGGAGACAACTGCATGGATATTATTGGAAGGGATTCTTCCTCCACCTGAGATTTCTAGATTCTCTTTGGACGCTTCAACTACAGTAGCTTGAGGTTATAACTAGGTCATTTCCATTTGGCAAGTGCCATCAGCTTACCCTCGAGGATGTCTGGCCAGATCTAAACATCAAACACTATTTATTCTTGTTGTTTTTCTTCTTCTTTTTGTTTTTATAGGGGAGAATAGAATGGTTGTGGGGTGGTAAAGCAAGTAGCACCTATTCTTTTTTTTTTTTTTATATTTATGTGCTAGTCCTTCATTTGCTATTCTTACTAATCTATGCGCAAATTTTTTGTGATATTTGGGTTTATAGGCAGGGCATCACGTGCAGGAGGATTGTGGTGAAGAATTAGGACAACTCATTGCAGGCATTATTAGCAAAAGGAGTTGATTTAGGAGAAGGACTAAATGAAGGAGTTGAGCACCATTCAACTGTTTTGATCAGAAACAATGTTTTAAGTGTAATTGACATTAAATCAAGCACACATCCAAGCAAAAAGTAAAATTCCTAATACAAAGGAATATCTGTCTTCTTTGTTAGTTTATAGTTATATAGAGAGAGAGAAAAAAATACAGCAAAATAACCATTTTTCTCAAGACTGTTCCAGTCTTCTTCACTATACATTTAGGTGTTAGGAGGGAGAGATTTTTCAAGAGGAGGGGGAGGGGGAAGGGAGGGAGAGAGAGAGAGAAGGGAAAGAAATAACCCTTGTCTACAGCAAGATTATCAGAAGAGGTCAACGTAGAAACTCTAGAACTGCATAATATGCTATCAACACTGGCAGGGAAACCATCATTCCAAATATAATCCTGAAAACAAAAAACAAAAAATGTAACAAATTAGAGCATTTCAATTTTTAAGTGAACATTTTTATCCTTTTTCTTTTTTATTTTTAACAAAAAATTAAACTCTTATTCTTATGTGAAGAAAGTAAAGCTTAAACAACTTACGCAGTGCTAAGTACATCTGCATGTAATCCGTATTCCTTTGCATAAATAAAGGAAGTGATGGATAGGGGTAGTGCTGCCTATGAACAACAATATAGAAACCAAAAAAAAAGGTCGTGAGATTAAGTGCAGTGTTTCCTCTCTATTAGGATGAAATACAAGTGATTACTAGCATAAATGTTAGGTTAAATTAAAAATTATCCAATGGTTATTTTTGGACATGTGACATGTTTTTTCCATGCTTCTTGGTTTAAAGGGTGTATAAATCTTATTATTTAGCAATGGTTAAAATTTCAGCAGCCCAGCACTACTGGGACATGGTGGTCATATGATGAAGTCCCAGTTTATCTGGGCCTGTTGTTTGAAGTGCAAAACAAAACAAAAATAAAAAAATAGAGAAAATTAGGCAGGGCTTTAACTCTATTATCTACATTTTTTGTGTATGTATGTGTGTATGTATATAATAACACCAGACTAAGTTTTATATGTTATATATGTGAAAAAATGAGAGGAGATATTTTTTGAAAGAAGGAACCAAATCCAGATACTCGACTTCTTTGATATTTCAAATCCTCTACAGATCCATGTCTAGGTTATTCTAACAATTTTTTCTTTCATGTTCTTTCATGACATCCGAATTTTTTTTAATCAAAAATTCAAAAAACTTGTAATTAAGTTATTCCCACATACCCTTTTCCTTTTCTACCTCTCGTCTAGATTTGGTATGCCAGGGAGTTGAATCCGAAGCCACTTTCATAGGTTAAGAGGGACTTTTATGGTTAACAGTAGTGTTATGTCTCTACATTTGTGATTAAACATTAAACGGAAAAATAAATAAATATTTTGATTTGGTAATCTGATTGTTAAAATCAACATTATTGATCTCATCATAATATGAAATAATTTTTACTTGTCAAAACAAAGGAAAGAAAGCCTCTCTAATTTTATCATCTGTCTGTTTAATTTATATTGAATATTTCCTCTAAGGTCCTCTGATTTTTTTTTTGGTCTAAAAGCATCCCAGATGCATGTCTTTGCATCCAATTGCTTTCTTGGATCTAAAGAGAATATAGAATATCCTATTAATTTTTCACAAATATAATAAAAAAAAAAATAGTTATCTTTAGCAATATCCCAGTGTTTAATACCCTTGCAATTTTATGTAAATATTACAGCATTAGCTTCTTTTTTTTTTTTTTTTTAAATAATGGGTATAGATAAAGAAAACATCAGCAAGAACAATAACAAAGAAGTAAGAACAAAATAAAGTAGCAAAGTTTCAGAACCCTAGCATTTTGCTTAAAATCCTTTTTGTAAAGAGGATTTATGAAATAAGGGAGACTTCTACAGTTTCATCATATTCTTAATTATTCTTGTGGTATATGTTGGGCTGGCATGTCATGGGATTTTTTAGTACAAGAGTCAATCCGAGCTATTCAGAACTTGGGTTCACCCTGAATCTGGAACCTTTATTAGTTTTTTGTGCTTACCATGTTTTTAAGAACATTGTTATAGGGAGTGTCTTTGGTGAGTCACCTGGATGATTGCCACACGCAAGACATCACCATGCATCCCCAAAGCGATGGCACTGATCGCCATGGCTGCCGGTCCAGCAACAAACCTTAGCACCATTCCAAACAGGGTAAGGCTAGTGCTACAGGCAATCAATTTTTGCTGCAATGCCATGAACAGTCCTGGAAAGGAGAAACCCCATGTTAAGTTTCAACTGAACTTGAGAGTATTCGAATGATCTTGAAAGAGCAGGAGCTGAATGACTTTCTCACCCAAGCTAAACATGGAAGTCCCAGTCCCAGCGTTCGACATGATCAGTAGAGATTCCTCCAAGATCTTGGGCATTTTGAAGTGCCATCTGGTGGTATTCACAGACAAGAAATGGAGGAGGACAAAGGACTTGAAGATAAACTAGTCATTGACCTTGTAAGGAAGGTGTCAACCATGACTAAGAAGAGTTCCATACCTGTTTGAGATAAAAGCCCACATGATTCCAATAATAGAAGCATATGAATTTGGATTGAGAGCCAGTTTGAGCCATACAATCTTCATCAAAGACCAAACTGGAGGTCTAGTAATGACCACCACAGTCTCATTTGCTTCCATGGAAACTGAGGGATTAGTAACTTTGGTTGACAAGGAGACGTCGCTCGTTGCCTTGCAGGACTCCAATGAAAACAAAAGAATAGGTAACCATAAGATTGCCTGAATTACTGAACCTTGTGCAATGAAATCGACGGCTGTTGGCCCGTACATGGCCTTAATAAGGGGCACCCCTACAACCAGAGAGTTAGTGAGAGTACATATAGAGAAGCTTGTTATGGACCAACAATAGCTCCCCTTTCTACTGCACTTGGTCCAGATGGCTACTATAATGACAATGATGAATTTGGAGATGGCATCAGCGCCAATGAACAAGTAGTTCATCTTGAAGGGATCGACATGAGCTGTGAACTTAAAGATGAAGAAAGGGACAGTGAAGTAGCAGACAAAGAGGTTGATTGCATTGCACTGTTCTGGGGTAAAAATGTGGAGCCATCTCACGGAAACATAGCCTAGAACCAGTGCAACATAAAGGGGTATAATGGCCAAAAGCACCTTATAAATATCCTCCCATCCTATTACCATTTTCCTCCTGTTTTCCCTACAAACAGGCCCTTCAAATTAAGGGCCTGAAAACCTTGACCTCTGCTTTGAAGTGTTGTTGATATCTTGTAAAATTTACATCAATCTAGAAGCATTTATTTATACATTTGAGAGAAAAAGCACAACTATTGTGTTGGAAGAGCATGGAAGTATCAGATTCTTTTCCCTGGATTCCCATCTCATTGCATGATTGATCTTTCCTGGGAAGTTGGTGATTCTTTCACCAATTTGTTTGGTTTGGGGGTAGACTGATAGAGCTTTATTTCCCTGTCTCCCTGTCTTTCTTTCTCTCCCAACAGAACATGTTCAATAAGGGATTGCTTGATTTTGAGGAGATATTATTGCAGTATATTCCTCCCACATCACTTGATATACTTTGTGTAGAAGCATTTCTTTTGGAAAACAAAGAACCAATACCATGTTTTTCAAGTGCTATAAAGTGTGCAAGTCTCTACCTCCTTCCATGGCTCTATTGTGACTTTGTATCATCTTGAGTGGGTTTCTTACTTTAATTTTTTCTGATGTTTGACATGTTACTGTGTTAGTGTCTTTGTCTCACTTATTTGTGGAATGGTAAGAAGTAGCTTTTGTTGTGATGCTCTTTTCTTCTCCTCCATATCCAACTCCTATTAGTGGACATTTTCTCTTTGTCGCGTACATAGATCTTCGGCAATGGCATGTCCATATGTTGATTCCCAGGTTATGGCTAAGTGGGATATGATGGGATATGCTTCTGGTCTTGTGCTTCTTCCATGTGAGGTAATTCCATGTTGGGATACCATCAAAAATGTTGACTTAAAAAGTTCAAGAGAAACAATCTTTTGTTCCAGATCCATTCAAGCATGAACTGGTCTCAACTGACCCAACCAGTTGGATAGGTGGGCATCAGACCCAAGCCAAATCTTGCAGGTGATTCATTTGGTAATGAAATAATGCTTTCCAAGTGCAGGATTGTTGTAAAGTAATAACTCGGTAAGTTCGACGATGAATCCACAGGGAAGGGCTTTGATTTGCAGTTCAAAATGATAAGTTAAATTAGAACAATCAGACTTGATTCTTCAAGAGTTGATTTGGGTGATTGAAAAAAAATAAAATTGGAGTAGAATTAATATCTTTATATGCTAAGAGGCTGTTTGGTATAACTTTTCAAAGTAGAAATAAAGTTGACAAGTGAAAAAATTCTACCAAAGAGTTTACTAAAATTGTTTCTAGCCTCCCCAAATTTAGTGCTAATAAAGTGCTTAAATAGGCTAGGAAAGAAAGCCTAATGTTTACATTTTCCCGAATTAAAAGCTGCCTTATTTTTAGAATGCAGATTTATTGCCACTTTTGACCTTTTTGAAGTTGGAATCTCTAAAATTCTTATCTCATAGATTTGTAGCCCTTCCAGTGTGGTTTCCAGCGCCTCAAAAATCGCATCAATTGGATAAGTGAGCAAAAAATTAGCTTCAAAATAATGAAGTGTGTTTAGGCTCTCTAGCGCAATTTGGATTTGGACTTGGTTTCCTTTCGACTCCGTTTAGATAACCGAAATGGACCTGATTATGTGAGAAAAACAACTTTCTGGTAAAAACTTTGCATTGGGATAGCCAAAAAAACATGGGACCCATAGAAAATGAAATCAGTAAAATTCTTTCCAACGCTACACTAGCTGGTGCACGTGCAGTATTGCACGTTTGAAGGAAGAGGTAGGCAAAGAGGGAACACTTTTGTAATCGATTATTAAGTTCTAAAAAAAAAAATTTGAGGTAGTTTTGACCATTGTAAAATTTTATTAATGAATTTTCGAGATGGTGTAAAGGCTGTTTTGGAAAGTGAAACATTTTGTTTGGAGTCATCCCCAAGGGGTCTATTCTCGTTATATCTATATCTATACTATATATAATGAGAAAAGGCCCTTTGGAATCGTGCCGAACAAAATACATAGCTTTCCAAAAAAACCCTAACACACTATTGAAAAAATTTATTAATAAAAAGCTGAAACGGTCAAACATTTCATCCCTAAATGGATGATATTTATCAAATTTTTCGAGTCTTTGTTGACATAAATTAAGCAATTTAATTGAGAAGAGTACCTTTGAAAAGCCTTCAAAAATGGGACCAAATATAATCAATCTTTATGTCAAAATTATGTATTTTCTTTTACTTCTAAGAAATATGCTTCAATTTCGCATATTTCTTCAAATAGGGGAATGCACATGCTATTTGTATAGAAAATTTAAATTGAAAAAAAAAGGAAGGCGTTTTGGTTATACAATGTTAGGCAATTAGTAAGTCATACAAGTGGCATTAACAAACGAGTGTAGAAGTTATTTTAAAAGAAAACAAAAAACAAAATGGAGAACATTTTGTGTATGAAATATTAGTGAGAAAAGGGGGTATGCTTTATACAATAGTATAGATAAGGCTCATCAAATGATTAATGCTCTTATGCCTTTCAAGAACATACTAGAATTTGATCAACAATGCAATCATAAAGTTACAGGAAGGGTAAACTTTATAAGCCCCACTTTAGCTTTTATGAAAGTACATATATGTCACTCCACATTTCCAAAACAAAAACAACATTGATCTCCTCAGATTGGGCTGGTTAATATTGACTTCCACTTTACCGAGTGGTCATCAAGATTTTTTAATGAGTACGATTAATTTTAACCCTTGTCATTTTAGCCAGATGATTGACTAGCCTTCTTAAATGCTTTCTAAATTTTCCTACTTTACCATTATATAAGTTCAATTATATATTATTTTCCTTTAGATATTGGAAAATGTTTTTTAAGGTAAATTAAATTATATTTGTTTAATAAGGAAAATTTACGGTTAAACCTCTTGAGGTTTAAAATTGATCATTTATGCCTTGTTTGGTATAACTTTTCAAAGTTATTTTTTAACTTTTCAAAGTAAAAAAGTAAAAAAAAGAAAAAAAAATCTAAAAGTTAGTTTTGTAACATAGTTTAAAAAGTAACTGTTCAAAAGTTGAATAGTTATTCTCAAAATTTTTTGAGAAGTTAAAAAAAAAAAAAGATTTTTCATAAGTTGAAAAGCAACTTATCATTCTTAATTCTCTTTCCCTGACCACCACCACCACTATATCTACCTCCACCAAATCTATTATCAACATTATCATCATCACTATCATTAATACCAACTTTTTAACTTTCAAAAGAAAATAACTAGATTTTGACTTCTTGATATGATGCAATGACTTCAATCTTCTTTTGGGACCTCGTCACAATTACCAAGCAGCACCATTGAAATCTCCCAATCTTCGATGCATGTATGGATTAGATCTTTGCTACATTTATGTTGGTTTCAAATCCAGTGCTC
The DNA here is from genome assembly GCA_947561395.2 of Buxus sempervirens. Taxonomy (NCBI): domain Eukaryota; kingdom Viridiplantae; phylum Streptophyta; class Magnoliopsida; order Buxales; family Buxaceae; genus Buxus; species Buxus sempervirens. Next base: position 21,703,394 of record OX387192.1, on the reverse strand, counting down.
CTTTGGCAAGAGGTTAGGGATAGAGACTACAGCTAATAAACCTTATAAATAAAACAAGGGTAAGAATGTCTTTTCGCTTAGCCTAATTGACACCGTCTTGTTTCATTTGACAGCAAGGGTTGTAAGTGCTTATTTTTCAAGTCTCGGGAGAATTAAGTGATCAATTTTAAACCTCAGGGGAGTCTCCGTACCCCTTGCTCAAGACTCAAGGGGTCTAGTTGTAAATTTCCCATTCAAAAGTCGCTCATCAAATTTTTGTCTCCAATATTTCTCATCTGTTTCCTTTTTCTTAGGACAAGGGGAATCGCTCACTAAGAGAGTAGCAAAAGAATTAGAAACAAAAAAGGGCCTTTTGGAAATATATTGTTCAGTGGGCAGTTAGTGATAATACTCTTACACATGGCAATAAACTTTGGTATTAGAGAAAATTGGGAAAAAAAGTGGAAGGCATTTTGGGTATAAAAAGTCAAGCAGAGAAAACATGGGGTTGGCTTTATATATTAGTATAGATTAATGTTTGAAATCATCAAGTGAAAATGTGATTAATCCTTTTCTTAGGATCAAAATCTTGAGAACTTATTAGTTCTTTCCAGAATAGATTGTGGATCCACGGAAGACTAGAAATTATTGAGTTGATCCATAGAGAGGAGAAAGCCACCTTGGTCACGCACAAGGGGGTTGGCCACGCTTGTAGCCCCCTTCTTCCCTTTTCCCCTCCCAAAAAAAAAATGAATAAATCTTCTTCTTTTTTTCTCATTTTTCCACTTTTTTCTCATTCTTATAACTAGCGGAAGCACGTGCACTATTGCACGTATTCAGTCGTTATTGAGTCACATGAACAGTTAAGTCGCATGGATAGTTATTTATACTATAGGAGGTAGATTTCTTTAGGAAAATTGAATTAGAGATTTTGGAAGACTATTTTTTGAGAATAAAAGAGTCTGGCCAATGAAGAATATTCCCCCCCTTTCACTTTACTTTACTAACAGTATAGATTTATGGTTTCCTAGTTTTTCTGATAATACAAATTGGCGCCGAGTTTGACTGACAAAAGGCAAATTTGACCAGGTTTGGCCAGGTCCAAAAGGTAAGAATATAAGGGACTTGAATCATACCAGAAGAGATTGGAACCTAGTCGAACCGGCCAGTATTACTCAATATCGGCAAAGTTTTAAAACCAAGACTAATAGTGAAATTGCTAAGATAAAATAAAATTAGCACTCCCTTAAGTTTGGCAAAATTATTAATACCTCGCTTCACCTTTTTAAAATAACATTCACTTCTCTCCATATTTTTGTGATTGCAACATTTATCAACCTTATTTGAGTGATAACTAAAGGTTTAACCAAGTTTGTTGAAAGTTTTACCAATCTTAATAAAATGAAATTTTTAGCAATTGTGCTTTAAACCTCTTAAGGTTAATTGCCTAAATAAATATCATTTTTTACCTCGAAAAAAACTTTAAATATCTAAATTTATAGAGAAAAATTAAAAGGGCATAACAATTTAACTTATGTAATGGTAAAAAAAGAAAATTTAAAAGGTTTTTAATAAGATTAAACCATCATTAACTTAAACCACTACAAGCTTACAAGGTCAAATGGCCTAATTTATAAAAACTCCTAATATTCACTCATAAACCCTAATTGTCCCTTGATAGAGGGGAAGTAAATGTTACAAAATAGGTTTGTATCATTTCAAAAACATGATTACAATCATTTGGTTAACAATAAATTTTTCCCAATTTAAGGAATGAGAAGCCAGATATGACAGTTTGTTTTAGCTGTGTTACTTAATTGGATGAAACCTGAAAACCACAGGTCATTATCCATAAACTGTAAATTCTCTAATTCATGAGTTTCATGCTTCAACTAGTCCAATACTCTTCTGACATAAAATCAAAGAACAGCCCCAATCTAAAATGAATATAAAAATGTATATAGAAAATCAGTCAAGTTCATAAAATTGCGAAACCGAAAAACATCTATATACATTTACAAAGGGTAATGAAAATAAAATGATCATAAGAGATAGTGTACCTTTTTCCCCATTTATTTCTTTTTAAGATCAGAAGATGCTGGCGGATTCTGCACCCATTTCCAGCTCCAAATCCCCTTTGAAGTCATGGACTTGCAGGAATGACAGATGTGGGGTTTTTGGTCACAGCTGCAAGTATTTCAACATAACCAACTACCCCAATTAAGGCATCCTCATTGTCAGCTTCAGTCACCCACACATGGGTGGCTCTGTGAGACAGCATCTGAGCCATGACTGCAGCTAATGAACTTGTAACTTTGCATGTCAAAGGTGCACTCCTTCCCCTATACATGCTCCTGCCCGTACGAACTGTCGGACTCACTGGATTGCTGAAGAACCCAATACTCCTACTACTGAACTTCCTTAGCCTTGCACCCTGACCCCCACCTCCATTCTCTACTGCAGTAGGGCTAACTGGGAAATCAGGCAGAGATTTGGAAGTTAAACCATCTTCAACCCCCATTACAAACTGTCCTGCTGAGAGGTTGGCAAGGGCCCAGGCAGCAGCCAAGTTATCGGATTTCCATAGCTTGGTCGCTGATATTTCTCCAATGATCTTGCGTTGACCATCTAATGTGGACTCCACCACAGCCACAGCACTTGGGTCCTGTGCGGGCTTAAGGATGACATTCAGTGCAGGAGAAGAAGCTTCAATAGAGAAATAATGGGGATTGATGGTTCCAAGGGAGGAGATGGAGGACAGTGGTAGGGGAGCAATGGCACCAAGGCATCCAATAATGAAACGGATCACATCTTCTCTTGAAAGGCAGCAAAACTTATCAAGAACGGAGGTAGAAGATGTGGACATCCAGTTACTGCTTGTAGCCAAATTGCTGCTGCTGGAACCACGAAGATTTCTAAGCCACTTGCCATTGTAGAGAATTGAGAAATGCTTGCTCATGCCTTTCCAGACGATGCTCTTTGCCACAAGGAGTCGCCTCACACCTTGCTTCATCATCTCTAACGCGTCTATCAATCTTGCATAAAGCCAAGAATTGGGACAACACCAGCGGCAAGTTAACAGAATGTATGAGAAAGTGTAACATCTAAAAACTCCATAACTTTTATTAAAAGGCATACAGAGTTCAAAGAATCATAATCCTACATTCATCCCTGATTGAATTAAGATTCAAAGATGGACAAGAAGAAGGACGACAACAGTATCATGGATTAGAGCGATGGATAGATGATATGACAACCATGAAATTCTTACAATCAAAACCACATATTCAGATATACGGTAATAATGATGTTAAAGCAAGTTCGGAGAGAATAATCTACCCAAACATTATCTATAACTGAATTTTACATTCCTTTCCCCATACGGACAACTCTATGTGAATGTAAGATAGGAAATACTGAAGAGGTCGATAAGACAGATGTTCTCTGGTGTCAACCTTATAATGATCCCCATTGTTCAATAATATTTAGGCCTAAGTCATGGTTTAAGCATTGTCTGATACCAGCAGAGATGGTCAGACTGAACTGGCACAAGGTATGGAGAATGAGCAAAGGGTGGTTAAAATTGTAATAGATAGAAGGGCCTTGACTTGCACCCTATGTCTTGGACTAGTTCAGTCTGAAGCCAGTAAGGACTGGCGATACGTACCATACTGGAGATATCACTACAACTACTGGAACGAGTACTTGTACACAGAAACTCACTTGACATCTCGGGAACTGAGTGTGTATTTCTTTAAAGTAGTAGCCATGAGATAAATAATGGATCAATATAATGCTGTAGTTCTGAAACTGCTAAAGGGACCTTGAGGACCAAAGGTCGAGTACTTTTTAGATCTGGAGACTCAGTGATTTTGGATTTACAAAATTCTAATCAAGTGTATATAAGTATAAAGAGGCATTAAGGAATTAAGGGGTTAAAAAAGAAGCTTGCCTAACCTCTAGTCCTACTTGGCATCAGCAATGGATCTCAAACTATAATTTGGTTGCAGACACAATCCAAAGAAAATTCCTATCAAGAAATATGTAGACCTAGCAAGGTATGCTTTCAGTTTGGAGATCCTTATAACACCTTAATGACCTAATACCGAAAAAATTGTGTAACGCCTATGACGGCAAAAGACAATTAGCTACCTGGCATGGGCAAATCAACATATTGAACGCATTTGGTGGTCAATATTCAGTCCCAGAGAAATTCCATGCCGAATCAAAATCCCAACTGGAGCAGAAATGACTGTTCTTTCAATCTCATTTTACCTTACATCTTTTCCTAGTGATGCTTCTGCCCAAGGTTTTGAAGCATATCATCATCCAGCTTACTGCAGAATAAAAGTATTGACAATGAGCTTAACTAATTTATTTTAATGCTTCTGATAGAAATTTTTTTTATCTAAAGCAGCTGACACTTACCATAATGGTATTCAGTCCACAATGGTATTCACTCAAGAAAAGAACAAAATAAACGAATTTCGAAGCACACACTTAGAAATATATTTGGTTAATCAATCATATGTCACTAAAATCATTGCGATAACAAAATGCGGTTTTTTCCTGAGGTTATCGAAAGGGGATATATATATATATAGAGAGAGAGAGAGAGAGAGCATGTACATAAAATGTATACAAAAGATAAGAAAGAAAACAAACAGCTAATTGTAGCTGCACAGAATCACAAAAGTTCTTGCAGAGAGGAGAAGAAATAAAGGGGGGCCACAGTCGCTGAAAAAATCCTCGATGCTACCACTGTGTAACTCATATGAACAAGAATATCCCAGGAACATTCATTTAGGAAAGATCGTTAACCCGAACCTCCTCTAACCAGCCTAATCTCCCCAAGAGCTAAGAACCTTGAAACGTCTCCTATGATAAACCAAAAAACACCAAATTTACCCAAAAAAGTACCACCAAATTAGAACATAAATAGAGTTGACTACAGTATCAAGGAAAGTTGTGAAAGGAATGATCAAGTGTTTAAGAACTAAGGATTGAAAAACAATACTTTTCAAGGACTCTATATCATTAAAATATGGTGCTTGTGATCATTATCGAGATGTTCTTGTGATCATTATGTGATCACAATACTTTTCGAAGTCTATAACAACTAATGCATGCTGATTTCATTTTGGTAGATGTTCTTGTGATCATTATTGAGACATGCAGATGCACATATCGACAACTAGAAAACATATCTTGATGTAAGGTTTACTGGATAAAATAAAGCAGAATAAATTGGTTTTCAAAAGATTATAGAAGCCATTATCCACATATTCTAGTGGATTATATTATTAGATGCACAGATGAACCCAGAGATCACCTTATTGACATCATGTTAAGTAATTGGAAAGAGTGTGACACTACCAAAAAGGTTATCTAATCAAGTAGCAGATGTAATGGAATCTCTTCAGCTGGGAAATGGATTTTGTGTTTCCTTTTTTCAAATGGCTTTCATCAGTATCTGTTGTCATCATTGACATGCAAACCTATGGATGTAATATGCACTTTGTAGTCACTCTTTGTTTGTTCGCAGATAGGTTTGGTGCAGGCAGAACTTACTATTTATGTTAAAAAGAAACCTGATTACACAAACAAATGGCAATATAAAGTATCAAAATCTCTGTAAAAAGCCTTAAAGGTCAACTAAAACCGATAAAAATTTCAAAAGTTGGAATTAGGATCATATGCTTAAGTAACAAAGATTAGAAAACAATTTAGCAGCTCTCAAATATGAATAGTGAGGATCTTATAGCATGAATTTTCATAAAGCAATTGAGAAATGGGAATTAAAAGATAATAACTAAAAAAAATTCCCTGACCAATGCTCATCATCAAAATCCCATACCACAACTGAAGTAAAACAATCAATCTACAAGAGCATCGAACAGAATAAAATCACCACATAAAGGGAAAAGATATTTAAGAAACAACAAAAACCCCAGAAGCTTGGATTCAACAAAAACCACGGTCGCAGGATCCTCAACGGGGATTACAATAAAACACTTCTAGTACATTTATCTAAACCCAGATATCATCATATCTTCAATGAAAATCTGAACTAAATAAAATAAAAGCAAAAAAAGCTAGAAAGAAAGTGCCCAAGATGGATGATGAACGCAACGATTTGCAATGAACTCACCTCGTACCAGGATCAACCTCCTTGAGCATAGAATTGTTGGGCACAACGAATTCAGAAACCGGGGACTTCATCGCCTTGTCCTGATCCTTCAAACACTCTTCTCTAGCCAGAAAAGCAACAATATCAAGAGAATTTACAATACCAACGAACCTCTGCTGCCTCATCTCTGCATTCTCAACAACACCCTTCTGCTTTCTCCTCTTCCACACAGTTATCGAACTTTCTGTCGAATCCCCAATTGCCCGGATCGCCGACTCGACGGTATCAGTCTCCAAGAACTCAACCAGCTCCGGCTTACCGACCGTCAGGTCTCCAACCACATGGTAGAGAAACACTGCTGCCATTCAAAGCAGTATCAACAGCAAAGAAAAGAAAAATGATTCCCAGCAAAAAAAGTTGTAATTGCTGCGGAACTACGAAAGGGAGTAAAGGAAAAAGCTTAGAATGATTAGAGAACTCCAGATGAATCTGGTAAGGTTGAGAAGATCTTCCATGGAGGAAGAGGGAGGCCAATTGCATTTAATGGGTTTATTTATTTATTTTTTTAGGCATTACAGACAATAAAGGTCAAGTAGAAGATAAGACTATAAGAGTCGATAGAATAAAAAGTGAGCGACAATTTCGATAGCAAATCTCAATAGACAATCTTAAGAGTTTCTCTTTCTAATAGTATAGATACCAAGCGGTGGCAATGGCGGTCCATGGGAGTTCTATAGGCCCGTGCTATCTCCTCTATTATTTATTATTAGCATTATTTATTACTAGTAGGGTGCACATACAGAATTGCATGTAGGAGAGGGAACAGTTTCAACTGCCATAGTTTAGACCAATGGATAGATAATTTCGGATGGAAGAAGTATCATAGAAGTAGGGGGTTTCAATTTAAATGTAGAAGAAGCGGTGGTTGTGGTAGTTATATATTGGAATGCTTTTGGTTATGGAGGATAACTTTAGGGAGAAAAAAAAGGGAGGGCAATAATCTAAGAATATTCCCCCCACTTCTCTTTACTAATAGTATAAATGTGGTGAGCCACACAAGTCGGTCATGGATCATGGATGACCTACACAACACCACGGCCATTGTCGACCTTTTTTTGCGTTAGTTTTAATAATCCAATTCCTATTTAGAATCTAGAAAATTTTGGTGATTCATAATCAACCCTATAGATTCTAACACAAGCTCAAAATTTAGCATTAAGAGAAAAATCAACAACTCATTTTAGATCGACACAATTGAAAGGAATTCAATCAATAAAAATCCAATAAGAGATTATATTGAAATTTTCTAGCCCTGTACATAAGATGCCTTTTAAACTTTTAAGATTCAATTAATACAGCCCATCAAAAATCCCTCTAACATTGGATCTAAAACGAATGATTACAACTGAAAATCATAGTGCTATAAATTTCTAAATAATCTCCCCATTTAAATAAATAAAAATTAATTGATAAAATCAATTATCAAATACTTAGCCCATTAACTGTTGAAAATACTAAAATTGTTCATCAAAACTTTAAAAGGATTTTTAATACTTTCTTCTATCAATCTCTAATCGTATAGCTAAAAGGCTTGCTTCGATAACAAGTGCAAGCAATGGTATTAATTTAATATTGATATCAAAATTTTTTTGATGAAAAACCAAGCCTACACATCTCCATTAACACAAACCAAAAGTACAGAACTACAAACAACCTGCCGGAATATACATTCGGACCATTGAAACATGAAGAAACTTAAGAACATAGCCACTATTACATCAAACAGATCGACTACGTCTCGGGTAAAAAAAGTCAAAATTGCGACAAAAGCCACAATAACTAGCTGAGAACCAACGGTAGATTCCGACGAAGGGTCCGCGCCTAACCAGATTAAATAAACATTTCCCGTCAGACAGGAGGAGGACATCATCGACGATGATGTGATAAAAGGTGAATGAGGTACCAGCGAACCAGACCTCTTCCACGCAACGAGACGTAGAAGATGGTGGTTGAGCATGGTAACTCTGCACCAAGATTCTCCAACCACAAAAAGAAACAAAAACCCGCCATAACACCCATGAACAACAACCAGAAAACACTATAAAATTCCACCGGCAGGCCCAAACACAAGAGAAACAAAAGGTGATATATACATTAACAACCAAAAATAAAACCAGAACAAAGAAGGGGGGTGAACGAATCCGGCTTTCCAACCAAAGAAAGCCGGTGGTAACCCCCCACCATCATCCTCGTCTGAATCTTCAGAGTCTTCTTTGACGGTATCCATTTCTTTCCAAAGAAAACTCGAAAGGCCGATGCAGGTGCCACAAAGAGATAGGATTTAGGAAGAGAGCCATAAGGAGAAAACGAGAGGAAGACTTGGACAGAAATCAGCAGAGATGATCGGACTCTGTGCTGATGAATAAGAAGCAAAAATCCGATCAAAATCTGGAGAAGACAACCTCCTCAAACCCCAAACGCCGGCCTCGAGCTCCTCACCGCCTCAGTTGCCTCGAGTTCCTCACCGCCTTAAATCAAAGCACTGTTTTTGCAACTCTTTGATATCAAATGATCTGCGTATGTTTCGCTAATACTATTAAGAGTTCTGCATTGAAGTTAGTATGTAGAAGCCATTAATTACAGAATCCAAGCACCTCATATCCAACCCTCAATGCCCAAGAGAGAAAACAATCAAAGGGAAAGACATGAAAGCTTCTGATTTACTTATTGACCAACCACATAAATAAGATGTGACTTTTATTTATACTAAATCACCACTAATCAATATCAACTAGAATTCCTAATTTTTTAATTACCAAAAAAAATCCCTAATTTTTTTTTCATCACTAATAAGATTAGACTATAATTAAGATAAACTATTTTAAACTATTTTTATACTATTCACTCAAACCAGATGCAAATGTGTGATGTACACATAGCATTGTGTCACTTTAGCTTTGAGATGTACACAACAACGAACAAAATTTCTTATCCTCAAGCAAGACACATCAATGGGACCCACATGGACCTTACATGTATTAAATAATTTATAACATGTGGGGCCCACATAAATATGTGCTTTACTTTTTTTTGGTAAGTAAAGAAATTCATTAGTATCAAGAGAAAGGAGCACCCACAAGTAGTAGGCATTCCAAAGAATACAAAACAAAAACAAACACAAACACAATCCAACCCTCAAGTAATTATGTGGGGCCCGCAAATAATGTCTCATTTTGGAAGTTGTCTACGTTGATTTATTTCGCTTGTTGGAACATTATTGGTGGTGGTCAAGGAAAGTTGTTGTAAGCTTGATCATTATTTTTATTCCTTTTTTTTAATGGTATTTTAGTCCTCATTACTTCTTGTTTTGTCCTTCTGCTGTAATTGATTGATGAGATGAGGATAGATAAGAGTGGCAGGTCAAAAGGAATATTTAAAAAATTTTAAAATTAAAAAAAGGGAAAAAGGCAAAAAGATAGAGTGAGATGATTACTGATTAGTTATAGATTGTCAATGTCAGGTATGCAAATGGGCTAGGTAATCCACCCACTTGGGTTGTAGTAATTTATAAATAGGGTTGGTTTAGTTTAATCCAAACTTAACCTACCCAAGCCCAACCTTATCCATAAATATATGTTATTCACATATATAATATATAAAAATAAATATTTTATAAACAAATATATTGACTAATTTATATACTTTATTGAAACATTAACATTTTAATACTTTTTATAGTAAATTTAAGCCAAACCGACTCATCTGGTTAGCAACCAATAGTGTTAAGATTGTGTTTGGTATGTGCTAAATGTATAGGCCAGTTAGGGAAGTCAAAATCAGTCCTTTTGTATTTCTAACTTTTTTTTTCTTAAAAAAAACTCATTTCATCCTCCATTCCAAGACACTGGTAGAACCGTAAATCCAGCCTGGCCCACCCAAATGCAATACATAACCCAAATAAGAGTCCAAATTAAATATTTTGGGAGGCATTTGGGGGTGATTCTGCATTCTAAATTATAATTTGGATTTTGAAAATCTAGGTTTTTTGAGATTGATCCTATAGTTTTTATATTAATAATAATTGTATACAAAAAAATAATATATAAACTATTACAAGTCATATAATATATAATATGACATATACATTATTATAAAATATGTAATATTATATATTATAAAAATATTATATGATATACATTATATTTTATAATATGTTAGATGATATATTATATAATATACATAACATAATGTTATATATAACACTATATATAATTTTACATTATAGTGTTTTGATATTATATGTATTATATGTAGAATATTATATAATCTTATATATTATGATAATTTGTATTATATATTATATATTGTAATATAATATTATACATCATATAACTTATAATCTATATTATATAATATATATATATATATAATAAATTCTATATATCTGTTTATTTATTGTACTTTTATTTTATTCTTAACAATATAATATTTTATCATAATTTTATAAGTTTTTAATGCCATAAGATATTAATATATTAGCTAAAATTCTATAATCTTGATTTTTGGGATTTTCATGTAAGGTGCCTAGAATCCAGGTAACAATTCTAGAATCTAACTCCAAATTGAATTCTGATCATAGTGTGAATCATATAATAGGATTCCTTAGGCTGTGTTTGGAGCCTTGAATTTGGGGAGAAAAGAAAAGAAAACTACGAAGGAAAAGAAAAGAAAAGAAAAATACTGATTTTCTTTTCTTTTTCGATGTTTGGATGAGATGAGAAATTAGAAAAAAAGAAATATATATTTTATTAAGATGACGGGTTGGGGTGGTGGGCGCATGAGAGTGGGCGGGTGCTGGTAGGTTTGGTGGGGTGGCAGTGATGGTGGCGGTGATGATGGTGGTGGTGGTGGTGGGCAGCGGTGGGTGGTGGTGGCGGCTGGTGGTGGGTAATGGTGGGTGGTGGGTGGTGGGTGGTGGTGGTGGGTGATGGTGGTGGGTGGTGGTGGTGGGCGATGGTGGGTGATAGGTTGTGGTTGTGGTGGATGGTGCTAGTGGTGGGGTGGGTGGTGTGAATAATGATAAGTGATGGTGAATTTTCTTTTCTTTCAAAATTCCTACCTTTTTGGAGAGAAAATCTTATTTTCTTTCATATAAACCAAACAAGAGAAAAGAAAATTTTAGGGTTCCAAACATAGCCTTAATCTCTATGATAATTTGAACCAAGCACTCCACTTCAATTCTAAAATCTAATTATCAATTCTAAAATCTAATTATCAATTCTAAAATCTAATCCTGGCCAGAATCCAGAATTTCCACCAAACGCCCCCTTAGTTTTTGAATAGGTTTTTATGGTCCAAAGTTGAATTCAGGGCTGTGATTAATTAATACAAACCCAAAAGGCCCGACCGGGACCAAAATCTATAATAAAAAAGTATATCTTTAATCCTTCATAGTACTCTTCATTTTTCAAGTCTTCCATCTTCAACAGTCTGAGCCAAAAGCCTCAAGACTTTGCCATTGACTGACTTGCCACATGATCCAAGCCACTTCAAATATCTTATATCCTCTTCAATTCAACTGATTAAATATTTTTCTTTGATCTTATGTTGCTGATATCCCAACATATATAATTAATTTGAACTAGCCCAAAACCAACTCAAGCTTAGAAAATTGCATTAAGATTAAATTTAACTTACAGCCCCAAGCATTTATGGGACAACTAGAATTTAACTACAATGATAAAACCAAATAGCACAGGAAATCAAAATTTATGAAACAAAAAACTATAAACATATTACAAAAATAAAAATAAGAACAAAAAGAATCTTTTTTCCTCATTTTTTTTTCAATTGTGAATACAAATAATTAGTCTTGGCAATTAACATGCAAATGTTCATCTTTTCCAGTCTGAAAAGTTATGTTTCACTTTTGCATCCACATGTACAATTCTCAAGATCCTTGTTGAGATTCTGCAATAGAATATGATATCATTTCAGAAAGAGATCGTCATTGTCATCAACATAAGTCAGTTCCCACCAAAGTGGGATTTTAAAAGAAGACCAATCTTTTGAAAAAAGGAAATAATAATAATAATAATAATAATAATAATATTTCTAGTCTAAAAGAATGGCAAAGTAGGCCATAAACATTGTTGATGTAGTTACTACCAAAATGAAAAACTGTTGAGGCATTCTTTTGTTGGAAATAATTGCATAAGTATAAATATGATAAAATTAATGAACAGGGAAGAGGGGGGCAAAAGAAAAGGCAAAAAGAGCACTTACACTTTTGCATATAGAATCAAGGATATAAAACATTCAAACCCCAAATTGGTGGAGAAAACCTCCATTTGTAGAGTTCTTCCCATGGTATGGTATATTTTTAAGGCATGGTTTTTACTAAGGGTGTATCTAAAGAGTGCATATAGACTGCACCCAACGTCATGAACCGGCGCCTGCACCGATAATATGATTGGTTCATTCAAATCTAAAAAGAAAAATCATTTCAGAAAGAGAAAAAAAATTTTTTTTTTAAGAGTTGAATGCATGATTCACAACGGCCAGTGCACAAGGGTGCATGAATTTTTGGTCAGATGATTTCCATCCATTTAAAAAAGATACAATGCTTTAGATAAGCCTATGATGAACTACAATTGCAACTAGATTAATGAGTAGAAAAGGATCAAAATACCAATATTGAAGAAATTACATTCAGGCTTCACAATTCACAGTTTGGTTAAGGACACACCTGAACTTGATTTTGGAGGCCCTTAATATGTTGCACTGCAAAATCTAACATGTCTGCTGTGCTTGTTTGCTACAATCACATTCAAATCAAGATTTGTCAGAAATTTCCAAATTTAAAGTTAAAGAGCAATAATACATGGATAATGAATAAAAGAAACTATGAGATCATGTTCAGTGCATTGATCATAGTAATTTCTACTGAGATGGTCAATGCTATTACCATGAACATGAGTTATGCAATGATAAAACTAACTTAAAAAGGGTGAATAACTAATAGTCAAACAACAAATATTTAAGGATTTGCATGCTTCACAATAGAATGGTCTATTCACACAGGAGAAAATGATCAAAGAGATTCACGAATGAAAGATTACAGATACAAAAGAAAACATTAAACAAGTCTTAAATACATAAAAAAGAAGTACAAATTCCTCTTCACAAGAATCAAATTGTCATCTCCTAGTGGATACATTTTTAACAATAGCCACTAATAAGAGGCATCACCATACAACTATCCAAACGAAGAAACACTTTGATTCCTAAAGCATAAAAGATTTTGTTCAAAATCCCAAGGGCAAGCCTAATGATAGAACAACATAAATATGTCCTAAAATCCTCTTAAAAGAAAAAAAATCCTAGATGTCTACATCAGAATGAATTGCTCCCAACGAGAGAACCCTCCTAATTCTCTCTCTTTTTCTTTAAAGCTCTGGGTTTTATAACTATTTTGTAGCATCCCCAAAATTATATTCCAATTAAAAAATACAAAACAACTCCTAATATGATTAGAAAAGCCATTCTTTGTATAAATATAATTTTTCGACCTCAATGACAAGTCATTAGTAGTTTAAGGATTGATTTCGCTTTCCATGACTACTTTTGTTTAATCTAGCAGTTCAAAATGCAATCCAAGATCTATTACATCTGAATTCATGATATTGAAGCTCTTGAATCAACTTTATACTTGCATTTTAAATTTCAAAAGGTTTACTTTGCATGAGTAAGACTTAAAACCATCAACATAATAAACCCACTATTTAAGCTCATCATCAAGTCATAAAGACTCAAACTTTTCGAAACTTAATAAGATCGAACTCATTCCAAGGTGAAGTGAAATTTGGAACCGGATGGCATAAGATATAGGTAGTTTAGGTATGTTATGTGACTAAGACATTCAAATCATGAAGTTTATGAGATGGATATGAGAACTCCATGATTTATAAAGTATATTGCATGCAATTAGGAAAATAAACGAGATTGGATGAATTTAGTTGAAATGAAGTCGACAGCGTGAAAGAAAAAGGTCTAGGAGAAGTCCAAAAATGGAAATGTCAAGAAGGTTTAGGCATGTAAGGGAAGACTTAGGGCAGAACATATGAAATTATAAGTCAGTAACACATACAGACCTATATATGTATGAATCTGTGTGTACATAGTACAAGTATCTATTACTCGGATTTAAGTTCAATCCAATAAAATTAGGACATATTTGGGTGCAATTTACTAATAAACAGATTTGTATAGGACATTTAATAAATCTAACAGCATTTTTTACATAGTTGAATCTACATCTCAGAAGCACTACCAAACTACAAGAGGTTTTTCATAGGTGAAAGCCATTGTATTACCTTATCCATATTGGGAACAAGGTCTTGGAGTTTCTTTAGCTTCTCACTTATTTTGCTTCTTCTCTCCTACATGAGAAAGGCAAGTAACCAGTAAATACAGTCTGCCTAGCTATCAATACAATTTGCTTTAGTAGAACGTAATTGACAAAATCATTTGATTTAACTGAATCTTGGAACAATACATTAAAGGGGTACTTTAAATAATGGATCTTAATCACTTGATTTGCAGAAGGGCATAAGAAAGAACATAAACATGATAAGTTACTGAAAATGTCACTAACCCTTTCGGCGATACTCCGTGGGTGAGTGGCAAAGCCTCTCTTTGCCCGGACTCTACAAGGGACAGAGTCATGTTGCATTTGCAAGAGCTTCTCCATATTAGCCATCTCTAGCGATGTTTGAGTTACATTAAACTGAAATCCAATCAAACAATCAAAATGATCAAAAACTAATTCACATCCTTATCAAACCACATAAACTAAATCTTGAGCCCTTCCATTTCATAGGTAATCACCAGACTATTTAGTTTCATATTAGACCAAAAGCCTTTCAAGCATATGTCCAATCCATATTAAAATACACAGCTCTCTAACTTTTATGACAACAAGAATCCTGCTGCTCCATCATAATATACTAAAAACAATGTCTTTAGTGAGATTATGAGTATTAAAATTCTTTTACTCCTTCCAATTTCCATGTAAAAATAGTTTTTCTGCATAATTTTTGGCTGTTTATTCACCTGAAGAAATCTTAAAAAAGAACCGAAATATGTGCAAAAGACCATCAAGTAGACAGTTCTAATGGCTCAACCTTCTTGTCTAGCCTGGGGTCTAAAACTGTGCATTAATCTATGAAAAATGAATAAAAAGAAATCAAAACTAAAGTTAAAATACCTGAGAGTCTATGCCAGTAAGATCAGTGAGAATATCACCATTAAGACCCTTTCCACGCTTACTTGGTGGAGAAGAAAAAGTAATTGAATTAGTATCATCCCATGATCCCATTGAAAACCCACTGGAGGTATAGGAGTGTCCAACATTTCTAGTGGCAGCATCAGAGGTTTCACCAACTTCAGATATTTGGGAGAGAGATTCCTGTCCTGTAAAGCTCAACTGGGATTTAAAAATTCCATTCCTCACTCCATGGCCAGTGTTATTGCCTGCTTGGGATATATGCCTTCTCATTCCCCTACTAACAGAAAAATTTGCTGCAATAATTACCCAAAAAAAGCATCCATCAAATTACATACACATTTAAGAAAAAAAAAATGGCATCATCCACAAATCCCTATGAAAATAAAAATAAAAGAAGAAAATCCTATGTTGCTAGTACAGTCTGTTTAATCAAGTTTTGGAAGAGTATTCTGTGTATGGTCTATTTTGCTCAATCATGATGACGAAATTTATTAATTTTTAGGAATTTTTTTATACTCAATTTTTACTGTTTCTTCTGAGATACCATTATTCATTCTATAGAACCTATCTTGCTGCTATTCAAGCATAAATTAATACCATTCAAAGTCAAAATTTAATCAAATTTTGAATCTTTATTTATTTTTGATAAATATATATTTCATTTAAATTATTACTATATTATATATGTAATGTGTTATATACATTAAATATTTATTTTTTTGATAAAAATCTATATACTATAAAGGAAGCGCCCCTTTGGGAAGCGTGCCAAAACCATATCTCTTTTGTCCATAACGTCCTTATAAATCATTGTTAAAGTTCATTAATGATAGGTTTAGAGTTTCAATTGGCTTAATTATGTGCCAAAAGTAGGTTTAGAATGTTAAATTTTGGGTTGAAAAAGAGTCAACATACGCAAGTTTTTGAGTTGGCGCACGATGGTTGCACGAGCGCCATATCGACTGTGAAAACTAAGTGAAGACAATGGTTTGCCACACGACCAAAGGTTTGGGTGCCTGACCAAGTCGAGCAAAAGGTTCAAATATGTGTTGAAGGTTGACACACTACCTCGCACATGAGCGAGACCTAGAGCGACAAGAAGAAATAGAAGATAAAGGCTGCGTTTGGTAACGCTTTTGCTTTTTTGCTTCTAAAAGCAAGAAAGCAAAAAAGCAATTTTATGCCTTTCGAAAGATCTTTTCTTGAAGCAAATGCGTTTGGTAAACTTTTGCTTTGCTTCTAAGAAGCAAAAAAGCATGTTTGGTAATTGCAGTAACATAGAAATTGCCTTTTGCTTTCATAAAAGTATTGTACACAATTTATGTATTGTACTTAGAAATATACTCAAAAATATAAGTCCAATATTATAAAAGATTCATAAAATAGTCATTTAATTTCATTCAAATAATCTGGTTGGGCTTAATCGGGTTGGACTAAATTAAGGCGAGTTGGAAAACCCCCAACCCAAACCCAACCCGCCAATAAACGGGTTCAACATGCCAACCCGTTTATTATTATTATTTATTTTTATTTTTCAAAAAATATTATTAAAATAGGGTTGGGGGGTTAATTGGATCCGGTTGTATCGGGTTCGGGTCGGGTTTTTGGGGGTTAATAGAGGTCGAAACATGATACTTTTGCCATCTTTTTTTTTTAAAAATCGGGCGGGTCATAATCGGGTTGACCCGATTACTGTTATTTTTCAAAAAATATTATTAAAATAAGGTTGGGGGGTTAATTGGATCCGGTTGTACCGGGTTCGGGTCGGGTTTTGGGGTTAATCGGGTCAGAACATGATACTTTTGCCATCTTTTTTTTTAAATCGAGTTACCTGTCGGGTTGGCGGGTCATAATCAGGTTGACCCGATTACTGGCGGGTTGGGGAAACCTCAACCCAATTAATAAACGGGTCAACCCAACCCGTGTATAATCAGGTTGACCCGTTGGGTCGGGTGGCATTTTGCCGACTCTAGCAATAACAATACGTTGTTGCTTCTTAAGTGAGTATGGAGGCATCATTTTTTATATAGGAATAAAGCAATAGGGTATCAAGGAGTTTTGAAAGCAATAAAGCAATTTTGTAAAAAAATTGAGAAGCAACGTTTTGTTGCTTCCAGTGAAAAGCAATAAAATTGCTTCTTTGCTTTTAGTAAATTGCTTCTCATGTGCGTTACCAAACAGTACTTTTGCTTTTAAAAGCAAAAAAGTACTTCCGAAAAGCGTTACCAAACGCAGCCAAAAAGTTTCACGCCCAAGTTGAGCTCAAGCGCGGCATCAAGCGCTGGTTCAAAGTGATTCACAGAGTATGCTTTCCCGACAGCAACGCTCAAGGTCGTTTGCCATGGCCCCTGAGTGGTCAAATAAAAGTTTCATAGACCTGTAAAACCCAAGAGTTGCATGCAAGAGAGTTTGAGCCGACACTCAAGCGATTAAGAGTCCTTCAAAAACTAGTGCACGACCCTAAGCTAGTGCATGGATCATGCATGGAAGGTTAGTTGAGTTTTAAGCCTTGATGCTCAACGCGCGCACTAGGGGTGCAACTTTGTTCGGTTAAAACCGTATCCAAACCGACTTCGGTGCTGTTTGGGTTGGGTTTTAAAACATTTGGTTCGGTTTTGGTCTTCAATCCACTAAACCAAATTACTTCGGTTTGGTTTTGGGTTACCGACAATATTTAACCGAACTGGAACCTAAAATTATATCTATTATATACATATAATTTTGTTTATATACAAGTCACATGTGCCATAAAGGCTTCTTCATGCCACATGCACATGGACAACTGTTTATACAAGTCACATGTGCTATAGTTTTGCTTCTTCATAGAATTCCTTCCCTAGTTGATGTGGGACATATGAACAAGACAAAGACAACATTTCCTTAAATAAGACAACTACTTGAATAAGACAAACAAGACAGCTGTCTTCTTTACTTGAATAAGGCAAACAAGAGTTGGCTTGTTCATACTTGGGACTAAGCTTAGCCACACATCAGCCCAGCCATAGTGGCATCTCTTGGTGAACCATCTTAACCGGCAAAGCCATAGTGTGGCAAGCCAACCAGCCTAGTTCATTAAATTGTTTTTCATTAAAAAAAATTTAATTGACTTCTCTAGATTAAAACCGAACCGAAGACCAAAACCGAATTGAATCCATGATTTGGTTCGATTTGGTTTGGTTTTATATTTTGTATCGGTTTAGTCTTCAGTTTGACTAGATCGGTTTTAATTTCGATTCGGTTCGGTTTGGGATTGGTGTTCAATAAATTCGGTTCAGTCTTGGATTGAGTTGAACTTGGATTGAAGTGAACCAAGTTGCACCCCTAGCGCGCATTACCTGCACTCGAGCGTGAGTATCCAGATTCTTCGAAACTCTGGTTTCTCATACCCAATTCAATTCCTATCTCAACTATAACTCTTGGGAACCTATAAATATGATTATGGTTTGTAATTAGAAAAGTTGAAGATTATTTTGTGAACCATAGAAGTCCTAAAACTTAGAGAAAAATCTCTTTTGAGTTTTTCTTACTTTAAGCCATCTTCTTTTATTCTTCCTTGTTCAAAGCCTTGGAGTTTCGGGTTGGGTAGAATTGCATGTGGGAGTTCCCATTATACCAGACGAGTTTGTTTGGGTGATTGTGTGAGAAGGTCTTGAGAGTTCTAGAGTGTTGTTGGTGGCAAATGTAAAGAGTTGTTTAGTTGCTTGATGAATTATGAGTTGTAGAGTCTAGCAATAGGTTGTTGAGTCGTTTGAACCACAATCTGTAAGTATTCTTGTTATAATGGATTTGTAGGTGGCTTGTGCATAGCCCAGAGGGTTTTTCTCACAAAGAGTTCTTTTTGCGTTTTCCCTTTGTCACCAAATTGCTTCTCTTTTATTGGTTTACTTGCTTTAATTATTTACTTAAAATTTGTGTGGTTGTAATATACATACTTTGGATCTAATTGAGGACTTGCGTATGCCTATTATTCAAAGACTTGTTTTTGAATAGTAGAAATTTTAATTCTACTTTTCTAAACCTCCACCACCCCCCCCCCCCCCCCCCCCCCCCCCCCCCTCTCTAGGTGTAATTCTAGTCTAAAATGTACTTTTCAATTAATATATGGGTAGAGTTGTCTATTTCTCTCCAATATGGTTGACGTTTCCCTAAATCTGAAAAGTTACAAAACGGTTCCCACTGTTGAAATTATATATCTTCTAAAATAAAATTAATATAAGACAAGAAGAAAAAATTATCGGTTTAGTCGAGGCATGCTACTTAATGCATTGTCCTTAGTTTGCCCCCTCAAGGAAATAACTCTTTTGATGCAGCAAGTTACAAGACATCTAACATCCAGGACACGACTTTTTCGCCATGGTAGGCTGCATGGCACACCTTTTGGATTGTGACCCTCAAACGTATCACTTGACAGAGAGAGAAGGAGAAAACGAAAAGAAAGACTCATTTTCTTATAAAGAGAATGGGTTGTGGGATTCCCTATTTATAGAGGCTTTCCCACCCATTCAAACATTGCCTTTCCAAGTAAAGAGATGTGTTCAAGGGACACATAGGAGTTTCTTCACTTAAACGGTTGTGTCAAAGGACATCATGCCTCTTCAAGACATCTACTCACTTAAAGGGTTACTTCTAGAGGACACATCCTTTCAATAATGGGCCAGATTATGTAATAAGGAAATAAATATTTGAGCCTACAAAAGCACTCATGAACATCCAAGTAGGGTGAAAGGCCGAAAAGCACCCAATTGCATGAACCATAAGTTTTGATTCAAAATTGGGTTGCAGGATTAGTTTAGTTTGGGTTAAAGGGATTAGTTTCAAGAGTAATTTCACCTAATCTCTCTAAACCTTACATGTATATCCTAAGTATTAATTGATTCAAGTCCAAAAGACATCAGTATCATTGCATATCATTCTTTTGATTACTTGACATTTCTTTCTTCCTCTTCAAAATTTGAATCATGTGGGGTATTGATGGAATTTTGTTTATTTAAATGATTCAAAATTTTTATTTGACTTTTATTCTTGTGGATTTTTCATTAAGCTTTTGTGGGTCCAAATATCTATTTCATAATTTGGCCCATTATTGAAGGGATATATTCTTTAGAAGTACACTTTAAGTGAATAGATGTCTTGAAGAGGCAAGTTGTCCTTTGACACAACCATTTAAATGAAGAGATTCCTGTGTGTTTGTTGAACACATCTCTTCACTTGAAAAGGTACATATGAACGGGTGTAAAAACCTTTAGGATAGGAACATCCACAACCCATTCTATGTATGAAACTCATTTATGAAAATGAGCTCTCTCTCTCTCTCTCTCTCTCTCTCTCTCTCTCTCTCTCTCTCTCTCTCTCTCTCTCTCTCTCTCTCTCTCTCTCTCTCTCTCTCTCTTATCCTTCGCTCTTCATATCAACTGATACATTTGAGATTCGTAGTCCATAAGATGTACCGTGCAAACTACAACACTGGAAAAGTCATTATATCCTAAAGGCTTGGATGTCTTGAAACTTACTGCATCAGGAGAGTTATTTCCTTGAAGGAGTAAATTCGGTTTTAAGGACAATGCATTAAATTGCATACCTAGACTAAATTGATAAGTTTTTTATTCTTGTCTTATATTAGTTTTATTTATATCTGTGCTTAGAAAATATATATTTTCCAACACTCACTTCTCCAACTAATTGTCTAACTCCCTTTTTTTTTATCTGCACTAGCCGGGTGCACATGTAGTACTGCAAGTGTGAAAAAAGAGGTAAACAAGAGAGGGAACGGTTTTACAACAAAGTTTTTTAAAAATTTACAAAGTTTTAACTATTGTACCATTTCATTAATAAATCTTCACAATTATGTGTAAAGGTTGTTTTGGAAAGTCTCATATTTTGCTTAGCGTGATTCCTATGGAAGTGTCTCATGTTATATGTAGTATAGAAACGTGCAGTACTGCATGTGCGGCCGCTAGTATTTTGTAATATATCATTCAAAGTCCAAAAATTTTATAAGAGAGAACAAAGTCTAATTTTGGGAGCAAAGCTTGGACTTCGAGAAAGCAAGGTCAAAGAAGGTGGGAACTACATTCGGCGTTGTATTTGCTGGGGCCAAGCAGCCAGTCCGGAGAGGGGAATCAGGGGGGACCACTTTAGTACAGCTATGATTCCCGTGTCCTTAGGGCCCGTTTGTCTACTAGAAAACGAAAACGATAGTTTCATTAAAGTAATCACTTTATCTCTTAAATGATTTATTTCAGGTCAAACTGATCCAAACAAATAAAATAATCCCATACCGGCCCCCGTTTTGCGTTCAAAGCAGGTTTTCGCTACCCGGTTTTGACAGCCCTTTCGTTGAAATTTCGTTTGAGAAGTCTACTCTCCATGGTTTGCCCTTTCCGCCCTTACTGGTCAAACCAACGGTTCAATATCACATGACATTTCACCATAACTATCACATTTTTCCCTTTCTTAATGCCTACAATATACTTCAAACCACTACCACCAATACCGACCACCACTGACCACCATCACCACCGCCACCCCACCACTGACTACCACCACCAGGTCCCATATAGCAAAAAAAAAAAAAAAATCCATTAAATTTTGCACTCAAAAATTAAAAGTAGTTAAAAATTTCTTATAATTAAAAGGATGTGAACCGTCCAAAATGTTACTTGACAACACACAAAGCTATATCTTAGCTACTAAAGTACTGGTTTAATGAACCGGAGAACGAAACATTCTCCGGTTCATGGTCCGACCATCCCTGTCCACTTCTTAATCGTAAAAACTATAGACTTCCGGTGAACGATAAGACACAAAGAGAAAGAGAAAGATTAAGAAGGTAACTGACCGTTATCAACCATAAGATGGTCAAGGAAGCCGGCGGGAGAGCTGCTGTGACGGATCAGAGGCGACGTTCCGGTGCCACCAACGCTCATCTGTTTCAGACCATAAGACCTTTCGAGGCCCCTAGTAGGTCCAACTGGTTCAGACGTTATCGACGGCGAATCACTCGAGAAGTACCGACCCATGAGACTCTCAGATCCGAGAGCGGAGAATTCTCCATCGGCACCGGTCACGGAATCCACGACGCCGGTTAAGAGCGTGCTCGGAGCGGAGACGTAGCGTGTCAGACCACCTTGACCCGTTGGCCTGTTAAAGGTTGATGGATACATGAGTCTTGAGTAGTGGGTGCAGAACAGAAGAGAGAGAGTTTGATGGAGAGCGAGAGAGAGAAACAGAAGAGAAGAAGAAGAAGAAATTGAGAGAGAGAGAGAGAGTGGTGAAACGGGGAAGAAGGTTCGTTTTTCTTTCAATTTTTTTTTTCTTCTCTTAAGAGGTAGGTCTCACGATTTGAGAATTTGAGAATTTTTAAATCTTGATCTCTGACCCACGAATCTAACCAGCTATTATCCGATTATCCAATGATCTATTCTTAATTCCTAGAATGGCCTTGGGATGAGACAGTTGACCCCGATCTTAAGGGAGAGTAGGCCGGTTCAAACCGCCACACCGGTTTGGTCTCCCGACACACTGGCCAATGAGTTTTTTGGGAAAAAGGAAAATGGAAATGTGCCAAATAGCATTGGGTTACCCAATTGGTCCGGGTCATTTTTTCAGTTTGAGAAGGGTTTGTTGTTGGGATTCCCATTCTGAGCTTGGCTTTTGGGTGAACCACTTGAATTCTTGTGCATATGGTAATTTTCTGCACCCAAATTCAAGCATAAATATTGTGATTGGTTGGTTCGTTTTAAAAAAACTAAAAGGGGAGCACATACATAACAGTATTGCACGTGTGTAAGAAGGGATGGAGGGAGACAATGTTGGAGGGAATAGTTACAAAACTGCTTGTTAGTTTTTGGAGAAGTTGAGGCAGTTTTGACCATTCTACCCTATTATTAATAAATCTTTTCAATAGTGTGTAAGGGCTGTTTTGGAAAGCTGCGTATTTTGTTCGGCACGATCTTAAGTGGCATTTTCTCATTATATATAGTAGATTAGTTTCTCTTTTTATAAAATAAAATGATTTTTTAAAAATAACCCAAACAATCACAGCATCGGTTAATGATTTTTGGTGCTTACTATTGGCAGCTATTTCCTTTTCTTTTCTTTTTTTTTTTTCATAATTAAAATTAGAAAAAAATCATTTAAATTGAAGTTGAGTTGCTAATTGGGAAACTTTAGTGCATTGAGACTTAACCATTTTATTAACCCAAACATACCACCAAAAAAATAAATAAAGAAAACAAGTAGCATATGGGGTTATTTGTGTCACTTCAAATTAGTAGTCACGAATAGATATATAGAAGCTGGCTATTTCCAAGGATCCAATTTGTTAGGGACATTAAACTTAAACTAATATTCTAGTCAAATGACAAAAACACACGTTATTCTTTTAATTAATTAAATACTCCTTTAAATGGCAATTCGTATTTTCAGATAATAAATAAATAAACAAATAAATCCATTTTAGTAAACCAGTGACTGGAACTAATATTCACCCATTCTAAAATGGCTGCATTTGTAATTATGCAAGAAATATGGGCCATTTTATGAAGGAATGCATCAGTCAGGAATTGTTCTCCTTTCCACACTGACCACCGACCACCGACCACCGACCACCGACCCGGTTCGTTGTATTATTCTTCACCGTAAACGGCAAAGGGAAAATTGGTTTGCTTTATCAAAATAATTTAGATTCAGTCGGCTGCTAATTAGTTTTTAATAATAATTTTTTAAAATAATTGAAAATCGGTATAATTTTACTGATCCTTAAGAATTTCATTCAAAAATAACCTTAAAAGACTTAAAGACTTGCAAACCTCACTCATAACAAAATTAATAATTTTTTAACATAATTGAAAATCAGTATAATTTTATTGATCTTTAAGAATTTCAATTCATCCAAAAATGCGTTTAAAAGACTTGCAAATCTCATTCATAACAAAAATGAGTGAAAAGGTTTCAAGTCTTTTGAGTGTATTTTTGAAAGAAATTATTAATTAATAATAAAATAACATTGATTTTTAATTATTTTAAAAAAATATTACTAAAAATTAATTATCAAGATTTAGCCGACTGAATCTAAATTCTTTTGATAAAGCATAGTAAAAACCAATTTACCCACGGAAAAGGGAAAAGTATACCCGCATGGGCCGCATAATAATAATATTGGAAAAATTAGTTTTCAGTCATATTATATTATTACCAAAAAAAAATTAATATTATATAAACTAAATTAAGGTTCAGCGACAGTTCTTTAAAAACATTAAAAATTATCCGTACTTTTCGAAAATATACGATTTTTTCACATGATTATGCTTGGCTCACACCAGGCATAATCATGTGGTTCGTAGATGATATGGCATGCAATCTATTATGTTTTGTGTGTCTACAATGATTACATGTACGGAAACTTATTATAAATTTAGTATAAGTAAAATTATTAATTTTTTTTATAGGTAAAAGATCATCTATATATTAACAAATAAAAACTAATCATAGGTACACAAAAAATGTACAACAAACTATCACTAATTTCTAAATATTTTGTTTTTGAATAATTTAAGCGGCCATCTAAATTATTTTGGTATTACACAATCTGTAATCATTGAGTTTTAAATTATTTTGGTATTACAAAATCTGTAATCATTTTTTAATAATTTAACAATCTCTATATGTATATGATATATAGGAAAAGGTAAGGGTGCGATCATACCAGTACTAGTGCACCGGATCCCATCAGAACTCCGAAGTTAAGCGTGCTTGAGCGAAAGTAGTACTAGGATGGGGGACCTCCTGGGAAATCCTCGTGTTGCACCCCTATCCACTTTTTGGTCTTAAAAAAAAAAATATAGGAAGAGGTAAACTCGTGAGAGAGTTTTAAATTTGAGTTTCTCAAACCTCGTAGCTCCCCCATTACAGCTGACGTGGCAGCTTTTTTTGTTTTTTGTTTTTTATTTTTCTTTCTTTTTGAAGTAAGCTGACGTGGTCTTTGTCTGTCATCTTTATTTTAATCTTTCTTCTGAATCTTCTAACATAGTATTCAATTTTTTGGTATTCCTGCTGTCACGGAACCCTCAATTTCAGGTAAGTATCAGTTGTATTTCATCTCTTTCTATACGTGTGGGTTCTTCTCTTGGTGGCGGGACGAAACAAAACACCTTTAGAAGCGCCCAAATTAAACCCAAATGTGCATGGATGCTCAAAACGCCAGAAAATGCAAAACAGATCAAGTGGTTGGTCTTCTGTCTTCCAAGACTGCCATCTTTATTTTTATCTTTCTTCTAAATCCTCTCTAAATAACAGCTCAGCAAAGTTTTTGTTCAAGTTGGTTAGGAGTTTGTTAGCATTGTAGTTAAGTCGGTTAACATTATATATGAATACTTACTTTTGTCATTTTGGAAGAGTTGGGTTGAATGAATCAGTTTTCAATCATAGAGTTCTCTTTGTTATCGTCTTTTTCATTATATTGTTGCTTGATCAAGCTTTTCTGCTTGATTTCTCTTGATTCTTCTGTTAAGAAACCTGTGTATTGAAAAGCAAGGAATGGGAGAATGCCTCATTTATTGAACATAACTTACTGGCTTATAAATAGCCTTACAAAGATAAATTAAGAAAACAGAATAACAACCCACGTCTAACAAACCTATAAATGCGGTCTACTGCTAACAAACAAGTCAAAGATAAAGAACGTCCCTTATCAAGAGGGAACACAAACAACTTAAATTAAATACTTTAACATCCTCCCTTAAACTGAAAGCTTTAGCTATCAGTTTACTCCAGGATCCAAACAAACTCCCAACAAATCACGCATCTTCAAGAAAGCATCAAGCTTCAAAGGTTTAGTCATTATATCAGCAACTTGCTCCTTGGTATGACAGTGAACCATTTCTACAATTCCATCTTTTGTGAGCTCACGAAGAAAATGAAAGCGAACATCAATTTGTTTGCAGTGACCATGCATCACTGGATTCTTAGAAAACTTGATTGCTGAACTGTTATCACAATAGACTGTTGTGGAATCTTGTTGAGCATGCTTGAGGCCTTCCAATATCCTTATTAACCATATTGCTTGATAGGCACAAGAAGTAGCAGCAATAAACTCAGCTTTAGTAGTGGACAAAGAGACTACAGGTTGTTTCTTTGAGGACCAAGACACTGCTCCTGAGCCCAACATAAACACATAACCTGAAGTGCTTTTCCCGTCGTCTAAATCCCCAGCATAATCACTATCTGTGTAGGCAATCAGTTCCTCACTTCCTCCCTTCTTGTAAAACACGCCAAAATCAATGGTGCCTTTCAAGTACCTTAGTATCCTCTTTGCTGCTTGCAGATGAAGTTCAGTAGGACAGTCCATAAATCTGCTGATAAGACTCACCACAAACATGACATCTGGTCGAGTGGTAGTCAAATACATAAGGCTTCCCACAATCTGCTTATAGAAAGTACTGTCAATCCTCACTCCATCTCCAGTTTTTGTAAGCTTGCATCCAGGAACCATCGGGTTGTGAACTGGATTGCACTTGTCCATGTTGAACCTTTCCAACACCTCCTGTGTGTATTTCTTCTGACTAATAAAGATGCCATCTGATCTTTGCATCACCTCAATGCCAAGAAAGTATCTCATTTTTCCAAGATCAGTCATATCAAACTCAAGCATCATGGATTTCTTAAACTCAGCAAACATAATTTCATCATTCCCAGTAAATATAAGGTCATCCACATAGAGACATACAATCAAAATCGTACCTTCTTTTCCAGTCTTGATGAACAGAGTATGTTCATAGTGGCATTTCTCAAATCCTTCCTTGACAAAATAGGACTCTATACGACTATACCAAGCTCTTGGAGCTTGTTTAAGTCCATATAAAGCCTTCTTCAGTCTGTACACCTTTTGCTCATTGCCCTTCTGTTCATAGCCAGGAGGCTGTTCGACAAAAACTTCTTCACTTAGTTCACCATGTAAGAAGGCTGACTTTACGTCTAACTGGTAGATTGTCCACTCCTTTAGAGTTGCAAGAGAAATCACCACTCGAATTGTATCTAACCGAGCTACAGGTGCAAAAACCTCTGTATAATCCACCCCATGTTCTTGAGTATAACCCTTTGCTACCAATCGGGCCTTGTATTTATCAACTTCTCCATTCTCATTGAGCTTTGTCTTGTAAACCCATTTTACCCCAACCTTCTTTGCTTCAGCAGGTAAATCTGTCAACTCCCATGTATCATTCCTCTCTATGGCTTCTATCTCTGCATCCATTGCTTTCCTCCATTTCATACTTTTCACAGCATCACCAAATGAGACTGGATCACTACTTGCAAACAGAGCTTGGTGTGCATTGTCTTCTTCCTCAGATAGACCTTCTCCACTTTCATAATCTCCCATCCAGGCTGGTGGCCTTCTGATTCTTCCTTCATTAGGATTTGGTGGATTTTCTGTATTTGACACATCTGAATCTGAATCATTACCTTCCATATTTTCTATTGTATTGTCATGGTGATCAACTCAAATGTTCCCTCTGTTTCCGCTATCGGTATCGACTGGGATTGCTTCTTTGTCACTTTCTCCCCAGTCTAGATCAGCTATAATGGCTTCGTCATGACTCATGTTCCAATCCCAGCTATTGTCTTCTTCAAACTTCACATCTCTGCTGATTATTATCTTCTGAGAGACTGGATCATACAATCTATATGCCTTTGACTCCTCACTAACTCCGAGTAGAACACATCTCACACTCTTGTCATCAAGCTTAGTCCTCTTACTATCAGGAATATGAACATGTGATATGCAGCGAAACACCCTAAAGTGATCAACTGATGGTTTAGATCCGCTCCAAGCTTCTTCCGGAGTCATGTCCTTTACTGCCAGAGTTGGACTTCTATTCAGAACATAGACAGTCCAATTGACTGCTTCAGGCCAGAAAGTTTTTGGGATTTTTCTTCCTGACAGCATGCTTCGCACCATATTCATAATAGTCTGGTTCTTTCTCTCTGCAATACCATTCTGTTGTGGAGTATATGCAGATGTCAGTTGTCTATGTATGCCATTTTCCTTACAAAAATCTGTGAACTCGTGTGATGTGAATTCTCCTCCACGATCAGTGCGAAGGCATCTTATATATGAACCAGTTTCTTTCTCAACACGACTCTTATAGTTCCTGAAAGTGATGAAAGCTTCTGACTTCTCCACCAAGAAATAAACCCAAGTTTTGCGGCTAAAATCATCAATGAAAGTGATCAGGTACCTTCTCTTGCTATTTGAAGTGGGGTGGATTGGTCCATAGATGTCGGCATGCACCAATTGGAGAATCTGAGAAGCCCTCCATGTGCTCTCCTTTGGAAATGGATCTCTGCGTTGTTTTCCTATCAAGCAGCCTTCACACACCTTTGAAGGGGCTTGAAATCGTGGCAGTCCATTCACCATTCTTTTCTGCTGAAGAGTTTTCAACCCATTGAAGCTTAAATGTCCATATCTAAAGTGCCAAAGCCGAGCCTGATCCTCTGTAAGAGAAGAAAAGCAGATTTCTTCCTTTAGCAGTTTTTGAGTAGGCAAGATAAACATTCTATTTGAGGACATTGCAGTCACCATGATTAATCCTCTCTCTGGATGATAAATCTTACATTTCCCATGTTGTATGAGAATTGCAAGCCCTTTCTCTTGTAGCTGCCCCGCACTTAGCAAATTATTCTTCAATCCAGGAACATAAAATACCTCGGTGATGACCTACACAATTCCATTTACAAGCATTCTTATATTTCCTTTTCCTATCACAGCCATGCTTGAATTGTCTCCCAACTTTACAGAGGTGCTGAAACTCTCATCGAGCTTAGAGAAAAGCTCCTTCTTACCACACATATGATTGCTGCAACCTGAGTCGAGAAACCATAACTCCTCTTTACTAGCTTCCTTGACATCCACATATGCCATCAACAACATTTCTCCACTAGCTTCTGCATAGTGTGCCTTTGTCTCTGTCTCCCTGTTTGGACATTCATATTGACAATGTCCAAGCTTATGGCAATTGTAGCACTCAATGGTAGACTTGTCAAAGCTTTGTCTACCTCTACCTCTTCTTCGTCCTCTGAATCCACCATGACCTCGTCCTCTTCCTCTCCATTGATCTTCATATGTAACCTTCAATGCTTGTTCATCCACAAGATGGCCATTCATGCGTTGTTCATGCACCAAAAGACTACTTTGCAGCATATCAATTGATAAGATGTCTAGATCATTAGACTCCTCAATGGAGCACACAACATAGTCAAATTTAGAAGTCATAGATCTCAGAATCTTTTCAATGACCACAACATCCTCCATCTTCTCACCATGAACCCTCATCTTGTTGGCTATAGTAAGAGTTCGAGCAAAGTACTCATGCACAGATTCCCCTACCTTCATGTGGAGCACCTCAAATTATTTTCGAAGAGCTTGTCGTTGTGCACGCTGCACCCGTGCTGTTCCCTGGTACTTCTGCTTCAACGAGTCCCAAATACTCTTTGCTGTATCCTTGTTCAGAATAGTCTCCAGAACTGTTCGATCAATGGCTTGGAAGAGATAATTCTTAGCCTTCAAATCCTTCAATTTTGCATCTTCAATCACCTTCTTTTGTCCTTCTGTGAGTTCTGCCCCTGCTTCTGCTGTATGGATCCCTTGTTCTATCAAGCTCCAATATTCCTTCGAGCGCAAAAAATTCTCCATGAGCATACACCAGTGATCATAGTGTCCATCAAGCTTTGGAATTGCTAGTTGCACAAAGTTACTTTCAGTTGCAATCCTTACTGCTACACGCTTAGAAGACTGCTGCTTCTCAAGTTTTTGTCAAGCCAAGTGATGTGGCTCTGATACCAAATGTTAAGAAACCTGTGTATTGAAAAGCAAGGAATGGGAGAATGCCTCATTTATTGAACATAACTTACTGGCTTATAAATAGCCTTACAAAGATAAATTAAGAAAACAGAATAACAACCCACGTCTAACAAACCTATAAATGTGGTCTACTGCTAACAAACAAGTCAAAGATAAAAACGTCCCTTATCAATAGGGAACACAAACAACTTAAATTAAATACTTTAACATCTTCAACATTTTTATATGGTATTAGAGCATTTTCAGATATGGTGAATTTAGAAATTGCTTCTATAAAGGATATTTCTCAAACTTTTGGTTCGTCTGTTAGAATATTTGATCCGTCGCCATCTTCTCCTTTCTTCCTTCCTCACAGCGATCGCACTTCTGCTCCGCTAGTTCAAGAATTGTTAGATGTAGACAATACAAGCTATGCGGATGGCTCTATCTGCCAAAAACAAGCTGGGGTTTGTGGATGGGAGCATCACAAAACCTGCTCGTGATCATTTCAGTTTTGCGTTTTGGCAGCGCTGTATATGGTGATCTCGTGGATTGTCAATTTTGTTTTGCTAGAATATCGACGTGGTGTTAGATTTGTTGAAGTGGAAAAAGATGTTGTAGGAAGGGAAAATTTTGAGATTAAAAAAATGCCATATGGCAAAATCTCACAAAAGTGTAGACCCTACTTAGAGATAAATTCTTTAAATAAAATTTTCTCTCTAAAATAGCTAATAAATTGCTTGTAGGGCCCATTGAAGAATTATTACTTGATAATTCTCAAAATAAATGAATTTTCTTTAAATATTGATAATTCTTCAAAAAAATAGAGAATTATCTACAACTTCTGATAATTCTCTCAAGAGTTTTAGATCTAAAGAGCTCTATCCTCCCAACATTTATAACTAGGGTGGTTTTCTCTTCATTCTAGGCACATGAAGTCTACAGAAGAAAAGAAGCAAATTTCTGCTGCTCTAAAGACTTAAACCTTGGAGAACTGGAGCTCTACTGTTTTGAAGACCTAAATCTCTGAAGAATTGAAGTGCTGCTGTTCTGAAAATCCAACAAGCCTTGAAGAATTGAAGACTAAATATTGCATTCAAGATCTGAAGATTCAAGAATTTTGTCTCTGATTCGCTCTTCAGTCCAGAGATTTACATCAAATATCGAAGTTTTCCAAGATCTTCAGATCTTCAATGAGCACAAAAACCGAAGATCAAGCCGAAGACTTCTTACCAAATATAGCACAGATCTACACGTAGAAGCCACCAGATCTACCGCTTTGTCTACCTTTCGTGAAGTTCGTCAAGGAAAATCGAAGATTGATTTGAGAATAAGCTTTTTTAGCCCTCAAATCAAAGATTTTTTAAGAAAAGAATCAAAGGAATCACGGAGATCTGTACCCCACATTATTTTTAATAAAAATACAAGTTTATTCATATTGGCACATCTGATCCGTTTGATTTCAAACGCAAAATTTGTGTATACAAATTTTTGGCACCCCTGGTGGGACCATCTCTGCCTTTCATCTCTTTTCGTCATCAAAGGAATTTCTGCAAGTTCGAAGCCAGCGTCCATGGCTCAAAGGTCAACATCGTCCAAGGCTACTCAGAAAAATATTGCTGAAAAGCCAACTGGATCTGATCCCGGGGTTCCAGTGTATCTTGGATCGAGTTTTAACACTCACGCAACTGGCGTGATTACTAGAAGTAGGGCAAAAGCTCTATCTCAACCAATTCAAGCAGCTACTGCTTTGCCAAAATCAATTCCAGGTTTTGGCACATCCAAATATGCGCAACCTGCACTCACTCTGGCCACATAGGAGGCAAAGGAATCTGCATCTAAGTCTGCTGAAAGGATATTAGCTCATCTTGTTTTCTCTCAAGATTTGAACTCCAGAAGTAAAGCTGTCATGTTAGAAGATGATAGTTCAAGCATAGGTTCTATGCTTGTATCACCCAGCAGGACATCAAGATCTACATCTTCAAGACCCTCGAATACTGCTAACTCATCATATTCAGTTGCCATGCCAGTAATAATGATCCAGGGTGTTTCCCTTAAAGAGCAGATAGCAGCTGTCACTACAAGAAATGTACTTTTTAGCAACGTTTGTCAAACGTCACCAAAAGTTTAGTGACGTTTGTAACAAACGTCGATGACAAGGCCGTCACGGATTGTTGTAGTGACGCTTATATAAAACGACATTAATTATATATATAAATTATTGGTGATCTTTATTTGGGTATTTAGTGACGTTTTTAAGCATCACAAATTTATTTGAAATGATACTTAAATTATCTATAGTGATGTTTGCATAATGCCACTAAATGTTCTTTCATGACGTTTATAAACTGCCACTAAAATATTTATTAGTGACATTTGTTTTGGTATTTAGTGATGTTTCTAAAAATCACAGATTTATTAAAAATGATACTTAAATTCTCTATAGTGACGTTTGCAAAATGCAACTAAATTTTCTTTTGTGATGTTTATAAACTACCACTAAAATATTCATTCGTGACATTTGTTTTGGTATTTAGTGATGTTTCTAAGAATCACTGATACATTAAAAATGATATTTAAATTCTTTATAGCGACATTTGTAAGATGCCATAAAATTTTCTCTAGGGATGCTCATGTAAAATGCCATTAATTATATTCGTTATTCGTGATATTTGTTTGAAAATTTAGTGACACTTCTAAGTATCATAAATTTATTAAAAATGATACTTAAAGTTTAATATTGTGACATTTACAAAATGTAACTAAATTAATTTATAGATGACGTTTATAATAAAGTGCCATTAATTTTATATTTCAATGATTTTTCATTTTTGTTTTCAGCGATGCTTTAGAAATGTCCCTAAATTTTTTTAATATTTAATGAATAAAATTTAAAAAATTTTCCCTGCATGAACTTATTATATTTATTCACATCAATCCATACCCTTCACATAAAAGGAGAAAGTTTCCATTTCCAAATAAAAATTTATTTTGTTTGAATCAATCAAATACATTTGAAGTTCAAACAAAGAAACATTGAAAGAAAAATATGCACAAATAAAAATATAAAATGGTCTTCATGTGGATCAAAGCAGTTCGTACCCTGTACACAATGAAGGAAAAAACAAACTTTAGTTATCAATGAAGAATTTTCAAGGATGAAAGAAAAAATTTAAGTATAAAGAATGATATTTTACTATTACCTAAATTCCAGTAAAGTTGCTTGATGAAGCCAAACTTTTCACAATACTCTCAAGGGAAGAGAAGCGGTGTTGAAGATCACAATGCTCTTTAGCAAGACTAGAATGCTCTTTAGCAAGATTTTCATTAATAGCCTTTTGTTCTTGAAGAGCCTCTTCTAAACTTGATATT
The DNA here is from genome assembly GCA_947561395.2 of Buxus sempervirens. Lineage (NCBI taxonomy): Eukaryota > Viridiplantae > Streptophyta > Magnoliopsida > Buxales > Buxaceae > Buxus > Buxus sempervirens. The sequence continues at coordinate 21,669,788 of OX387192.1, read as the reverse complement.
TTCACATCATCAGCAGAGTTACTTTTGTTAGAACTTATTTTTATATATGAAGATGGTGTAGGGTCCATCCTACACCACGAATACGACCATGCTTCTCAGGAGGGAACACTTCAGCATAAACTCTGTCTCGAGCTGTAATATCTTCTGAATTCTCTTCTAATTCTTCCAAACGCTTTGTTATTTGTTCCTAAAAATACAAATTAAAATTAATTAGAACAAAACATATATATACATATTAAATATATTAAAAATTACAAATATTTACAAAAAGTACCATAATAGATGCTGATGCCTCATCAACGGGAGTGCCATCCTTTTTCTTGTGAGTGATGTAAAAGAGGTTAGTGCGGCCAATCTCGTCAACACCCTGTTTTTTTTTTGCTTACAAGTTAAATTACAAATAATTAGTGCATATTTATGAGTTTTAAAAAATGAAAGAAAATATATTGAAGCACCTCAAAAAAATTTTGAATTTACCTCAATCTCCGTTACACGAGCATAGCTTCTACTTCCACAGGTATGACTCATCTTCAAATGGCTCCAACAGTTTGTATTCATTTTGCTCCTTGTCTACAAAAGCAAAATTATATCAAAAGAAGGCTTGCATAAACTTAAGCCACTATTATAACATACTTCCATATCACAACACATCACCCCACTTGAATAGAGTCACTTTAGTTAACATAATGCTGCTTAAAGATCAAGGTTTCAAGCTTAGTAAGTTTCTACTAGCACCACATGTAAAATAAAGACATTGTAATCATTTAATGAACACTATTAGGTTAGGGAACAAAATCTCACCAACTTTCTGGGTGAATAAATTTCTATGAAGCTTTTATGTACTTATTCCCATTTCCCCCATAAGGATCACGTGAGGCCATAACTAAGATTAAATGCATGCAACCCTCCAATACAATAAACTAGATAAGTATGCATCTACAATAAAACCCATATTATCACTCAAATTTAATAAAATTCAATGTTCTTCTAAAAACAACAGGCCCACAAAGTTTGCACTTGATAATTTCTTCTGTATTTTGAAAACCAGAAATATTTTCATGAAAAATGGGAGATTATGATAATGGTTCGCACAAAAAGGATAGCCTGGATTTTCTTGTGGGGGTAATCTAATGGACCATTGACAATTTCTTGTGTGATTTTCATGTAATCTAAAAAAACCAACTCTACTAACACGTTTCCCAGAAGTCTTTCTTTTTCATTAATCAAGAGAGAGAAAGAGGATAAAAAGTTAGTTTCTTTCAAGTTTCAGTAGATAAAAGGGAAAAGAAAAAAGAAGAGAAAACAACAACAATACATGGAAAGATATGTTTCATATGGTCATAAACTCTCATGCTGCCAATTGCCCCCTTCCACGAGCCCAATATCTATGGAGTTCTATACTATTAAAAAAAGCTCTGAAAAAATTGAAGATGAAGAAAATTTTCCTCAGGCTTACAGAGAAAGCTCTACTGCTCTTGAAAAAAAAGTAATGGCTAATTAATGCGGTTCCCAATGGGATGTTTTCTGTAGAGAAGATTCGTTGCGAGAATGAAGTGCGCAGAGCGTGAGAAGCCCTCTTGTTTAATTTGTTGCCGCGGGAAAGAACACGATCTCATCTTAATTTTTTTTAATTTGTTTCGCGGGAATCAGCCAAAGTATGGCAATTCCTACCAAAAAAAAAAAGCCAAAGTATGGCAATGGTCCAGTCGGGTTTTGAATAAAACCACAGCTGAACCCAAATGTGACAATGCACATCTATTATTGGAAACCATAAGCAAAATTGAATTGGGTTTCTTAATATAAAACCAAAGCTGACCAATATAAATCTAACACAAAGCTTAATAGTTTTGTTTAATTTGGTTTCTCTAGTTTTAACAATTAAGGGGTGCAATTTGGTTTGGTTCAGGTTTACCTCAACCTAAGACCAAACCTAGGTCTACTACAGCCAAAACTAAACCAATCCAAATTAATAACTGATTATCCTACCTCGAACAACAAACCCAAAATAGAATATAAATAGCTAATACATAAATATTGAATAATTATATTCTATGTATATTTCATATATTCTATATTGTGAAATTTATTTATAATATAGATACATAAATAGCTAATACATATATATCATATAATCTACATTCAACTGATGCAGGGGAATTCGAGACAGAGGATGTTGAACTCTCAGATTGTACATTGATGGCGTTGAGATACCATGAGTTAACGGATCAGCACAAAGGCAAGAAGTGACTGTGATATTTTCCTGATTAGGGCGGTTTCAAATGCGTTTCAGTCTTTTGCCCATAACTTTGGCTACGATTATCGGAATCGCGCATATGGCCCCAATTCGGAAAGCTCTTTTCGGCGTGCACACCGTGGGCACCCAGCTATGCTTGGTGGACATTGTTTATGCCCTCAAATTCTGATGTTGTCCCCACCGAATCACCAATTTTAATTTTTTTTGCTATTTTTAGTAAGTCTTAGATTGTCAATTAGCACATGATTTTGAACCTGATTTGGGCTAGGTTTTTGGCAGAATGCTTATTTTATTCCATATTTCCTTTTAAGGGCCTGTTGCTATTTTTGGTAACGGACGAGTCTTGGCTATATAGTCCGGCTTGTGGACTGTTTTTTATGATTAATTGATTAAATAATATTCAGTTGAATCTTAGAGACGTAGTCTCTGTGTTTTTGGGCAAATTGTCTGTATTCTTCCCCGTTAACTATCTGTTCAAACTAGCCTACAGAGTAATTGCTACTTTGTCCGGTGTCATCAACTTAGTTCAGGTTGGTTTAAAACTTTATAAATAAAACAAATTCCTAGTTGTTGGTTTCTATAGTATATATATAAAACCAAAACCAAACTAGAACTGATAATAAAAACAAAAACTTAGCTAATTTGGTTAGGCTTAATTATTTGTTCTAACTGAACCGTTTCCATCCCTATGTATTAGTGGTATGATATAGCGGAGAACGTTAATGAGCATTGCAATGCCGTTTTAATTGACGAAAAACCTCAAGGAATGCAACAAATGCTTTTGAAATTAACAATGAACGCTAAAGAATGCTGCAAATGAATTTTAAATTAATGATTTACATTAAGGAATGTTGCAAATGCTTTTTTCATTAGCAACAAACATCAAAGAATGCCTCCAATGTTCATTTTATGGTGGCGAACATCAAAGTATGTCACCATATGATATATATATAGAAACATATATTTATGTCACCAAAAAACAAATTTTTTGTGGTGGATTGAGTAAAATCTCCACACAAAGTGAGAATATAATTAATTTTGAGTCGTGGATCATTAAGATATATTACATAATGACAACAGTTTAATAATATGGAATTTGCATGTTACTAAGATGGCAAGAACCAGAACCATCAAATAAAGGAAAATGCCCTGTTGATGAAATTCCAGTATCTTCTGATGCCTCTATTCCGGCTGGTCAACTTAAAGAATTCATCATGAGCACTATTCAGGATAAATTTGAGGGTGGATCTCACTCTTCATTCTCATATTCGAAGCCTTATAGTCAAAGGATTAGTGAGATGAAGATCCCGGTTGGTTATCAACCACCAAAGTTCCAACAATTTGATGGAAAGGGCAATCCGAAACAACACATAGCCCACTTGTTGAGACTTGCAATGATGCTAGAACTGACGGTGACTTGTTGGTGAAGCAGTTTGTGCGGTCATTGAAAGGGAATGCCTTTTGACTGGTATACAGACCTCAAGCCATGCTCCATCGACAGCTGGGAGCAAATGGAAAGAGAGTTCCTCAATCACTTTTATAGCACCAGGCGAACGGTTAGCATGATTGAGTTGACTAATGCCTGCCAATGGAAAGACGAGCCAGTGATCGACTATATTAACCGGTGGAGAAATCTTAGCCTTAACTGCAAAGATAGGCTTTCAGAAGCTTCTCAAATAGAGATGTGCACTCAAGGCATGCACTGTGTCAACACCCCATTTTTGCACCATAAAATTGCCCAAAAAGCATATCTTAAACCGGCATATATGTAGGCACGTAAATCAAGGTTTTTATAATGGACCCATCTTTTTGAAATAACAAGCTCATAATAAAGAAAATTCTGAGATGATTCCGATGCACCAAATCGTACTCAAATCGGATCTCAAAAGACCAAGTTATGGATAAAAGAAGTAAAGGGTAGTTTGGGGATTTTTATAAAACTAGAATTGGGTGCCACATGTACGCCATGGTGGCTGCCATGTGACCAATGATAAATTAAAATTTTTGGGGTTCTTTTAGTAAATAAGATAAGTTTCCTAATGGGTTTGTTATGCAAATAAATAAAAAATTTAATAAAAGTTTTGAGATTAAAAGAAAATAAAAAAATATAAACAAAGAGAAATGAGTTGGACGAATTGGTCCAACTCATGTTCTCTTGAGATATTAAGACTAAGCTTAAAAAAAATATAAGCCTAAAAAATATGGGACAAAATAGACTTTGACCAAACCTAAATAAATGATGGTGTTTAAAGAGAAGAAGAGGAAGAGTTAGGGGTTTAGGTGTTTAAAGAGAAGAAGAGGAAGAGTTAGGGGTTTAGGTGTTTAAGAGAGGAAGAGGAGAAGTTAGGGAGAGGAAGAGGAAATGTTAGAGGTTAAGAAGTTGAAGGGGTGGGAATTCTCTATAAAAAGGATAGAAGTTGGAAGCAAAAGGGGAGAGAAAGTAAGAGAGTTCTTTGGAAAAAAAGGGTGGAGATCTAAAGAAGATAGTTCTTTAAAAAAAAGCAAAGAAGGAAGTGAGAAAAGAGGTGGAAGGAGTTTGTGCAGGAGAAGATAGGACACTTGGAGAAGGTTCTCCATTAGAAGAAAGCACCCAATCGTCCACAACACCTGAATTTGAAACCCAAAAGGTAGAGAAGGGAAACTAGAAGGGAAACTGTTGTTCACGACATTACAGTTCTAAACTTGGTTCAACATCAGATTAAACAGGTAATTTTCTTTATTTAAATACAATGAAGGATCATTCGTTTTCTTTCAAGTTTCTGAAACATGATTGTATGATTTCTTAAGAATGTCAGTTTGGTACTTCACTGTTTTAATAGGCCAAATAAGGTTTGTTTTGTCTCGTCTATTTTTTTTTACTATATTCTTGTTTGTGTTTTCATGATCTTTGTGCATGAATAGCCTGGTAGAAATTTTATTTTTATACTATAGTGATCCCCGCCCCCTCTAGCTCTTGCATATATGAGATAAAAAAAAAAGGAATAGAAAAGAGAAAAGTTGGCGTTTGGTCTGAGAAACCGAACGTCACTGTTTGGTTTCTCATACCAAGAAATTGATCAAAAATAGCAGGTTGAAAGGCTTCAACCGAATGCCCATGTTCATACTTTTTTTTTTTTTTACTTATTTTCATGGCTCTCTAATTTATTAAGAAGATGTTGATCTAATAAAATGATTAATGAGTTTTATGATGATTCATTCATTTTTGCTGCAATAAAATATTCAAGTGGTCGTCCAAATTTAAAAATGACAAAGGTGTTGTTCGGTGCATATTAAAATGTGTATAAAAGCAAATTGGATTCTTTGTTCTTTTTGTATTAATCAATATGTAATGATCAATGCCAAGCACTTCATTTCTGTCCCATTAAATTGTTTACAAGACATGACTTTGTGAAGTTTCAAACTAATGAATCCCTTTGAACAACCACTCTGAACCAATTTTTGGGCGTTAACAGCAGCCCATATCTTGAAATTTTCGGAACTATTTTAGTTTCTAAGTCATTTGTTTTTTTTATTATCTCAATAAACTATATAGGTGAGGAGAATACAATTTTGGGTTGTGTGACATTGTTTAATAGCAACTTGAGTTGTAGAAACCAGCAGTCAGTTTTTTTAGTTTGTTTATGTTTTATTCATTTGTTGTTATTGTAATTGAGCTGCCAAAGTGGATGCTTTTGATTATTAAGGGGTACGTTGTGGAGAAAGAATGCATGAGAGAATGAAAAGGGAAAGAGAATAAAAAAATGGAGGGAAAAGAAGTGTGTTCGGTAATTGCCAAACCCATGTGTTTGGCAATAGCTGAACCCATACTTAGGCTAAAAGTTAATTAAAAATAATAATAAAAAATGAAAAAATAAATTATTGATGTGAGACACATGGTTGTGTTTTTGTCCTCTTTTCATTTATGTGAATTCGCTACTTTTAGGTCTCATACTTTTGTCTATTTTTTTTTTTTATTCTCGGCACGTGTACAGCTTTGTTTTTTTTTAATTCTTATATGCCATGTAGTATAGCAATCCCTTATTTCTTCAAACTCTTGTACACATGGGATGTAGCATAGCAAACCCCATTCTTCCAATATTTGTACATATGTGATCATAAAAAAATAATAAATAAAAATAAAAGAAAATAATAAATCAGCCCCAAATATAGTCCAACTAATTTAAGGGAACCCATTTTGGTGGGGAAACCCAGGGTGTTCGAGGACTTCCCTTGGTTGTAATCGGGTCACTTATCCGGAATCACTGGTGCAGACCAAAAATTAACAAGGTGTCTACATGCACCATTTCAGGCAGTGGCGATTCCATTAAACATGTAACGCGCTTTTTCCGCGCACCCGAGGTGCGCACACACTGGGGGCTCCATTACATTCTACAGAGGATTAAACCGAGAACTTTTGAAGAATTAGCTACACGAGCTCATGATATGGAGCTTAGTTGTAACGCTCCGGATCCGGGTTACCTAATAAAACCGTAACTCATTTCCAAAGGGTTAATTTTTCACACAGAATCGATATATCAGAGTGAAGGAAAATATGAAATAAACATATACCATAAAATCAAAGTCAACTAAAATTCAACTCAATATAGAATAACATATCTCTAATCTGAAACTCACATGATCCAAGTATCTACCCTTCTGTATTGTCCTCTCCAAGAGCAACTGAAAACAAAACAAAAAAAATAGAATGAGATACGAATATCTCAGCAAGTAGCACATGCATGTTCAAATACATTTTTCATAGTTATAAAACATGGTTCGGATATAAAACATGTAACAATGATGATAACACAATTAATCCGAATAATCCCACAATAATCCAGCAGTCAAGTATGATATAACTCGTGTAATCCAGCATATAAGTCAAATCCGTAGCATTGATAACAAATCACATGAATAACCATGATACCAAATCTAACCATGTAATAAAGTGTTGATGAAACCAATTATCCAAACAACCCAAGAGATATAACTTAAATCAAAACAAGTGTCAACATCAATAAAGCCACATCATGATCAAGTCCATGCCTCCATATGTATATCCAGGCTACTAAAAGTTTTGGATATTGAAATGACAGCCTACTCTAGGTTTCGTCATCCAATGCCAGCCTACTCCGGGTTTCGGCATTGACAACACCGGACTACTCATAGTATCAATGTTGCTCTACATCAATGGTGGAGATACAAATACCAATAAAACATATAGGCCAATGTCATGTAGTTCACTTTAATTGGGCAATTTGCATGCTGAAGCTACATCCACACTTCCATGTACACAGTCTGGACTAATACATAGCCCCGGCACTCTGAAATGACAACCTACTTAAGGTTTCGTCACCCAATGCCGGCCTACTCCGGGTTTCGGCATTGACAACCCGGCCTACTCTGGGTTTTCGGGTTGTTCTACACCGGTCATGGCAACACTCATGACCATGCAATTACAGCAATAAATTCAACACATCACATTACTAAGCTTAGTCATGGATCCAAGGCAAGCTAGACCAAGTTAAGTAAAATTAAACCATCAAGTAAACCAACATGTAAACCAATGTGCTCAAGCACATAAACATGGGTCACTCATGACCAAATCCACTCTATCATGGAGGATCACAAGTACACGCCTTCAAGGCAACTTTTCCATAACCAAAATAATATTTAAATCAATTCAATCATGATATAGAATAAATAAACCAAATCTGTCCAAAAATCCCAAATTAGGCTAAATTTGCCCAAAGCGATAGGAAACCATAATTGTACAATTTTAGAAGTTAAAACATGTTATGAGCAACTAATACAAGCATATAAAACCTCCGATTCAATTAAAATCAGAAAATGTAATATAAACTCTCTAAATTCGGATATCAAGACCTACTTTCGAAGAACAAGCCTAAACTCCTCATTGTTTTGTATTTCAAGATAATTCTAGTGTAAACATCTTCTGTACATCTATATTTTATTTTTACCTAAGTTATATTTGGTTAAGAATTAATCTCTAGTCAAAGTCCTCACCAATTACTCTTTATGTGTTAATTTTATAACGGGTGCTCAACCACATGGCCTAGGCGATGTGTTGGGCGCCCCTTTGTTTTGAACAACTAAGGTTAGTTCTTGTGAAGTATTTATTTTTTACAAATTAATTGAACAAATACAATCTCCTACTGGACTTACTTTTAAATAATTAAAACATTTGTTTACCCTCAATTGGATTTTATTCAAAAATCTAATCATAAAAATCTGCTCAAAAATCTAAAAATCGCAAGTAATTAAATGAGTGAGAGCTAGGTCGCCTGGGCGACCTCTTTAATTTTACCCGGTCACCTGAGCAACTATCTGGTCGTGACCTCTTAACTTTACCTGGTCGCTTAGGTGACCTCCTGGTTGCTTAGGTGACCAGATACACATTAACCTAGTCGCCTAAGCGACTAGGTGAGCGACCTATCCTATTTCATTGTCCAACAAAGCATGGTTCTCTGTAAACTTCAGATCAAACCTTCTGTTTTACAATTTATCATTCAAAGCATGGTTCTCAATTAAATGCCTTTGGGTTTAATTAAATCGAAATTACTACAATATTCACGTAAATTTCCAAATAAATTTACAAACAGTTGCTTTCTCTCCAAAAACAGAATTAAGCATCTTTCGAATGAAAATTAAATTGCAAAGCAATGATTGCAAGGTGCTACTTACCTCAACTTAGCTCAATTAATTCCTGTTAGATCTGAGTTTCCTGATCTCTTCTTCCACAATTGAATTACACTTTAAATGATCTGTAAATTTCAAAACTCTAAGAATTATTCCCAGATCTGGTTAGATCTGATCAAGAACTCTATAAAGTCTCTACACTAATCCATAAATCTATAATTGAAGTTATCCTTACCTGAATCTCCTGATTTAAACGAATCCTCCAATCTCTTCTTTCATCGCACACCAATTATAACCTCTATACTGAATTTTTCTTCAGGTCTCCGCCTGATTCCATCGGCTAACGCAGAGATGTCTTCTTTCCTCTTTTCCTTCTCAGCATATTGCTCTAGATCTGATCTCAAGCTTTTCTCTAGAAAATTCCAGATTCCTCAAACCAACTAACATGCCGACAAACTCCTCCTATTTATAACCAAATATTGCCGCCTCATTCTTCACTTAAATTCTCTCATGATTTGCTATGGTGTCACTCCACACCAACCTACCTGCTCATCCAATTAAATTAAACTAATATGATCATACGCATTGCTACACTACATATTTCCTTAATCTCCACTAATTAAACTTTAGTTAATTAATTTTTACCTTAAAACTCATATTCACCATTTTAAATTTCAGCATAAATTCCAAATTTAAACTCTTTCTCGCTTTCCTATATCAATTTATGTATGAACAATAGACTTTATTAATAAAATACAAAATACAAAATTTTAATAATATTAAAAATTCGGGATTTTACATTAGTATACAAGCAAGAAAGCCGCAAAGGGGGCAAACCACCTGTTAAGTCCAACAATGGAAAAGAATCAATGTTTGTGAATGTGGCTCCAGTGAAGATTTCTACTAAACAAATTGAGGAGAAAAAAACCACATCTGCTCAAGACAGAGGAAGAAAGAGACCTTCCTTAAAAGAATTGCAAGTGAAGCAATACCCTTTTCCTGACTCAGACGTCTCTGAGATGTTTGAGCAGTTGTTAAAATTAAAATTAATCGAACTACCAGCGTCAAAATGCCCTAAAGAGGCTGACTGTGTAGATGATCCTAGCTACTGCAAGTACCATCGGGTGGCTAGCCATCCAATTGAAAAATGTTTTATTTTGAAAGAAAAGATCCTGGATCTTGCTAGTCAAGGGAAAATTGTCCTTGACAATGAAGAAGTGGCTATATCCAATCTTGCCACAATCACATTTGGGTCGTTTGACCCTATCATCCTGCCAAGATAGCAGACCTCACAAATTGGGGGCATGATCTCAACTGGATGAGGAGAACCGCGTTTTTTGATGATGAAGGTTGGACCTTAGTTATTCGTCGAAAGAAACGAAGTTCACATCTTCCACAACCCAAGAAGACTTGTTAAATAAGACCCGAAAGAACAAAAGGATGACAAGCAAGGTGAACAGAAATAAGTCAAGAAAAAAGCACTGGTAAAGATAGTTTCACAAGTGCCAACTGAACTTATCGAACAAAAGGCTCATGTTCCAGTTACTTTTCTGGAATTCATGCCAAAGAAATTTTTGGAAGCTATCTCTGCCGCACTCATGTTATGAGATACATGTTGAAGAAAAATCGTTTGAAGATGCTGAAGAATTCTCTACAACCACTGATACGCATCAAGATGTTGGGAACTCAACAAAGGACGGTGTTGTAGGGATATTAAAAGACATCCTAGCTTCAATTGCCATCTATTATGCTCTTCGTTTTCCTATAAATATGAGAATGGCTTTAGCTACTACACTTACAATTCCAAGTGATTACTTAGCCAAAGTTCCTCAAGTTGGAATATGTGCCGAAAAGCGTAAGAACACGTGCATGGCTTGCATGTCAATCATTAGTGTAGCACCTCGGAACCAGGTCCACCCATATCGAGTTTATATTGGCTCCCGAGCGTTACTTTAGGGCCCAAATTACAATAAGGCACTTTAAGAAACTAACTAGGATTAAGGTAATAGAATCCTAAATTTTCAAAAAAATCGGCAATATAACGCCTGTACATACGAGAATGGGCTAAGCCCCCAATCACAAATAATCACCTGTTAAACACAGTTAATACATCTTATGCACATCACACACTAACATTTCCATAAGAGTACGTTATCAAAGATTATCTATTTCTCAACTCTCTCACTATATACAATATACACAGTTTCCAAAAAATGAATATACAATTATCAAAAGGTTGCCTTTTCTATCACTAGCCGGGATAGTGATCCATCGGCCTATATTCCAGATCTCCCTGATACCCTGCCCCGGTATGCGGCTCACCAGTAGAATATAAAACAAAACCGATAAAACAAAACACGCGTGAGACTAATGTCCCAGTAAGTAGCACATGCATGATATAAAACTGTTTATGCAACTTTAAGCTAATGAAATAACATGCTAACATATCATACGATAAATCTCTATCCAAACCATGCGAATAAGCAGTTCATTATCATTTACACAATACTAGTAATGAACAGATAAAATCAGAGTAAACCAAACTACAATGTCAGCATAAAGTGTATGTACAAAACTCGTGGATTAGTGATTCTATAAATCGAGACAACCACCCTCAGCTGGTTTGCCACCTCACGACTCACGATTCGAGCCTGATCAGGGTTCTCGCCCGGAGTGGAGCACCCACGCATGGGCTAGCAAGGAAACAACGCACCCACGCACACATACACACATACACATGCATACTCACACGTACAAAGACCCTGCCGAACCCACACGGCGGATGGGTTGCCGCAGCCCTCTATCCCACAAGAGAGCCTCACCGATCCCACACGGTGGTAGCGCATGTGGCCCTGGGTGTTAACTCGACAAGCCATCACTAATACACAATCTAGACGGACTGTGGATCCACGACTCTCTATGCGGCCTAAACTCGTATAATAATTAATCATGCAAATATTTGACTAAACAAAACCTGTAAGAAATCAACTACCCAAGTAAAATTCAATCCAAGTGAACCTCGCTGTTCACTTGCCCTTAAATCCCTAGGCCATTCTGCCCTTCGGGATGCCATAGGCTCATTGCCTTTCTCACTAACAAGAAACCTCAGCTTCAATTTCCAATTACAATCTCAATTCATTTTATAAACCACTTTCAAACACAAGTTAGAAATAAATCAATTTCATGTTCGGAGAATACCAATACAAATTATCCACGGTTGGTTTGCAGTTGATGTTCACTCTGCAGAACTGATTTTAACTAGTTAATTGAATGCTAAACCTGGTTTAATCTATGAGAAATTAGTATACGTGCCATATATCGTTGGAAAGCTCTACGAGTCTAGTTTCCAACGCAACAAACGATTCGTAATTCAAAGTTTCCTACAGAAACTTGTGGCTGTTTTACTACAGGTGGTTATAACCTGCCGCGAAACCAAATGGACGGACACCATCAATTTTTCATGATTTTTCTTGCAATACCTCGAGTTCCGATTGGTCCCAAACCAATTCCATTCAACTATAAATACCCTAAACTAAATTTTAGACTACAATTATGAATTTTTACGCGAAGATTCCTAGCCCTCGCAAGCCACTGAAATAATTACAAATTTGCGACAGCATAACAAAAGGGCTTCTAGTTTAAGTGAGACACTTCATCTACATAAGACTATGAAAGCACCACTTCCTTTATGCCATTCAACACATCCATGAGCAATATCCTTACCAATATCTCCCTCCTTATAAAAAAAACTAAGATAACAAAATTGATTAATTTTATAGATCTCTTGATTCTTAAACATTACCCCCATGTTCTGCCTACTGATCATACAAACTGAACCAAAGGGAATCTGCAATATTGTTTTCCATTTTCAAGTTCTGCTCCTTAAAGGTTGCACACAGGGCAATTGACATAAATTTCAACATCCAATCCAATGTCAACCTTAATGATTTGGAGCAATCATATCAGCAAGTTATATATATCAACAGACATAGAGTTTCAAATAGCTGGAGGAAATACACATATTCGATTACTTCCCTTCAAACCCAGAAGCAAAGTCCAAGTTATCACTGGAAACCCATAAATGCTTCCTGAGCAACTAACAAGAAGAACCGACAATCAGCGGATAAAAAAATCCTCAGTAAACTGTTGAGGAAAACTGAAAAATCACATAACTGATATTCAAAGAAAATGCTAACATCTAGACACGAAATCTGACCTTCAATAAGATTATCAGCAGAATCAAAACAACTCAACGAACTAATAAAAGACCCAAATAACTCAAAAAAAACATGATCTGATAACAGCATGTGGTACTCTATTTCGGTGAGATTCGTAAGCTAATTACGTTTGGATGTATTCAGATTTGGAATTTCAGCAAAGCAAAAGAGTCTGAGAAAGAGATCTCCATTAAATCAACTGACTTAACTAAATTTTTAATCTTCTATTTATTTTATTCTTACTTAATATATTTAATCTTAATTATAATTTTTTTTTCTCAAAATTCCAGGATCTTACAATTAGCTTCTCTGATGAAGACTTATTGCTGAGAGCTAAACCTCATAATCGCCCTCTCTACGTCTTTGGATACATACGTGAACAAAGGATCAACAAGATCCTCCTAGATTGTGGCTCAGCTGTCAATATCATGTCCATAAAAACAATGAAGCAATTGGGCATCTCAATATATGAGTTGGATCAGAGTCGACTTATGACCCAAGGGTTCAACCAGGGTGGACAAAGGGCCATTGGAATGATCAAGCTAGAAGTGGTGATCGGTGAGTTAAAATCAACTGCTTTATTTCACATCATTGATTCCAAAACAACCTACTATGTGTTGTTAGGGAGGCCTTGGGTTCATGATCATGGAGTGGTTCCCTCTACTTTGCACCAATGTTTCAAGTTCTTTAGAGATGGAGCTTAAAAGAAAATAGTAGAAGATGACAAACCATTCTCTAAAGCAGAGTCTTATTTTGCCGATGCAAAATTCTACCAAGAGATAGATACAATTAAAGAGGCTCAATCAACTTCTGTCCCTTCAACAGGAAAGACAAAACCTTGGGAATTGGTAGAATCACAAAAGTCAGTAAGGACAGCATTCGAAGTGAAGAACGGCATAGGCAAGAAAGAAGCCAGCATAGGAGTAGAGAAAACTCCAACTACGTTGGACAAAAGCAAGCCCAATCTCGTACTTCGTTATGTTCCACTTTCCCAGAGAAAAGGCGGACAGTCCCATTTCACAAATTATAAGAATGGGGAGTCTAATGCATTAGAGGATTCGACGTTCCTAGTTACCAAGCTGGATTCGTTAATCATCTCCAAGCCTCCCTTGACGGGTTTTGTCCAATCTTCACAACGTCCCATGGTTGAGCGTGAAGCATTGCCTTCGAAATGTAAAGAAGGATTTGACCCTAATGCTTACAAGCTTCTGGTAAAAGTTTTTTAGAGGAATCTTGCAGCCTCTTTGCTTCGTGTATGAAGCATCAATCTACCTTGGTCGTAACCAATGATGAAGCACTCAAGGTCAAGACACGTACTGTAGTTTTTACAAATCAACAGAGTTTGCAGGATGAAGACTGTGAACTCCATGATGACGAGAATATATTTTCTTCTTGTCACCTTATAGTTGAGGAAACTGATGAGGATGATGCTTTACATGAAGATGGTGTTAAACAAGCTCCACCCACATTGGAAGACGGCGGGTAGGCTACGGATGATGAGTTAAAAGAACACAACTTGGGTACTCCTGAAGATCCTAGGTCGATTTTTGTAAGTGTTAATTTAACACCTGAAGAAGAGACTGATTATTTTAATATTATATGTGAATTCAGAGACATGTTTGCATGGAGATACAAGGAAATTCCTGGCCTTGATCCCAAAGTGGCAGTTCATTCTTTAGCTGTCAAGCATGGAGTTCGACCAATTAAGCAAGCACAACGGGTTTTAGGCCTGAGCTCGTTCCACAGATTGAAGCAGAAGTTAACAAGCTTATTGAAGCTGGGTTTATTCGATAAGTCAAGTATCCATCATGGATAGTAAATATTGTTCCAGTTAATAATGCATGCAAGTGGGTTTACAAAATCAAGATGAATTCAGATGGATCAGTTGAGCGATATAAGGCACGTCTTGTGACAAAAGGGTTTAATCAAGATTATGGCATTGATTATGAAGAAACATTGGCTCCAGTGGCTCGTCTCACTTTTGTTCGCTCTCTTCTTGCTATTGCCTCAATGCGACATTGGAATCTCTTTCAAATGAATGTGAAAAATGCGTTCCTTAATGGTGACCTTCTTGAGGAAGTTTATATGCAACCTCCACCAGGATATGATCATCCACCACATAAGGTTTGTCATCTTCGATGAGCCTTATACGGGTTAAAACAAGCTCCTCGAGCTTGGTTTGCAAAATTCAGCTCCACGGTGGCACAACTCGGGTTTACCTCTAGCTCATATGATTCTGCTCTTTTCATCCACAAGTCTCACGAAGGTATCACTCTTCTTTTGCTATATGTCGATGACATGATTATTACTGGTAATGATACTTCCGGCATTCGTAAGCTTCAACATTTTCTGAGTCAACAATTTGATATGAAAGATTTGGGTCATCTCAACTTTTTCCTTGGCTTGGAAGTTTCATCCGATTCTACTAGCTACTACCTCTCTCAAGCTAAGTATGCTGTTAGCACCTGATTTTTGCACCCCAAAAAATGAAGAAAATGAAAATTTCAATTAAAAGTCAAACCCTGAGGGGGCCAAAAAATTGACTTTTGATTCAAGTGAATTTGACCATCAAACTTCATCTCATTAAAAAGAGCATTTTGACACGGTTCCAACGCAACTAAGTTTGCTGGAATCGGAGTCCGGATAAGAAAGTTATGAGTTGGTCAAACTTTTGGGGAGTGAAAAGTTGACTTTTTGCTCGACCCCAATTCAGCTGTCAAACTTGATCCCAGTGGATAGGTGATTCCGAGCCGATTCCAACAACACCAAATTTGCTAAAATCGGACATCGGACGGAGAAGTTATGGACAGTTGAAGTTTTAAGAAAGCTGCCCATGTGGCAAAACAGCAGCAAAAGGCAGAATAAATGAATTAAATAAATAAAATAATCATTTAATAAAAATATCTTTATTTTTTAATAATATTTTAATAAAAGAATCTCGTTTTTATAATAAAATAATCAAAAACTCGGATAAAAATCTTTAAATAAATCAAATTGAATAAAGTTTTGAAATCCAAACAATTTAAAAAACGTGTTGGACCGTATTTGAAGTACGGGCGAGGCATGCCCATATTTCAAATACGGGCAAGCTTCTAGAAGGGGACGCGTGTCGCTGTACGGCGGGACACGCGTCCCGTACGGCCGATTTTGCGAGATTTGGAAATGTGCGTTTTTCGCCCGTATTTGAATTACGGGCAAGGCACGCCCGTACTTGAAGTACGGGCAAGGCATGCCCGTACTTCAAATACGGGCACGAAAATTTTGCCTATAAATAGAGAGGCCACCCCCCTCATTTCAACAAGCCAACTCCCAGGGCCTCCACCCCCTCTCTTCCTTACTGTTACCACGTCCAACCTCTGTCCAAGTGATGCCACCCCAAATCCCAAACACCAAATACCAATTTTACCCCTTAAATGCTGCCGAACCTTCCCACTTCACCCTGCAAGCATAAATAACCCATCGAACCTCTTTCAAATTCAATCCAAGGAATCCGACAGGACGCGGAAGTGCTGCCCAAATTCTCGGAGCACCATCACATATCACCGAGAACAAGGTAATAGCAAAGAAAGATTTCTGGTAATGTATTATTCATCATACATTGAATTTGATGCTTCCTAAATATGTCCTAACTACTTTCATCTTGTTATTGGTCTCTCACCTATTTTTCTCTTATTTTAGCATGGTTATGAGTTCCCCACATTCCCCATAATAAGAAGGAAATTCCATTTGAAGGGAGGAGGATAAATTTGAGTTCAAAATGAGAAGAAAGGATCTTTAAACTAACTTCAATGGACTTATTTTGATTATAAGGGACTTTTCTCCCATAATCTGTTGTAAATCATGCTTCCCCCCCCCCCCCCTCTCCTATCCTTCTTGACAAAGGATCATAAGTGGTCCAAGGAAAGGTTTGCCTCATTGACACCTGCAAAAGGAGAAGAAAAGTGGTTCCTTACGCCAAATGAAGCAAAATGGAGCAAAATGTCTTATTGTGAAGACACTGGAATCACCACAGAGGTCGCCGGAGTACTCAAGGAACACGTCGGAATGATCCTAGCCAGAATCGGAACATAAAAATGCAAAACTGAATTTGACCGTATTCTCAGAGCGGGCTGGGTGTGCCCGTATTTACTACACGGGCAAGCCTGACCCGTATTGCACTCACGGGCAAGGCCAGTCCGTATGACAAATACAGGCAGTTGTAAATATAACTTAAAAAACATAGTTTTCCGACCCGGTTGGATCCATTCCGACCCAAACAGCTTGACCCGACTCGGTGTGTTACTTGGGCTATTTTTAGCCTATTTTTGGACTGTGGGCCTAGAAGGGCCCGCCAATACCCTCCTTTGGGCCCACTTGAGTGGCCCACATTTTGACTGGCCTATACCAGGCCTGTTTTCAACAAACAGGCCTAGGCCCCTTGACCCTTGGCTAATGGGCCCGTACCAAGCCCATTAAGCCCAAATAAATTGTAAATAAATAAACTTTAAATAAGCAAATGGGTTACCCAATAACCCAACTGGGCCCAAGGCCCAACCATGGCAGCCCGCGGGTCTTCCAACGGGACCCGGGTCCGACCCATTTCACTTAGATAAATAAAAAAGATAAAATCAAAATAAAAGGGACCCACACCTTCAGAGGGTCCCACCAGACCAAATAAAGCAGCATGCTGGCCTAGGAAGGGTGAACTTGACTCAAAAAACCAGGGAGACCCGAGGGACCCGTCAAACCGATGGGGCGGGCCGGGGTGTCTTTGGACTTCCCCGGACGTAACCGAGGACTTAGCTAGAACTCTGAAAAGCCGCAGACCAGACTTAGACCCGGATAGGGCAAACACTGTGTCTGCCTGGACCTCTCAGGCAGTGGCGACTCCGAAAGTCCCGAGGTACGCACGAACCCACGTGTGCCCCGAGTGCGATCTATTTTTAGGTGCGCACATATGCTTCTGACCTTCTTTCTTGATCTGGACTCACGGATAGCAAAACAGCGGATAGTCCTCTTGAGACCAATACTAAAATTCGTACTACTGATGGTGAATTACTTCAAGATGCATCTCTCTATCGACAGTTGGTGGGTAGTCTTATCTATCTTACCGTATCTCGACCGAATATTGCATATGCAGTTCACCTTGTGAGCCAGTTCATGACCGCTCCTTGTTCAGCTCATTATGCTGTTGTTCTTTGGATTCTTCGTTATGTGAAAGGGACACTATTTCATGGTTTGCATTTCTCCTCCCGTTCCTCCTTGGACTTACATGTATATTCAGATGCTGACTGGGTAGGAGATCCTACTGATCGTCGCTCGACCACAGGATATTGTTTTTTATTGGGTGACTCACTTATTTCTTGGTGTAGTAAGAAACAGTCCGTTGTAGCACGTTCTAGTGCTGAAGCTGAGTATCGTGCTCTTGCTGACACTACTTCTGAACTATTGTGGTTACGTTGGCTTCTACATGATATAGGTGCTCCTCAATTATCCAGTTCTCCCATTTTTTGTGACAACAAGAGTGCCATTCAAATTGCTCACAATGATGTCTTTCATGAATGCACCAAACACATTTTGTCATCATCTGCAACAAGGAGTGCTTCATCTTTGTTCCATTGCTTCTGAAGATCAAGTGGCCGATATTTTTACCAAAACACATCCACCTAGGCGTTTTAATGCACTTGTCTCCAAACTCAAGCTGGTTTCTACTCACCCACCTTGAGTTTGAGGGGGGATGTTGGAATATTAGCTGTTAGAATATTTTTCTTGATTGTGTGTCTTGATTCTAGCCTTGATTGTGTACCGGTTAGATCAATTAGGATCATTCCATTTATTCCCTTCCTTGTATAGATCATGAGTTTCCTCTATAAATAGGTCCCCTGTTGTACATTGTTAGACATTGAATACAATACAGATTTTTCTTTAATCAGTTTCAGTTAAGTTTTGGTTTTATTCGAAATGAAACTAATACCGTTTTGGTTCAGTTTCAGCTTTAAGGTCAAACCGAACCGAACTTAACCGATTACATATACTCACATATCTAAGTTTGATCACCAATTGGGTTCAGTTTGTTTTATTTGTTAAGGTCAAATCGGAACGATTAACTGAACCGACTACATTTACTCAC
This sequence comes from Buxus sempervirens, assembly GCA_947561395.2. NCBI lineage: Eukaryota > Viridiplantae > Streptophyta > Magnoliopsida > Buxales > Buxaceae > Buxus > Buxus sempervirens. Next base: position 21,650,569 of record OX387192.1, on the reverse strand, counting down.
ATATCTAAGTTCGGTCACCAATTGGGGATGGTTTGTTTTATTGGCTAAAGCCGATAAACCAAAGCAAACAAAACCTATTAAGTCTATCTTGGTTTTGTATTAAACTGTTTTGATTTGGTTTTCATTTTATACTTAAAAAACCGTAGCTTTAGTTGCACGGGTTTCTGCTAGTGTTTTAGGAATGGCAATGTGTGAGATTACCAACCAACCTCCCAATTCGATTTAAAATCTGCTGGAGCCCTAGGCTAGAAGATCTGTTGGTCCAACAGTGAAATACGTGTCCACATAGGTGCATGAAGCTTACGTGTACACACCCTCCACCATTGGACTAGCAGATGTTCCAGGATGAGGGACCAACTGATATGGTCTCTCCCAATTCCTACCAAATTCGGCATATGATGGTCATTGTGTGATTTTTCTTGAGCGTGTCAATACCACTTGGGGTATAATATGGTGACACGTCATTTTTCACAAAATAAAAAATAAAAATAAAATAGAAAGAGAAACATGGGATAATGTGGGAACTTCCCACACAAAATTCATCTTACCATATGTGGGACTCTATAAATAAAGGGATAAGTCTTAGAAGGAGGATGAAGAGATTGAGAGAGGGATAGTTGCCTAAAAAAAAGAGATAAAGAAGGAGAGAAAAAGAGGAAAGAGTGTGTAGACAGAGAAATAAAAAAAGAGAGGAGATTGATAAGAGTAAGTCCTTTTTATCTCCTTATTTTGCTCTTTTAAAAAAAAGTTGTTCATCATCCTCATCCAAAATCCTCTCCTTTCAATGTCTCCATCTTTATAATCTTATCTACAAAAACTAGGGGTGCTTATCGAGCCGGGCTAGCACAGGCACGACACGGCCCAGCAAACTTAAAGCGTGCCCATGCTTGGCTCAGCCCGACACGTCACAGCCCACCAAGCACAGTGGCCCAAAAAGCCCAAGCGGGTTGGGCTTGTCATGCCGGCATGCACGGCTAGCAGTTTGGCCCCCAAAAAGGGTGGTTTTTAAATTTTGTTTTTACAATTTTACCCCCAACAGCCATATTAGGGGGGTATACTTATAATTGACTGTAAATGACCATTTCTCCCCTTTCAACAGCAAAATAACAGTCATACTTGAGGGTAGAGGTGGTAAAAAACCACTTTTATTTTTTTATAAATAGGCCTAACCCTTCCCACTCCAAACCACACCTCTTCAACAATCTCTCATATCTTTTAAGAGTCTCGTTAAGGGATTTTGCCAATAGCCGACAGACTCGACAAAGTGCTCACATGGGGTTATCCCTAGGCCGACCATTGGCAAATCTCTTAACAAGACTTTAAGAAAGTTATTATTATTATTATTATTATTATTATTATTATTATTATTATTATTGCTTTCTTCATTTTCTTCTTATAGTCATGTTCAAAGATTTTGCCAATAGCCAGCAGAGACAAAGTGCTAACATGGGTGCATCCCTGAGCCCGACCGTTGGCAAATCTTTGAACAAGGCTCTTACAAAGTTATCATTTTGTTTTCTTTCTTCATTTATGCCTCTTCACGATTAAATAGGAGTTGAAAAAGTGTTAATTGTGTCAATTATTGCTTGAACAATCAAGTAATAATCGATCGACGCAAGTACTACCTCTGCAACTCCTCGTCTCAGCACAGTTCACCAATATGTAAATATTATTGCATTTTCAAGAATTGTTTGTGTGACATCCATGTTCTGCAAAACCTTCTTAACTTTCCTCTTGCAACCTTCACGAAACATGGATACCATGTAAATGACTTTTTTTTTTTTCAAAAAACCATCTTTAGGGTTTTTGTTTCCAAATTTTTTTTTAATTATTACATGTGGCCCACAGGCCAGGGCCACGGCACGGCCCACCCTTGGTCGTACCATGGGTCGTGTTGTGCCTACTATATCTACAAACAGTCCGGGCATGACACGACTCATTTACCATCTATGTAAAATCCTGAAATTTTAATATTACTAAAAATTTGAATTTGATAAAGTTTTATATTGATCAAGTGGTGTTTGTGCATAGAATGAAGCCTAGAGGTGGTTTAGAAAATTTTCAGATTAATTGAAAGGTTGAGAAATGTGTTCTTATAAGAAAAATAATAAAATTTTATTTGTTAAGTAAGAGGATTTGGTGGTGTGGCATTGCACAATCATCAAACAATATATGAGAATGATTTAACATGATTGGATGAGGCTGTAGGGTGGTGTGGTGTGACACCATAGTAGATCAATTGTAGTTTAAGTGAAAATTTGGCTGCAGATTTTGATTATAAATAGAGACAAATTGGTTAAGGATGGTTGGTTTGTTCGACCTGAATTCTCTGGAGGAAGAAAGGGGAACGACAACTTAAGAACAATCTGGAAGAGTGGAAGATCAGCGGAGAGAGAAGGAGAGAAGAAAGAGTAAGTCGATTGTGGCTGTAATTCAGGTTAGCCCTAGTTATTTCATTGTAAATTCGATTGGAATTAGGTGATTTTATTCACTAGAAATCAGATCTGAATAGAGCTGAAATTACAGATTTAGAATTGTGTTTATTTCAGCTGTCGAGTGATAAACAATCTATAGGAATGTGGATTTGAGGAAACAGTGGTTGTAGTAGTTGAATTGAAGTACAAATATGTAAGTAGCACTTTTAGAATTCCAAATTACCACTTGATTTTGTGAGTTAAGGTTGATTACGACTCGAATGAAAACATTCTCTGTTCTATACGTATAATAGCGGTTGATGTGTGTTTTGTTGAAATTTATGTTTCGATTAATTTCGAGGGTATGTAGTTGGTTTATTAAGATGATATACAATGTGTTGGAAGTGGTGTGAAGGATAAAGATCAGTTCAAAGTTTGAGAAATTCTAGTTCCGGAAAGTTACGACTTCGTGTTTTGGGATCGCCCAGCCAAAGCGATCAAATCTGGTAAAATTATATATGGGCGCCCAGTACATCGCCTAGGCGATGTACCAGGTGACCCATCCTTCAGAAAAGTACATAGACGCCCAGGCTAGGCGCCTAGGCACCCATGCTAGGCGACCATGGTTATATAAATGAAATTGTTGTAATATACAATGATTTTAATTATGGAATTATCTTTAATAAAATTTAAGGAGTGAACAAAGAAAGTTGGATAAATGAAGGGATATTTTCTTATGGAAGTGATGGGGAATTTTATCAAAATAAAAAGATGTGCATATTGTATAATAATAAGTTTATTCAAGTATTTGACTATAGATTTTGACGTAATGGTTTCATGTAATTTCGGCACTTGTAATGTACCTCTGAGATTAATGTTAGATGTTCCAAAATTAATTTTTCATTAAAATATTTTTATTAAACAGTTGATTTCATATTTCCTTATTTAGGGTAAATTGTTGACATATGAAGAGGGGTGTTAGAGATTTATTTGAAAATGGTAAGACTTTAAGATAAGTACTTATAAGATTTAGTTGTTTTAACTAAGTCATGGTCATTAATTTCTGGTTTTACTAATCTGGTCATTTGAACTATTAGTATTTGATTCTTACCTTGAATTATTTTGAAATAATATGATTATGGAAAGATTTGCGTTGATTTGGTTTTATGAGATAATTCTATGGAATTGGGTTTTAAACTGATTTCAAAAGATTGGGATTTGGATTTGATTTGGTTCTTCCTCCATGTACTTGGAGAGATGGATTGAGATGCCCATGTACTTGGGTAGATGGTATACCTCCGTGTACTCGGGGATGCCCCATGTACTTGGGACGTTGTTGCCTCTGTGTACTCAAAGATGCCCCGTGTACTCGAGATGATATGATTGAGATTGAGATGAGTTATGCTTGCTAGACATCGTGATTGGTTTTGTTTTAGAGTGTTGTAGGCATAGCTCGATATGGATTCATTTAGGAGCTGGATAATGGAAAGGATTGTTCTTTGCTAGATGTAATTCTTTGTTCGCGCGCGCTTTCCATCGTGTACTCGATAAGGCCTTCTCTGTACTGGTGGGTTGTGGCTTTCTCTCATTTTATCATGTACCCGGACTATGACTGGTTAGTACTTGCCAACCCTTCGCTGTACTAGTTGGGTTCTCCTGCAATAAGACAATGATCGTGTACTCGGCTTCGCACATAAGCCGGGAGGTGGCACAGTGGACATTGATATTACCCTAGTTAAAGGCGGTCTTATTTTCATGAGTCCTGCTATGATTTATCAATTTTTGATTCGATACTGCAGATTTGGTGAACATGCTGGATTACTTGAGTTTATCTCATATTGATTGATGATTATTGTTGAATTAATCAGATTATTTGTGTTATCGTTACCGATATACGTTTTATAACTAATTCATGTTTTGGAACTGAGTAAAATGTATTTGAGCATGCATGTGCTACTTACTGGGATATTCGTATCTCATTCCATTTTGTTTTGTTTTGTTTTCAGATCTTGGAGATGACGATACTTTATGAGTAAATGCTTGGATCATGTGAGTTAGACTTGAGATATGGTATTTATAATTGAGTTTGGGTTTATAATTGACTCTGATTATATAGTTTATTGTTTTATTCATGTTTTCCTTCACTCTGACACATCGATCATGTGTGAAATATTAACCCTTTGGAGATGAGTTACGGTTTTCACTATGTAACTCGGATCCGAGGTGTTAAAAGCTAGGTCGTGCCGCGTCAGGCCGGCCCGATAAGCACCCCTAACACCCTCTCTCCATTTTGCAAATTCCGGAGTCCTTGACTTATGGTGGAATTGCAGATCTAGAACCTACATCCTTATCTCCCCTTTGTTTTAAAGATAATTTTCCAGCAAATTCTGGAGTCCCTGACTTGTGGTGGAACTGTAGATCCAAAATTTCCTAGACTCTTTGTCTAAATAAAGTCCCGTATAGGAGTTCTAGATTCATGATGAATCCAGATAAATATGGGGCAAAAGACAGACCCTGCACAATCATTACTATATAGGGATAAGTAAGCCCCAGTAGGATAAAGTCCCACACTCATTCAAAGTCCATGATTATGCAAATCTGATAAAAAAATGTAGAAGAAAGACAATTCTTGCACGGTCATCCGTGCAAGGATAAGTCATCCCCAAAAGAGTTCTAAACTCTAAGAGATTGTCATAAGAGGATTTTGGGAGGTTCTGGAGACGTCCAATCATCACACAAGTTGCAAAATCTAGAAAAATTCGGTTTCAGACATGCAAAAACTGAACATTAGAAAATCATGAAAAAGGTTGCAAAAAGTCTTCAAACAGGGCAGAATGGCACAAGATGTAAATTAAACCAAAAAGCAGGGCTCTCAAAACAATCCAGGCGAGATAGGCCACATCCTAGTCATCATGCGCCATAAACCACGCTGGCCTATACGCACCAAGCCCAAGCACGTGCTAAGCCTGCGCACTTGGTTGCACAACCGGCGCACCCAATCGGCCCAGCAAGAAGTGCCTTGGCCTGTGCACAGGTGCCTTGGTTGGATCCAACCCATCAACCCAGTCGATCTAGCCCAGAAACCCTTATTTTGGGTTTTAACCCATTTTCAAGTCCAATCTGGCCCTAGAAAAATTTAGAAAAATCCCTAAGAATTTTTGGAACCGAAATCCACCCAAAACATTGGTGTAAAAATCAAATACCCCTCTTTCCTTTATTAAAAGTGATAGAAAGTGTCCTAAATTGGATCAATCCTTTGAAATTGAACCAATTCTTTTCAAATTAAACCCAAACATTTCCAAATTGAACCAAAAAATCTTTCAAACTGAAATAGAAGTCCCCCATATTAATCCAAATTATTCCAAGTTGAACCCAAATGTCCCAAATTGAGCAAAATACATGCAATTCATGGCATTAAGCCGAACCAAATGAAGCTTTGTATGAACCAAGCAACTAAACCAGTTCAAACCGGCATCCATATAACCCGCACTTCCAAATTAACTGAAATCAAACCATTTCTCCCACGATTCAAATTTCCAAATCAGACCAACACCAAATTGGATCTTTATGGTCCAAATAATTGAAATCAACTCAAACCAAATCAAACCGTTTCCCCTATGGTTCAAGTTCTCAAATCAAACCAAACTTAAACCAAATCCTTATGACTCAAACCAATTTCAAATCCAAAATGAACCTATTGAACTACACTTGATCCCATAAATGGGTATGTAGGCAGCCCGAAATAAATTCAGAATCAAGCTCAGCCACAAATAAAAATAAATCAACCTAATTTCCATTAATAGACTTTAAGAGTTAGAATTAGAGGATTGTTCTATAGCCTAGGATGTAATTAAGGATCAATGATATTGAGTGGGTCTGCGCCCTATAAAATAAAAGACCACAATACTAGGTGAAATCGTGGTTGATCAATGATTACAATTAAAATCAATTTTTTGATCAACACAATAAATTGGATCGGGTTTTGATCTTGGGCGCTTGTTCCAATCCCAATTGAATATGGCTAGGTTGTACTACAAGACACCTATAATAAATAAAGGATCAAACAATGATACGAAAGTTGGGGTTTGTCCTTCAATAAAGTTTCTTGACTATATATGATAAATAATAGCAATTGGAGAAAAAGACTTTAGTCAAAGCCCCGACCGTTAGAAGTTGATCAAGGTATGTTTATATTAGAAAGCATTCGTTTTATAATTACTCTTGATGGTGAAGGAAGGTCGACCACTACAATCAACCTTTACAAAAAACATAACATAAAGAATCAAAGAAAATCAACAAAACTAACAATACTAGCCTCTCTTCTCTATTGTCATAGTGACAGTGGATAAAGAAAAGTTAAAGGGGGCATCCACTAATAATGTCAATAAGGGTAGGGTTACTAAACGTGCCGGCCCGCTTGGAGAGCTGGTCGTGCCGCCAGCAGGCCTAGGTTTTTTTTTTTGGGAAAAAAACAAAGAAAAATGGGAAAATAGTAAAAAACCATTAAAAATTCTGAAAAATATGTTTATTATTCACAAAATTGTTTTACACATATTGGGATAGATTTTGCTCAAAAAAATTTAAATAAATAAATTATTACAAGTACAACTTTACAAATACAACAATACATAATACACTTGCACAAATAATACTGCATCACTGTAGTATGAGCACATCACAACTAGGTTGGCACCCACTTATCTATCTTTCATTTGAAATTTAAAAAAAAAACGGTAAAGTTCCTAAACTTTGATTACAAAAAATATAATAAAACTTAGGTTAATCTGAAATACTAAATTCATCAAGATTCAAATCATCGAAGTCTCCAGCAAGTTGATCATCTGGATATTCCTGATCTCTCAATTCCTCCCTTAGCCAATCTGTAGATAGACACATACTTGCACCATCTCCGGCGTTAATCTGCTCTTATAGTTGTCCACTGTTCGTCCATATGCACTAAAAGCTAATTCCGATGCAACTGTGGACACCAGAACTGTTAGTAGATCATGTTCCATGGTGAAAAGCACAGGATAACTAACCTGATTTTGAGATTAGATAAAATTGTTGTTGTAAAATAGTAAAAATGGTGAGTAGCCAACTTTGAAAGCTTATTCGCAGAGATTGGCTCTATATAAATCCTTAAAAATTGGTATGAATGAAGTATGAGGTGTCATATTTTGAATGGAATAGGCCTCACTCAAAACTTCATCCATTTGTAGCTTGTGTGCTCTCTCAAACATGCTTAGAGGATCACAGATTGACTTTGTAATTTGCTACTGAGTAGTACAGGGTCAATCAAGACATGGAACTCAAATTAAAGTGAAAACTCATGAAATCAATTGGATTTGAAAATAGACTTATAAAGTAAGACTTAGAAATTGAAATCACTCAAATCAGAGTTGAAATAGGCATTTGGTGCTCAATCAAAGTGACAAGTTTAGCAATCTGATCTGATCTGACTTATCAACTTTAATCAAATGGTTTGAAAAATCAGCTACATATAAATTGCTGAAATTTTATAAGAATAAATTAGGCTTCCTCACCTTTCACATGCCTTTGGAATCATTCAAAAATTTATCTATATGAAGAAGTTATGAATAATCCAAGACAGGGTATATGTTATGTCCAGATTTGTAAAATTTAAGTAAAATAAAGCCAAAACAATGTGTATGTGTGTGTGCTTGATCCAAATGATCTAGTTTGAAATCACTTGAAATGAGTTGAAAATCACTCAAAAAAAATTTAGGACATGGATTTGGCTCAAACCTCTCATTATTTGGAGAGGAATAGTCAAATCTACCCAAATTAAGGAAAATTTGCTCAAATAAGAGAGATTAGACCATGAGGTCCTCTCTAGAAGATAAAAATCAACTCAAAAGTCTTGAAAAGTTGCTCTAAGGCCTCTGATCTCAGATCTACTATATTGAGTATAGTAGATCGAAGATCTATGCCTATTTTGACAAAATCAAGTGAATGTGTGCATTGATGTGTATAAGAAATTAGATTTTAAGAGGAGAATTGAGATCTAATACTATAGAGAGCATAGATCTATGTAATTCCTCCAAAATTAAAATCAAAATAAGCACAAATAGCAACCACACATAAATCAACATGAATCATGCAAGAATATCATGAAAATTGGTTCTAAACCTAAAGGATCTATTCCACCACTTGTTTCCCCTAGCTCTCTCTCTTCACGTTTTACGGCTATAAAGGGTGCTTAAGGTACTTTAAGCATGTTTTGGGGTTACAAACACACACAAGGCTTTATTTACAAAAAGGTAGAATATGAGAGTGTGCTTGAATTGAAAATAAAAGAAGAGATCTAAGTGTAGGAGCTCACTTTATTTGCTTGAGTGCTTGAGTAGAGAATTGGGCAGAGGTTCTCTTTTTCTTCAAGAGCTCTCAATCTTCAGATTATCAGCCATTTGCTAGAGAAGAGGCCCTCTATTTATAGGCAAGAGCAAGGGTAGGAAAGTCCTAAGGGTAAACCAAAATATCCTTCTAGAGTCTTTTAATTCAAGCCTAAGACATGAATTAAAGTAAATTTGAAGGTTTTAGAGGGCAAATAGGGTAGATCAAGTCTCCCAGAAAGAGGAACAAAGGGTAAATAAGGCTCAGATCCCGAGCTTTTACGAAAATGGTTAAAATAGCCTTGCCCATATATATCATACGGTTTTGACCAAACCGTATGATACATACAGATAGGACAAAATTAAATAAAATCCGTAAGCAAGCTATGGTTGAAATTCAGTTACGCTCCCATGTGCGCTACCAATGTGGCATAACGACCGAAGCCTCCGGTCGACACGTGGCAGCCACTTGTGCTCACAGGTAAAGCATGAATCCGTTCGTATTATATATACGGACAGAACAAAAGTAGTAAAAACTGTATGGTAAATACAGACATCACATTTTTTGCTGATCTTGAGATTTTAACACATGTCAAACCTCAAGTAATATATATTGAATATATTTTTATCATATTTTAGTGCAATTTGGGGTGTCTACAATTAGCAAAGAATTGATGCAAGCAATCATATGTAAATTCATTGAAAGAATCCAAATGAATCCCAAATCCTAGAACTCATTCATATTTGATTTCTCACTTTTAAATTTAGCAATTTATTTCTGTTTTATAATTTTGGTAAATTGTCATTGAGATTCCAAATTGTCTAAATAATCTAGGAAATTTGATTAATTGGTATTTGAATCTCCTCCCTTTGGATATGATATCTGTAACGCCCTGGACCCGAACATGTTCATTAAAGGTATATGCCGGTTCCTTGACATCAGGTGAGGTCCCAAAAACGCATTCCTAAGTTTTAAAAAAAACTAACCAAAGCAGTTATATTCTAATCCTAAAATTTTCAGAAAAACAGCTATATAACGCCTGTATTTACAAGAATGGGCTAAGCCCCCAATACCTGAAAATCACAAGATAAACATATAAACAATATACATTCATTCCAAAAAACTAACCCATCAAACATACACATATCTAACATAAAGTTCACTAAGGTTCTCACTCTCTTTCTTTCTCTCTCATTTACAATTTATACAAGATCCAAAAATTTAGACCACTACAAAAAAATATGCTGCCCAACCCTATCCAGGATAATAATAATCCTCAGGGTGGTAATCGTCATCAGGTTCGTTATTTCTGCCTACCCCAGTTTGTGCTCGCTCTGCAGGTCTATTTGAAAACAAAACCGTTAAAACAAAACGTGTAAGACTAACGTCCCAGTAAGCAGCATAATGCATGATAAGAACATTTTATGCAGTTTCAAACATTTAAGTATCATGATAATGTAATATACAATCAAACTCTGGCAACTCATGCTAAAACCATATCAATATCATGTAATAACATTACTTTGATTCTGTGGAATCATAAAACAAATAAAATCAGATTAATCCAAACCACGATCTCAGCAAAATCTCATGTAATAACAATGATTTAATTCACTTGTCCAATTCGCCACCTCACGACTTACAATGGAAAGATCTAGCTAGGATCGCTCTTCCAAAGCGGAGCACTCAAGCATGAGACATGCATGAGCTGGCAAGTACAACCCAGTCCAACCATAGCAAGTTAGTGATCTCTTCAGACCATCAAGTTAGTGATCTCTATTAGACCATCGAGTTAGTGATCTCACTGAGACCATCTAGTTGACTTTATGGGTTGTTGTGGCACATTCCGAGGAGGATGCAAGTTCACAACCCTCGGCCCCTCATGAGCTAGGGTGAACTGCCGTCCTCAACCCCCAGAATCCATGTCTGTGGTGGATGCAGGTTTACTACCCCCGGCTCTCAATAGCTAGGGTGAAGGGCAATCCACTACCCACAAATATAATAATACCATATCATGGCTATTTAAATACTATAGGCTAACTGCCTTACTTAAGTATGCCTTATGTTACACACTTTAACAATGTAACCAACTTCGACTTAACCAACACATGAGAAACCACTTCTTGAACACAAGTTGGAATTAACCAATTTAGTACTTGAAAAAGGCCAACACAAATTATTTACACTTTGTTTGCAGCTGCTACTTACTATGTAAATCAGAATTTAACTAGTGAGTTGAATACTAAACCTGATCCAATATATAAGGAATTGGTATGTGTGTCATATATCATTGGAAATATCTACGAATCTAGTTTCCAACGCAACAAACAGTTCATAATTCGGAGTTTCCTATAGGAAGTTATGGCTGTTTTGCTATAGGTGGTTCAAAACAGCCGCAAAACATACTAGACGGAAATCATCAATTTTTCTGGATTTTTCTTGCAATACCTCGAGTTCCAATTGGTCCGAAACCAATTCCATTCAATTACAATTACCCTAAACTAAATTTTAGAATACTAATATGAATTTTTATGCGAATATTCCTAGCCTTCGCAAGCCACCAAAATCTTACATAGGTTTAAGACAACCTAACAAAGGGGCTGCTACGTGTTACCTTCCAATTGTTGCTATGCAACAAACTCAGTTTTTCCTCAACAAAACCAATAAATTATCCACTAGGTTGTGCAACTGGAAATTCCAACGTCTCAATATGCACCAACTTCTTTACAACAAGAGTTTATTTAAATGTCCTCTTTAATGGCATTAAATTGATTACAGAACATAGAACTCAAGATACCCACAAAGTGAAAACATGACTACAATTTCCACAACTTAAACACAATATAACAATCATCCAGTTATATTTTTCTAACATAAATAGGGATGTCCTCTTGCATTCATCATGACAGATCAACAAGACCAGGATACAACCAAATAGTATCCACCAAAGAGCACTGATTTACACCTTAGATAACACATCCTGCAAGAAGAATATATCAAGAATAATCCAGCTACAATGATTTTAGATTGTCATAGTTGTTAAAATCATACAAAACTATCACCGTACAAAGGAATGTCCACTAAACCATTTCTATTTATATGATCAAAAGCTCCTCAAAGAGATACATATATAAGTTCAAATTAGAAACTAATAGACATTGATCGAAACACCATGGAATTCACTGCTGCACCTCTTCCAATTCCTCCCACAAGACACCAAGGCTTTGTCTGCTCATGGAACCCAAGTTACTGTACACATTGACAATTACACAGTCTATCCCATCATGTCCTTAGCTACACTAGATGGAGAATTCACCAACACAGTGAATGAACAGAACAGGACCCCAAATCAGAAGCTAATCAGCTGTCTCCAACAGAACACCAAATCAACTTACGAGAACCTAAACAGAAAGAAATTTCTAAAGTAGACAACAAAATCAAACGCACGATTGCTCTGTTTGGGAATTTAGTTGCAATCAGTAATCAACCAGAGGATATAACAATCATAACCTAAATCATAACAAGATCATAAGAAATCCTACAATAGTCGATCAAAGCCAAACAGTAATCAACAGGATTCGATCAGATCAGAACAGAAACAGAAATAACCAGAAACCCAACAGTAATCAACAGGAAATTGGTCAAAATAGAATTCCATCGAAACCCCAACAGTTGTCGATTGAGCAAACAGAAATCAGAAAAACCCAAACGAGAATTGATCGTACGAGAAAACTATGCTACTTACTGATTTCGCAGAATCCACGCCCACTCTCTCTCTTTTCCTCTCCTCCTCTCTTCTCTTCCTTTCTTTTCTCCTCCACTCGTTTTCTTCCTCTCTTCCCACGAACTACCAAGAAGGACGAATCTCTCTCTTCCTCCTCTTCTTATTCTTCTTCTTCTCTTCTTCCCCCACGATTTCCCCTTCTTTTTTTCTGCGTTTTTTTCCTCTCCAAACCCTTGACGCTTGATGCCTTCTTTAGATGAAATAACCTACGGGTTCTTTCATCTAACAAAAGTTTTATCTTTAAAACACTTGAACCGGTTCAATTCATTGAACCACACGAACCAAACCCCCTCAACCCACTAATGTAACCAACCCCCTTTATTGGTTCTTAATACAGTTAATCTCAACTAAAATTTTTTTTAAAAAAAATTTCCAGGGTTTTACAATATCTTTTTGACATATTCTACAGATCACGATCCATACACTTGTGATAGTGTCAAAATTGGCAATCAAGCCTCAGCCAGCTTATCGGTGCAGGATCTTCACCTAGTCAAAGACAAATAGTATCTTCACACATCACTGTGATAGGAAGTAGCAAAAAGAAGCCCTAAACCTACTGTGAACAAGTAGCATGAAAGGTAGTTTGATCATGGAAGATCTCATAATAGTAATAATCTTGTTGAGATGTGTTGTGTAGAGAGTTGGCCTCAGTTCTCTTCATCACCATTAGCATTATACTTGAAGCCCAAAGTGTCCATTCGGTTACCTTAACTTCCAACTTGGCCACATCCTTCGTGGTGGTTATGTCATTGATCTCTTCGTTCAACAATCTTATGTTTGCATAAACAAACACTATTTTTCTCTTATCGATCATGTGAAATCGTATGTGCCCATTCCTTAGAATTTGGTCTTTGTACTGCCACATGGACTTATCTTATTTTCCGGGTTTCGACACTCATTGTAAGGGCTTCTACAATCAAGGCAAGGATTCCTAGGCGAAAATCAATCATAGTTGTTGTATATAGGAGTTTGAACAAGGATTTCAAAAATTGTAGGAGGACTCAAAAGCAAAACATAGTCTTTCTGATCATAGTGGGGTACCAGAAGAGATAACCAAAATGAAAATGAATAAAAAAAAAAATAAAGGAAGAGAAATTGGTGAAACGACAAACGATCGAATGACACTCAGGAACAAGATTCACAATGTTTAGCAAATATGAAAGCAAGCCACCAACAAAAGAAATTTGTGGAGGGTCGGAAGAAGTTAACATGGGTTATTATTGTGGAAGTAGAGGACAGTAAGATCAAGAGATGGGGAACAAAAGACAAGCAAAATTGAAAGCCAAGCCAAAAGAGTTACGGTTGCACCAGACAAAGAAAAAATTGTAGGGTCTATTCAAGAAACTTCCATGTGGTTAATCAGTGGGTTTATGGGCATGATAGTTTTCTCACTTCAAAGCTCAACTTTTCAAGCTTGCCCAAGTTTTGAGTTAGTTTATAAGCAAAACCAATGTTTAATTACTTTTCAAACGTATTTTTTAAAGATTATTAAAATTGTAACTGACTTTAACTTACTCTTACAATAGGAGTTTCTATTCAATTGTTTTCGAAAACATAAAAACAATTTGAAAATTCTTTGGTTTTCAAATTGTTTGTAGAGAAAACTTTCCTAAACTTATTAGTGTTTACAAGTGTTTCTTTCAAAAAAAGATCTTATATAAAGGACTCATAAGATTTTTGTAACCATCGTTGACAATTATTTTAAGGGCACTAGTAGGGTGCACATGCAATAAATAGTGGAGAGAGTGAAGAAATAGTTTTGCAATTGTTCAGATTTTTAATGGATAAGATTATCAAAATAATCTTATCCAAGATTATTTTGATAACTAAGATTATTTTAACCAAGATTATTCTAAGGTAATTGTTTTGATAACCAAGATTATTTTGAAGAGATGCACCGTCTCTCACTAGGACAGCCTTATTGTCTCTTAGCAGGACAGCTTTTGTTGAAAGGTGACGCCTACAAATGATGGGTGCATTAAATGCGTTATATTTTTTTTGTAGTTAAAAAAACTGGATAAGATAATGGTGGGTTAAGATGCGGTAATAGAAATTGCTTTTAAATAATTTCAAAATAATCTTCATGCCATAATTATTTCAGAAACAATGTTTTTCATACCTTAACAAAGACAGTATTGTATTAAAACTAAACATATTTCTCTCATTATAATGGTGGGTTAAGATGCAGCTGTTAGAACAACCTTTTTCCAACAACGCCTTGAAGTTCCTTCCAAGAAATATGCGTGTCAGCATCTGAGACACCAACCCAAACGTGTTTCGATTTGATAGCGGCACGAATCCTTACCTATTCAAACATCCAATAAATGTTGGGATGATCCAAACGTGTTTCAATCTGATGGCGGCACTCATCCTTACCTATTCAAACATCCAATAAATGTTGGGACGATACCGCCATGCGCAGTCGGCAGAAGCTAGGGATGAGCGGCGGGCCGGCCGTGTCGCGGGCCGCGGCACGCCAGGCACGTTTTGCTGGGCCGACGGGCCTAACCCTTTAAATTTAAAAAAAAACTTAAAAAAATCTCAAAAAATTTCTGAAAAATACTTTTATTATTCACAAAACTGTTTTACACATATTGGGATAGATTTTGCTCAAAAAAATATAAATTCATTAATTATCACAAGTACAATTACAACTTTGCAAAAATTACATAATTTCTTGAACAAATAATACTGCATCACTATAGTATAAACACATCTCGACTAGGTTGGCACCCACTCATCTATCTATCATTTGCAGTTTAAAAGAAACAAAAAAAAGAGAAAGTACAATTCCTATACTTTGATTACAAAAATTATAACAAAACTTAGACTACTCTGGTTGACTAAAATCAATATTGAAATCATCAAAGTCTCCAGCAAGTTGATCATCTTCATATTCTTGATTTCTCAGTTCCGCCCTTAACCAATCTGTAAGACTGACACATGCTTGCACCATCTCCGGATTTAATCTGCTCCTGTAGTCGTCCACGGTTCGTCCACCTGCGCCAAAAGCTGATTCCGATGCAACTGTGGACACCGGAACCGTTAGTAGATCACGTGCCATGGTGGAAAGCACAGGATAATTAACCTGATTTTGCTTCCACCATGTCAAAATGTTAAAAGCATTATGCTCTTCTATAGTATTGAAACTCATTGGGGGGCTTTCTAAATAAATCATTAATTCAGATGATCCCCCACTACTAGATGCTAGTTGTTTTCCTTTTCTTCTCCCACTTAAAAAATTCCAAGGGGAATTATCTGATAGTGTTTATTGGGTTCGCGTATAACCTTGTATGCTACTACTAGTATCGTATTCACAAAAAAGTTTTTCTAATAGGGTTCTTATTTTACGTATATCTATTTGAAAAGTAGAATTCATATTCTCATTTATTCCATCTATTAAGTCTTCAACTCCTAATTTAATCCTAGGGTCCATTGTAGTAGCTAAACAATATAAATTAGGCATCTCTTGCCAATATTTTAAAATTTTAGCTTCCATTGCAGGGATAATTTCCTTAGCAATGGGTACATTTCTATATTATTTAAAACAAATACTTATTTGATATAAACAAGCTACAATACTTGGGAATGTTGGGTAATAAACCGTTGATAAATATCTTGTTGCATCATAAAAAACTTTTAAAAAATCTCTTAAATTTCGGCTATTTGCCAATCAAGATCCTCTAATTCACTTTCAGGCATTTTAGTTTTATAAAATATTGCAAGTTCTTGTTTTAATCCTAGTGTAGCTTCTAGCATTAAATATGTTGAGTTCCACCTATGTTCAACATCTAGGGTAATTTTTTTATATTGCTTTCCTAAAGTTTCACAATAATATTTAAATTCTCTAGCGGTTATGCTAGATTGTTTTATATATCTTACTGCATCTCTAATATTTATTAAATGAAGTTGAACAATTTTAAATCCATCTTACATAACTAAATTAAGGATGTGACAAGCACATTTAACATGAAATAAACTTCCATCTATATTTAAGTTTAATTGTTGTCTTAATATTCCTACTGTAACATTATTAGCACTTGCATTATCAAGTGTTAGAGCCATTATTTTATTGTGTATTTTATAATTTTTTAGATTTCTACTTATAGCATTTGATATATTTAGTCCAGTATGGCTAGCATCTAGTGGTTCAAAAGTTATTATTCTTTTTTCCATATTCCAATTTTCATCAATATAATGTGCAGTTATAGCTAAATAACTTATTTGTTGTCTACTTGTCCAAATATTTGGGAGGGTAAAATGAGCATAAAAGTGGCTTTTTAGCCACTTTTATGCGGGGTGGGCCGGCCCGCGTGCCCTGGCGGGCCGTGCCCCCAGGGCCCTAGGCCCCGCATGGCACGCCCCAGTGGGCGGGCCGTGCCGTGCCGTGCCGTGCCGTGCCGCTAGCGTGCCTGGGCTGGCGTGCTGGGCCGTGCTGTGCTCAGGCCGGCACGGCCCAGTACTCATCCCTAGCAGAAGCGAATGACACATGCACCGAATCTCCCTAGCAAAAGAACCACTGTCAGGTGGTCTGTAACGAAGTATATTGTTTTACTAATAAATATAATATAGTTTGAATTTAAATCGGTGTCTGTAATTGCAGAATTTAATAATATATTAACTAAACGACAAAAATCAAATATCGATTAAAATCAGACTATTTAAGCTCATTTTCGGATAAAAGGTCAAAAAAGGCTGTGCGTTTGTTGAAGTATTTAATTTTAATAATTAAGTAAAAATAATTTTTTACTAAAATATTTAGAAATGAGTGTAATGTTAAAGGTCGAAACAAACTGCTCATTTAATGTGTTTGTTCAACATTCAATTTTCATAATAAAAAAAACAGTTGTTTACCAAAAAAAAAAAAATAAATAAAAAAACAGTTGTCTTCAAAAAATTAAATAATCAAAAAACAGTAAGAAAAGGAAAAGAGGTGACCTGTGCGTGGCTCGAGGCAGTAAGAAAAGGAAAGGAGTGTAATGTTTTTTTTTTGAAGACCGAAAGGAGTGTAATGTTAAGGGCAAGTAATTTTTTACTGATATAATATAGTTTGAATCCGTGTCCGTAATTTACAGAATTGAATAATATATTAACTAAACGATAAAAAACAAACATTTTGTTTGGTGAGATGCGATTCGCACTTTTTTATAAGGGTAATAGATATAGAGTTTGATAAGGGCTTCCTCAGATGTTGTGTATGGTTATTGGCACACTTTTCAAGGGACTTATTCTCCATATATATATATATATATATATATATATATATATATATATATATATATATAAATATAAATAGAGATATATATTTCAATTTGTAGTAAAATAACACTTTGTTCTTAATTATTTTAAAAAGCATTATTATTTTATAATTACTAGGCGACTGAATCTAAATTATTTTCAATAACCATCACTTAAAACCAAATTTTCCTATACGTAACCTTTGCTTGTCTTTTCTTGCACGAAGCCTTTTAATTGTTTCCACCAATAAGAAGCGAGTATACAAGCCTCACGATCCGGCACACCCGTCAGAGTCCCATCTCAACCGTTTACTGTGGCCAAAAAAACACAACAGAATTCGATCCAAGCCGTCGATATCCTATCAGTTAAACACAATGAAATCCAATCATGACCGTCCGTTAGGATCAAAATCCGATGACAAAAAGGCCTATAAATATCGACTCACGCCAATTCGATTTGAATCTTTTGCATTCTGCGTCATTTGAAGTTTGAAACTTTCCTCGATTTCTGCACGGCTCCTTCAAGAAATCTTAAGAGGTAAGCGGTTCGTTGATCCGACTCTCTTCGTCCTTGTTTATAATTGGTTTTAATCTTGAATTAGTTCCTTCGAAATCTTAAGGAGGGTAAGAGATTCAATTTATCGGACTCTCTTCTACGTCGTTGTGTGATTGGTTTTGAATCTTGAATTAGGGTTAGCTTTTCTATTCGATTAACTTTTGTTGTTCCTGAAGCTTGAGGTTAGCCGGTTAGGGTTTGATTTCCCACTGGCAGTTTACCGTCGGAATAATCTTTTGGATACCTGAACAGATTTATTCATGTTTTATTTAGAAAATAGTGATTATCAGCGCAGAAAGCACGTAGAATTTTATGTCTTTTGGTTTTTGATTGAGATGCAACCCTTTGCTGTTGTTTCTGTTGGATTTAGGTTCATACACCTTTTATTATTAGGATTGTTTAGAATGGAATGCGAAATTGAGTTAGGGTTTGGGTTTTGTTTTGTCAAGAAAGATTGCTAATGTAACGGTGTTGCTCTTTGCTGGGCTCCTTCTATGCGATATATATTTACAAACCAGTGATTGTTTTCAATGTGTTTTCATTGTTTTTTTTTTGGTTCTATTGACCTTAGAGTTTATGCTGGAAGTTAGGTTATAAAAGTAGAGAGAACATCCAGATTTTATGCTTGCTATTAGCTATTAGGTTAAGCGCACGCGCACATGGATCCCCTCCCCCCAAAAAAAAGTTCCCCTATTATTTATTTTATTTTATTTTATTCCCGTTGAGTTGATTTCTTGAACATGCTCGAATCTTACGTTTTATGTATTTATTTTTTGGTTGATTATGATACATGTATGTGTAGTTGGTAGGGTTTAATAACAATGAAAAGTGGGTGGAAATAAACTTGGCGGTGGGGGTTTCTTGTTGGATTTGAAAGTCCTGGAAGTTTACTAGGGTTAGGATGCTTGAATGAGCTGTTTTGATTTTAGAAACAGTAGTTATGTCCAAAAATATGTGGAAAAATTTTATGATTTTTTCTAAGTTAGTTCTTTTGCGGTCAATTCTACCTAGTTTTGGTCTTGTAGGGCTTGTGTTTTAGGGTTGAGGATTTTAGGGGTTGGATTGGAATTTGATGCTAGGGCTTATGAGAGTGATTTTTAGGTTTTTGAAATCTGTGGGTTTTGTTCTAAAATGTGTTAATTTGAGGAATTAATCTTGCAGATGGCCCGTACAAAGCAAACTGCTCGCAAGTCTACTGGAGGGAAGGCTCCTAGGAAGCAGCTGGCGACTAAGGTTAATCCTTTTGATACTTAGGAAGTATTTGTTTCTTATCCTTATGTTTAGACTGCAGGGATCAAAGTATCAAACTTAATCTTTGTTGTTGCCTTGTTTCAGGCTGCACGCAAGTCTGCTCCTACAACAGGAGGGGTGAAGAAGCCCCACAGATATCGTCCAGGAACCGTTGCCCTTCGGTATTGTTATTTTATGAATATGAATTTCTATGCTGGCAGTAAAGAGATTTGATGTTATTGTAACAGTATTTAGTGTTGATTTTGACAAAAATTTTTTATTTTTATTTTTATTGGGCGGATATAATGTAGAGAAATCCGCAAGTATCAGAAGAGTACTGAGCTTCTCATCAGGAAGCTGCCGTTCCAGAGGCTTGTTAGAGAAATTGCTCAGGATTTCAAGGTGAATCCCTAACCTTTCATCTTAGTTGGAGTTGAGCTTTAACACAAGTAAATACAGAATTCCTAACCTTGATGAATGTGGTGTTTGTGGGTGGTTGCAGACTGATTTGCGTTTCCAGAGCCATGCGGTGTTGGCGTTGCAGGAGGCTGCGGAGGCGTACTTGGTGGGACTGTTCGAAGACACAAACCTTTGTGCCATTCATGCAAAGCGTGTTACCATAATGCCCAAGGATATCCAGCTAGCCCGGAGGATCCGTGGGGAGAGGGCCTAATTGTCGTGGTTTGTTAATGTTTTGGTATTTGTTGGATTGACGGTGATTATTAAGTAGGGAAAAAAGACCCATTGAATGTTAGATAAGAGGGTGATTAGGTGGGAATTGGGAGGGCGGGGGCTGTGTGTGTGTTTTTCTTTTTGTTCTTTTGTCCTTTAGTTTCTGGTTGGGTTCCCTCCAATCGATCACACTTACTTGTGGACTCCGTAACTGACCTTTAGGATTTTATTCTGGAGTAATTGTTCGTTTTTCACGTTCATCTTGAACTGGTTTGAACAGAAAATGGTATGCTACCCTAACTAGTTTGGTCTTCAACTAGTTTTATACCTTTTGCCATAATCTAATTCTGCCAACTAATTAGCTTTACGGCTATTAGACTTCCTGTACGAGCGTTAATTTGTGCTCAAGCAGATGGTATGCAACCATGTCTATGAAAATAATCTTTTCTTTTCTTATTGTCTCATTTTGCAACTGGAGTACGGTTCATTATCTCATCTTGCTACTTTAACAAGATGAGACGCCATCTAAATGGACCATCTTTTTCTTTTCTTATTGTCTCATTTTGGCTCCTTAGCTTAACCTGTTGAAGGAAGCTTTCTGGACCATCTAAATGGACGCCAGAGAACCGTATGGGCAACTATAATCAGCTTTTCAATTCCAACGCCCAACTTCTTCGGTCATTTGATACTTCTTCGGCCCGAGAAGAGGCATTGCACATGACACATTAAACTCAGCAAACCCACTTGCAATAAATGGTGATTGGGCAGCAAGTGGCTCAAAATCACCAAAGAGAGCCCAAATTAGGTAGCATCAACGTATTTGAATTATTTGTTTTAGAATAATTGATTATTTAGTGAAAGATAGAATTAGTTGTTTTAGGATTAGATTTGTTTTCCTTAATTTATTTGAGTTGATTAGGTTTAGAAGTGGTTTTAAAGTTAGATTTAGACTCTACTTGTTTACTATGAGTAATAGTTTTCTTGTTTTGGTGTCTTTGGAGATCTATAAATAGGGGATGGAATTTTGCGTTGAAGATGATGCTCTTCAGACTTTTGCGACGTTAGTTGGTACAAGGAGTGAGATCAATTTCTTCAAAACCTATGTGTAAATTTGAGCACATCCTTTATCCCAATTTATGGATCTCCAAGGACTCCAAATCAAGGTTGAAACTTTCTAAAATTAAAATTTCTTACTCATGGTAAATAACTAAGAATATAAATCTATCTCCAAAACCATCTCAGGACCTAATACAGGAAAACAATCAAATCCTAAAATTACTCAGAATTCTATCTTAACTAAATAACTA
The DNA here is from genome assembly GCA_947561395.2 of Buxus sempervirens. NCBI lineage: Eukaryota > Viridiplantae > Streptophyta > Magnoliopsida > Buxales > Buxaceae > Buxus > Buxus sempervirens. The sequence continues at coordinate 21,629,015 of OX387192.1, read as the reverse complement.
ATTATTCTACAATGTTGTACTAATTCGTCTACCTCAATGTATTTGTTAATGGAAAAGAGGGATTTTGGAGACCGTGGCAGTCATAGATTAAAATACTGATTGTGCATCACATGACTGGGTGATCTCTCTGATCATTAGAAGTTTTAAGGGGTCGCTGCTCTCACCTTTGTTCATGCTCACTCAGTGTGTTAGGCACCCGTTATTGGATCTAATCACTACCCTTTTATTTCTAGGCTTTACCCATTTCATTGCTAAAAACATTAGGCCAAACAATGGACAGTTATTAAGAAAATACTGAAGTCTTTAAGATTACTAATAGTAATATCTTTGGAAGTTTAAAATATCTTAGTGTCCATTAACTATACTAGAAAATTGCACGTCCAGTATTGCACGTATGTAGAAAAATAAGAGGGAACAGTTGTACAACCGCTCAAGTTTTAAAAGAATTAGGCAGTTATGACTATTATACTCCTTTATTAAAGAATCTTAACAATGATTTGTAAGGGTTTTTAGGAAAGGAACACATTAAGATTGGCACGATTCTCAAGGGGTTTCTTCTCATTATATATAGTATAGATATAGATATGGACTATTCTACTCTTAATAAAAAATTTAAAAAGACTTATATCTCTGAAATAATTGTTCATAACCAATGTCTAATACATGTGTAGTATGCACGTATACGCACTAGTTAAAGAGCAAAAAGAAATGTTGGAACTGAATCTTTGGCTTCGCTTTATAATAACTAGCAAGGTGCATGTGCAGTACTGCATGTAAGAGTGCAACTCGGTGCGGTGTGGTTTGAGTTGGCCTCAACCCAAGATCAAACCAAGGTTTCTCATGGTAGGCCCAAAACCAAACTGAACCGACCTTGGAACCGAAATAACCAAACCGAACACTGAACCGATTATTATTAGAAAACCCGTAACCCAAACTGAACCGAATTACTAATTTGGTTCGGTTTGGGTCATTTTCACATATTAAAACCAGCTAATTTGACTTCACTATTGATTTGTGTGATCAAAGAACCTGAATCTCGAAATGACTCCAAGATCCACAATAGATGAAAAGGGAAAAGACTTTAACCCTTGAAAAATTACATAAGTACATTTCTCTATTAAACTTATCTGTCTAGTATCCTTCCTCCTCCCTCCCTCTCTTGCTGTTGACGAAGTCTAGACCATTACATCTTTAAGTAGCGACTGTAGCGTTATACACATGTTACACTTTGTACAAACTACAATGACTTATAAAATAATAACAATTATTCATTATTTTATAAGTTAAATTGTATTATTAAAGAACTTATGTCTATTATATATTTTATGTCTACTATTATATTTCGGTTCGGTTAAACCGAGTCTTCAACCCAAAACCAAACAAAACATAAATAGGTTCTATATTTTTAGAACCAAAACCTACTCAAAGACTTAATAACCCAAACCAAACCGACCCAAAGTCGGTTTGGATCGGTTCAGTTTCTGTTTTAACCGACCCAAGTTGTAGTCCTAACTACATGTATGCAGAAAGGAAAAGGATGTTAGGTGGATGGTAAGGGAAGAGGTGGGAGGGAACAATTGCAAAATTACTTAAATTTTAAATGACTTGAGACAGGGATTCCTATTGAATCCCTATAATAATGAGGCTTGACAACGAAATTTACGTGTATGCTGGAAAAAATGAACATAAAACTTGGCATGATTCCAAGGGGGTGCCTTATGTCAAATATAGATAATGAGGCTACATATATGTCCATTTTATGGACAACCATTCTGTTATGCAAAGTTAATTTCTTCCCGTTGAATGAAGTTTGTTCCTATTTAATCCCTATAATAATGAGGCTTGACAATGAAATTTACGGTTATGTTGGAAAAAATGAACATAAAACTTGGCATGATTCCAAGGGGTGCCTTGCGTCAAATATAGATAATGAGGCTACATATATGTCCATTTTATGGACAGCCATTCTGTTATGCAAAGTTTCTTTCCGTTGAATAAAGTTTGTTCCTATTTAATCCCTATAATAATGAGGCTTGACAATGAAATTTACGGGTATGTTGGAAAAAATGAACATAAAACTTGGCATGATTCCAATGGGGTGCCTCACGTCAAATATAGACAATGAGGCTACATATATGTCCATTTTATGGACAGCCATTTTGTTACGCGAAGTTTCTTTCTGTTGAATGAAGTTTGTTCGTGATCCCCTGCCATATCGTGGACTATCAATGGGTCAGATAAAGATCTGAATCTGATCCGAATTCAACTCGATTATCTGAATATGGATCTTAGTTTTAGATCCTATTATCCGAATAAGATCTGATTATCTGAATCCGATTATATTTGGATTCGAATATGGTACTACACATATTCGACCAGATAAAGATCCGACTGTTTATTTTGTATATATGTTATATTTTTTTAGGCCTTTTTAAGTCTTTTTTATATATTAGTATAAAAGGAATGAAGGTTTCATATAATATTTATTGATTTAAGGTCATAATATAAGACAAATTTGAATTAATACATCCTTATTTGATCCACTAACTTAAGGTTTATAATATCTTAATTTTTTTCCATATATAATGTAATTGGATTTGGATATCGGATAATCAGTCAGATTTGAATTCGAATCGAATTCGATATTAGATGTGAAAGATCCGTCGGATAATCGATTTGAATTCGGATCTCGGTATTTCTTACCGGATCTTAGCAAATCCGTACTGTATTTGACCCGTTTACAGCCTTACTTGGACCACATGTGGGCTACATTTTTCATAGTAATATCTCGTACAGAAAGGTACCTAAGGGGTTAGGGGCCCTACATGTTAAAATATTTTTTAATTTGTGGGTCCATAATCCATATATCTTGTTGTAGGATGCTATAAAAGAATTCCAATATCATATAACATAAAATCGCACCACAAACATTGAAATTCCTCACATTCTTAAACACAAGAGATTGGTTTTTTTTTTTGCCACGTGTCGTAATCGCACACCATTCATGGAGAAATGAGGTGGAAAATCCATATATATTGCTAGAGGGATGAACGCTGCGGCAGACCCTGCAGCCACTCTAGGATGCTTGGCAGCATCCTAGGGTGGCTGTTCTTTCACATTTTTTATGTGAAGTGTCATGTCAATGACATTTTACATTGAATGAATAGCCACCGTTCGATGCTACACATGGCAGCATCTAGGGTAGCAGTAGGGTCTGCCACAGCAACCCTGCAGCAGACGATATCATCCCGTCGCTAGATGACCTGCAATTTTAGTTTGCATACATGTGAAAGAATTTTGTCTTTTTGATGTCTTAACCACTTGCTTTATGATCAATATGCATTTCTATTATGGTGTATTATGGTGTTCAATATGAATTTCTTTACTTCATCTGGTCTCTCCCATGCATTAAATCCTTCTCAGAAAAAAAGGCACCCAACATAGAACATGAACCATCACGGCACTTCCAGGTCTTCTCTTTGTCTTTAAAAGAGCCAATTATCTTTACTTTAAGTGCATTCCATCCTCACCTTATCATCTTGTAGACTGTGACATGCATTCCCTTATAGCTATTTGTTATGACTACCTCATCTGGTACTTGTCTTTTTTTTTGGTAGTGCATCTGGTACTTGTCTGCTTGGATGGGTATTTCCCATTTATCTTAAATGCCTTATGGGGTTTCTGTCAGGTCTCAATCAGAGATAGAAATGTGCTTACCAAAAAAAAATCAGAGATAGAAATGTAAATTCTAACACAAAGACTGCAAGTGTTTACTGATAATCTCTGCTCAAGAATGGTAGGAGTAAACAACGCACACTTTTGTTGACAACTCAAATCCTACCTCCTACTTGCTTCTACCACATTTCCTACTTTTTTTTTTTTATAAGAACCACATTTCCTACTTGCTCCTACCACATTTAAATAAGCATAGATAAACCCAAATCCCAACTCTTCCTCCTATATTTAATGTGCAAATAAAACAACTGCAACACTAGAGCTGGGAAAATGTGATCCGACCCGACGGGTCAACACGAGCTGATCCGATTTAAACGGGTTTGGGTTGACTCGTATATTAATTGGGTTGGAACCCCAACCCGCTAGTAATTGAGTCAACCCGATTTTAAAAAAGCGGTAAAAGTGTCCCGCCACGACCCGATTAACCCTTAACCCGACCCGACCCAATTAACCCCCCAACCCTATTCTAATCATATTTTTAAAAAAATAAAAAATAGAAAATAAAAATAAACGGGTTGGCGGGTTGAACCCATTTATTGGCGGGTTGGGGGTTTTCCAACCCGCCATAATCGAGTCCAACTTGAACCCGACCCAATTAACCCCAACCTGATTATGACCCAATCTGTTGCCAGCTCTATGCAACACTACGTAACCGACAGCAATTTAACATGTACTTTTAAAATCAAACAATATGGAAATTAAAATGTTAAGTTCCCAAGTGCTTAACCAATGTAGTCTCCATAAGCCTTGGGGTTTTTGGAATAACGGTTAGGCACGTAGCAAATGGTATCAGAGCCAATCACCGCGTCCTGGGTTCAAGTCTTGGAAGAGGCGACCTATATGTTGGATTAAAATGCCTTTGTATTATGTATGAGCATGGCATTAAGTCATTGAATACTGATAGGTGAATGGAGCCGCCAAAAGAGAAAGTGCTATCATTGGATTAATGTCGATAGAGTGAGCTGCCGTGGACGTGGATTATAGAAGCATGGTGGATTGTTACAATCGATCCTAAATGTTAAGTGCTTTAACTCTCCATAAGCTTTGTCACTTTTGGAGCAAAAGTTAGGCTGTCAAGCCCTAAATCCTTACCTCACGACTTACTATGCGTGAGTAGGACCGAGCGTAACCTTGCTCATAAGCGAATCCCAAAATACATGTATTTCCCAATAAATACTATTAAATTTCACTTACTATTTCTACAATCAGAGTTATAGCGGAAATTAAACCAATATACCAAATCAAAACCAAAATTGAACTAGCCCGGACCATGGTTTATCCACATACATCCAATTACAATTCTCGAACCCCAATGGTTCATAAATACATCAACTCAAAGATTCTTGCCAAAGCATATAACAATATCTCAAGCAACATGTTCGTCATTCTAATCACCATGCTGTCACCACATTTCATTATCTTAAGATTGCAAGTTTCTTGTGAAAATATAAGGAGAGAGTTTCAACGAAACCCAGTAAGTGAGGCTAATACACCCTGTATGAGAATATGCATAATATTCCTTATTTAAATAATATATGTACACCAAATTGATATTTAATAGTATTATCATTAAATATGCAAGGTTTCCTAAGTTGGGTTCATAACATACTTACATATATATTTTAATATTAACAATGCTAAATATAAGGGATCATGCATTCTAAAATAAGAACAATAACTTAAACATAATAAAAGAAACAATAAATAAACCTTAGTCTAAGAGTTAGAAATACTTACCTGTGATTTTCATGGACATATACCTTGCAAAAATATAAATAACAAAATAAGAATAACCGAATGTAAAGAAATATTAACCACCAAATATCATCCTCACATCCCAGTAGACATCTAGGTCATGCTAGGTACTGAATTAGCATTATGTTAGCTAACAGTACAATCATCTCAATATCCTCTTCCAGTGGGCATCCCTCACTGGGTACTGAACTATTATAGACTAGCAGTAAACACACTCCCAATAGAACGTCCCTGGCAGATTACTTAACTAGTGTGTGGCCTCACAACTAGAAGTACTACCATATAGGTGTCTGCCAGTCTTCATATTGGGTACTGAACTAGTGAACCCTTGCCACTAGCAGTACAATCGCATCACAATCATCCCAGTGGTTAATCACACATCGGGTACTGAACTAGCGTGGCTAGTAGTACAATTTAATCATCATATATCCCACGACATCTCAAGATGCTAGGTACTGAACTAGCAACTCGTGCCAGCAGTACGAAAATTATATCTCCCAACAACACTTGGTGTTGGGTACTAGACTAGTATCAAGATACTAGTAGTACTAATATCCATATAATCATGTTTCATTTAAAACAACTGACCCAACATGCCATGCTTTGATGTAATTTCAACAATTATTAAACATTCCACCAATTCATAAAATTTCAAATATATAAACAACAGTAGGGTGTATGCTTATGTTATGGTACATGAAACAACCCCATCTCCTTCTCTCTTTTCCACTTTAGCTAGAAGACATAATAGCCAACCCCATCACTTTATCTCTCTTCCACTTTACCTAAAAGACAAAATAGTAACCCAACTCTTCCTTTCTCTCTCTTTCTTACTTTCCCCCTTACGTTCTATCTCACCTAAAAGAAAGATAAAATAAAAATAGACAACCCCATTTTATTATGCATTTCTAGGGATTACAAGGTCACATGACATCCAACTAATTCATCCATAAGGTATTACTTCATTCATGGGCATCATCACATTGTTTCCATTCAAGCATACATCAAAACACACGTTCAAATGGTAAGCACCGTGAACATCACAAAAAATTTACAACAATTAATTATTTAGCTCCTAAATTACCATTTTTTGTATAGATGGTATTTCAGACATTAAAATTACGAAATTTAAGTTATGTTTGCCCAATTGCTCATCCACACGATTTGCAAATCTTAACTAGCACATGACAAAGCAAGACCATGGTGTCCTGGTTTGCACATGGTCAAACCATGATAAAGTAGATAGTTTTACCCATTCGTATGGCATGAGATACACCCATTTAAAGACAATGCGATTTGACACATGCCTCTATTCATTACCCAAGCACAATAACATGTAGTTTTATCCATTCGTATAAGTAGTTTTATCCATGGGTCTGAGACATGGAAAAATCAACGAGATGATTCCCTCCGTCATCACACAGGCTCAACGAAATATGGGAGAGTCGCCACCATTCAATTTTGGGGTGTGAATGGGCACCAAAAATCATCAAAAAGAGCCAAAAAGGCAAAGACTAGAGTAAAAATAACCCTACTTGAAAATCAAGTCCAGAGATGGGTAAGGGGATTCGATTATGAATGGGGGAAGGTGTTAGGCACCCCCATTCATCCACACACGGTAGTTGCCAAGTGTTGTTCATGCTAAAAAATGAGAAAGCTTGCTAAAATAATCAAAAACCTTGAAAAAAAAGATTAAACAAATGTATGATACTTTCACATGAGAAATCCAAATGAATTCCAGATCCTCTTTTATGTCAATATCACTTCTGGGATATCACCATTAGATGGAAATCAAAGCAAAAATTGCATAAAACCAAGTTGAGTCAAATCCGGAAAATTCGGTAAAAGATAGTGACATTTGTCTTGAAATCATTCAAATCCAATTTAAATTGAATCAAACCAAATCCAATTGAAAGATTATGATAAATAGAAGACTCATGCAAATTTTCAATCAAATCCGATTAAAATCCTAGTAGTTATTCTCCTTTGAAATCCGCTGCTGGAGATAGTTAAAAGTGATAAGTGGGAAAATTTGGAAATTCATTTAGAAAAATTGGCTTCATATAAATCCGTGAAATTTCGCATGAATTAAGTATGTAGAGCCATATTTCAGATGAAACTAGCCACATACAAAAATTCATCTGGATGTGCCTTGGGTGACCTCCGGAACAAGCCCCGGGGATCACAGATTAACCCAGAAATGTGCTGTTGAGCAGTTCTGAGTAAATCGGTCACCCATGACACAAATGGAATCAAAACATTATGAAACTAATTGGGTTTGAAATTAGACTTCCGAAGGAAAACACAGAAACAAGAATCACTTGAATCGGACTTAAAACAAACACGTGGCGCTTAGTCAAAGTGACCGATTCAGCAATCTGGCCTGAACTGACCTATCAACTTCGACTGAGTGGTGTCAAAAATCCCCTTCATAAAAATTGATGAAAATTTTCAGACATAAACTAGACAGCCTCACCTTTCCGATGGCTTTAGAATCGCTCCAAAATTCATCCGGATGATGAAGTTACGAGTGTCTGAAGTTGGGGTACAGCTGTTGTCCAGTTTAAGTCTTTTTAGAGAAAATCAACTCAAAACAGTGATAAGTGTAACACCCTGATTTTTGGTGAGTTTATTGATTTATTTAGTTATTCAGTTTGATATATATAAACTGTGTTTATCAGGTGATTTGTGTGGTTTGAGGGCTTTGCCCATACTCGTATGTACAGGCGTTATATAGCCGTTTTTTCTGGAAAAATTATGTTATTATTGTATTATTATTAAAGTGTAGTGTCTACTTATTAATGTAAGTCGATGCGGAATATGTAGGGTTTTCTAGTGGGCGAGCGCTCATCGGATAAAAAAAAAGGGAAAGTCATCAATCGGCATATGTCGCGCGAGGAAAAAAATACCAAAGAGGGAAAGTAGGGTTTGGGATGTAGGAATACGCGTAACTTACGGAGGTAATTTTCGTTAGACTCGTTAGAGCTGGGCGATTTGGCGATTGCGGCTGTAATGGCGATTGGGGTTATTCTCATGAAGAGCGAGACTCGGAGGGACTACTAGAAGTTTAGTCGAGTTGGATTTATGCGGGTTTTCTCTCTCGAGAGTAGAGGAATTTTTCGGCTACCATTTCATCTTCTACCATTTCATCTTCGCGCATCCGGAATCGTGCTCGGCCGATTTTGGAAAAAAGCTGTTGTTCTTGGATTAAGTGCATACAAGTGAGTGGCATTGTTTTACAACCGAGCTTTCGGATTAATTCGTGTATTTGGTTGAATGAATGCATTGTTTATGATTGAAGTATTCTCGGTGTGTTTTCTCGGCAAAACCAGTTTCGGAGGGTTTTGTACAGTGAAATTGGGGATAACTGGAAATCATATGTAGATTAAATCCAAATTAGGTTTGGATGTGTCCTGGGAGTATTAGGAGGCTAGATAAGTGGTTACAGACTGAAAAATTTCAGCCAGAGTTGGCTTTCTGGGATTAACAGAGAACTGGAAATCGTATCGGGTTACCGCCCACTTGGCGCCTACCTGGCGCCCACTTAGGAAGTAAGCGCCAAGAAAAAGTGACCTGGCGCCGAGCTAGCGCCCACTCCGCGCTCAGCTCGCGCCTACCTCAATTTCCCGCGCCCTTCTCCCGCTCTTCTCGCGCCCGTCTGGCCCCTAGCTCGCGCCCACTCGACCACGAGTGAGCGCCAGCTTCAGTTAAATGAACGGAGTTACCGCCCACTTGGCGCCTACCTGGCGCCCACTCAGGGAAGTGAGCGCCCAGTTGTTTTTCGTGCAGAATCCTATAATTTCGTAAAACCAAGGGGGTTCTGGATACTAGAGGGTCTTCGACCACTTACCCAACTAATTGATTACGACATTAGAGATAACAATTTGCTTGTGAGAACATTGAAAATAGATCCTAGTTTTAGTAAAGGCTTATGAAGTAGAGGTTGGGAAATAAGTCGCCGATGTTCGGGATATCTACATACTAGGGCTTTATTTTAGTCCTCTTGAACCATGCACTGTTTGGTACTTGATTTGTTTTATTAAACCCCGTTTTGATGGCAAGCTTGAATTAAGTTGTAAATATTATTTACTTGAGTTCTTGTGTGAGTTGATGTTCTGGTTGGAACACTGGTGTGAGTTGATGTTCTGGTTGGAACAACGGGTGATGTGTACTAAATGCAAAATTTTAAACGGTTATTTATCGGTTTGGGTTTAGCTTCCCATGGATTTTTGTTAAGCTTAGTAATGGGATGGTATGTGTTTGTTGGTGTAATTGCATGGCTTGGTGTGTTGCCACGACCAGTGTAGAGCAGCCAGATACCCTGAGTAGGCCTGGTTGTCAGTGCCGATACCCGGAGTAGGCCGGCATTGGATGACGATACCCTGAGTAGGCCGGGATTTCAGAGTTTCCGATACCCTGAGTAGGCCGGAACTGTGTACATGGAGGTGTGGAGTGTCTACTTGGCATGTAAATTAATCAATGTAACCATATGCATAACATTGACCTGGTTTGAGTTGTTATCGGAATTACGTTATTATTATCGTTGGTTATTTGTCGAAGCATGTCTTATAACTGTGTTAACTATTTCTGCATACATGTGTCACTCGCTGAGATATTCGTATCTCATTCCCTCGTTGTTGCTTTGTTTTTCAGATATTCATGGTGAGGTGCCTACGGGGCTAGATCCGGCTGATACATATAGGGAGGAGGATTATTACTACCGACCTTAGTCCAGCAGGTTGTTTGGTCTTAAACTGTTAAGTTGAATTTTGAGGATTGTAATAAGATAGTAAACTTGGGACCATTTGATGTATTTGATGATTTCATAACTTGCCTGGATAGAAATGTTGAATTGTGCATTCTGATGTGATATAAAATGTGGGTGATTATCCAGCGATCACCATTATTGAGATCCTTAACTAACCCCCTAGGAGACGTGTTATATCTTTAATGAAGAACACGAATCCGGGGCGTTACAATAAGGTATGTGGAATCCGAGCAATATAAATCCAAATCATTTGAAAATCATTGAGAAATGTCCCAGAATTGTTTGGGGCTATTTATTTCAGATCTATCACAATGAATGCAATAGATCTGAAACACAAGCCGATTCCGACAAAACAAGTGCAATATATGTGTATGTGTAAAAATCATTTCTTCAATCACAACATATCATCATATGGCATTCATATCAATAAAATGGGGTTCTAAAAAGACCTAGGGTTCCGTTCCATTCTCGTTTCCCTTAGTTCTCTCTCCCCGTTTTACGGTTCTTCGAGATAATCTTGGGGTACTTTGATTATGAAACGGTTTTCATAGAATCAAAAGGCCATTCAAAAAAGGGTTCTAATACTAAGGATCAATCCTCAGTCTCGTTTCCCCTAGATCCCACCTTCACGTTTTACGGCTAGGGGGAGTCTTGAGGTACTTTGAGTAGAGGAAGGATTTGCACACACAAAGAGTAGGCCTTATTCTACAGAAAGGTAGAAGAAAGAGCTAATCCTAGAATGTAAAGACAGAAAAATAAAGAGGGATTTAGGCTTACCCGGGCTTCTGAAAGCAATGCGGCAGCAGTTCCCTTCTTCACTCGGAGCTCTTCAATCTCCAACTTATTGGCCATTTGCTTAAGGAGGAGCCTCCTATTATAGGCAAAGGCTAGGGTTAGAGTTTGCATGATGCTAGACACAAAATGATGTCTAGAATCCACCAATCTTAACCCTAAGGCTATTTCCGAGATTTCCACTCCTTTAATGAAGGATATGATGGTAAAAAGTGAAAACTCTTGGAAAACCCTAATTTTGAGCAAAAAGCTTGTATCCGACATGTCAGGTCGGATACAAGAGCACATATATGTATCCGACATATGTCGTCGGATACATTAATGCCTGCCTGTATCCGACAACTTCTGTCAGATATAAAAAGGTCCTCTTGTATTCGATGACTCATGTCGGATACAATAAAAAATGCTTAAATCTGAATTTTTGTGCTGGTTTCAAAAGAAAGAATGATTTTTTGCCAATTGTTCATCATTTTTACTGTGCAATTTGGGGTGTCTACAATGGATCAAACACATGATAAAATAAGTTGTTTAATCCATGGCAAAAAAAGTATGGGTCAAACACATGAGTCAAACCCATGTGTTTGACACATCACCAAGCCCATCACCAAGATAAAGTAAGTAGTTTTATCCATTCGTATAACATATAATACAACCATTAAAGGCAAAACCAGAATGTGATTTGACACATCACCAAACACATTACCAACACTGTTTCACAACAGTCATTGACAAGGTAAACAACTAGACATTCCTATTACCCAACAGCAACACTCATGGTAAAGTAGATAGTATGACACTAATGACAAAGTAAAGACCATGGCATTCGTATGACACATGCTTTTGATTTTTGGATCATTGAGTTGAAACTAGAGAGAGAGTCATGGACCAACTCATATATGAAATCTAACATTCATCTCCATGGGGTTTCATGATATCTTCTAAATAATATATTATTTCATATGAATGATGCACAAATCATAAAGGAAGATTAACCCACTTACCTTGTATTAAGAGCACCAAGTTTGAAATCTATCTTCAAGATCCTTTTTCCCCAAAATAATGCATACTAGGGTTTAAGGGAGGGAGAAGGAGATAATGGCAAAAGGGTGAAATGGGAGAGAGGAAAAAAAAATGGGCGTGAGGTGAGGGAGAGAGTTTGAAAAAGGTTTTAGCAAGAGTTTGGGCTTGACGGCTAGGGTTTGCTTTAGAGGTGATTGTGTATGTGTGCAGGTAGGAAGTGCATGCATAAAGTCTCAATAAAAAGCAACTTGGCCAGTCAAACTTTTGACTGGTCAAAGTTTCAAAGCATACATTTTTAAGTCATTACATAGGCACAGAACAGTTTCCCCCCTTTAATTACTAATTACTAATTACAGAATCAGGGGTCTAATTACAGAATCAGGGGTGCTACTGATTCTTTCGGCAAGAAAAGAGTACCCAAGGACCATGTTAGGATCTGCTTCTATATAAGAAGGCTCCCATGTCTTATAATCTTCACCAAAACTGCACTGCTATAGAGAGAGAGAGAGAGAGAGAGAGAGAGAGAGAGAGAGAGAGAGAGAGAGAGAGAGAGAGAGAGAGAGAGAGAGATCTGTAAAAAAAGTCACCATGAATGGCCCTGAAAGCTATCCCATGAAGGGTGGACTTGGTCCTAACAGTTATGCCAAGAACTCTGGTCCACAGGTAATTTTAATTTCTGTATGCTTTTGTTCAGTGAGGCCAATTTATTATCATTAACTTGGTGCCCTCTTTTGTAGAGAGAAGGAATTGAAAGTGCCAAGGAAGTGGTAGCCATCTCAATTGCAGAAAATCTTGTTATTAACCACTCTCCTTCTACTCCAAACTCTTTCAGAATCTCTGATCTGGGTTGCTCAGTTGGACCCAATACATTCATTACAGTTCAGAACATAATAGAAACCGTGGAGCTCAAGTTCAAGTCCTTAGGCCTATCTTCACACATCCCTGAATTCCAAGTGTTCTTTAATGACCACTCTTCAAACGATTTCAATACCCTCTTTGCTTCCCTCCCTCCTGAAAGGCAATACTTCGCCGCCGGTGTACCGGGTTCCTTTCATGGCCGGCTGTTCCCCGAGGCCTCACTTCATATCATACACTCCTCCTCTGCAGTTCACTGGCTCTCTCAGGTTCCTAAAGAAGTAATCGATGTGAACTCTCCGGCCTGGAATAAGGGAAGAATTCATTACACCCAGGCAAGACGTGAAGTTGGAGAGGCTTATTCTGCCCAGTTCGCTAGGGACATGGAGACATTTCTCCAGGCTCGTGCAGAAGAACTTGTCGCCGGAGGTCTGATGGTACTTCTCATTCCGGCTCGTCAAGACGGTACCCTTCCATCGGAGCCCCTTCTTGCTCCTTTTTTACCTGCATTAGAGTCTTGCTTGATGGATTTGGGTAAAGAGGTAAGTTTGATTCTCAGACATCTTCTTCATTTATGAATAGCCCAGCCCATGTCTATATGACAGGGAAGCTTAAGAAATTAATCTAAATTAATACAGTATATATAAATCTCTCTTGAAGATATAAATTGGGATAAGGTGAAATTTCATGGGCATTAACATATATCTATTTACTTTGCATCTACTGGGTACAGGAACCGATAAAGTCTGTATCACCTGAAGATAAGATAAGAAAGTGGGTCCTGCTCAAGAGAATCTCTTCCAATATTATTTTAAAATTGATGAGTTTCAGCCCAAAAAAAAAAAAAAAAAAAAAAATCAAATAATGATTCACTATTTTTTTTGAAATTGGTTTCTAGTGTTACTTTTTAAAAATAATCCTGATTCAGTCACGAAATTTTGATAATTGAAAATTAATGATATTTTTTAAAAATAATTGAGAAACATATCTTAACCAGGATGATATTATGCATGCAGGGACTATTAAGTGGAGCTAAGGTGGACTCGTTCAACCTACCCATCTACATCCCATCAGGCATGGAAATGGAGAAGCTGATAGAAAGAAATGGGTGTTTCAACATTAAAATAATGGAGCCACAAATTGATCCAAGAGGCTTTGTGCTTAGTGTCCAGCATGTTAGAGCAGGCATGGAGGGATTGATTGAGAAACACTTTGGAAGTGAGATCATAGACGAGTTATTTGATCGATATGCCAAGAAATTTACAGCAAGTCCTAACGTACTAACTGGATATAATCTTCCAAGGACACTCGTCTTGCTTCTTAAGCGCAAGAGCCATTAGAATATGGCCATTGCCTCCTTGTGTATAAATTTCGTCCTAGGGGCTTGAGAAACCAAAAAAATGTATGACTCAGGTTCTTTATCTTCCGAAGAATCTTAATGGGATTATGATGTTGATTTTGTGTTTTGAATTTTCTATTTACTAGTTCAATTTTAAGATTACATGCTGGTGGGGTACTACTTAATATAATGAAAGTCTGTAGATAAAACATTTATATTTTTCTCTATCACTACTTGAGGTGGATAACCATTCTTGATGTTGAGAATCTCTCATTATAAGATATATATATATAGAAATCTATACTACGAGAATAGACCCCTTGGGAAGTGTGCCAAGAACTATGCATGACTCCCCCAAAAAATCTTTACCATTCGTTGAAAAGGCATAATTAGTATAGGGCTTAAATAGTCAAAACTCTGTCTATTCATTTAAAATTTGGACAAATATTTAAAACTATTTCCCTTCTTTACGTGCAACACTTCATGTGCACCCCTGCTAGTAGAAATTTAAAGTTAATAGAGTTTTTTAGGCAAAAGAGGTCCCAATAGAAAAAAGAGACTTGAAGCCAATAATGCCAAGAAGATGAGCTTCAGATTTTCCTCACAAGATATACAAATTTGCCTTCAACTCTAAATCTAGAACTTGAATCTATCTACATCAAATAGAGAAAAGCATAGATAAACGAATGCACTTTTCAAAACTCTTAACAAGAAATGCAGCTGAAATCCACTCTTCATTTTGGCTGCTTCTTGACTAACCTTCTGCATGAGCATATCCTTCAGTTGAGCTTCACCATCAGCGATGCCAGACTCCAGTAGAGCCTTTAAAACAAGTTTTTACAGCTTCTTCATCTTCATAACCCCATCTGAATTCTGTTTCATCACAAGAAACAGATGTATCAGTCAACGTATGAGTCAAAAGTGGTTCCAATTATGGATTGAAGGTGATGGCGGTAATGGGTTAATGGGATTGTCGCACAGCCAAGTTTAATCAAGACGTGTGGCAAGTGAAACTAGAACAACCCAATCTTTAGTTTAAAAATGATGGGTAGCAGACCTGTTATAAAACATTCTGAAATCCCAACAAAGATATAATATCAAAATTGCTCATAGAACAGTTTTATTTGTCATGTCTGTGATTTTTAAAGTAGACCAAATTGCATTATATCATAACTACCCAGAAGATGGTCAGGGGAATACGTACGGATTTCAATATTGTAGAAATCAGCTTCTTCCACTTTATCTTATTATTGATATTTTGATCCATGCACGCTAACTCATCGATGTTGTCTTTGTTATTCGTATCAATACTGCTGGATTTCTTAGCAGCACAGTTTGGTTCTTCCACTTGTGCTCTTTTTGCTTGAATCACCTTCCCATTACTCATATCACCTGAATAGTTATCATCATTCTTTTTCCTAGAACTTTCACTCTCAGATGTACTGCGTTTTCTCTCTCTTTGATGAAGAGTTCCCATTTTCTGGCACTACGTTATTATTTGGAACAACCTCAACCTCTGTTGGCAGTTCTAGATGATTTGAATCCTCTGCTTCTTGCGGTTTAAGTTCCTCTGTACCTTTATTACCTGATAGTTCTCTTTGTTGATGGTCTTCAGTTGAGGCCTTCATATTAGGAATAGAACCGTCAGTCTGTTCCGATTGTTGCTTAGCTGCATGGAATGCCTGAGCCTTTGCTCTGTGTTTCTTTCCATCAGCATGAAGAAGCAAGGTTTGCTTACTTGTAGCATTGGTATTGCAAAGGCTAAAGGTTCAGATTCACCTAGACAAGCAACTCAGAAAACAATCATAAACACTAAGAAACTAAAGTGAAACTAGAAATGTAAAATCAAAGAATTTCTTGAACCCGCAATTCACATTAAGACAATTAAAACCAGTTTCAGGAAACCCACAATAGTTGTAAGTTCTCCTTTCTTGTTTTTATCAGCAAAAGCATTACCATTTACAGTAGAAAATGACATCATGCTGTTGCATATAATAGCACTAGTACAAAGTCTATTGATGATCATATCCATAATAGAAGCTACCATGTATGTGATGCTAAAAATTCAACACCATGCCAATAGAAAGAAAGAAAGAAAGAAAGAAAGAAAGAAATAAATAAATAAATAAATAAAGAGGGCAAAAGAAAAAGAAGCTTTGCCACTGTCATGACCTAAGAATAAATTTCAATGCTTAAAACCATATGTGAATGTATCATTTTTTCAAGTAAAAAAAAAAAACTTTGGGCTGGCCCGAACCCAACCCAAACTCAAGAAATAATTTTAGGATTGGGTTTGGGCTCAAAGAGTTTGGGTTAGGGCGGGCCGAGGAAAGTTTGGGTTCACCAATTTTAATTAGGGTTGAGCCCGAACTCATTAAAACCCAACCCAACCCGCCCTACTTACAGCTCTATTTCTGGACCATCTAAATGGACACCCGAAAACCTTATGGGCAACTATAATCAGGTTTTCAATTCCAACGCCCAACTTCGGCCCGAGGAGAGGCATTGCACATGACACATTAAGCTCATGGCAAACCCACTTACAATATGGTGATTGGGAAACACGTGGCTCAAAATCACCAAAGAACCCAAATTAGGCAGCATCAACGTATTTGATGTAAGACAAGTGGGTCCTCCCCGCATTTTAGAATAATTGATTATTTATTGAAGATAGAATTAATTGTTTTAGGACTATATTTGTTTTCCTTAATTTATTTGAGTTGATTAGGTTTTGAAGTTAGATTTAGACTCTAGTTGTTTACTATGAGTAATAGTTTTCTTGTTTTGGGGTCTTTGGAGATCTATAAATAGGGGATTGAATTTTGCGTTGAAGATGATGCTGTTCAGACTTTCACGACGTTAGTTGGTACAAGGAGTGAGATCAATTTCTTCAAAACCTATGTGTAAATTTGAGGGAAAATTAATTTTTAGTGATACTTTATCAAAGTATTTAAGATTTAGTCAGCAAAGTTTGCACTTTTATGTTTCAGAGCACCTTTGTCAAAATATTTAATATTCAGTGGTATTTTACTGTTACAATCTCTTTCCTTCCAATAATGCCCTTACATCACTGATACAAATGACTTGTACAAGTCACTCACTTAAGGTACAAGCCAATTTATTGACTTGTACAAGCCAATTCATTGCTTGTAAGTCCTGGGAGAGAGTTGTATAAGAGTATTTTTGGAAGAATTTATTCATAATAGTGAAATACCACTAAAAGTTAAATATTTTGATAAAGGTGCTCTGAAACATAAAAGTGCAAACTTTGTTGACTGAATCTTAAATACTTTGATAAAGTACCACTAAAAATTAATTTTCTCTAAATTGGAGCAAATCCTTTATCCCAATTTATGGATCTCCAAGGACTCCAAAATCAAGGTAGAAACTTTCTGAAATTAAAATTTCTTACTCATGGTAAATAACTAAGAATTTAAATCTAACTCCGAAACCATCTCGGGACCTAATACAGGAAAACAATCAAATCCTAAAATTACTCAAAATAAGAATTCTATCCTAACTAAATAACTAGTTATTCTACAATGTTGTACTAATTTGTCTACGTCAATGACTCAATATATTTGTTAATGGAAAAGAGGGTTTTGGATACCGTGGCAGTCATAGATTAAAATAGTGATTGTGCATCACATGACTGGGTGATCTCTCTTATCATTAGAAGTTTTAAGGGGTCACCTTTGTTCATGCTAACTCAAAAGTGTTTGGCACTCGTTGTTGGATCTAATCACTACCCTTTAATTTCTAGGCTTTGCCCATTTCATTGCTAAAAAGATTATGCCACTCGTTTTGAAGCATTCTAGTTCTAATTGATTAGGAGCCTACTTGCCAACATTTTGTCAGGGATACTTGGGGGGAGCTTATTGGGAATTATAGAATTTGGATTCTTGTGGAATCCGTCTCTATATTATTTTATTTTATTTAAATAATAAATTAATTTTTCGATATATATTATATTATTTTTGTATGCAATTCTTAATTAAAAAAAATGTGGCTAAGCAAAATCAGCCCATAAAAACCCTAACCCATCTCCTTGCAAGCCGTCACCGCTTGTTCACTTGTGCCGACATGCACAAACAATATACAGTTACTAAGAAAATGCTGAAGTCTTTAAGATTACTAATAGTAATATCTTTGAAAGTTTAAAATATCTTAGTGTCCATTAACTATATATGGACTATTCTACTCTTAATAAAAAAATTTAAATTTAAAAGACTTATATCTTTGAAATAATTGTTCATAACCAATGTCTAATATATGTGTAGTATGCACGTACACACACTAGTTATAGAGCAAAAAGAAATGTTGGAACTGAATCTTTGGCCTTGCTTTATAATAACTGGCAAGGTGCATTTGCAGTATTGCACGTATGTAGAAAGGAAAATGATGTTAGATGGATGGTAAGGAAAGAGGTGGGAGGGAACAATTGCAAAATTGTTTAAATTTTAATTGGCTGAGAGAGGGATTCCTATTTAATCCCTATAATAATGAGGCTTGACAATGAAATTTACAGGTATGTTGGAAAAAATGAACATAAAACTTGGCATGATTCCAAGGGGCCGCCTCGCGTCAAATATAGATAATGAGGCTACATATATGTCCATTTTATGGACAACCTGTGAGACACGGGAAAAAATCACCGGAGTGATCTCCGCTCCGTCAACACACGGGGCTCTATGTAAAAATTGGGAGAGTCGCCACCATTCAGATTTTGGGTGTGAATGGACACCAAATGATTCAAAAATAAGCAAAAATAGCCAAAAGACAAATTCTAGGGTAAAAATAACCATACTTGAAAATCAAATCCAGAGATGCGTAAGGGGATTAGATTATGAACGGGGGAAGGTGTTAGGCACCCCCATTCACCCACACAAGGTGGTTGCCAAGTGTTTGTTCATGCTAAAAGAAAATAGGAAGCTTGCTAAAAAATCATGAAAAGCCTTGAAAAAGGAACAAGTGTATGATATATTCACATGAAGATCCAAATGGATTTTAGATCTTCTCTTATGTCAATATCATTTCTGAAATGTCATAAAAGGATAAAAATCCAAGCAAAAGAATGTACAAAGCCAAGTTGAATCAAATCCGGAAAATTCGGTGCAAAGTAATGCCATTTGTCTTGAAATCACTCAAATCCAATTTTAAATCAAATCAAACCAAATCCATTTGAAAGATTATGGTAAATAATAGTCTCATGCAAAATTTCAAGTAATTCCGGGTGAAAACCTAGGAGTTATGTTCCTTGTAAGGTTGCTGCCGGAGAAAATCAAAAGTAGCAAGTAGGCAACTTTGGAAAATCACCTAGAAAAATCCACTTAGTAAAAACCCACGAAATTTGGTGTGATTGAAGTTTGTATGGCCATCTTTCAAAAGAAACTAGCCTCATACAAAAACTCATTCGGACGTGCCTTGGGTGGTCTCCCGAACAGGCCCCGAAGATCACAGATTTACCCAGAAAAGTACTAATGAGCAGCTCTGAGTAAATCTGTTACCAATAATTCAAATGGAGTCAAAAAATTATGAAACAAACTGGATTTAAAAATAGACTCATAAAGGAGTGCCCAAAAACAAAAATCATTCGAATCGGACTTAAAACGAACACATGGCGCTCCGTCGAAATGACAAGTTCTGTATTTGAACCTGAATTGTCCAATCAACTTCGACAGAGAGGTGTCAAAAATCCGCTTAATAGAAATTAATGAAATTTTGTGGACATAAACTAGACAGCCTCACCTTTCCCATGGTTCTAGAATCACTCCAAAATTCATCCGGACGATGAAGTTATGAGTGTCTGAAGTCGGGGTACAGTTGCTGTCAAGTTAAGCCCTTTTTGGGTAAAACCAATGCAAAAATGTGACAAAGTGTGTGCAATTCGTGCAAGATGAACACAAAACCTTTAAAAATCATCCAAAGACATTCCAGAATTGATTGAGGCCATTTATTTGAGATTTATCACAATGAATGTAATAAATCCCCAAATGTGAGCCTATCCTACCAAAATAGTGATATGTATGTGCAAGTGTGAAAAACCAAACAAGATCAATAGCATGCATACATATTCATCAAAATAAGGTTCTAAAACAGCCTAGGATTCCGTTCCATTATCGTTTCCCTCTGTTCTCTCTCCCCGTTAAACACGGTTCTTTAACATAATCAAGGGTACTTTGAATATGAAATGGTTTACAATCAATCAAAAGGCTTTATGCTACATAGGTTCTAGTACTAGGGTCAATCCCCAGTCTCGTTTCTCCTAGATCCCGCCTCCACGTTTTACGGCTAGGGGGAGTCTCGAGATACTTTGAGCCGGGGAAGGATTTTCACACACATAGAAGGCCTTATTCTACAGAAAGGTAGAAGAAGAGATCTAGATCTAGAAATATAAAGACAGAAAATAAAAGAAAAGTTTGAGGCTTACCTGGGTTTTGGATGCACTTCCGCAGCGGTTTCCCTCTTCTCTTGGAGTTCTTCTTGGCGAGAATTCAAAACAAGAGTTAATGGCCATTTACTTAAGGAGGAGCCTCCTATTTATAGGCAAAGGCTAGGGTTAGGGTTGGTGAGAATGGTAGACACAACATAATGTCTATAGCCCACCAACCTTAACCCTAAGGCTATTTCCGAGATTTCCTCTGATTTAATGAGGGATATGATGGTAAAAGTGAAAAGCTCTCGGAAAACCCTAATTTTGAGCAAAACTTATGTATCCGGCATATCAGGCCGGATACACAAGGGTTTTAATGTATCCGGCCTATGATGCCGGGTACACTAAAGCTTCCTTGTATCCGGCCTTTTCCACCGGATACAAAGAGGAGTACTTGTATCCGGCCTGAGTTGCCGGATATAAGGAAAAAAGCCTTTTTTCCAAATTTTAACACAGGCAATACTTATTTACATGTAATATCGTTTAAGTAAATGTCCTCGTATTTTTTAATCTCCATTTACTTAAGATATTACATGTAAATAAGCAAACACCCCCCATTTGAATCCATTAAAAATAGTTCCAGACCCAAATTCCAAGTGAATAAAAAGTCAACTTTCCAGTTCTAGGCAAAATTCCGATTTTTCAGGTCTGGAAAAAAGGTTCAATATGTTAAAACCAAGGTATTCGTCAAGATTTAAAATCTAAAAAAATTCTTTTATGCAATA
This sequence comes from Buxus sempervirens, assembly GCA_947561395.2. Lineage (NCBI taxonomy): Eukaryota > Viridiplantae > Streptophyta > Magnoliopsida > Buxales > Buxaceae > Buxus > Buxus sempervirens. The sequence continues at coordinate 21,607,593 of OX387192.1, read as the reverse complement.
ACATGGCTAAAAACCTGATTACCGGGAAAAATTATCTTGAAATCTGGCTTTAAAAAATATTTCATTTTCTGGGGTCAAAAGTCAACAAAATTCAACCGGAAAAAGTTTGACTTTGCACAAAAGATTGAATTCGGGCCTTTTCCTTTTCTGTTTTGGATTCAAATGGGTTAAGTATCTCAAACCCAATGCAAAGAACTGAAAATTCCAATAAAATATTTCTCTCCTTCAAGATTTATCAAAAATCGTGTAATTTTGGGGTGTGTACACAACCATTCTGTTAATTTACTTCATCTGGACTCTCCAATGTTAATGTTAGGAATATAAGTAAATATATTAAAGTTCATCCTTTACCATGTAGAATACCGTTCCCACTAAAAGTTTAAGCTAATAGTAGGGGTGAACTTTTATATGTTTAATATATTCCTGACACTCCCCTTTACGTGTGGGTTGGAGTGAGACATGGAAAAATCAATTCAATGACTTCCTAATCATCACATAGGATCGGTTAAAAACAAAGAGTCGCCACCATTTTGTTTAGGTGTGAATGGACACTAAAATCTCAAATAAGCACAAAAAGGCAAATTTAAGGTAAAAATAACCCTATTAAAAAAACAACCAGAGATGGGTAAGGGGATTAGGTTATGAACAGGGGAAGGTGTTAGGCACTCCTATTCATCCACACAAGGTGGTTGCCAGGTATTGTTCATGTTAAAAATAAAGAAAGCTTGCTATAAAAATCATAAAAAATCACAAAAAGACAAAAGTGTATGGTTTTTTCATACGAACAGTCTGATTGATTCAGAACTTTCAAATATGATCATACCATTCATAGGGTTTCAGGATTAAAATAAAATTGAGATAAAAAATCAGATAAAATCAATCTAAAGTGAAAACTTAAAAAATCTGGCTTCAAGTTAAATTTTGGAAATCTAGAAAAATATTATTTTTATAAAATATTGCAGAATTGAACTTGAACAGTCCAAGACATAGATATAACCCAAATTTCACATTAAATCAAGAAATCAAAACCAAAAATACCCACGTTGATGAAGAACATAAAAAAGGGAGAACTTAGACCGTAGGGTCTTCTCTCAAAAGTGAAAAATGACTCAAAAAACATCATGAAACCCTAGAAATTACTTTCAGGCTTCTGAATCCAGATCTATCATATAGATCATGATAGATCCAAGATCTTAGCCTAATATCACAAAAATCACGAAAACAGTGCTGTAGGTGCAAAGATGTGAAAAATCCAAATTTTAGAAAAAAGAGGGGATCTCATGCTATAAACATCATGAACTCATAGGATTAATCCAGATTCAAAATAAAATCATTAAAACATTAGCAGGATATTCAAAGCAGCCACATCTTACAGATTAGAGCACATGTGGGTCTACCCTACAGATCCACCTGTTCTCTTTTCCCCTAGCTCTCTCTTCACGTTTTACGGCTAGAGAGGATTCTTGAGGTACTTGGAGATAGGTTTGGGGATACAAACACAATCAAAGGCCTTATTCTATAAAAAAGGAGAAAAACATATTATGGGGTTCTATTCTAGGGATCCATCGGTTCTCCTTTCCCCTAGCTCTCTCTTCACATTTTACGGCTAGAGAGGATTCTTGAGGTACTTAGAGACAGGTTTAGGAATACAAGTATAAGAAAGCCTTATTCTACAACAATGGAGAAGATCCTATTATCTCTAGAATTGAGGACAGAAAATAAAAGGGAAAAGGGACTTACCTGGATTGAGCAATCAGAGCAGCAGGGATTCCTCTCTTCACTTGGAGCTCCTTAAACTTCAAATTTCATGGCCCTTTGCTTGAGGAGAGGCCCTCTATTTATAGGCAAATCCAGGGGCATGGTTGGTCCAGAGGGATATACCAAAATCCTCAATATCGAATTGAAAATAGGGATAATGCCAATCCATGGCCAAATAGGATAATTCGAATAAATAAATAAATAAATTCGATCACCTAGAGAGATATTTGGATGCAGATAAGGCTCAAAAATCAAGTAAGGATAAAATTCGCACAAATCTCCTGCCCTCGTATATGCATTGCGGGCAAATGGTGTCCGCATTCTCAATACGGGCACTGCATGTCCGTATACAAAATTCGGGCGCGACCAGGCCGCATATACAATACGGGCACTGTTTAAATGATTAGATTTTGTGCATTTTTGACCTGTTTCAAATCCCAATTAATATTTTTAATTATTTTCTCATTTTGTAGTGCAATTTGGGGTGTCTACAGTTGGACTCAAACCCATTTTAGGGAGGCCCTACACGTGAAATATTTTTTCTCAACGGGTGGAGTGGAGGTTTGAACCCAAGACCTGGCGTTTGCCTAAGGCTCTGATACCATGTAGAGCACCGTTCCAACTAAAAGCTCAAGCTGATAGTAGGGGCAAACTTTTATATATTTAATATATTCCTTAACACTTCCCCTTACGTGTGGGCCTGACTCAAAAACATTTTAGGGAGGCCCTATGTAAGACCCAACCGAGCGAGGTAGGGATGGGCGGCGGGCCGGCCCGGCACGCTTGAGGCCAGCTCGGGCGGGCCGCGGCACGCCAGGCCCGTTTGCCTAATACCCAAGCCCGGCACGGCACGCCCCAGCAGGCGTGCCGTGCCGGGCCGGCGGGCCAATTAATTTAAATTTTTTAAAAAAACCTTTAAAAAATCCCAAAACATTTCTATAAAATACTTTTATTATTCACAAAATTGTTTTACACATATTGAGATAAATTTTGCTCAAAAAAATATAAATTCATTAATTAGCACAAGTACACTTACAACTTTGCAAAAATTACATAATTACTTGAACAAATAATACTGCATCACTATAGTATAAGCACATCCCAACTAGGTTGGCACCCACTCATCTATCTATCATTTGCAGTTTAAAAGAAACAAAAAAAAAGAGAAAGTACAATTCCTATACTTTGATTACAAAAATTATAACAAAACTTAGACTACTCTAGTTGACTAAAATCAATATTCAAATCATCAAAGTCTCCAGCAAGTTGATCATCTTCATATTCTTGTTCTCTCAGTTCTGCCCTTAACCAATCTGTAAGACTAACACATGCTTGCACCATCTCCGGCGTTAATCTGCTCCTGTAATCATCCACGGTTCGTCCACCTGCACTAAAAGCTGATTCCGATGCAACTGTGGACACCGGAACCGTTAGTAGATCACGTGCCATGGCGGAAAGCACAGGATAATTAACCTGATTTTGCTTCCACCATGTCAAAATGTTAAAAGCATTATGCTCTTCTATAGTATTAAAACTCATTGGGGGGCTTTCTAAAAAAATCATTAATTCAGATGATCCCCCACTACTAGAAGCTGGTTGTTTTCCCTTTCTTCTCCCACTTAAAAAATTCCAAGGGGAATTATCTGGTAGTGTTTGTTGGGTTCGCGTATGACTTTGTATGCTACTACTAGTATCGTATTCACAAAAAAGTCTTTCTAATAGATTTCTTATTTTACGTATATCTATTTGAAAAGTAGAATTTATATTTTCATTTATTCCATCTATTAAGTCTTCAACTCCTAATTTAATCCTAGGGTCTATTGTAGTAGCTAAACAATATACATTAGGCATCTCTTGCCAATATTTTAAAATTTTAATTTCCATTGCAGGGATAATTTCCTTAGCAATGGGTACATCTCTATATTGTTTAAAATAAATACTTATTTGATATAAACAAGTTATAATACTTGAAGATGTTGGGTAATAAACTACTGATAAATATCTTGTTGCATCATAAAAAACTTTTAAAAAATCTCTTAAAATTTCGGCTATTTGCCAATCAAGATCTTCTAAGTCACATTCAGGCATTTTACTTTTATAAAATATTGTAATTTCTTGTTTTAATCCTAGTGCAGCTTCTAGCATTAAATATGTTGAATTCCACCTATGTTCAACATCTAGGGTAATTTTTTTATATTGTTTTCCTAAAGTTTCACAATAATATTTAAATTCTCTAGCGGTTGTGCTAGATTGTTTTATAAATCTTACTGCATCTCTAATATTTATTAAATGATGTTGAACAATTTTTAATCCATCTTGCACAACTAAATTAAGGATATGACAAGCACACCTAACATGAAATAAACTTCCATCTATATTTAAGTTTAATTGTTGTCTTAATATTCCTACTGCAACATTATTAGCACTTGCATTATCAAGTGCTAGAGCCATTATTTTATTGTGTATTTTATAACTTCTTAGATTTCTACTTATAGCATTTGATATATTCATTCCAGTATGGCTAGCATTTAGTGGTTCAAAAGTTATTATTCTTTTTTCCATATTCCAATTTTCATCAATATAATGTATAGTTATAGCTAAATAGCTTATTTGTTGTCTACTTGTCCAAACATCTGAGGTTAAAGCTATCTTAAAAGTACTGTTTGACAAAGTTTCTATTAATGCAGTTTTCATTTTTCCATATAATTTTATTGCATCTTTTCTTAAAGTGTGGCGTGAAAAAGGTTTAAATTGTGGTGCTAAATATTTAGTTATTAAACGGTTAAATCTTTTAAAATCTATTAATCTAAAGGGTAATTCTTCTTGAATTACCCACTTTACTATTTCAAGTCTAGTTTCTTTTTGATTAAAAATAAAATTACTCATAGCAACACTACTAGTAGAAATTTGGGTTTGCCTAGGGTCAATTTGGCCATGTTTTGGAAGGCATTTTTGCAAATGCCGGTTCAAGTGGCCTGTACCACCTTTGCCTTTACAACTAAAATGTTTTTTTGCAATGGTTACACACTGCTTTCTCTTCACTCCCTACACTTTCAACGGTAAAATTGAGCCAAACACCGGAGGTTCTACTCCTCTTGGTGTTCCTAGGTGGTAGGGAAGACGATCCCATATTCTATGAAGGTAATTCTGTTTCAAGACCTTGGATGGGAGGGTCATTATATTGGGGTTGGGTTATATCATCAGAAAATACTGGGTCAGAAAGGGGTCTAAGATATTCCCTTTCTTCAGTGTCAAAAAACATAGGATACCTAGGGTCCATTATCAAATTTTTTGAAAAAAAAAATTCTTAATAAATAATATTATAATAACTATTTGGTGATATTAATTTATAAGAAAGGTAGAAGGAGAGACTTACTTATAATAATAATATTTATACTAATTTTAAAATCAGAAAATTAAATAGAAGAATACTTCTTTAGAATGAATCTTGAACTTTGCAATTGAAGCCTTCAACCTCCAGAGTCCAATTTCCCACTTTTGATGCTTGAACAATTAGAAGAGATCGAGTATCACCAATTTCCAATTACAACAATTAGAGCAAAGAACTATTTGATAATCAATTAGAAGAGAGTAGGAGATTGTAGAAGTGGTGTGGTTTGGAGTGGGAAAGGGAGTGGCTATTTATAGAAAATTAAAAGTGGCTTTTTACTACCTCTACCCTTCAATATGATTGTTATTTTGTAGTTGGAAGGGTAGAAAAGGTCTTTTATCATCAATTAAAACTATAGCCCCCCAATATAGTTGTTATATGGCTGTTGGGGGGGGGGGGGTAAAATGGGCATAAAATTGGCTAAAAGCCACTTGTATGGAGGGAAAAGAGAGCTAGCCAACGGCTAGCTCTCTGGCGGGCCAGGCGGGCCGGCCCGTGTGCCCAACGGCAGGCACGCGTGCCTGCCGTTGGGGCGTGCCAAGCGGGCGGGCCCGCCGTGCCCCAACGGCAGGCACGCGTGCCCAGCGGGCTCGCGCGCGGGCCGGCGCGCGAGCCAGCCCGCTTGGGCCCGCGTGCCGCGTGCCCCCAGGGCCCTAGGCCCGTGGCGTGCCGGGCTCGGGCCGGCACGGCCCGTTGCTCATGCCTAGAGCGAGGTATTGTCTGATATGGGCCTAAGCCAGGACGGTTTTGTCCTCAAAAGGCCCCTCGCTTGGTTAAGTATTCTCCCTAACTCTTATACCATATCGGGGATTCATCCATTTCTAATGTGGGATTGGGATATCATAATCTCCCCCCTTCAAAGCTACACGTCCCTGTGTAGTGGCCACCTAGAAGCCTGCCAGCCCCTCATGGGCCTGCCCTCATCGATCCAACCACCTCCTATGGGCAACGCCAGGACCCACATCAGCCACAGAATACTGGACCCAAAACCAGCTCCGATACAATTTGTAAAGACCCAACCCAGCTGTGAGACATGGAAAAAATCACCGGGATGATTTCCCCTCCGTCAACACACGGGGCTCAACGTAAAATGGGAGAGTCGCCACTATTCAGATTTTTGGGATGTGAATGGACACCAAAAGATTCAAAAATAATCGAAAAGAGCTAAAAGGCAAATTCTAGAGTAAAAATAACCCTACTTGAAAATCAAATCCAGAGATGGGTAAGGGGATTAGATTATGAACGGGGGAAGGTGTTAGGCACCCTCATTCACCCACGCAAGGTGGTTGCCAAGTGTTGCTCATGCCAAAAAATAAGAAAACTTGCTAAAAATCATTAAAAACCTTGAAAAAGGACAAATGTATGATATCTTCACATGAAAATCCAAATGAATTTCAGATCCTCTTTTATGTCAATATCATTTCTAGAATATCATCAAAAGATGTAAATCCAAAGCAAAAGTAGCACAAAACCAAGTTGAGTTAAATCCGGAAAATTCGGTAAAAGATAATGCCATTTGTCTTGAAATCATTCAAATCCAATTTTAAATTGAATCAAACCAAATCCATTTGAAAGATTATGGTAAATAAGAGACTCATGCCAAATTTCGATTGAATCCGGTTGAAATCCTAGGAGTCATGCCTCCTTTAAAATTGCTGCTGGAGATAATTAAAAGTGGCAAGTAAGCAAGTTTGGAAAATCGCCTAGAAAAATCGGCTCCATATAAATTCATGAAATTTGGTGTGATTGAAGTCTGTATGGCCATCTTTCAAATGAAACTAGCCTCATACAAATATTTATTTGGATGTGCCTTGGGTGGTCTCCCGAACAGCCCCGAAGATCACAGATTTACCCAGAAAAGTGCTGTTGAACAGTTCTGAGTAAATCTGCTACTCATGACACAAATGGAGTCAAAAAATTATGAAACTAATTGGATTTGAAACTAGACTCCCAAAGGAAAACACAGAAATAAGAATCACTTGAATCGGACTTAAAACAAACACATGGTGCTCAGTCGAAGTGACAGGTTTCGTATTCAGACCTGAACTGACCTATCAACTTCGACAGAGAGGTGTCAAAAATCCGCTTGATAGAAATTAATAAAATTTGATAGGAATAAACTAGACAGCCTCACCTTTCCCATGGTTCTAGAATCACTCCAAAATTCATCCGGACGATGAAGTTATGAGTGTCCGAAGTTGGGGTACAGTTGCTGTCAAGTTAAGCCATTTTTGGAGAAAATCAATTCAAAACAGTGACAAGAGGTGTGTGATCCGTGCAAGATAGATCAAAATCACTTGAAAATCATTTAAAGACATTCCAGAATTGCTTGGGGATATTTATTTCAGATTTATCACAATAAATGCAATAAATTCGAAATATGAGCCTATCCCGCCAAAATCACGTGCTATGTATGTGTAAGTGTAAAAATCATTCCAATAACATAGCAAAGATAGCATGTATTCATATCAATCAAAATAGGGTTCTAAAAACAACCTAGGGTTCCGTTCCATTATCGTTTCCCTTAGTTCTCTCTCCCCGTTAAACACGGTTCTTCAAGATAATCTTGGGGTATTTTGAATATAGAACGGTCTTCATAGAATCACAAGGCTTATTTCAATATAATAACATATAGCATGCATTTAAATTAATAAAAAGGGTTCTAGAAACAACCTAGGGTTCCGTTCCATTATCGTTTCCCTTAGTTTTCTCTCCCTGTTAAACACGGTTCTTCAAGATAATCTTGGGGTGCTTTGAATATAGAACGGTCTTCACAGATTCAAAAGGCTTATTCAAATAAAGGTTCTAGCACTAGGATCAATCCCCAGTCTCGTTTCTCCTAGATCCCGCCTTCACGTTTTACGGCTAGGGGGAGTCTTGAGATACTTTGAGCCGGGGAAGGGTTTTCATACACACATCAAAGGCCTTATTCTACAGAAAGGTAGAAGAAGAGATCTAGATCTATAATGTAAAAACAGAAAATTAAAGATAGGTTTGAGGCTTACCTGGGTTCTGGAAGCAGTTCCGCAGCGGTTCCCCTCTTCGCTCGGAGCTCTTCTTGGCAAAAGTTCTTGGCAAGAGTTGTTGGCCATTTGCTTAAGGAAGAACCTCCTATTTATAGGCAAAGTTAGGGTTCGTGAGATGGTAGACACAACATAATGTCTAGAGCCCACCAACCTTAACCCTAAGGCTATTTCCGAGATTTCCATTCATTTAATGAAGGATATGATGGTAAAAAGTGAAAACTCTCGGAAAACCCTAATTTTGAGCAAAAAGCTTGTATCTGACACGTCAGGTTGGATACACAAGTGCCTTAATGTATCCGGCATATGATGTCGGATACACTAAAGCTTGCTTGTATCCGACAACTTATGTCGGATACGAAGAAGAGTACTTGTATCCTACCTGAGTTGTCGGATACAAGGAAAAAGTTTGTTTTCTCAAATTCTGTGCTGGTTTCAAAGGAAATAATGATTTTGCTGATTATTGATCATTTTTACTGTGCAATTTGGGGTGTTTACACCAGCGAGGTATTGTCTGCTTTGGGCCTAAACCCGCACGGTTTTGTCCTCAAAAGGCGCCTCACTTGGTTAAGTGTTCTCCCTGACTATTATACCATATCGGGCATTCATCCGTTTCCAATGTGAGATCGGGATATTACACCCTACACGTAGAATATTTTTTCTCAATGGGTGGAGTGGAGGTTTGAACCTAGGACCTAGCATTTGCCTAAGGCTTCGATACCATGTAGAACACTGTTCCTACTATGTAGAATACCGTTCCTACTAAAAGCTCAAGCTGATAGTAAAGGATGAATTTTAATATATTTACTTATATTCCTAACACTCCTTCTCATGTGTGGGCTAGACTCAAACCCATTTTAGGGAGGCCCTACACGTGGAATATATATTTTTTTAAGCAAGTGGAGTGAAGGTTTGAACCCAAGACCTTGGCGTTTGCCTAAGGCTTTGATACTATGTAGAACACCATTCCTACTAAAAGTTCAAGCTTATAGTGGGGACGAACTTTTATATGTTTAATATATTCCTTAACACACCCCCCCCCCCCCTTACGTGTGGGTTGGACTTAAACCCATTTTAGGGAAGCCCTACACGTGGAATATTTTTTCTCAACAGGTGGAATGGAGGTTTGAACCCAGGACCCAGCGTTTGCCTAAGGCTCTGATACTATGTAGAACACCGTTCCTACTAAAAGCTCAAGCTTATAGTAGGGGCGAACTTTTATATGTTTAATATATTCCTTAACATCCGATGCATTAATTCCTTCACAGAATAAGTCACATAACTTCAAGTCTTCTCTTAGTCTTTAAGAGCTAGCGCCAAATCTGCTGACTTTAATTGCATTCCATCCTCACCTTAGCATCTTGTAATTAAACTACCTCATATGGTACTTGTTTGCTTGGATGGGTATTTCCCATGTATCTTAAATGCCTTCTGGGATTTCTGTCAGGTCTCAATCAAAGATGAAATGTAAATTCTAACGCAGAGACTGCAAGTTTATCAATAGTCTCCGCTTAATAATGGTAGGAGTAACCAAAGCACACTTTTGTTGACAGTTCAAATCCTACCTCCTACTTGCTGCTACCACATTTAAATAAGCATAGATAAACCCAAATCCCAACTCTTACTCCCATATGTAATGTGCAATTAGGAAATTAACCAATGTTAGGTTTAATATTTTAGTTTGGCTTAATTCCGTGTCAAAAAGTTTATGTTTAAAGTGTTTAAGTCGGTTAGAATAAGTTATAAAAGTCTCGGTTCAAACGGCATCAAAGTTAGAGTCAAATTGAAGAAATTATGATGAACGTCAAATAACGTTTGAAGCACCGTTCGACCGTTCAGTGCAAAACACAATTGCAGACAAACCCGAGAGTAGCGTTCAAGAGCGTGAGATCAGCCGTTTGAACGTTGGGTGTCTACAGAGAAACTAGAGAGTAGCGTTCGAGACCGTGAGATCAGCCGTTTGACCGTTCAGTGTCTGCAGAGAAACCCAAGAGTAGCGTTTGCTAACGTGAGAGCCGACATTCAAACGTTAGTGCATTTTTAACTTAATGTGAGATCCGTCGTTCGAACGTTAGTGTGTTTTGATCATAACGTAAGTCTTTCGTTCGAATGAGATAATATGAGTTGTTTTACTAATTGAACGTGAAAGCCGCATTCGATGAACGTTTGAATGTTCAAGTCGTAAAATAACTTATAGACTTCCAATCTTTTCTGATTTGTTTCCAATTCCTTCATGACTTCTTTCTAACCTATATAAGGATTGTTAAGACGTTCTAATAGGGTTACTTAAGTTGTTTTTGGAACCCTAAATCGTTATGTGGAGGAAGAGAAACTTCTCTCCTACTTTTCTACCTTTGAGCCATCTCTTTTTTCTATTCTTCCTGGTTCAAAGCCTTGGAGTTCCGGGTTGGGAAAGATAGCACGTGGGAGTTCCCATAGTACCAGACGTGGACGTTTGGCTTGATCGTGTGAGGAGATCTTCGGAGTTCCGGAGTGCTACGGGTTGCAAATCTAAAGAGTTCTTCAGAAGCTTGACATGTTAGTGAGTTTCAGAGTCTAGCAAAGGTTGTTGAGTCGTCTGAACCACTTTATAAGCCTTCTTATAGTGGATCTTTAGGTGGTTCCTGTATGGCCCAGAGGGTTTTTCTCTAGTGAGAGTTCTCATAGAGTTTTCCCTTCATCACCAAATTGCTTGTCTTGTTTATTTCTTTATATGCTTTAATTGATTTGCAATTTGGGTGGCTTGCTTCTTAGTAATTATTTTTTGAAATAATTTGATGACTTGTGCATGCTATTTAATTAAGGACTTGTCTTTAGTTAAGTAGAAATTTTAATTTCCGCTGTGCAACACCTATTCACCCCTCTAGGTGTATTTGGAGTCTAAACCGTGTTTTTCAACCAATGTCACCAAGATGGAGAAATAAGAATCTTGATGATAACCTCCAAAGTTGAATTGTTCCCAAGATGGGTTTGGACTTTAGAGCAAGTTTGAAAAGTTAGAACTTAGAAAAGATTGGATATCGTGGACAAACCGTGGTTCTTTCTCACCTTCATCTCATAGTGCTGCTGACTTACCTTCGTCTCATATGCCAACTAGCTCTTCTCATAGGCATCTAACCCCATTAATGAGCTAATTGATGAGTTCATGTCGGCACTAAGTTACCTGTTGACATCTATGGTTGTGAATGCTTAGCATTTATGCCCTTTTTTTGGTGACATTAGGATAACTTAATTTGATATGGTATGAAATAATTTCCCCTATTTTCTTTGTCTATAATGATCCACGATCTCAAACCAAAAAACTTACACATATTCTCCATTAAAAATATGTTTCCTTTTTACTCTTTTTGCTTTTATTTTCATTTCACTAAAAGGGTTATTTTTAATCACAAAAATCGCTTCACTCAACTATACATTCATTATATCGTAACCGTTAATAATACATATAAATTTTATCAATTCCAATGCATCGCACAGGGTGTGTGCTAGTACTCAAATACGGCAATAATGAATCCGGGTTGAGATGAAGCGTATGAAAAACTCGCCATGTCTGCTTCTAGGTTTTATATCTCTGAGACTTGACCAAGTTTTTGATCACATGAGCTCACATCCTAAAATGGTGGGGTGACTGGACCCGTTGTAAACGTTGTCAGGGATACTTGGTGCGTTTTATAAAATTTGGATTCTTGTAGAATCCAATTCTATAATCCAAAAAGGGCGTCATGTATATATATATATATATATCTAATATTATTTTAAATAAGATATTAATTTTTCAATATGTATTATATTATTTTTGTATACAATTTTTAGCATACAAAAAATGTGGCTAAGCAAAACCCTAACCTATGGCCTTGCAGGCCTCTACTGCGTGTGTACTTGAGCCAACATGCGCAAACAATGGATAGTTATTAAGAATTACTAATAGGAATATCTTTAAAAGTTTAAAACATCTTAGTGTCCATTAAGTATGACCATGCCTAAATAATTATTGAATAACCAATTTCTAATAAATGTGTAGTATGCAAGTACACACACTAGTTAAAGAGAAAAAAGAAATGTTGGAACATAATCTTTGGCCCCACTTTATAATAATTAGCAGGGCGTACGTTTAGTACTGCACGGACGTAGAAAAGGAAAGGATGTTAGACGGATCAAGTGGGAGGGAATAATTGTAAAATTGCTTAAGTTTTAAATGACTGAGACAGGGATGCCTATTTGAACCCTATAATAATAAGGCTTAACAAATCTAAGGGCATGTTGGGAAAAATAAACATAAAACTTGGTACAATTCAAGGGGCGCCTCGCATCATAATGAGGTTACGTATATGTCCATTTCATGGACAGTTCTATCATGTAAAAGTTTCTTTCGTTGAATGAATTCGTTCACAATCCCCTGCCATTTCCTGGACCACACATGAGGCTACATTTTTCAAAGCAACATGTCCTACATAAAGATACTTAAGGGGCTATGGGCCCTACATGTTAAAAAAAAATTTTAATATATGGATCCATAATCTATATATCTTGTTATAGGATGTTATAGAAGAATCCAAATGCCGACGATATAGATATATATAGCATATCGCAAAATTGCTCTACAACGATAAAAATTTCTCACATTTTTTAACAAGGATTGGGTTTCCACGTGTCATGATCGCGCCCCATTCACAGAGAGATCAGGTGGAAAATCCATATATGTTCCTAGATGACCCGCTACTTTAGTTTGCATGTGAAAGAATTTTGTCTTTTTGATGTCTTAACCAATTGCTTTATGAGTGATATGCACTTATTTAATTCATCTGGTTTCTCCGATGCATTAAATCCTTCACAGAAAAATGGCACCCAACACAGAATATGAACCATCACAGCACTTCAAGGTCTTCTCTTAGTCTTTGAGACAGCAAATTATCTGTTGACTTTAAGTGCCTTCCATCCTCACCTTAGCATCTTGTAGATTGTGCCATTCATCCCCTTATAGCTATCTGTTATAACTACCTCATCTGGTATTTGTCTGCTTGGATGGGTATTTCCCAACCACCAAAAAAAAAAAAAAGGATGGGTATTTTCCATTAATCTTAAATGCCTTCTGGGGTTTCTGTCAGGTCTCAATCAGAGATAGAAATGTAAATTCTAACACAAAGACTGCAAGTGTTTATTGATAATCTCTGTTCAAGAATGGCACACTTTTGTTGACAATTCAAATCCTACCTCCTACTTGCTCCTACCACATTTAAGTGAGCATAGATAAACCCAAATCCCAACTCTTCCTCCTATATGTAATGTGCAAATAAAACAACTGCAACACTGCGTAACCAGCATCAATTTAACATGTACTTTTAAAATCAAACAATAAGGAAATTAAAATGTTAAGTTCCTAAGTGCTTAACCAATGTAGACTCCATAAGCCTTGGGGTTTTTGGAGTAACGGTTAAGCACGTAACAAATGGTATTAGAGCCAATCACCGCGTCTTGGGTTCGAGTCTTGGAAGAGGCGACCTTCAGGTTGGATTAAAATGCCTTTGTATTGTATGAGAATGGCATTAAGTCATTGAATACTGATAGGTGAATGGAGCCGCCAAAAGAGAAAGGGCTACCATTGGATCAATGTCAATAGAGTGAACCGCTATTGGTGGATTGTTACGATCGATCCTAAATGTCAAGTGCTTTAACTCTCCATAGGCTTTGTCACTTTTGGAGCAAAAGTTGGGCACAGAACAGTTTCCCTCCCTGTACTAATTACTAATTACAGAATCAGGGGTGCTACTGATTCTTTCGGCAAGAAAAGAGTACCCAAGGACCATGCATGTTAGGATCTGCTTCTATATAAGAAGGCTCCCGTGTCTTAAAATCTTCACCAAAACTGCACTGCTAGAGAGAGAGAGAGAGAGAGAGAGAGAGAGAGAGAGAGAGAGAGAGATCTGTAAAAAAGTCACCATGAATGGCCCTGAAAGCTATCCCATGAAGGGTGGACTTGGTCCTAACAGTTATGCCAAAAACTCTGATCCACAGGTAATTTTAATTTCTGTATGCTTTTGTTCAGTGAGGCCAATTTATTATCATTAACTTGGTGCCCTCTTTTGTAGAGAGAAGGAATTTTAAGTGCCAAGGAAGTGGTAGCCATCTCAATTGCAGAAAATCTTGTTATTAACCACTCTCCTACTACTCCAAACACTTTCAGAATCTCTGATCTGGGTTGCTCAGTTGGACCCAATACATTTATTACAGTTCAGAACATAATAGAAACCGTGGAGCTCAAGTTCAAGTCCTTAGGCCTATCTTCACACATCCCTGAATTCCAAGTGTTCTTTAATGACCACTCTTCAAACGATTTCAATACCCTCTTTGCTTCCTTCCCTCCTGAAAGGCAATACTTCACCGCCGGTGTACCGGGTTCCTTTCACGGCCGGCTGTTCCCCAAGGTCTCACTTCATATCATACACTCCTCCTTTGCAGTTCAGTGGCTCTCTCAGGTTCCTAAAGAAGTAATCGATGTGAACTCTCCTGCCTGTAATAAGGGAAGAATTCATTACACCCAGGCAAGACGTGAAGTTGGAGAGGCTTATTCTGCTCAGTTCGCTAGGGACATGGAGACATTTCTCCGGGCTCGTGCAGAAGAACTTGTCGCCGGAGGTCTGATGGTACTTCTCATTCCGGCTCGTCAAGACGGCACCCTTCCATCGGAGAGCCTTCTTGCTCCTTTCGTACTTCCATTAGAGTCTTGCTTGATGGATTTGGGTAAAGAGGTAAGTTTGATTCTCAGACATCTTCATTTATGAATAGCCCTGCCCATGTCTATATGCCAGGGAAGCTTAAGAAATTAAACTAAATTAATAAAGTATATTTAAATCTCTCTTGAAGATATAAATTGGGATAAGGTGAAATTTCATGGGCATTAGCATATATCTATTTCCTTTGCATCTACTGGGTACAGGAACCTATAAAGTCTGTAGCACCTGGTCTCTCGAAGATAAGATAAGAAAGTGGGTCCTGCTCAAGAGAATCTCTATTCCAATATTATTTTAAAATTGATGAGCTTCAGCCTAAAAAAAAAATCAAATAATGATTCACTATTTTTTTTTTGAAATTGGTTTCTAGTGTTATTTTTTAAAAATAATCCTGATTTGGTCACTAAATTTTGATAATTGAGAATTAGTGATATTTTTTAAAAATAGTTGAAAAACATATCTTAACCATGTAGAGGATGATATATATTATGCATGCAGGGACTATTAAGCGAAGCTAAGGTGGACTCCTTCAACCTACCCATCTACATCCCATCAGGCATGGAGATGGAGAAGCTGGTAGAAAGAAATGAGTGTTTCAACATTAAAATAATGGAGCCACCACAAATTGATCCAAAAGACTTTGTGCTTACTGTCCAGCATGTTAGAGCAGCCATGGAGGGATTGATTGAGAAACACTTTGGAAGTGAGATCATAGACGAGTTATTTGATCGATATGCCAAGAAATTTGCAGCGAGTCCTAACGTACTGACTGGATATAATCTTCCAAGGGCACTCGTCTTGCTTCTTAAGCGCAAGAGCCATTAGAATATGTATATGGCCATTGCCTCCTTGTGTAAAATTTCTTCCTAGGGGCTTGAGAAACCAAAAAATGTATGACTCAGGTTGTTTATCTTCCGAAGAATCTTAATGGGATTATGATGTTGCTTTTGTGTTTTGAATTTTCTATTTAGTAGTTCAATTTTGAGATTAAATGCTGGTGGGGTGTACTACTTAATATAATGAAAGTGTGTAGGTAAAACATTTATATTTTTCTCTATCACTACTTGAGGTGGATAACCATTCTTGATGTTGAGAATCTCTCATTATAAGATATATATATACTACGAGAATAGACCCCTTGGGAAGTGTGCCAAGAACTATGCACGACTCCCCCAAAAAATCTTTACCATTCATTGATAAGGCATAAATAGTGTAGGGCTTAAATAGTCAAAACTCTGTCTATTCATTTAAAATCTGGACAAATATTGTAAAACTATTTCCCTTCTTTACGTGCAGCACTTCATGTGCACCTTTGCTAGTAGAAATTTAGAGTTAATAGAGTTTTTTAAGCCAAAGAGGTCCCATGAGAAAAAAGAGACTTGAAGCCAAGGACTTGGGAAATTTTATATTTTTCAATTTAATTCATAATAATGGACTTAGAAATTCAACTCTCCCTTTTTTTTAATGAGTGTGGATTACGAGATCCAAGCATGGTGGAGCCAATTAGGGCTATAAACGGGTCGGATTCGAACCGAATCTACCAAGATCCGAATTCGATTAAATTGTAGGATGTCCGAATCCAATTAAATATCCAATTAACGGATCCTTCATAGTTGTTACGAAATCCAAATCCGAATATAGTGATAAAGTTCGTATTTGAATTTGATTAATATTCTGATCCGATTAAATATTTGAATCCGGTTAAAAGTCCGAAAATACGATTAAATTGGCTTTTTTTTACAACCTACTACTTTTTGTGAGACATGGGAAAAAATCAAAATCCAATGACTTCCTCCATCATCACACGGGATTAAATAAACAAAGAGTCGCCACCATTTAATTTAGGTGTGAATGGACACCAAAATATTAAATAAGCATAAAAGGCAATTTTAGGGTAAAAATAACCCTCTTAAAAAAAACAACCAGAGATGGGTAAGGGGATTAGGTTATGAACAGGGGAAGGTGTCAGGCACCCCTATTCATCCACACAAAGTGGTTGCCAAGTTTTGTTCATGTTAAAATAAAGGAAAAAGGCTTGCTATAAAAATCAAGAAAAATCACAAAAAAGACAAAACTGTATGGTTTTTTCATATGAATAGTCTGATTGATCCAGAACTTTCAAATATGATCATACCATTCCTAGGGTTTCATGATCAAAATAAAATTGAGATAAAATCAAATAAAATCAATTTAAAGTGAAATCCTCAAAAATCTGGCTTCAAGTCAAATTCTAGAAATCTAGAAAAATATGATTTTTATAAAATATTTCAAAATTGAACTGAATAGTCCAGGACATAGATATAGCCCAAATTTCATATTAAATCTGAAAATCAAAACCAAAAATACCCACGTTGATGAAGAACATCAAAATGGGAGAACTTAAACCGTAGGGTCTTCTCTCAATAATGAAAAACGATTTAAAAACAACTTCATGAAACCCTAGAATTTATTTTCAGGCTTCTGGATCCAGATCTACCATATTGATCATGATAAATCCAGGATTTTAGCCTAAAACCACGAAAATCACGAAAACAGTGCTGTAGGTGCAAATATGTGAAAAATCCAAATTTTATAAAAAAAAGTGGGGATCTCATGCTATAAACATCATGGATTCATGTATTCATTCAGATATATCATAAAAACAATTAAAAATGATCAGGATATTTAAAACAGCCATATCTCACAGATTTGAGCACATGGGGGTCTACCCTACGGATCCACCTGTTCTCTTTTCCCCTAGCTCTCTCTTCACGTTTTACGGCTAGAAAGGATTCTTGAGGTACTTGGAGATAGGTTTGGTTACACAAACACAATCCAAGGCTTTATTCTAAAAAAGGAGAAAAACAGATATGGGGTTCTATTCTAGGGATCCACCTGTTCTCTTTTCCCCTAGCTCTCTCTTCACGTTTTATGGCTAGAGAGACTCTTGAGGTACTTAGAGGCAGGTTTAGGAATACAAGTACAAAATATGGCCTTATTCTACAGCAATAGAGATGATCCTATTACATCTAGAATTGAAGACAGAAAATAAAAGGGAAAAAGGACTTACCTGGATTGAGAAAGCAAGGCAGCAGGGATTCCTCTCTTCTCTTGGAGCTCCTTGGACTTCAAATTTTCGTGGCCCTTAGCTTGAGAATCTCACTTCTATTTATAGGCAAGCACAGGGGCAAGGCTGGTCCAGAAGGATATATCCTGATTCTCAGGATAGAGTCAAAAACAGAGATAATGCCCATCCATAGCCAACCAAGGTGGCTTCAGCGAATAAAAGACATAATTCGCTCATTTAAAGGGATATTGGACTAAAGATAAAGCTCAAAAATCGAGAGAAGAATAAAACTCGCACGAGTCTTTAGTGACCGTAAATTATTTACGGTCCAATGGTGCCCGTATTACCAATACGGGCGCGCCTGACCGTAGAGAAATGTCGGGCGCGAGAGGCCCGTGAATAAATTACGGGCAAAGCATACCTTGTCAGTTCTTATGCATTTTTGACCTGTTTTAAGCTCTAATTACATGTTTTTACTATTTTCTCATTCTGTAGTGCAATTTGGGGTGTCTACACTTTTACATATAGTATATTAGTCCATTTACTTATATAGTATGTTAGCTTATTTACTTACATTTTTTTAAAATTCAAAAAATTTAAATCATACCTTAAATTTAATCAAATAATTATTTTTATCAAACGAATATAATAAGATCCGAATCCGTATCCGATAATTTAATGGATCTAATCTTTGGATCCGCATTTGATCCGCCAAACATTTATTTTGATAAATATCCAATTAAATCGGAATTAGACGATAATCGGATTAGGATTTGACCCATTGATAGCCCTAGAGCCAAGGGCATCAAAAAATAATTTTATTAAATACTATTTGAAATCTCCAAAACTTAGAGCAATTGCCCCGCATAAAACACTTAAAAAAGGTGAAAAAACACTAACCGAGTGGAAGCATCAAGGATTGCAAACTGGGTATCCGACTCGGTATCACCCGAGTTTGGGCGAGTTGCCCAAAAAATTCACAAAAAATCTGAAAAAATACTGAAAATTAATCTAAAACTATGCATGGATAATAGGAGTTAAAATTATCAACATTGGATTAAAAAATGACATTTATATTTTATAATGCAAAGCGCATCACTAATGAGCTATTTAATGTCATCTCAAAATATAAGACTTATATTTTTAAGTTGTCAACATTGAACATAATATGATAATGTTGCAATAAACAAGTAAACAACATGTCTAACAAAAAGTAATGACAAACCTCATCACCATCTCCACCAACTACTAGCTGAGTCAACACCTCCTTTCCCACTTCCATCGGCATTCCTTTGCTAATATGTGTAATGAACTGGATTTGACCCACTCTCTGGGAAAAAAAATGTCACAAACTCCTCTCCCACTGGATACCCAGACTCGACTGATTCTGTATAATCATAATATCCTAAAGTCCGGACCCCAGAACTACTACTAGAATGAGGATGATGTGGTCTTGATCCATATGGATAATCTCCTCCTTGATGATCATGATATCCAACTGCACTACCACTAGAGTCTAACGATGGTTGCGGTTGCAATGGAGGATACGGTCCTAGTCCATATAGATAAAACTGTGGAATCTGTGGATAGTGATGTGCATATGGAGGATGATGTGCTGATTTATAGAACTTTGGAAGGGGTGACCAATATATTTTAGCAGCAGGCTGCCTTGAATCAACAGCAGGCTACCATGAATCTTAGATATGATTTGAAACTGAACCATCCTCAAAATGAAGTTGGGCAAGGACAAGGGGAAGATAGATCTGTTAAGATTATGTCAGAATTCCGTAACATGAACCCTCCTCTTTTCTACGGTCTTCCTGATTCTACGGAGGCAGAGAGATGGTTTATGAGGATGGAGAAAATTTTACTGCTATTAGGTGTCCTGAGACGGAAAAGGTTAGACTTGCAGTTTATGTGCTTGAAGGAGAAGCTAAGCACTGTTGGAGATCTGTAAAACATGAGCTTGAAGAAGAAGGATTGAAGTAACCTGGAATGAGTTTAAGACTCGGTTTGATCTACGATTTTTCAATGAGGAAGTTAAGGCTAAGAAAGAAGAAGAATTCATGACCTTAACCCAAGGGAGTATGACGGTGCCGCAATATGAGACAAAATTCATGGAGCTGTCCCACTTTGCTCCACACATGGTTGATACTGATAAGCAAAGAACGAAGAGATTTGAGAGAGGTCTTCGGCCGAATTTACTGGAGAAAGTGTTTGCTTTCTTAGGTGACAATTTTCATAAGTCGGTGCATAGGGCAATAGTTATTGAGGAATCCATGAACAGCAGGATGGAAAATATAAGTAAACCGAGGATGCAATCCCGACCGGGCCCAATTCAAGGAAATTTTGGGGAGAAAAGGCAAAGGATTGGTATAGGCAATAAAGAGGGACCGACTAGAGTAGAAAATTATCGAGGAGAGTAGAATTACAGAACAGTTCAGAATAATTGTCCTTGATGCAGGCAACCTCATTTTCCTGATCCATGCTATGCACCACCAGGGGCCTGTTATCGATGTGGGCAGTACGGTCACTGTATAGCCCAATTTCCTGAATCTCCAGTCTATCGGATGCTTCAGAAATAACCTGTACCACAAACGAGGACATTACCTACTAGAGTTTCGTCTACTGGGCCCCAAAGCCAAAATCAAAACATAGGAAATTCTTCAAGGAGAGGGGGACAACAAAGAAATGAAACCAAAAAGCAAGCCACAGTTCCTGTGTCTCAAAATCCACGAGCCAGGATGTTTACCATATACACTGAGGAAAAACCAGAGTCTGAGAATCCGAGCTTAACTGAGGGTATCATTTCTATTATATCCTTTATTTGTTGTTTAATTCATATACCTGCGTTTCTCTTTATTCTAATGGTGATATTGTGTGTGTGCATTATTTTAATTATATTCTTGAATTATGGTATTGTTTAAATCTTTACCAAAGTGACTTGTTGAGATTTGAGTGAGTGAAACCAGACCCTCTAGGATTATAGCAGACCATTCTGAGAATGACTATGTTGGTTGCTATGTCATATTAAGTAAATTGTTTTAGGATAATGACGTTGTATAGCAATACATTTCATTGTGTTGTTATGCAGTTAAAGACCAGCATGGTTGATAAAAAGGGAGATTCCTCTAAATAACTACATAAGAGTGAAGAGGATCCCAGTGAGCACTTGAGTGAGGAAAAAGATCTCAATGAACCTCAAGCTTCGAGTAGCAAAGAACCAAAAGAAATAGAACTAATTGAGATCACATCAACGGAAAAGGACCCTAGTGAGGAGATTTCACTTGAGGAAGATTCCAACCCAACTCAGGCGGAATTGTCTGGATCAGGACTATTACAAGAAGGACTTATAACATGTACATTACCGATTGGGGGTAGTGTAGCAGTTTGCTTCTTTGACACAGGAGCCCAATCATCCGTAGCTGATTCTGCATTCTTGGAGACTATACATTCATATTCCAGAATCACTCAAAGCATGATAAGTATAAGCACTCTTATGGAAGAATCTGAGGGACCTCGAAGAATATATTGGGACTGCACTATTCAAATGGGGAATTTACCAATGACAATAGATTTAATGGAAGCCCTGATGCATGATGAGTTCGATGTAATTTTAGGGCTGGATTGGATGGTTAGATATCATGTCGTCCTGGATTGTCATCAAAGGATTGTCACATTTAATATCCCCGGAAAAGCCACGCAGAGCTTTGTATGTGCAGATCCTTTTAGCATACCCGTTTGGAGGCAAGAGAACCCACAAGATACTCCAAGACCTACTCAAATTGTAGACCGGAGATATCAAGTCTTACGAACTAGAACAATTATATTAGTGATGGTAATCTGGTCAACTGGAGAGGTCACTTGGGAAAGTGAAGATGAGATGATGAGGAGATACCCAGGACTTTTCAGATGACTCTGAGGTAATATAGAAGTTCATTATTATGATTTAATTCATGATAATTGGGCTTGATGCAACCACTAGATTTGGATAACAAATTATAGTCAAATGCATAATAAAGAAATTTCTTTGTTTAATTACATTGCATGTCTATTGTATCCTATATTGCTTGTTAATGGATGATGAGCCAATTGTGTTTAGTTGTATTTGGGTATTGTAGAGCATTGGCCAATGCTGGGCAATTACCTAAATATTTAATTTTATACAAATGGCGTATTGATAGTGATATTATGAGTTAAACTATAATGTGCTGTATACTTGTTGTATAAGTAAACTACGATGGAATTTCTTGGTTTTTCTCTAAACCTTCATCTGGGCGGACGCGTCTATGTGTAGGGAAGGAGAACAACAAAGTTATAATACTTTCTTTAAGTTATTTTGTAGATTTCTTGATCAGTGTGATGTGAATTTTGAGGACAAAATTCTTTTGTATGAGGGTAGGATGTAAGACCCTGGAATTTGGAAAAACTTCAATTAAGATTAATTAAATAAATTAAGTAAGAACAATTAATTAGACCAATGATTTATTAGGTTGGTTTAGTTTAATTGAACCGGTTCAATGGTTCAAGGTTCAATGGTTAAAAATAAACATAAGCAATTCACGTTTTGTCATTTGGGCGTTAAGGGTTTCATCTCAAATGGGTGTTAAGGGTTAGCAGAAAACAAGAAAACGAAAAACAAAAGAAGAAAGGAAATCGCAGAGGAGGGACGGAGGAGAAGGAGGAGAGAAAAAGAGGAAGAAGAGAAAGGAGAAGAAAAGAAGAAGAGAAGGGGGTTCGTTGAGGGTTAGCCACAGAGGAGAAAGAAGAAGAAGAGAGGAAGAGAAGGGAGGAAGAAATCGTGGAGAGGAGGAGAGAAGAAGGGAAGGAGAAGAAGAAAAGGGGAAAACGTGGAGGAGAAAGGAGAGGAAGAGAAAACGAGGGTTTGGGCGTGGATTTTTGTGAAATCAGTAAGTAGCATAGTTTTCTTCGATTCGATCGATTCTCGTTGGTTTTTCTGACTTCTAATTTTTGTTGGAAAAGTTTCTGTTGGGTTTCGATGGAATTATGTTTTGATCGATTACTATTTGGTTTCTCCTCTTTTTGTTAATGTAAATAGATTTTTGCATCTGCTGCCTTGTAATTGCTAGTGGACATTTCTTTTGAAGCACATCTCTATTTCTCATTAGGATTTGTAAAGGATTAGACATTATATTCGTTGTAGACACCCCAAATTGCACTACAAAATGAGAAAGTAATTGAAAATAATAATTGCGATTTGAAACAGGTCAAAAAAGTGTAAAATCTGGCCAAACTGGTCATGACCATATTTTTCTTACGGTCTGGTCATGCCCGCAGTTGATATACGGGTACGGCGTGCCCGTATTAATAATACGGGCAGGGCGCGACCATAATATATATACGGGCACGGGGGTTTTTGTACGGATTTATCCTTTCTCGATTTTTGAGCCTTATCTGCATCCAAATATCTCTCCGGGATATGCGAGTTCTCTTATTTATCCTATTTGGCAATGGATTGGCATTATCCCTATTTTCAATTCAATCTGGAGGATTTTGGTCTATCCCTTTGGACCAACCATGCCCCTGGATTTGCCTATAAATAGAGGGCCTCTCATCAAGCAACTGGCCATTAATTTGAAGTCTGAAGAGCTCCAAGTGAAGAAAGGAATCCCTGTTGCTCTGCTTGCTCAATCCAGGTAAGTCCCTTTTCCCTTTTATTTTCTGTTTTCAATTCTAGAAATAATCTAATCTTCTCCATTGCTGTAGAATAAGGCCTTCTTATACTTGTATTCCTAAACCTACCTCCAAGTACCTCAAGAATACTCTCTAGCCGTAAAAGCTAAAGAGAGGGCTAGGGGAAAGGGGAACAGGTGGAATAGAACCCCATAATCTGTTTTTCTCCTTTTTTATATAGAATAAGGCCTTTGGTTGTGTTTGTATACCCAAACATATCTCCAAGTACCTCAAGAATCCTCTCTAGCCATAAAACGTGAAGAGAGAGCTAGGGGAAAAGAGAACAGGTGGATCCGTAGGGTAGACCCCCATGTGCTCTAATCTGTGAGATGTGGTTGCTTTCACTATCATGTGAATGTTTTGATAGTTTTATTTTGAATCTGGATTAATCCTATGAATTCATGATATTTATAGCATGAGATCCCCACTTTTTTCTAAAATTTGGATTTTTCACATCTTTGCACCTACAGCACTGTTTTCTCGATTTTTGTGATATTAGGCTAAGATCCTGGATCTATTATGATCTTGTAGACACCCCAAATTGCACAAACAATCATCAAAAATCATTATCTCCTGGAAAGCCAGCACAAAATTTGAAGAAAATAAACTTTTACCTGTATCCGGATACTCAATCCGGATACAAGTACCCTTTCCCGTATCCGGATACTCATACCGGATACACGTGAGCCTTAGGGTATCCGGTACCATGTACCGGATACCTTAAATCCCTTTGTTATCCGGCCTAATATACCGGATACCTTAAGTTTGCTCAAAATTAGGGTTTTCCGAGAGCTTTTCACTTTTACCATCATGTCCCTCATTAAATGAGGGGAAATCGCGGAAATGACCTTAGGGTTAAGGTTGGAGGGGTTCTAGACATTAAGTTGTGTCTACCAATGACCTTAGCCTTTGCCTATAAATAGGAGCCTCCTCCTTGAGCAAAGGGCACACAACTCTTGTTTTGAATTCTCGCAAAGAAGAACTCCAAGAGAAGAAGAAAACCGCTGTGGAATCGCCTCCAGCACTCAGGTAAGCCTCAACTTTTCTTTTTATTTTCTGTCTTTACATTCCTAGATCTAGATCTCTTCTTCTACCTTTCTGTAGTGTAAAGCCTTGTTTGTATGTGTGGAAATCCTTCCCCGGCTCAAAGTATCTCAAGACTCCCCTAGCCGTAAAACGTGAAGGCGGATCTAGGAGAAACGAGACTGGGGATTGACCCTAGTGCTAGAACCCATGTAGCATAAGGCCTTTTTGATTGATTGTAAACCGTTCCATATTCAAAGTACCCTTGATTATCTTAAAGAGAACAGAGGGAAACGATAATGGAACGGAACCCTAGGCTATGCTAGAACCTATTTTGTTGAATCTATATGCATGTTGTATTGATCTTGCTTGGTTTTTCACTCTTGCACACATATTACACTATTTTGGCGGGATAGGCTCATATTTGGGGTTTATTACATTTATTGTGATAAATCTCAAATAAATGGCCTCAATCAATTCTGGAGTGTTTTTAAATGTTTTTCAAAGTTTTTGGATTCATATCACACGAATCTCACACTTTTTATCAATTTTCGGATTTGGTTTTCTTCAAAAGTGGCCTAACTGGACAGCACCTGTACCCCTACTTCGGACGCCCATAAATTCATCATCCGGATGAATTTTGGGGCGATTCCAGAACCATGGGAAAGGTGAGGCTGTCTAGTTTATGTCCACCAAATTTCACAAATTTCTATCTAGCGGATTTTTGACACCTCTCTGTCGAAGTTGAGTGGACAGTTCTGGTTCAAGTACAGAACTTGTCACTTCGACGGACCGCCATGTGTTCGTTTTAAGTCCGATTCGAGTGATTTTTG
The DNA here is from genome assembly GCA_947561395.2 of Buxus sempervirens. NCBI lineage: Eukaryota > Viridiplantae > Streptophyta > Magnoliopsida > Buxales > Buxaceae > Buxus > Buxus sempervirens. The sequence continues at coordinate 21,582,097 of OX387192.1, read as the reverse complement.
TTTCTGAGTACTCCTTTATGAGTCTATTTTCAAATCCAATTAGTTTCATAATTTTTGAATTCCATTTGAATTATTGGTAGCCGATTTACTCAGAACTGCTCATTTGCATTTTTCTGGGTAAATCTGTGATCTTCGGGGCCTGTTCGGGAGACCACCCAAGGCACATCCGAAGGGATTTTTGTATGAGGCTAGTTTCTCTGGAAAGATGGCCATACAAACTTCAATCACACCCAATTTCGTGGACTTTTATGTAGTGGATTTTTCTAGACAATTTTCCAAAGTTGCCCACTTACCACTTTTAAAAATCCCCAGCAGCAACTTCAAAGGAGCATAACTCCTAGATTTTTCATCGGAATGAAGTGAAATTTTGCATGAGACTCTTATTTACCCTAATCTTTCAAATGGATTTGGTTTGGGTCAATTTAGAATTGGATTTGAATGATTTCAAGGCAAATGGCATACTTTTTACCAAATTTTCCGGATTTGATTTAACTTGGTTTTGAGCAACTTGTGCTTTGATTTCCATCTTTTGAGATATTCCAGAAATGATATTGACATAAGAGAGGATCTAAAATCCATTTAGATCTTCATGTGAAAATATCATACATTAGTCCTTTTTCAAGATTTTCTATGATTTTAGCAAGCTTTCCATTTTTTTTGCATGAACATACACTTGGCAACCACTTCGTGTGGATGAATGGGGGTGCCTAACACCTTCCCCCATTCATAATCTAATCCCCTTACCCATCTCTGGATTTGATTTTCAAGTAAGGTTATTTTTACCCTAGAATGCTTCTTTTTTCACTTTTTGCTTATTTTGAACTCTTTGGTGTCCATTCTCACCCCAAAATCATGAATGGTGGCGACTCTCCCAATTTTTGCGTTGAGCCCGTGTGTTGACGGAGGGATGATCACTCCGGTGATTTTTCCCATGTCTCACAACTGGCGACTCTGCTGGGGACTTGTGGATTTAAGCCATTTTGTGTATATTCATGCTTTTTCATCACTTTTGAATGCTTGCTATTTTGTTTGTTTTATTTGTGCATAATGTTGTATTCTAAATCAGATTGGGATGCTTTTGAATTTTATATGAATCAAGTCATGTATGTTTTGCTTGATGTTGCCTAAAGGTTGATTTAGGAAAAGCCTATTTTGAAACATGATTGGGATGTGTTTTGTGATGACATGCTTTGATTTAAGTTGTTATGCCATGAAAAAGAAAATTTCAAAATCTGGAAATTTGGTGTAAATTTTGAGTATTCAAGCATGCTTCCCATGAATAATGCTTTTTGTGCTTAATGGTTGTTTTATGCCATGATTTGAACTTGGGGGTATGGAATGACATAAGTTGAGCATGAAAACAATGAAAAAAAATCTGAAATGCTTAGTGGGAATTGTGGGGATTTTCAAGCATATGTTTCCCAAGCTAAAAGCTTTTTATGTCATATTGTTAGCTTCTGGGTTTTAGGCATAAAACCATGTCACTTGAGCATCCAATTGAAGAAAAAAAATCTGGAAATTTTAATGTATTTTGGGGAGATCTTAAGCATGTTTGACCTCATTGAAACACTTTTGAACCATGCCAAGTAGTGCTAAAATTTTAGGCTTCAATTTGGGTAGAAATGGTACACTTTGAGCATGAAAAAGAGCATGAAAATCTGGGATTTTAGGGAATGCTTTTGGGTTTCAAGCATGCTTACATGATTTAATTGTTGTTTGTACAAATACATGTTTTGTATACCACTTTTTGGGCATGTAATATTTTTTGTGCATATTTAGTTGTTTTGGTGCTTGCTTGCTTGTATTTAGCTTCATGATCTTTGTCATTAGTACCTTGGCTTGAAATTGAATGCATGGCTACGAAAAAGAGTGGCAAGGGGCTGGGACGTTGTGAATGTTACCACAATTTAAAATTGCACTTGAGCACTTGAAACAATTTGCACAGCCTACCCTTTACCTATTAGGAAGTTGAACCATGAATGTGTGTAGCTTGGCGCACCGAGGTCGTGACTTCGGAAAGCGAAAGTGAAAACATTTACCTTAGAATTTGGGTCAATGATGTGATGACAATGGGGATCTGTGATTCGATTCCGGGCATCACTAGACTTGAGTTCTAAGTTGCCAATTAAGCCAAAACCCAAAAACCATACGCTTGAAGGTGGAGAAACACGTTTTCGGCTAAAAGCACACAATTGCGTTTGGGGAATTGGGTGTAAATGTGGGAAGGCCGTTTGCATGTTTTACAGACCAAGGTATAATGTGAATACCATATGGAATGAAGGTAATACAAGGTGGCAAGGTAAAGCCATGTTCTTTTCCTAAGTTTAGGGAATTTTGCAAGTATGATGTCCAAGCCCAATTTGGGGCAAGTTTTGAAGGTCAAATTAAGGTGAACATCAATTGAGAAAAAAAAAACTAATCGGGTGAAAAAATGAGTAAAAAAGGGCCATTTCGGCAATAACCGGCAACTCAGGCCGGTTAATAACAACTCTGTTCATATCCGGTATATATTTCCGGATACAAAGACATATGCGTGTATCCGGTTAGGGTTACCGGATACAATAAGGCATATTCTTATCCGGTATATTATACCGGATACTTTCAAAAAATGCACAAATTGGCTGTTCAGCCCAAATTTTCAGAATAAAATGCCTAAAACACTGTGGATAATCCTTAGGCACCCCGAAAAGAACATAAGAAATGTTCCCAAAAATACAAAATCAAAGAAAAAAAAAACAAAAAGAATAAAATAAAATATTCTTTCAGGATTTAACCTAAGTTTGAAAATCAAAGAGGAAACCAAGGTGTCATATTTTTTGACACCAACTCAACTCAAACATGTGTCAGTTAAACTTTGGAACTTGAAAACTGAGAAAATTCAGCAAATTTGGAAAAAATAAATAAAAAAAAAAAACCCCCTTGATTGGTCTCCTTTTTACCAATCAAGTCAAAAAAAGTGGGACCTCTGGAAGCCCTAGAATATTCCATTAAAAAAAAAACCCTTGATTGGTCTCCTTTTTACCAATCAAATCAAAAAGTGGGACCTCTGGAAGCCCTAGAATATTCCATGAACCCTTGATTGGTCTCCTTTTTACCAATCAAATCAAATCAAAATTGGGACCCTTGGAAGGCCTAGAATATTCCATAAAAAAACCCTTGATTGGTCTCCTTTTTACCAATCAAGTCAAAAAAAAGTGGGACCTCTGGAAGCCCTAGAATATTCCATGAACCCTTGATTGGTCTCCTTTTTACCAATCAAATCAAATCAAAAATTGGGACCCTTGGAAGCCCTAGAATATTCCATAAAAAACCCTTGATTGGTCTCCTTTTTACCAATCAAGTCAAATCAAAAATTGGGACCCTTGGAAGCCCTAGAATATTCCATGAAAACCTTGGTTGGTTATTTTTATCAATCAAATAAAAAAATTTTTTTTGGGACCCTTGGAAGCCCTAGAATATTCCAACACAAAATCAAAACAACAAAAACAAAAAAAAAACAAAAACAAAAAAATTTTTGGACTGGTGTTCACCTGACCTATCTGTCTACATTTATAGGGGTGTGTTTCAAATTAAATGGAAGCTGACTTGTGTCTTTGTTTTTCAAACTCAGGTACATTTACACTTATTTGCAATCATTGCTCCCGTGACCAGATCCAAAGCAAGAACAATGAATACTGAAGAGAACCAAGCCCAAGCCACCGTACCCACTCAAGACTTTGCTCAACTGCAGGAGCAAGTGGCCGGTCTGGCCAAAATGCTGGGGGACCTACTGGCGGCTCAGGCCCAACAGGCCCAAGCCCTGAACCAGGCATCTACTTCCCATCAGGCACCACCACCTCAGGCCTACATTCCGCCTCCGGTTCAGCCCATGCCTGAGCCCATTTCTGAACCAGTCCCTGAACCCATTCTGATCAGGGAAAATATAGCGGAATCTGAGAAAGAACTGGAAAAAGAAAAGGCTAGGGATGAGATGGAAAAGAAAATGCTGCTCAGGATAGAGAGGATCCAGGCAGAGCTGAAGGAAGTGAAGGGGGGAGGCAGCCATGCAGGCACCACCTTCGAAGACCTGTGCATGTACCCGGACGTCTGTCTACCGGCTAAATGCAGGTGCCCAGATTTTGACAAGTTTGATGGTACGGGCTGCCCATTAAGCCATTTGAAACTATACTGCGGGGCCCTATGCCAATTTGGCCGGGATGATGGCATACTGATCCAGCTCTTCCAGAGGAGTCTGACCGGGTCAGCCCTTAGGTGGTTCGCTACAGTGGACCATGGAAGAATCAGGAGGTGGAAGGACCTAGCCGACACCTTCTTAGACCAATATAAGTTCAACTCTGAGATCGTGCCGGACCGGTACGACATGATGAGGATGACCAAGGGGAAAGATGAACCGGTACGGCAGTACGCCAAGAGATGGAGAGAGGCCGCCTCCCAGGTCAGGCCACCTATGCAAGAACCGGAGATGATCTCCACATTTATGGGCACACTGGGGCAGCCCTTTTACAACCATCTGGTGGGTCAGATCACCACCAACTTTGCTGCCTTGGTACAAGTGGCGGACCGGATCGAGGAAGGGGTCAGGTCAGGAAGGCTGATAGACTACTCTACTCTGACGGGGCAGTCTGATTCCTCGGCCTCCATGGCCCAAAAGAAGGGAACTAGGTTCAAGAAGACAGGGGCCCGAAAAGAAGGAGAGGTGAACCTGGTCCAGGCTCCTCCAGCCAAGAAGCCACTGCACGTCAACATCTCTGTACCCCAGCAACCCCAGCAGGCTCAACAGGCCCAGTAGTCTTATCAGAGCCCGCAAAATGTCAATTTCACTCCCTCCGTACCAGCAAACCCAAGGAGGACCTTTACCAGGGAGGAAAGAGAGGCCTGGTTAGCCAACAGAAAGAACCGGGTTTTGACCCCTCTACCCATATCTCTGTCCCAACTACTGCCAACCCTGCTGAAAGGGGAATACTTGACCCTGAAGGAGCCTAACCCGAATGCCACCAGGGGGAGAAATTTTGACACATCGGTCACCTGTGATTTCCACATGGGTGCACCGGGGCATTCTACTGATAACTGCTGGGTATTGAAGCATGCGGTCCAGGACCTGTTGGACCAGAAGGCCTTGGTGTTCAACACTGCTGCACCGGCCCCGTCCGGGAATGATATTGGGCAGAACCCTCTGCCTTACCACAATGGGGCAGGCCCATCCAACTCCATCACTGCCATATCCACCACGAGAAGGGCCTTTGACCCATCTCAGCTTATAGCACCCGTGGGGACCACAGTCCAGGTCCATTTTTTCCCAGAAAAGGAGGAAGAGGAGATCAACATGGTCTCCCAAAAAAATAATCTGGCTGCAGAGGACATAAGCTCCTCCTTAAACCGGGTCTCTTCTCTGATGGCCCAGATGAATACTGCAAGGCCCCCATTGGTCTTCAATTGCAGTCCACCCACTTATTCCCCATCCAAGCCGTCTAAGGCTCCACTGGTCATCAATCTTGACCCCACCACTGCTTCCATCACTTCTTCTGTCCCCACCAAGTCCAAACTTCAACCCCTGGTTGTAAATGTGCAGCTAGCCCAAACTATCCCTAAACCGGCCCATACATCCCGGTCCAAACTCCAGCCACTAGTGGTTGACATCCCTAAATTAGCCTATTCAGAGGCCGCTGTACCATGGAACTACAGCGAGGGAATCACGGCTACGGTTCCAGCGGTTATAAACCTGAACCAGGAGGAGGTGAACCTCATGACGAGGTCGGGGAAATGTGCAGGGGGTGAAGAGAAAAAAAAAGAGACAGAAGTAGAGAAAGAAAAAAAAGAAAATGAAGAAAAAAGAAAACAGAAGGGAAAAAATAAAATAGAAGACACCCCCCAGGGTGCAGAAAATGAGGCAGCAGACCTCATTAAAATAATCAAAAAAAAGTGAATTCAATCTTGTGGATCAGCTGAACAAGGTCCCGGCCCAGATTTCAATACTGGGCCTTTTGCTGAATTCCGAAAAGCATAGGGATGCATTGTTAAGGGTGCTACAGAGTGCACACGTATCCCAGACAATTGATCCAGACCAGCTTGGTAAAATGGTTGGTCAAATCTTGTCACATAATGTGATAAGTTTCTGAGAGGGTGAGATCAGCCCAGGTGGGTGTTATCATGTGGACCCTTTGCACATCACTGTGCTTTGTAAGGGCTGCATGGTTGCACGGGTTTTAATTGACAACGGGTCGGCATTAAACGTTTGCCCGTTAATCACTTTTACCAAGCTGGGTCTGGACCAGTCAAGGATCAAAAGAAATGGGCGGATAGTGAGGGCTTTTGATAGCTCCAAGACCCACTCCCTAGGGGAGATTGAACTGCCGGTCACAATTGGGCCGAATATCTTTAACATCACATTTGAGGTGATGGATATACCCGCAGCCTTCAATCTGCTCCTAGGAAGGCCGTGGATACATTCGGCTAGGGCAATACCATCCACGCTCCACCAGAGGGTGAAATATGTAAGAGGGCAAAGGGTGATAACAGTCCTAGCCGAAAACTTGGTGCCGCCCATTGTGTCACCTGATGTACCCTTGATCAATGTGGATCTTACTGTCGACAAGATTGCATTCCACTCATTTCAATTTGAGGCGGTAAATTACATACCTGGGGGGTGTGAGAAAAAGAAAGAAAAGGGGACCACTGCAGAAAGGATGGTCAAGAAAGTGATGGAGAAATACCACTTTCACCCAGGGAAAGGCCTGGGGATCAATCTGCAGGGGATGGTGGAGCCAATCACGGCTAAGAAACTGATCCCCAAAGTAGGGTTGGGCTTCAAGCCCAGAGGCTGGAGAAGAATGAAATATGAAGAAGGGGAGAGCAGAAGCAAAGGAAAACTCCCGCATCTGAGGGTGAACTTTCCAAAACCCTCCTATATAATCCAAATAACTCCTCCCATGGACCAGTCCAAGCCTCCATACCGAAACATTAACCCATTTCAAAAGCCTTTTGTTTCAGCCCTACAACCTTATAACCCTTCTCCAATACTGGGAGCAGCAGATGGGCATGGACCACAGCCCGAGCAGCAGGTGGACTTTTCTGAAGATGTTGGTGCATTCTTCGCCATGACTGAAGGCGAAAAGACTGACGGTGACATGGACCTGCCGTTCATTGACTGGACCGCAGTGAAGATTCCAGAAGAGGTCATTTCTGGATTGGGCCCCGTAGCAGAAAAGGGCAGTACCCACCCGGTGATGATGGCATCGGATTCTGGACTTGAGGAGCAGACTTTCCCTATTTCCCCTGCTCCCCAAAATTTTGTACTGAACAATTGGGAGGAAACTCCCCTTACCTTTGAAGCAGCGTTAGTTCGGCAAAGTGACGCGGCTTCCAAAAAAAAACTCCAATAGTGGATTGCCATTTCCCTAAAGGTTCTAATGGGCCTTCGTCTTCAGGGGAATTATGTTTAGAAGGCCCACAAAAAACCCAAAAAGATTTTTCTATTTTTTCTAGGAAATTTAATTTTTTCAAAAAGGTCCAAACCACTTATGAGCCATATAATCAGATCGAATTGGACCAGGATGAATATGACTTCGACTTCGAGCTCGACTTTGATCTCATGGGGGTCGAAGAAGAGACCGAGGTCGAAGAAGAAGACGTTCCAAAAGAAATTGAATACCAATTGGAACGTCATGAAAAGGGGGTCCAACCTAATATTGAGGAGACCATATCCATAAATCTTGGGACCAAAGAGGACCCAAAAATTGTGAAAATCGGGTCATGCTTGTCTGATGTGCAGAAAAATGAAATGTCACAGTTCTTGGCAGATTACAAGGATGTGTTCGCTTGGTCATATCGGGACATGCCGGGGTTGGACACGGACATGGTGGTGCACAAGTTGCCAATTTTGCCAGGAGTTAAGCCGATTAAGCAGAAGCTGAGAAGATTGAAGCCTGAATGGACCTTAAAGGTCAAGGACGAAGTGGTCAAACAATTTCAAGCTGGATTTTTGGCAGTCTCTACGTACCCAGAGTGGCTCGCAAACATAGTGCCGGTACCAAAGAAGGACGGGAAAGTCCGAATGTGCGTGGACTATAGAGACTTGAACAGGGCAAGCCCAAAGGACGATTTTCCGCTTCCACACATCGACATTCTGGTCGATAATACTGCGGTACATAGCCTGTTTTCCTTCATGGATGGCTTCTCGGGATATAATCAGATCAAGATGGCTAAGGAGGATCAGGAGAAAACAGCATTTATCACACCTTGGGGGACATTCCACTACACAGTCATGCCGTTTGGGCTTAAGAACGCTGGGGCAACATACTAGCGGGCCATGACTGCACTATTTCATGACATGATCCATAAGGAGATGGAGGTCTACGTGGACGATATGATTGCCAAATCATGCAAAGAGGAGGACCACTTGATCAACCTGAAGAAAGTGTTTGATCGGCTCAGGAAGTACAGTTTACGGCTTAACCCGGCTAAGTGCGTCTTTGGGGCTACATCAGGGAAGTTACTGGGGTTTATAGTGAGCCGAAGAGGAATTGAAATTGACCCGGCTAAAGCCAAGGCCATAATTGAAATGCCAGCACCCAGAACTGAGAAGGAGGTCAGGGGTTTTCTCGGGAGGATTCAATACATAAGCCGGTTCATAGCACAGCTCACTGCTATCTGTGAACCAATTTTCAAACTTTTGAGGAAAGATAACTCGACGGTCTGGAATGAGGACTGCCAGCAGGCATTTGACACAATAAAGAGGTATTTACTGAACCTGCCGGTACTAGTGCCACCAACTCCAGGAAGACCACTGATCCTATACTTGTCAGTGTTAGAAACGTCGATGGGATGTGTCTTGGGGCAGCATGATGAGACTGGTAGAAAAGAAAGGGCAATTTACTATCTGAGTAAAAAATTCACGGAATATGAAGCCAAATACTCACCATTGGAAAAGACTTGATGTGCTCTAGTGTGGGCCACTCAGAGGCTAAGGCATTATTTCCTTAGTCACTCCACACTATTGATATCCCGGATGGACCCACTGAAGTATTTATTTGAGAAACCGGCATTGACTGGCAGAATGGCTAAGTGGCAACTACTACTGTCCGAGTTTGACCTCACATACATCACCCAGAAGGCGATCAAGGGTCAAGCCATAGCTGATCACCTGGCTGCACATCCTCTGCCAGAATATCAACCCTTGAAGACCAACTTCCCAGATGAGGCAATTCTGTACACTGAAGAGGAGGACAGTGAGAGTTCTTGGCAGATGTTCTTTGATGGGGCCGCCAATATGAATGGGAACGGAATAGGGGCAGTCTTGGTTAAACCAGATGGTGCACATATCCCTATTGCAGTAAAGCTGAGATTCCAGTGCACCAATAACATAGCAGAATATGAGGCATGCATAATTGGATTGCAAGCAGCCATGGATCATGGAGTAGAGGAACTTGACGTATACGGGGATTCGAGTCTTATCATCTTCCAAACAACTGGTGAGTGGAAAACCAAGGATCACAAATTGATCCCCTATCACCAGTACTTGGAAGAAATAAGCACAAATTTTACTCGAATTTCCTTCAACTATATGCCAAGGGCCAAGAATCAGTTTGCAGACGCCCTAGCGACCTTGGCCTCAATGGTCAGCTTATCAGAAGGAGTAGACATCAGACCACTGGAAATTGAGGTCCGAGATGAACCGGCTTACTGTCTCGTTCTAGAGGGAGCACCAGAAGAAGAAGCACCATGGTTTCAGGATATCAAGAACTTCTTGAATAATCGGAGTTTGCCAGAAAATGCCACTGCTACTGAGAAGAGGACAATACAGAGATTGGCGGGTCAATTTCTGCTAAGTGGTGGACATGTGTACAAGAGGTCACATAACGACATTCTACTCAGATGTGTTGCCAAGGCTGAATCAGAAAGGCTGATTGAGACGGTACATGGAGGAGTCTGTGGGCCCCATATGAGTGGGCACATGCTGGCTAAGAAGATCCTAAGGCTGGGATACTACTGGACGACCATGGAGCATGATTGCTGTATACATGTCAGGAGGTGCCATCAATGCCAGATATATGCAGATAACAAGCATGCACCCCTAAGCGAGCTGCACAACATGACATCACCCTGGCCCTTCTCTATGTGGGGCATAGATGTCATTGGCATGATTTCACCTAAGGCATCGAACGGACATAGATTCATCCTGGTGGCCATTGACTATTTCACTAAGTGGGTGGAAGCAGCTTCATATGCGAACATCACAAGCAACCATGTTATTAAATTTTTGAAGCACAATATCATTTGTCGCTATGGACTGCCAAGTGCCATAGTATCAGACAATGCTTCAAATATTAAGAACAAGGACATGAAGAAAATGTGTGAGCAGTTTCAGATCACCCATCATAAGTCAGCTCCGTATAGGCCAAAGATGAATGGGGCAGTGGAAGCAGCAAACAAGAACATAAAGAAAATCATCCAGAAGATGGTAGTGAGCTACAAAGATTGGCATGAAATGCTGCCACTTGCTCTGCATGCATACAGAACCTCGATCCGAACTTCAACTGGGGCAACCCCGTACTCCCTAGTCTATGGGATGAAAGCAGTCTTGCCTGTGGAAGTGGAGATCCCATCACTCCGAGTGCTCATGGAAGCAGAACTAGAAGAAGCCGAATGGATCCAGTCGAGACATGATCAACTTAACTTGATAGAAGAAAAGCGGTTGAAAGCGCTTTGCCATGGACAGTTGTACCAGAAGAGAATGGCCCGGGCTTACAATAAGAAAGTGAGGCCCAGAACTTTCCAAGAAGGAAACTTAGTGCTAAAGAAAATTCTACCATTTTTGGAAGACCCTCGGGGTAAGTTCAAGCCCAATTGGGAAGGCCCATATGTCGTCAAGAAAGTCCTATCAGGGGGAGCACTCATCTTAGCAGAAATGGATGGGTCAGATTTTCCTGAGCCCATTAACTCTGATGCGGTAAAAAGGTATTTTCCTTGAGTGAATATTGCCAGGAAATGATCCGAGGCCATTTTTCTTTATTTCCTTCAAAAATTTTAATCCCTAGTCTAGCCAAGTTGAGCCGGTTCGTTTCTTTGATCAACCCAAGCCGGATTTACAGTCAAATTGGGGCAAAATCAATTGGGGCAAAAGTGAGGAAAGAAAAAGAAAAAGAGAGGAAAAGCAATGGAAATGGCAAATGAAAGCCAAGTGTGAAAAAAATGCAAAAAATGCAATTTGGGGGAAAAGGGTTAAATTCATCATGACTGTAAGTCCGGTTGACCTATTTCCACACTTGAAAATTTTTTGGGCCTTTAATACCCTTTCTTTCATAAACTGAGCCTAGCCTTTATTTCGTCCTATTTGTAAGCCCTCGGTGATCTTAGCTTGTTCATTCAAATATCAGAGTAAGATGGGTGATGACGGAATTCAGAAGCCGGCCCTAGCGAAAACCGTAACTGGCGCTAGGGGCAATATTGGCAAAAAAAATGAAAGAAAATCAGAGGTTGAGTTGATCATGGGGATCTGTGCTTCAAGCAAAGTTGGCATGAGCAGAATGGGGCAGTTTTGGCATTTGGGAATGACTCTAAAGGTCCTAAGATGGACGGTTCTGATCCCTCAGTATTTTGCGGACTACCCTTTTCATTATTTAACCTGGTTTTAATTCCTTTAATTATAGGTGATTAAGTGCATGGACCAAATTGCAAAAAAAATACAAAAAAAAAATATAAAAAAGAAAAATTATACTTTGGCCAGTGATGAGAAATCAAATACTTTTCATAAAACCTTTGTTTTTACAAGCATCTGAGCATTCTGAGGCCAATAATATAAAAACTTTATTTTGAATTAAATCCTTTGTATTTCCACTATTGGAGTTCAATTTTGTACAAAGGTATGAAAAATGTGCAGGAAATAAAGCTAGTCTCCTAGCCGCTCCTCAAGCTCCCGAATCCGAGCTGCCTGAGCGGCAATGACTCCTGAAGCCCCCTCTGCAGCAGGATCACTCAAGAAGGAAATGACCTCATCTGAAAGGGCCTGCCTGATCCGCATACTCCTAAGGCTGGCCAAAGTATCCTGGTACTTCTGCCGGATCATACGGACCTCGAAGCGACGGGCCTGCCTCTGCTCCTCGAGCTTCTCTTCCACGGCAATACGGTGTGAGATCTGCTCCTCAAGCTGCCTCTCCAGATGAGCACCCTGTATTCTGAGCTCCTGGGCCTCCCGTACCCATATCTGCTGAAGCCGCTTATGAGAAGCCCGCTCAGACTCTAGAATGTCCTCATAGGTGGGAGCCAAGACTACAGGAGGATCTTCGGGTACCGGGGCCTGGGTGTGTATCTGTTCCTTGATCCAGAAGAGATAATCCTTCACATGGGCTTCTGAGAAGACTGGACCATGCATAAAGCGGACATAGGACCACTCCTTCATCAACCAGGCATTCAGCTTCATAGAAAGGGGCCCAAGACGATCCTCATATCCACATGGGATGATAATCCCCTGGGTTGCACGGAACTGACGAAGAACCCGCAGAGGAAGATACAGCACTGCATGCTTCAGGCCCGCTAGAATCAGAAAGTTGCGATCACGGAAGCTAATCACTGTCTCCGCATTAGGCTGATAAGTACCAGGCCATCTGACCTGGTCATCCTGAAGCGAGCCCAAGAAAGTGAACCAGCCCTGTTTGCCCCCTGGAATATCGGGGCACCCCCTGTTGCTCATCAACAAGGGGACTTTCAGACTCGGGAAGAAGTGTCGATTGATCTCTTCAATCTGACTCAAATGATCAAGTAGCCAAAGCTTCAAAGGAAGGGAGATATGTCAGCACATTGTAAAAAAAAAAAAAAAGCAAAAAAGGGCAAAAAGAAAGCCAAAAAGCAAGAAAAAAAGAAATAAAAAAAAAATTTTTTTTTTTTTACCTGCAGGATCTGGGCACATGCTAGGAAGCGTTTTGACTTCCTATTGTAGCAGTCGGTTAAGGCCTGATATATCCCAGCTAAAATCATGGGGGCCAACCTCTCCCGCTCCCTAACCTGGCATATCACTGAAATCAAGGCCAAGTCCACCTCATCATCCTCCCGTGGGAAAAGCAACTGGTTGACCACTATCAGGGTCAACGCATTGAATCGGGCCTCCTTATCTTCCCCCCTCAAAAGCTTCTCAGTCAAAAAAGCCTTAGATAGGGTCAAAAGGGTGTCAGAATCCCCCAAGTCCTTCTTCCCTATGCCCAAAAAAGTAGAAGCTTCCTTCTTGTAACTGGGCCTAAGAGGTGGATTCACCACCTTTTCATCAAACCTCAGGCCCAGGATGGTTTCCACCTCCTCAATGGTTGGGGTCATCTCATGGTTCCCAAAACAGAACAAGTTGAGATCAGGAACCCAATGACCAATCATGGCCTCTATAATCTCCCACCTGAAGGGAACCTTGGGAATAAGCAGGATGTGGCCTAGATTAGTAGTACCCCATCTCCTCTCCTCATCTAGGGTCATAGAGTTAACCCACCTTGTGTAAAAGGAATCCACAGGGTTGTACCTAGTGAGATTTGGGGGTTTTGATCTAAAAGGTTGTTTTGCAGGGGAGGCAGTGTGGACAGACAATAACGGGGCAGAAGATGATCCGGATTCCATTGGATGTGATGGGAGCAAGCTAGAACTCAAGAGGAGGAGGAAAAAGGCGAAAAAGGGGGTTTCTAACTCAAAAACTCGTAAAAAAATGCTCAAATCCCGAGGCTGGTTGCATTTATAGCATCTTTTAACGTATCCAGTAACTCAGACCGGATACAAAAGGTTTTAGTAATATCCGGATAAGTATACCGGATACAAAGGATGCCATGTGTGTCCGGTATGACATACCGGATACCAAAGAAAAAAAAAAGGAAAAAATAAGAAAAAAACAAGAAAAAACAGAAAAAATAGAGAAAAAAACAGGGAAAAATAGAGAAAAAGAAGAAAAGAAAAAAAATAGAAAAAAAAAAAGAGAAAAGAAAAGAAAAAAAAGAGAAGAAGAAGAAAAGGAAAAAAAGAAAAAAAGCAAACTTGTGCTATAATTCTTACTATTTTCTCAAAATCCTATTTTTGTCTTGAAATCCACCTCACAGCCACGAGAGCTCTGTGGAATTTGGGACAACTTTGGGAAATGTGCCTGGTCAAAAGGATGATATCCACTCAATTTTCAACTTGGTTTGATAAAAAAATCAGTTTTTCAAAAATCCTATTTTTGGGCTTAAAATCCACTTCACAGCCACAAAGGGCTCAGTGGGATTTAAGAACTCTTGGAGAGATGCCCCCCTTAAAGTGAGGGCTTTTTGGCAAATCTCCACTCAAAAATGGTTTTCTACAGAAATTGAATTAAACCAAGCAAATCATGCTCAAGGGAATGCAATTTGGGCTTGTCTACTCTTTGCAGCTCACTGCTTCGCAGCTCCCACAAAGAGGGGCAGTTGTAGACACCCCAAATTGCACAAACAATCATCAAAAATCATTATCTCCTGGAAAGCCAGCACAAAATTTGAAGAAAATAAACTTTTACCTGTATCCGGATACTCAATCCGGATACAAGTACCCTTTCCCGTATCCGGATACTCATACCGGATACACGTGAGCCTTAGGGTATCCGGTACCATGTACCGGATACCTTAAATCCCTTTGTTATCCGGCCTGATATACCGGATACCTTAAGTTTGCTCAAAATTAGGGTTTTCCGAGAGCTTTTCACTTTTACCATCATGTCCCTCATTAAATGAGGGGAAATCGCGGAAATGACCTTAGGGTTAAGGTTGGAGGGGTTCTAGACATTAAGTTGTGTCTACCAATGACCTTAGCCTTTGCCTATAAATAGGAGCCTCCTCCTTGAGCAAAGGGCACACAACTCTTGTTTTGAATTCTCGCAAAGAAGAACTCCAAGAGAAGAAGAAAACCGCTGTGGAATCGCCTCCAGCACTCAGGTAAGCCTCAACTTTTCTTTTTATTTTCGGTCTTTACATTCCTAGATCTAGATCTCTTCTTCTACCTTTCTGTAGTGTAAAGCCTTGTTTGTATGTGTGGAAATCCTTCCCCGGCTCAAAGTATCTCAAGACTCCCCTAGCCGTAAAACGTGAAGGCGGATCTAGGAGAAACGAGACTGGGGATTGACCCTAGTGCTAGAACCCATGTAGCATAAGGCCTTTTTGATTGATTGTAAACCGTTCCATATTCAAAGTACCCTTGATTATCTTAAAGAGAACAGAGGGAAACGATAATGGAACGGAACCCTAGGCTATGCTAGAACCTATTTTGTTGAATCTATATGCATGTTGTATTGATCTTGCTTGGTTTTTCACTCTTGCACACATATTACACTATTTTGGCGGGATAGGCTCATATTTGGGGTTTATTACATTTATTGTGATAAATCTCAAATAAATGGCCTCAATCAATTCTGGAGTGTTTTTAAATGTTTTTCAAAGGTTTTGGATTCATATCATACGAATCTCACACTTTTTATCAATTTTCGGATTTGGTTTTCTTCAAAAGTGGCCTAACTGGACAGCACCTGTACCCCTACTTCGGACGCCCATAACTTCATCATCCGGATGAATTTTGGGGCGATTCCAGAACCATGGGAAAGGTGAGGCTGTCTAGTTTATGTCCACCAAATTTCACAAATTTCTATCTAGCGGATTTTTGACACCTCTCTGTCGAAGTTGAGTGGACAGTTCTGGTTCAAGTACAGAACTTGTCACTTCGACGGACCGCCATGTGTTCGTTTTAAGTCCGATTCGAGTGATTTTTGTTTCTTAGTACTCCTTTATGAGTCTATTTTCAAATCCAGTTGGTTTCATAATTTTTGAATTCCATTTGAATTATTGGTAGCCGATTTACTCAGAACTGCTCATTTGCATTTTTCTGGGTAAATCTGTGATCTTCGGGGCCTGTTCGGGAGACCACCCAAGGTACATCCGAAGGGATTTTTGTATGAGGCTAGTTTCTCTGGAAAGATGGTCATACAGACTTCAATCACACCAAATTTCGTGGACTTTTATGTAGTGGATTTTTCTAGACAATTTTCCAAAATTGCCCACTTACCACTTTTAAAAATCCCCAGCAGCAACTTCAAAGGAGCATAACTCCTAGATTTTTCATCGGAATGAAGTGAAATTTTGCATGAGACTCTTATTTACCCTAATCTTTCAAATGGATTTGGTTTGGGTCAATTTAGAATTGGATTTGAATGATTTCAAGGCAAATGGCATACTTTTTACCAAATTTTCCGGATTTGATTTAACTTGGTTTTGAGCAACTTGTGCTTTGATTTCCATCTTTTGAGATATTCCAGAAATGATATTGACATAAGAGAGGATCTAAAATCCATTTAGATCTTCATGTGAAAATATCATACATTAGTCCTTTTTCAAGATTTTCTATGATTTTAGCAAGCTTTCCATTTTTTTTGCATGAACATACACTTGGCAACCACTTCGTGTGGATGAATGGGGGTGCCTAACACCTTCCCCCGTTCATAATCTAATCCCCTTACCCATCTCTGGATTTGATTTTCAAGTAGGGTTATTTTTACCCTAGAATGCTTCTTTTTTCACTTTTTGCTTATTTTGAACTCTTTGGTGTCCATTCTCACCCCAAAATCATGAATGGTGGCGACTCTCCCAATTTTTGCGTTGAGCCCGTGTGTTGACGGAGGGATGATCACTCCGGTGATTTTTTCCCATGTCTCACAGATCTATATGATAGATCTGGATTCAGAAGCCTGAAAGTAACTTCTAGGGTTTCATGAGGTGGTTTTTGAGTCCTTTTCACTTTTGAGAGAAGACCCTATGGTCTAAGTTCTCCCATTTTGACGTTCTTCATCAACGTGGGTATTTTTTGTTTTGATTTCTTGATCTAATGTGAAATATGGGCTATACCTGTATCCTGGACTGTTCAAGTTCAATTCTGAAATATTTTATAAAAATCATATTTTTTCTAGATTTCCAGAATTTAACTTGAAGCCAGATTTTTGAAGTTTTCACTTTAGATTTGTTTTCTTTATCTTGATTTCAGTCAATCATGAAACCCAAGTACATGGCTTTTGTTTTCATAAGGAGGATCTAGAATTAATTGGATCATTCACATGGGAAATAGCCATACATTCTTTTATTTTTCTTTTACTTTTGTTTTGATTAGCAAACCTTTTTTTCCTTTGAAAAACATGAACAATACCTGGAAACCACCTTGTGTGGATGAATAGGGGTGCCTAACACCTTCCCCTATTCATAACCTAATCCCCTTACCCATATCTGGTTGTTTTTTTTTTAAATAGGGTTATTTTTACCCTAAATTTGCCTTTTTGTGCTTATTTGAGATTTTTTTGTCCATTCACACCTAAACTGAATGGTGGTGACTCATTGTTTTTAATCAATCCCGTGTGATGATTAGGAAGTCATTGAATTGATTTTCCATGTCTCACATTCATCCTATATTATTGTTGCAAATGCCTTCAGATAATGTGGTGTAGAGAAAGGATGGGATCGATACCTGTTTTAATTTGGGTGATGGGGTTCCTCTAACAACTCATTTGTAATATGCAAACCACATAGTTTTCTGATTATTAGTGTACTGAAGTATGCCTTAAATCTCATTTCCGATGTTGGTCTATGCTGTTTTGAAGTGGCTGAGTTTCAGAATTAAATTTTATAAAGGCACTCTTTGAAAAATAGGGAATGGTTTCTTAATATGCCTCTGCTTTAGTGTTTTTTTTTAATCACATTCCTTTCCCCAACTAGTAGGTTAGGATGATTGTGGAATGTACAGCAAGGACCTAGGGTTTGATGAGAAGGTGTGATGGGGTACCATTTGAAGGATCTGGAACCTGGTTATTGAATATGTGAAAAGAAAGTTCACTTGGGGGAGAAGACCTTATCTTCCTTTGTGTTGGTTTATTATCCATGTTTAGACTTCAAAGTACATTTTGTGTCTATCAATAAACCACTTTAGTAGGAATCTAGGATGATTGCTCTAAAAGAATTGAGAAGATTTGAAGAGGCTTCCTCTACGGTGAAAAAGGGGAAGAAGAAATGTAGGCTTGCGAGGGCTTGAAATCTATGTGTAAAAATTCATATTAGTAGTCTAAATTTTAGTTTAGGTGTTTGTAGTTGAATATGAGTGGTGGTAGGTGACTTGGACCTCAAATTTGGAAATTAAAAATCACCAAAGTAAAGCCATCAGCGAGTTGCGCTTTCACGGCTGTTTGTAACCACCTGTTGTAAAACGGCCATAACTTCCTGTAAGAAACTCCGAATTACGAACCGTTTGTTGCGTTGGAAACTAGACTCGTAGAAATTTCGAACGATATATGGCATGCATACCAATTCCTTATAGAGTGGATCAAGTTTAATATTCAATTAACTAGTTAAAATCAGATTTTCATAGTAAGCAGCAACTGCAAACGAAGTGTGGATAATTTGTGTTGGTCTTTTTCAAGTACGAAATCGGTTAATTCTAACTTTTGTTCAAGAAGTGGTTTCTCATGTGTTGGTTAAGTCAAAGTTGATTACATTGTTAAAGTGTGTAATATAAGGCATACTTAAGTAAAGCAGTTAGCCTATGGTATTTAAATAGCCATGATATGGTATTGTTATATTTGGGGGTAGTGGATTGTCATTCACCCTAGCTCATGAGGGGCCGGGGGTTGTGAACTTGCATCCTCCTCAGAATGTGCAACAGCAACCCATAAAGTCAACTAGATGGTCTCAGTGAGATCACTAACTCGATGGTCTAATAAAGATCACTAACTCGATGGTCTGAAAGAGATTACTAACTTGCTATGGTTGGACTGGGTTGTACTTGCCAGCTCATGCATGTCTCATGCTTGAGTGCTCCGCTTTGGAAGAGCGATCCTAGCTAGATCTTTCCATTGTAAGTCGTGAGATGGTGAATTGGACAAGTGAATTAAATCATTGTTATTACATGAGATTTTTATTGAGATCGTGGTTTGGATTAATCTGATTTTATCTGTTTTATGATTCCACAGAATTCAAAGTAATGTTATTATATGATATTGATATGGTTTTAGCATGAGTTGCCAGAGTTTGATTGTATAGTACATTATCATGCATTATGCTGCTTACTAGGACGTTAGTCTCACGCGTTTTGTTTTACCAGTTTTGTTTTCAGATAGATCTGCAGAGCGAGCACAAACTGGAGTAGGAAGTAATAACGAACCTGATGATGATTACCACTCTGAGGATTATTATTATCCTGGATAGGGTTGGACAACACTTTTTTTGTAGTCATCTATTTTTGGATCTTGTATAAATTGTGTATAGAGAGAGAGAGAGAGAGAGAGAGAGACTGTGTGTATGAAACTTAGTGAACTTTATTTTTGATCTGTGTATGTTGACGGTTTAGTTTGTGAATGGATGTATATGGTTTATATACATGTTTGTGATTACCAGGTGATTATCAGGTATTGGGGGCTTAGCCCATTCTTGAATTTACAGCCGTTATATAGCAGTTTTTTTTAAACTTAGGAATGCGTTTCTGGGATCTCACCTGATGTCAAGGAACCAGCATATACCTTAAATGAACATATCCGAGTCCGAGGCGTCACAGATAGTAAATACAATAAAATGAAATAACTTAAAGTTATGTAATTAGATAATAAGATTCATTGGAGTCCCCGCACTTAAATGGAAGGTCTCTTTCTCGTTGGTTGATAACTATGGTATCCCCAAAGCACCCGATTGCATCTTCATCATCTCTAATCTATTAATCAAGAAAGAAACATTTATTTAATTGAAGGTTGTGATCATCATGTAAATTAAGTGAATGTAAATTAGTAATCAAAGTAAATACTATATATATTAATCTTTTGATGAGATGTTTCAACTTTACCTCATTCTCGGCTTTTGCTGCTAGATTCATGTCTTGCTCCAATCTCTCAATCACGCGCATTAAGCCTTCTCTAACCTCTTTGTGTGCAGACATATAGTATTTATACTAAAAAGCGGGATTAAGGAAGTACGCTGCGTATACAAAAGATTCATATTTCATAAAAAAAATAGTATTAGACACTATAGTAATATAATTTCTTATGAAATATTGGAACTAAATATAAACAAAGTTAACAATCAATAATACTTGCAGTGTGGATATCCTGATGCAACTACTTGTTCCATCTCTTGTCAATGATCGTCCAAAATATTTTATAGTGCTTCACTGAACTTTGCAATGCCAATTTGGCTCTATCTATCGCTTCATATAAGATGGGCATGGTTGGCTTCTTGTCCTGATCCACTAGTTTCAAAACTTTTGCTAGTGGCTCCATGACTTGAACTGCAAATTCAGTCTTCTTCCAAGTCTCTTTATGTAGGACAATCTCTACAACTTAATTCCCTTGCCTCAACCTTTTTTGTCTTTGTTGGGCACACAGAATTCTCAACTTGATGCCATTCATCTGATACAAATAACTGCTTCAAAGGAGCTCGACATCGATAAAGGGACTCCATAGCTATGAACTCTGTATAAAATCTCGTAATCCCAGGTCTCAACAACTCTTGGCCCTGAGTAAAATTTGCTTTCATTAAATTGACCAACCTTGCACTATTGTAGATGAAGGAGGTTATCTTCTTCCCTAGCACAAGTCCCTCCTTAACCTTGTCCACTTTTGCAATGTCCTCAAACACCAAGTCAATAGTGTGGGCAGCACATGGAGTCCAATACAAATGCTTCCTCTTCTCCAGCAACAATTGTCCAGCTGATTTATAGGATGCTTCATTATCATTGATGACCTATTAGGAATCAGGAGAGAAATATACAATTATTATGTAATCAAAATATCAACTTAGTAATTTGTAATGAAATGATAAATAGTAAAGACACAATTAACTGAAATATACCTGAACAACGTTCTCCTCTCCTACTTCTTCAGCCATGTCATCCATTAACTGAAATATAAATTCTTGTGTCTTACTCTGGTTTGACACGTCTACACTCTTCATAAACATCATGTGTCGATCACAATACACGAGGAAATTGATTATGTTCGCTCGAGTATGTGATGACCAATCATCACACATGATCGTAACTCCCCAAGTCTTCCACTTTCTTTTCTTTTCATGTATATATCATTTGATTTCATCATCCTCCTCTCTCAAATACTTTCCACTCATCTATGCTGCTGTCGGCCCCCTAACACCAGGCCCTGCCTGTGTAATCACATCAAGCATACTCTAGAAATATGGAGTGCTGGCGGCATTGAAAGGGATGGCATTATATGCAAAAAATTTTGTACATGCTCTCCCAACCCTGTGAATCCATTTTGTGTTAAATATGTCCTTTAATCTTTTTTTCTTCGAATCATGTAACAGATACAAATAAGGATCCATGCTCCTCAACTGATCTCCTCTACGTGCAGGCATAGATGGCATGATACTCTCTCTCTCTCTCTCTCTCTCTCTCTGGGAGCCTCCCCCTCCCTCCCTCATGCTACTAGTACATGTACGACTGAACTCAACTCCTGCTCTTTTACGCCCAGATCCCCCTACATCAAAATGAGAAGGCTGTACTAATACAAAATGGCGCCTTAAGTCATCCATCCGTATAGTCTCCATACTTTGACGTTGAACAAACTCTATCTGCTCTCTCTCCCACTGATCTATGTCATCATCACTGTCAGTGTCACTACTCCTACCAGACCCACGGCCGAATATGGCTTCCTCATTTAAAGTATCTAACAAATGCTCTTTATCCCTGAATGTCTTCTCCTTTGTACTTTTCCCAGCCATCAAATGTTGTTGCATCGCCCGCATTATCTCACTTGAGACTTTTGTACACCCAGCTACATCACCCTTCTTATGTGCTAGGTGCTCCTTAAGCCTAGTCACACCTCCCCACATATCCCGTCCACAATAGTTGCACATGACATGTCTGGCATTACCTCCAACAATGAAGCAATGCTGCCACCCAACATCACGTTCATGTGGCATGATTAAACCTATTAAAAATAAAACAGATTAGAATATAAAATCAATCATACAAACAAAGTATAGTTTATAGATATTAATTATTAAATAAAATAATACAATAGCTAACAATTAACTTAAATATAAAGTATAGAATATACTTTAACAAACAAAGTATAGTTTTTTAAAAACTAAAATAGCTAAAAAAATATAAATGTATACTTAAGAAACAAAGTATAGTTATTTGTGAAAAATCAAGAATATAATTACACAAATATCTTAAATATAAGTATAATTTATTGTTATTAAATCAAATAATACAATAAATAATATAATTTTATTTTTGCAAAATTAATGGAACGACATACAACCTACTATGAAGTGATTCATGTGTCCATGAAGTGATACATGAGGAGGAAATAAAAAAAAGACATTTTATAAAATTTTCGGAATAGTAAAAACCCCAAATTTTCAAAGTCTAATTTGTCACTAATACAAGTGTTTTTCGCAAAAACTTCAAATCTAATAGTCTCTACTATGTTCTAAGAAGATTTTAAGACAAAAATAAGGAGTTAAAATGAATCATATAAGAAGAAATCACCTTTCTCGCAAATCTCAAAAAATTTGTTAACTTTCCTCCCAAATCTCAAATCTGGAACAATGGAGGCTTGATTTGTGTTTTGATTGTTGTAGGAAGGTAGAATACGGTAAAATAGGGGGAGGGATGAGAGGGATTTGAAAATCTCCCTTTCAGATGGGAGAAACGAGATCGGGAAAGCCAAAAATGGCGTCCCGAGTTCGACAGAGGCTTTTAAAGCCTCTGTCGATTAACTCGCGAGACGTCTCAGTATCGAGACGTCTTGGTCTTGGCGAGTTCTTGCCAAGACAATAGGTTTTTCATTAACCTCTCATCTCGACACTCGGTATCAACTCGCCCAGAGCCGATACCGAGTTAACTCGACTGATACTACTCGGTATTGGCCGAGTTTTAAAACGTTGTGTTAGACCCACTTTTATTTTTGTATATGATATTTTTTTTGTACAAAGTACACGTGATTTCACAATGGATCCTCTGTGAAACAAATCCTTTGTGGCGCGTTATGTTCTCTGTGTAGTGCAATCGAACAGACCAAATTAAGTGAAGGCTAATATAATAATTTCAACCACAACAGTTAAAAAATGATTAAAATTCTCCTCGGCACTCTCCTCGTCTCAATGAAAACACACAAAACATATTATTTAACTTATAATCCTCTCCATGCCCGCACTTTACACTACCTTTACGAGTTCTTCGTCATTCTTCATCACATACGAAAACGACAGGAACGAACTCCACTTCCATTTCCATACTCCATTTCTCATTCTTACAAAATCGCCACTTGACGAAAGGAAGGGACCACCACCATCACAACAACTTCATAAGCGAAGGGACCACCACAATAGCCACCACCCTCAAGAGAAACGACAATAACCTGATAAGCTCTTATTTAATTTTATAATTTCATGACTAAATATACATATGGAGCCATAGATACCACCCGAAATAAGCCAAAGGTACCCCTCCAAATAACCATAGGTACCTGCCGAGTTAAGCTTTAGGTACCCCCCAAGAGCTCCCCAAATAACAATTTGGTACTCCCCAAATAAACCTAAGGTACCCTCCAAATAAGCCGTAGGTACATCCCCATTTAATTCTTAGGTACCCCCAAATAAAGTGTAGGTACCCTAGTCAAATAACCCATAGGTACCCCCCAAAATAAGCTTAAGGTACCCCACTCTAAGCCCATGGTACCCCCCATATAAGCCTAAGGTACCCCCCATGGTAAGCCATAGGCACTCCCCAAAATTAGCCCAAGGTACCCCCCCCCCCCCACTAAGCCTATATTACCCCTGATATAAGCCTAAGGTACTCCCAATATAAGCCTAAGGTACCTCCCAAAATCGTGGTTCACCGATTAATCCTGAGACCTAATCGCAACGAAACATAGACTTCGTATTTCACTACTTATAGTTAATGACAAATCCGCGATTAATCGTGTGATTAATTGTGAGACCTAATCGTCAGGTCGTGATTAATCCTGATGAAAATCTTGAAAAATCAGTTTCTGCAATGGTAATCGCCGAAGACACGATTAATCATGGCTCTAATCATGGTCCTCAAGTAAGCCTTAGATACCACACCTGTAGCGCCCTAGATCCAAGTCTGTCCTATCATAGCACCAACCTGTCCTCAAGACCTACTTATGGGCCCAATGGAACCTGATAAACACAATTAACCTAGGCAATTACAATGTAATCATCAGAGTGCATAAGCCATAAAAGCATGGAATAAAAAATTCCATATAACAAAAGATTATCTGTATAACAACTCCAAAAGATATAATATCTGTGCATACAAAATATAACTAAGGCAACTAAATGCTCACAAGCTCTCTCCAAAATATACAAACATATACAAAAGATATCTCCCAAGAGTATAAACCCAAAAAGATTATTTACATCACATTTACAGCTCCCCAAGACAAAATACTACATCACAAAGAGAAACCCTACTATGGGTAGTAATAGTATTCCTTTGGCCTATACTCAAGCTCACCCTCAATATCTGCCCCAGTACGTGTCTCACCATGAGGATCTGAAAACAAATCCGGTAAAACAAAGCACGCATGAGACATAAAGTCCCAGTATGCAGCAAACATGCATGCATAGAAACAGTTTATGAAATTTTATAATGTCATGATAATATTCACAATATAAATTATCAAATGTAAAACAAAGCAATTCAATCGAATATAAAGTGTAATTCCAAGTCAAATATCTCAATCGAATCACACATAAAATCTGTTCCATAAAAACAATCAAATACTGCAAGCATGACTTAGCAGGACTCGTGGATTATTGTGTCTGTAAATTGAGATAACCACACTTAGCTGGTTTGCCACCTCATTACTTGAAGGTCGAAGCCGCGCACGGTCATCACTCAAGTGGAGCACCTACGCATGGGCTGGCATGCTATAGCTCAATCTATCCCACAAGAAGGCCTCACCGATCCCACACGGTGGTACGCAAATGTGGCTCGGGGTGTTAACTTGACAAGCCAACATTAATATACTAACTAGATTGACCATGGATTCATAACCATCTCTATGCCCACTTGACTCAATACAAACTCACGATAAACCAATAAAACAGTTTTCGTAAAACCAATTTCATAAAAGCACCACTTGTCTGAAGTACAAAACCATACCAAGTGAACCTCATGTTCAGCTTCCTTTAAACCCCTAGGCCTCACTGCCTCTCAGGTCACCATGGGCACTCAGCCCCTTTTGCATATCCACAAGAAGCCTCAGCTTCATCATTCAAATCACAAAAGAGTTCTCAACCTCGCTTTCATAAATCCAAATCAATCAAAACGAATGTCATAAAATCCTCAAAACACCTTTTGAATGAATGGGATAGTCTTAGGATTCCCAAATAAGTCACCATACCAAAAATCAATGGATTCCGAGACAAAAAGTTTTGGACCTTGAAAATATTTTAAGTCTGGTTAAAAACTTTGACTTTTGGGTATATAATTTTTCTAGACAAATCCACGAGGAGTTCCGAGACAAAAACTTTGCTGGAATTTTATGGGCTTCTGAATCACTCATTTGGGTATCAAACTCAAAAAGTGGTTTTTGGTGAAAATCAGGAAAACTGGAAATTTAGGCACGAACTAGAAAGTTGACTTTTTATTGGTTGGGAATTGGGCCTTGGGAGTATTTTTAATGGTTCCAAATGGGAGGTAAAACCTTATTTACATGTAAAGCCTTAAATAAATGGAGGACATTTACTTAAATGTTTTTCATGTAATAAGGGTGTTGTGTAAGAGGCTTAGGTTGTTTGGGAAAGGGTTTGGGAGAAAAAGGGTGAAGAACTCAAAAAAACAGGGTCTTAGCCTTGACGTGCGTGCGTTGAGGTTGGATGTTCGCGCGTCCAGGCCACAACAAAGCCAACGTTCGCGCATCCCTTGTGCACGTTCACATGTTGAAGCTCTCGATTAGCCTCGCGATTAATCGCGAGACTAATCCTGTCCCTAATAGAAACTCATTTTTTGGGGTTTTGGCTCAGGATTAATTGCCCATTTTCAGGATTAATAGCTAAATCGAGTTGTTAAAATATTTTGGCTATTTTCAAAACAAAACTCATATAAATCATTTCCAACCTTTCCAACATCAAATGGGATGATCATAAAACATCCCAACTTATTTAGAAACACTTTCCAAAATAGATAATCATCCCAAATCCACTTGAACACAAATCCAACACATAAATCATCATTCAAATACCAAACTCAAACCCTAATCTGAAATATGATCAATAGAGTTGGAAATCTATGGCAAATTAATAGAAAACTAAACAAAATTATCATACAACCAAAACCCTACGAATTTTAGAAGCAAAAACCAACATGCAAGATCATTTCTTCAAATAAATCAAACCTTAGAGAGAGAATTCGAATTTTGTAATAAATTTTGTTTTGAAGGGTTTGCTACTTACCTGTGAAATGGAGAAGCACAACTTCTCTCTTAGCTCTCCTCTTCTTCTCCTTCTTTTTGAAGCTTTCAAGCAAGCTCCCACTATTTTCCCTTTGTTCTATACGTCCAAAACAAGGAAGGGTTCTCACAGACACTAGATATTTTAATTAGAGCATCCTTTTATATACCCAACTTTTGGTCTTTCAAATCTGCCCCTAAACACAGCTTTTATCCAACTAAAACCTTAGGGGGTACCTAAGGCATACTAGGGGGTACCTTAGTGTTAAGTGGAGGTACCTTAGTATTATTTGAGGGGTACCTTGGTGTTTCAAAGGGTTTTCCTTAGCTATTTCAAGGGGTATACTTTAGGTATACTTGGGGGGTATACCTTAGTTATATTGAGGAGGGGTAATTTAGTCATAGAAGGGGTATACCTTAGTTATATGAGAGGGTACCTTTGGGTAATACAAGGAGGGTGTATCCTAGATAAAACAAAGGGTGTACATTAGGTATATTGGGGGGTACTTTAGTTATATCAAGGGGTACTTTAGTTATATCAAGGGGGTGTACCTTAGGTAAATCAAGGGGGTACTTTAAGTAAAATGGTGGGTACCTTAGGTAAAACAAATGGGTACCTTAGGCAAACACATGGGAATACCTTAGGTAAATCAAGGGGGTACTTTAGGTAAAACAGTGGAATACCTTAGGTATACTAGAGAGTTACTTTAGGTGTTCTTAGGGGATACTTTAGGTACATTTGAGAGGTACCTTGGGTATACTTTGGAAGTACTTTAGGTATTCTTAGGAGATAATTTTGGTACACTTGAGAGGTATCTTGGGTATTCTTAGGAGGTTCTTTAGGTACTCTTAGGAGTTACTTGAGGTACATGTGAGAAGTACCTTGGGTACACTTGGGTGAAATTTTGGGTATACTTGGAAGGTACTTTAAGTATACTTGGGAGATACTTTGTGGTACACTTAACTCTAATTTTTCAAAATTTGATTTCCAATTCACTAGATCTAATTGAAGGATACCTTAGCCAATTGAAATTAAGACATAACACTAACTAAGCTACCTTAATAACTTCAATAAAATTCAATTTGATTTCCCTAAATCCTCAAGTATAACCCACATTTACCTCATCTTCATACACAAGTACTTAATTAGTCTTAATAATTAAGATATAATCCGGATCAGGGTTTTACAACACCCCTCCCCCACATAAGCACAAGGTAGACCCCCCTCCCCAATTAAGCCATAATTGGTGGGGTACCCAAGGCTTATGGGGTGGTACCTATGGTTTATTTTGGGGGAGTACCTAAGGCTTACTTGGGTGTACCTAAGGCATTTTTGGGGGATACCTAGACCATTTTTGGGGGGGCTATTTGGGGATACCCAAGGCTTATTTGTGGGGTACAAAAGCCTTATTTGGATGGGGGTACGTAAAGCTTAATTGGGTGTAGGTAAGCCAATTTGGGGGTGTAGGTAAACCAATTTTGGGGGCCTATTTGTGGGTACCCAATGCTTATTTGCGGGGTACAAAAGGCTTATTTGTGGGGTATCTAAGGTGTATTTCTAATTACATTTTGATTTTATAGATGACACATTTAAACACTCATATTGCAAAGTTTTTTTTTTTATCAATTTGTCTATTTATTAGTAGATAAATGGCACCAAACAGGGAAGAAGTTCGCAATAGATATACGCCTCAACGATTGCACAAAATTATCGAAGGATTGAACGAGTCCCAGAAGTTAGCCGTTAGAGAAATTGGGTTTGGAAGCCTTCTTGATATGAAGATTAAACACTGTTATAGGGGAAACATTGTGTCCTTATTGGCTTCATTTGATCTTGATGAATGTTGCCTTGTAGTAAGTGGAAGGAAGTTTGATATATCACCTCTTGATGTTGAGGGGATATTGGGGCTGCCCTCTGCCAGAGAGACCATAGAAATCGAAAAGGTGGAAAGTGACCTCACAGAATTAAGGAGAACGTATGTAAGACCCCGAAAATTTGCAAAAATTTCAATTAAATAATAACCAGAATTTTATTGAGGATTTTACTAATAGATTTTAACTATAAATATAGATGATCACACGGATGGAGGACATCTGGAGATTGAAGCAAATCTAACCGTTGGATCATGAGATATTGAAGTAAGTATTAATTTATAGTTTTCTTTTAATCTGATTGGTTAGTAGTATAGGAATTGATGGTAGTGAGATTCATGGAATCATGGGATTAGAAAATAGGGTTAAATACTTAAGGAAATACTTCTCATAATACTCATTGTATTGTTTAGACTTGTGTTCTCTTACGACCGAACAAAACCAACGACCGAGAGAGAAGGAAGGAGCTTTCGTTGATCTTCGAACGTTCTTGATCCTAGAAGAGGTTTTGTGTTTCTGTGAAGAGAGAGAGAGAGAGAGAGAGAGAGAGAGAGAGAGAGAGAGATCATCTCTGCACTATGAGGGAAGAAGAGGAAGCAGGACTTAGTCGAACAGAGGTAGGTAGCACACCCTATTTTAACCGAAACTTGTTTTTCTTGCGTTTAATTGTTCTTGATAATTTGAGAGTATTGTTTATATGTTTCTACATGATTTAGAAGTATTATATGTTTAGAAGTTATTAGAATTGATTTGAATACATAGATCGTTGTTTTGATGTATAAAAATCAGATTTTCAAAGCCAGATTAGCCGTTGTTGGCCAAGCGCTTGGCATGATCGTCGGAGCAATCTGCATAAGCACCTTGCCTGTGTATTTTTAGAATTTAGTTGGAGAGGTCACCCAACCAGATCGCCTGAGCAATGGGGGTGAGCGACCGTTTAAGTTGTATTCTGGGTAGGTCACCCAGGGGGATCACTTAGGCAACCACCTAAGCGCCCATTGTTCTTGAATTTTCGTTTTAAAAAGAACGGCCACCTAACCAGGTCGCCTGGGCAACAGGGTTGAGCGACCATTACAGAAACTTGTTTTTGCCTATTTTTAACTACTGTTCAATTCCAAAATAATTTTAAAGGAATTTTAAATACCTGAACCTACAAATAGTGAGTGTTTACAATTGTTTTCAGTGATTTTGTATATTTAAACAAAATTGATGAGTGATTTAAGATATTTGCAAAAAGAGTTGTCTTACTTTGAAAATAAAAGAATTTTTGAGTTATTTCACTATACTATTTGATTTAATTTGGAAAAATTATTGTACAGCAAAAATATATTTTTAAGTATCTTGATTTCAAAACTTTAGTAAAAATCTTCACTCCGAAACTATTTTGTAAATTTATAATTGGAAAGAGTTTTAGCTTTGGAAAATCCCTATATACTGCTAGGCACTACTATCAAACCATTTCCATTTGAGAAAATTGTGATTGTTGGTGTCTAGTGGGTATAGCTGCATGTGGATCTATATGGTTAAGCTTGAGAGTGAAGAGGTTTTTCTTTGTTTGGGTACTCCTAATTTGCGCTCGCGCTTCCTTTGCAAGTTAGTTTGCATTGGGGGGTCTGCATGTCTGTAGGGTCATTTCGAGCCTCGCTAGTGAGTCCTGTATATGCGGATCAGCAACCATCTCCATGTATTGATTCAGGTGCTGCATGCTGGTAGTACATGCCAAGCTTCGTAAGTTTCGTGTGCAATAAGCCAATGACTACGCCTCTTGTCTCAGTGATATACTGGTTTGAGGGTCTTAGTAGCTTTGCTCATAAGTCGCATGGTGGCATAATGAATGGAAAGTTTCTTTTCAAAGTTCTTTCTTGTCTTCACAAGTCCTACAATGTTGAATGTTGGATTGTGATGGATTCGTGGTGATCTTCTTATTACACTATTGTGTTGGGAATTCATGTTGATGGAATTGTTTATACTTTTGAACTGTTTTGATTTGAGAACTGTTTAATCTGTTGAGATTGTATCGTAACTTGCTTGTCTCGTTTATTTTACCAAGCATGAAAGTAACTATCTTCTATGTATAAACTATTTAGTCATGCATGTTGTTACCTACTGGGATATTCGTATCTCATACCTATTTGTTTTGTTTTGTTTTCAGCTGATACGCGTGAGAGAGACGTGGGGTTTGCTTCTGGGGGTGAGTTTGCTGATTTCCTTCCAGAGGACTACTATTATCCAGAATAGTTAGGTTTTGAGATTGATGTTATTAATTGAGACGTTGTTTATTTCTTAGTTATTTTATGGTTTGATGATTATGAGAGTGAGAGTAATAGAACCTTCATTACCAGACTTGATTTATATTTTCAAAAAGATGGATGGATGATTTTAATCCACGTTTATTAATGGTATTATTTAATG
Source organism: Buxus sempervirens (assembly GCA_947561395.2). Taxonomy (NCBI): domain Eukaryota; kingdom Viridiplantae; phylum Streptophyta; class Magnoliopsida; order Buxales; family Buxaceae; genus Buxus; species Buxus sempervirens. Next base: position 21,551,379 of record OX387192.1, on the reverse strand, counting down.
TTAAGACTTCCGCACTCTGATATGAATTGTTAATTGAATGGAAATTAATTGTCTGGTATTTAGAAATTTTTGGGCCCATAGCACTTCGGATTCGGGTTGAGTGCTGGTTTTGCATTGACCCAGTTTCAGGGCGTGACAATATATTGTGATAAAAATGGTAAGATACCTTTAGGAGAGATGGAGAGAAAACTGAAAAAGAAGGAGACGGGAGATGAAGATTTCAAGAGGCTTTTTGTATTGCTTGCATTGGGATCATTTTTATGCCCTCAAGCTAAGCCGGAAGTAAGTGCAAAGTTCTAAAATCTCCTAATAGATATGGTGAAACTCCCCAACCTTAATTGGTCGAAGTTGGTTCTTGATTGGCTCATTGCATCGATCCATCGATACAGGGAGAACCGCTAAAAATATGTTGGTGGTTGTTTGGTTTTTTTAAAGGTAATTTATTGTTATACACAGATTTCATTTATTTGGTATGCTTAAATTTTAATGCAAGAAATGTTTACTTAATTGCAAATGTTCTATTATGATTGTGTACGCGTGGATGGGGCCGCGATAGACATTGTTGTAGAAGCTCCTCACATTACTGTGTAGAGTGATGGTGATGCCTTGGAGAGAGAGAAAGAAGAGAAGGAAAATGACATGAGAATTCCGAAACATATTGAATATGAATATGTTCCGGACTCCGATAAATCAAAGGGGAAGAAAGTATGTTATATTATATTGTATTTTTTCCCAGAGGGGGTACTCATTATTCATTATACCTACATCAACATAAATTTTACTTTATTGATTGTTTCAGGCAGATAAATTGAGGGCAACGATAAAGAAGCTAACGGAGGTGGTTGCTACCCTTCAGCATGAGGTAGCTGAATCCCCAAAATTGAAGGCTCTACAGGAGGAGGTAATGGAATTCGGTTTTTGTCATTATTCATCATAAGTTCTAGATCTTATAGAAATGCAAATGTTTCTTGCTTGATTGGTTTAGGTGGAGAAATTGAAGTCGATGATAAGCGATCTTCAAGGAGGGGAACCTGAATTAAAAGAGATGGTTTTGGAGCTTCTTGGATATGCATGTGGCTACCGAACCTACACTCCACCTCAGTATCCACAGGAATCATTTGAGGTTCCAGCCAACGTTGCTTCTCCACCAGAGGGCCCTTGCCCAATATCGGTGATGGAAACGCAAACTGTAAGTAGTATATAATTGGATGTCTAATTACATGTCAACCTTTCATCTAGAACTTTACTATAGTAAATCGAACAACAAAATCGTCGATGTAAAGATCGTGTGACTTATACGAAATATATTTCAGGTGCCATCTGGCCATGTTCAACCTGCGGAGGCAATGTTGCCGGATCTGAACATTGCAGAAGAGACCGTGAGGCCATTGGTATGTGTGTTCTCGGTTTTTCTAACATAATTGTTTTTTGTTTTTCGGTTAAAATTAGGTTGACAGGCATATATACATTTTTGAAATTATTGATTCACTTGTAGGAAATCCAACCAGCAGAGGGATCTTCAAGTAGACCTTCGTCGGCTGTTGAACGCGGCGTCTACAAATATGCATTCTATGAGGACCTCAATGGAAATTACATAGTTTCGCATATTTATGTTGGTTGCTTTGTTTCTTTGTAAATTGTTCTGTATGGTTTGACTATTTCTTTGTGGGATATATATGTAGGGAAGTTTTGGTGAAGTTCTTCGACATCTTCGTTCTTTGCAATGAGCTGGAGTGTATGAAGCCAACTAGATGGATGTCCAACTGGGTAGGAGTCTAACAAGTTGGGTATCTTCTCATATCGCATAAATATTTGGATTTTTAAAGTTTATTTTTTTCTATGTAGGTCATGGACGCCTACATGCGGGTGCTCAATTACCGTGAGAAGCGGGTTGGAGGCACCCGTTTCTTCTTCAAATCGGATATTGGGGTAATTACTACAACATTCTTCAGAAATGTTTGACCAAGTCAATAATACTCCTGTTTAACTTATATTATAACTTTGCAGACTTTTTCCCAGCCAACAACGAACCAAGACCTAAAGAAACTTATTGAGCATTTTGATGTGGAGTACCTACTGAATATGGCCAACTCCCCAATGGTAATCTTAAGTCACCATTTTTATTGGGATCTTATAATAGGGTAATATTTATTGAACTCGATGCCCAAGTGGAGAAGGAGTTCAATTCTCAACGGAGTGGTAAGTGATCAGCGTAATAATTTCTTGTGTCACTAATGTTGTTATTAAGTATCGATTTTTATATTTCAGCTACAAGCAGTTGACATTATATTGTCATCTTATTCGTTGGAGAAAGTTTTGGTAAGCAAATTTCCAAGGATCAAACCGGAGGAGCTTTAGCTTCCTTCGCAAGACAACCCGTACGTGTTCCACTTATAGTTTCTTTTCCATCATTACTACTATATAATATTAATAGCATTAACTAGTAATCACATCTTTTGTAGCAATGACTGTGGAGTTTTTGCCATGAAGTTCACTGATTACTGGAGAGGCAAACTTTGCCCTGAATTCACGCATGTACACTACAACTCCTACCCTATTTAGTTGTGTTTTCAAAACCTACAAATGAGCACAGTATTAATATAATATTGTTATTTTTTAATAGAGTGATATTCCGAACTTCAGAATAAGTATTGTGGCCGAGATGATCCTCCACGACGAAAACAAGCTGAAGGATGCTATTGTTAACAAGATTTCAACTTAGGGGGAGACTTGGATGTATTAATTTTTTTATAATATACTTGCCTAAACTTAAAATTTTTTTTTCCGGAATCTGTATGTATTTATTTTAGAACAAGGATATTCCTGTAATGAATGTAGAATCTGAATCAAGCATTTAGTTGGATTTTTCTCTTATTATGGGTGTGTGTTTTGTTTATGATGTTTTGCGAACAAGTTTTTGTCAAGTATTGTGTATATAGGACATTGTATCCATTTAATAAAAGCTTTGTTATTTTTATTACTTAAGTTCCGCCACAGATTCGCCAATTTCATAGTTCGTAAATTACGCCAAATATTTAAATTTTGTGTGTCAAAGGGGATTGCAAAACAAGTCAGTATACATTAGGTACTCCCCCCAAAACAATACCAAGGTACCATTCGAATACCCCCCAAATCAGCCCAATGTACGCCCCCCCCCCCCCCCCCCCCCCCCCCCAAAAAAAAGCTTAGGTATCCCCTAGTAAGAGTTGGGTACCCCCCAAATAAGCCTAAGGTAAATCACAAAATAAGCGAAAGGTACCCCCCCCCCCCTCCATACAAGCCTTAAGATACCCACAAGTATGACCCCAAATAAGGGAAGGGTACCCCCAAGTAAGACGTAGGTACCCCCCCAAATAAAGTTAAGGTACCCCATAAGTAAGCCGAAGGTACCCCAAGTAGAAATTAATAATGAACGAAACGCGCAGACGTTAATCTTGAACGCTTGAACATTCATCTCAAAATTCTTTCTGCATCTCAGTATGAAAGACACAAGACGCGTGAGCGTTTGCCGGATACATTCAGGCGTTGAGTGCATTACTCATTTGTACTTGGGGGTACCTTGGGCTTACATAGGGGGTACCTTTGACTTATCCAGGGGGTACCTACGTTTTACTTAGGGTTACCCTTTCCTTATCTGGAGGCATATATACTTGTGGGTACCTTAAGGCTTATATGGGGGGTACCTTTCGCTTATTTTGTGATGTACCTTAGGCTTATTGTGCAGGGTGCCTTGGGCTTATTTCGAGGGTACCGAACTCTTACTAGGGGGTACATTGTGGTTACTTTGGGGGGTACATTGGGCTGATTTGGAAGGGTACCTTGGTATTGTTTTGGGGGGTGTACGTAATGTATACTTACTTGTTTTGCATTCCCCTTCTTCACCCACCCTTCCTTGTTCATTTTAAACATTTGGCATACGGCCTTACGCTTATTTTCTGTAGACACCCCCCAAATTGCACAATAAAAATGATGAATGATTGGCAAAAATCATTCTTTCCTTTAAAACCAGCACAAAATTTGGGAAATATGCATTTCTTCTTGTATCCGACAACTCAGGTCGGATACAAGCATATCTCTTTATATCCGACATAAGTTGTCGGATATGAGCAAATATTAATGTATCCGACATCATGTGCCGGATACATATAGGTGCTCTTGTATCCGACCTGATATGTTGGATACAAGCTTTTTGCTTAAAATTAGGGTTTTTCGAGAGTTTTCACTTTTTACCATAATATCCTTCATTAAAGAAGTGGAAATCTCAGAAATAGCCTTAGGGTTAAGGTTGGTGGGCTCTAGATATTATTTTGTGTCTACCATCATGCAAACCCTAACCCTAGCCTTTGCCTATAAATATGAGGCTCCTCCTCAAGCAAATGGCCAATAACTTTTGCAAAGAACTTTTGCCAATAAGTTGGAGATCGAAGAGCTCCGAGTGAAGAAGGGAACCGCTGCAGTATTGCTTCCAGAAGCCCAGGTAAGCCTCAAACCTCTCTTTATTTTTCTGTTCTTACATTCTAGGTCTAGTTCTCTTCTTCTACCTTTCTGTAGAATAAGGCCTATTCTATGTGTGTGAAAACCCTTCCTTTACTCAAAGTACCTCGAGACTCCCCCTAGCCGTAAAACGTGAAGGCGGGATCTAGGGGAAACAAGACTGAGGATTGATCCTAGTGTTAGAACCTTGTTGGAATAAGCCTCTTGATTCTATGAAAACCGTTTCATATTCAAAGTACCCCAAGATTATCTCGAAGAACCGTTGAACAAGGAGAGAGAACTAAGGGAAACAATAATGGAACGGAACCCTAGGTTGTTCTAGAACCCCATTTGATTGATATGAATGCATGGTATATGTTGTTATATTATTGAAGAATGGATTTTTACACATGCACACATAGCACTTTTTTGTCGAATTCGGCTTATATTTCGGATTTATTGCATTCATTGTGATAGATCTGGAATAAATAGCCTCAAATAATTCTGGGATATTTTTTGTTGGTTTTCAATATGATTTCAAGCAAGTTTTGTTGAGTATTGAAGGCCTCTAGGTCCAACCTCTCGATTTTGGGCATTTTTGCTCACTTTTGGGGTTTTTGGCATATCCTTTCCAATCGGAGAGGATGGTGAGCCGAACTTGTGCCCCATTTCTCCCTAGAGGTTCTTCAATATCTTTTTAAAGTGATTTTGATTCATCTTGCAGGGATTCCACACACCTTATCACTATTTTGAGTTGATTTTCTTTAAAAAGGCTTAACTTGACAGCAGCTGTACCCCAACTTCAGACACTCGTAACTTCATCGTCCGGATGAATTTTGGTGTGATTCTAGAGCCATGGGAAAGGTGAGGCTCTCTAGTTTATACCTACAAAATTTCATTAATTTTTATCAAGTGGATTTTTGACACCTCTCTGTCGAAGTTGATAAGTCAGTTCAGGTCTAAGTGTAGAACCTGTTACTTCGACTGAGCGCCATGTGTTCGTTTTAAATCCGATTCGAGTGATTCTTATTTCAGTGTTTTCATTTGGAAGTATAGTTTCAAACCCAGTTGGTTTCATAATTTTTTGACTCCATTTGTGTCGTTGGTAACAGATTTACTTAGAACTACTCAACAGCACTTTTCTGGGTAAATCTGTGATCCTCGGGGCCTATTCAGGAGACCGCCCAAGGCACATCGGAATTAATTTTTGTATGAGGCTAGTTTCATTTGAAATATGGTCATACATACTTCATTCACACCAAATTTCATGGATTTATATGGAGCCGATTTTTCTAAATGATTTTCCAAACTTGCCCACTTGTCACTTTTAATTATCTCCAACAGTAGATTTCAAAGGAGAATAAATCCTAGGATTTTAACCGGAATTGATTGAAAATTTGCATGAGTCTTCTATTTATCATAATCTTTCAAATGGATTTGGTTTGATTCAATTTAAACTAGATTTGAATGATTTTAAGACAAATGGCACTATCTTTTACCGAATTTTCTGGATTTGACTCAACTTGGTTTTATGCAATTTTTGCTTTGATTTCCGTCTATTGGTGATATTCCAGAAATGATATTAACATAAAAGAGGATCTGGAATTCATTTGGATTTTTCATGTGAAGATATCACACATTTGTTTAATCCTTTTTCAAGGTTTTTGATTATTTTAGCAAGCTTTCTTATTCTTTTTAGCATGAACAACACTTGGCAACCACCTTGTGTGGGTGAATGGGGGTGCCTAACACCTTCCCCTGTTCATAATCTAATCCCCTTACCCATCTCTGGATTTGATTTTCAAGTAGAGTTATTTTTACTCTAGTATTTGCCTTTTTAGCTCTTTTTGCTTATTTTGAATCTTTTGGTTTCCATTCACACCTTAAAAAACTGAATGGTGGTGACTCTCCCATTTTTCGTTGAGCCCGTGTGACGACGGAGGGGAATCATCCCGGTGATTTTCCCATGTCTCACATTTTCATAATTTCATTAGTCTAGGCTTATACAACCAACACCTTGGCCTGGAATTTAGGCAGTTCACGCATTACAACATGCTAGACCTAACCAACTCCACTTTTTCGCAATAAAGAATATGAGGTGGGAAAAAATTTTACATTGCATACAATTATCAGGATGTTTTACAGGGCACATAAAAAATAAAAAAAATAATGATCATTTCACTGTGATATACGACAAGCAGAACCAACATTTTTATAAAAAAAAAAATAAAGGAAAGGGCGTCAAGACAGTGCTTCCAGTTAATCGGCTCTTCCCTAGGTATAGAATACTCCATCTCATCTTCACATTCAATGTCTATCCTAGGTGAGGTAATAAGTTCGAGCTAACCAAGGCCATGGTCTTCCTTCTTTACCATCTCGTTGGTCGATCGTGACTTTGTCTGCCCACCTTCATTTGCAGACATATATGTCAGGTCGTCGATTCATTGGTCACAAAGCCCTTCCACTTGCCTATCTTATGACTAGGATTGGGATAAGGTTTGGTGTAACGCCCCAGATCCGTGTTCTTCATTAAAGATATAACACGTCTCCTAGGGGGTTAGTTAAGGATCTCAATAATGGTGATCGCTGGATAATCACCCACATTTTATATCACATCAGAGTACACAATTCAAAATTCCTATCCAAGCAAGTTATGAAATCATCAAATACATCAAATGGTCCCAAGTTTACTATCTTATTACAATCCTCAAAATTCAACTTAACAAGTTTAAGACCAAACAACCTGCTGGACTAAGGTCGGTAGTAATAATCCTCCTCCCTATATGTATCAGCCGGATCTACCCCCGTAGGCACCTCACCACGAATATCTGAAAAACAAAACAACAACGAGGGAATGAGATATGAATATCTCAGCGAGTGACACATGCATGCAGAAATAGTTAACACAGTTATAAGACATGCTTCGACAAATAACCAACGATAATAACAACGTAATTCCGATAACAACTCAAACTAGGTCAATGTCATGCATATGGTTACATTGATTAATTTACATGCCAAGTAGACACTCCACACCTCCATGTACACAGTTCCGGCCTACTCAGGGTATCGGATACTCTGAAATGACGGCCTACTCAGGGTATCGTCATCTAATGCCGGCCTACTCCGGGTATCGGCACTGACAACCAGGCCTACTCAGGGTATCTGGCTGCTCTACACTGGTCGTGGCAACACACAAGGCCATGCAATTACACCAACAAACACATACCATCACATTACTAAGCTTAACAAGGATCCATGGGAAGCTAAACCCAAACCGATAAATAACCGTTTAAAATTTTGCATTTAGTACACATCACCCGTTGTTCCAACCAGAACATCAACTCACACAAGCGTTCCAACCAGAACATCAACTCACACCAGTGTTCCAACCAGAACATCAAATCACAAGAAATCAAGTAAATAATCTTTGCAACTCAATTCAAAACTTGCCATCAAAACAGGGTTTAATAAATCTAATCAAGTACCGAACAGTGTATAATTCAAGAGAACTAACATAAAGCCCCAGTGTTTTGATATCCCGAACATCCTCGAATTATTTCCCAACATCTACTTCATAAGCCTTTACGAAACCTAGGATCTATCTTCAATGTTCTCATAAGCAAATTTTATCTCTAATGTCGTAAACAAATATTTTGGTAAGTGGTCGAAGACCCTCTAGCATCCAAAACCCCTTTGTTTTAATAAATTATGGGATTCGGCAAGAAAACGAACTGGGGAAGTGGGCGCCAAGTAAGCGCCAAGTGAGCGGTGCTGGATTCATAAAAATAAGGTTGGCGCTCACTCGTGGATGAGTGGGCGCGAGCTCGGCGCCAAATGGGCGCGAGAAGGGCGCGAGAATTTTAAGTGGGCGCGAGCTGAGCGCTTAGTGGGTGCTAGCTCGGCGCCGGGTCAAACTTTCTGGGTGCCTACTTCCCGAAGTGGGCGCCAAGTGGGCGGTGACCCACTGCGATTTTCAGTTCTCTGTTAATCCCAGAACTCCAACTCTGGCTGAATTTTTCCGGTCTGTAACTACTCATCTAGTCTCCCAATACTCCCAGGACACATTCAAACCTATTTTGGATTTAATCTAACATGATTTCCAATTATCCCCAAATCATTGTACCCAGAAAACCCTTCGGACTGCCTTTGCCCAGAAACACAGATAACAATTCATTCAATAACCATGCATACATTCAAACCAAATACACGAATAAACTAAAACAGGTTTTAAAACAGTGCCACTCACCTTTCTATGCTCCCAAGTCTTGGAAACGAGCAACCCAGAAACTCTTCGGACTCTTTCGACCGTCGGCTTGCTATGCTCTGGCGAACAGAGGTTCTGCTCGCGAGGGAAGAAGCTCTTCCGAACTTCTTGAAGTTTAGCTAAACTTACAGGCAGTAAGTTTTCCCCAACATCACGACTCTCCCACAGCACTTCTCCTACTCTTCTCAAAGAGCCCTAAATGAAAAACCGCAGCCGCAACCTTCTCAACATACAATACGCGTATTCAGGGCAAAACAAAAAAACCTAATTCTTAAACTATTTATACCTTCCGCAATACGCTTGGACTGCTCGACGAATCCTTGCATTTCTAATATAGTGCGAGCGTCCACACCAAACCCCTACATCCACACCTTATTAGTAGATGTTTATTGTTGATAATAAATATTAAAAATTTTCCTTTTTATAAAAACCTAGAAATAAACGGGGTTTTACAGTTTACATGGACCTCCTGTTTCAGTGATTCGTTCAAACCCTTTTTCAACGGTGAATCTAAATCAAATGCAACTTGCACCTTTGGACCACCAACGTGGAGTGAATCCGAGATATAAAGCATCATGGGATCACCAACAACAACCACAAAGAGAGGAATCAGAGCTAGCACGACTTTCTTCATCATCACATCCTAATCCTTCCACTTCTCAACGGAGCTTTTTTAGGACATATTCACGACGTGCACCGTCGTCGGCTGCCTTTGATAGGCTTACCCAAGAGGTTAGAGTGATTCGTGAGGATCTTGGCAATCTACAACATGAGTTTGGAATGTTTCAACAGTCTATCACTCAGGAAGTTGGTGGAATGAAGAAGCTGGTCAAGAAAGTTGTGAAGATAGTGACTCATCTCTTCACCTACTCGAGTTAGCAGAATCCATCCCTCCCACCACTTCCCGAGTCTGATGACGATGAGATTGCACCGTAGTGTGATGATTTTAGACGAAGGTCTATGTTTTGAATATCAATGTATTTATATCAACGAAACTCTGATTATAAAATGTTATTATTTCACATGATAAAAGTATTCGTAATTGCAGCATCAGAATCTTCTTTTCTTTCCAATTGGCATAACTTTGTCTGTAATGTATACTCCGAATCCATTCCTTTTTTGAAAAGATGATTGGGGGTGTACCTTGGGCTTGATTTGGGGGCTACCTAAGGCATCATTGGGGGGATTGCCTTAGGACAAAGGCATATTTGCAGGGCACAAGGAGGTAGGTTAATAATAAGGAAGAATTTGCTTTTAACGCCTGCACGTCTACTTGCAATCTTCGCGCGTTGAACTTTGAAGCTTATTTTTGTACTGAAAACGTTTGGGCGTTTATGTCTTTCGTACACGCGTCGCACTATTTGTACAAAGGGTACCTTGGACGTATTTGTGGGGTATGAAAGGCTTGCTTAAGGGTACCTACAGCTAAATTGGGGGTACCTCAGGTCAATATGGCTAGGTTCCTATTGTTGTTTGAGGGGGTTCCTTAGGTCTTCAGTTGGGGTGTACATCAGGTTTAATTGGGGGTTTTGGGAGGTATTCTGGGTGCTGCCTTAGGTTGATGGGGGGGGTACCTAAGAGTTGTTTTCAGATGTACCTGTGTTATTAATGGGGGTACCTTATGTTGATTTGGGGGTGTACCTAAGGCTTATTTCAGCAACTATTTGGGGGGCACAAAAATTAAACCTGTAACTGTAAAGAGGACAACATTATTTATGAATTACGCATACACAATTAAAAAAAACACATGCAAAAGTGAATAGCAAGAAGCTCTGCAAATATTAACCAACAAATGCAACTAAATAATTAACTCAAAATTGCCATTCTTATTCCACCAGAAGTATGCATTCGGTACATAAACATCCATGTATAATTGCAAAAAATGAACACTTACATTGTATTACAAAAACAATATAATTACAGGATTAACACTGTCATTACATTCAATATACACAATTCACTCCCCCTTTTTTGTCATAGCCATATACAAAGGGATCACAAAACACCGGGGAAATGACCTAAATCGCCTTCTTCACCAAATAAGCTTTCATCTCCACTATAAACTCCTGGAGATCTCCCTATAGTAGAGTTTGAATAAACTCCTGGAGATCTCCCTATAGTAGAGTTTGAATAGGAGGCATACTAATTCTGCCCAAGAGTATTGCTTGAGTTGGATTCTTGAAATATACTTGGACTGAATGATCCCTGCAATTAATTTATGGAATGTCATTGGAAAGCATTGACATTCAAACAAAGTATTGAAAAGTTGGATCTTCTAGAAAATATACCTGCAGTAACTGTGTGTAAGTACAAGGTCGTTGAAATGGAGACCAATTTGCAAATTTAGTCGTAGGATTTCTTCTCGCATGCATATGGGTCACCACTCCATATGTTCGAAACGGATGAGAGCCCTACAGAATAGATATATTTCATAAACAATCAGAAAATCATCCATAAAACCAAAAACATGATATGATAAAACAAATACACAAGTAGTATGAGGTAATTATTACGACCATCGGCTCACTCCATCCAAAGCTTTGACTTGGATATTGTGTTCGTGGTGGACTTTCAGAGTGAATTGTATTTGCCATTTGAGGTGGTACATCATGTTTCATCTTCCTTTTAGGAGCCCTTTCAGAAAAATGTTTTGGTCAACGTCCACTACAACAACAACCTGTCTTCCTTTTAAGTCCAGCCACATTAATCGCAATATATTCAAATAAATTCCTTAGCTCATTTGCATCCTCTGGATTGCCACACTTGTTCTTCAGCACATTTCCAACTTCTGTCATTAAAATGGCCAACCCTTGTGCAGCACATTCATATGCTTCAACAGATTCGGCGACAATTGCTGATAATTTGACGGCATTATGGCAAAGTTATCTGTACCATTTAACCATGGAGACCTTGCGACTTCCTCATTTGACAAACGACTATAACTTGTGCTAGAACCCTTTGCATCCTTTGTCCACCTCTTTAATATGTATTGACTTGGGATCCTCTTAATATTTCGCACGTCAAGTACTTTGAGGGCATGGCTACACAAAATCCCAACAAATTCAAACTTCTTGCAACTGCATTTCAACATATCATCCGTAGTGTTAAATGTAACAACATGCTCTCGAGGATTATCAAATAAGCTAACTTTATAAGTTATCAATGTCTCAATCTGTGAAGTCTCATTAACAACAAGATTCTGAGCTTTTGCATATTCTGATTGAAACATCTCAAACAGCTTCAGTGTGTATACCTCCCTTGCATGCTTCAATATGATGATATCCGCCATCATTCTTAGAATATGTTGGCTCATATTTTAATTGTCTTCCTGTTCCTTGTAACGGATATCATCCAAAAGCCTTGAAAAATGCTGAAAAAAACACGAGATGTCCATGTTGTACTTTGTGCATTTCTTTAACCGGCTGTTGAAGCTTTCACTCAGTTGGGTGCTCCTCATGTCAGCACAAAAGGTAGTTCTTCCATATACAAGGGCCCATTTCTCCTTTATTTTAAATATGCCCTTCAGCCATTCATTGTCTTGGAGATCGTATTTTTGAATCATTGTATCCCACGCTTCCAAGAAGTTAGCCTCGTCCTCGTGATCATATATACAACGATTGAAATCAGATGAAAAGGAGGTTCTCATTTGGAATACGTGGCCCAGATGCTTCAATAAATTTTGGTGCAAATGCCATACACATAAACGATGATAGGTGTTCGACAAAACAAATGCAACTGCAACTGCCATAACTGCATCTTGGTCTGTCAAGATGTTAATTGGCATTTTCCCATTCATTGCCTTTATAAAAGTTTTGAACAACCACAAAAAGGACAATTGAGATCCTGTGAGACCTTTATCTACAACCTTATGTGAAGCCTGCATTAGGATCATGCCATGTGTATTGTGAATGGCATATTTGTAAACTTTTAAGCAATCCTATGAAAAGCTGCAAATAAGGTTGTAGATAAAGGTCCTACAGGATGTGAACCGTACAAAGGATGCCTTCGTCTCATCATAAAGCAATGCAGCTCCGAACAGTACCATACGCTTGTGATGGTTGACTCCAATTAATGGTGCAAATGGCCTTTGAGCTTCATTTGTCCTATAAGTGGTATCAAAGCAAATGACATCTCCAAAATTATTGTAGTCTTTTGCATCTTCTGATCAGCCCAGAAGAAGTTTGTTATTTCATTGTTGTCGTCAACTTGTACAGCATAAAAGAAAGACGGATCCTCCTTCAGTTGTCCTTCAAAATAAATTAATAAGCTTGATCCATCTCCTACTTTCATTCTTCTCCATCTGTCATGCATCTGATTCTTATGGTCTATAGGTAGGAAACCCAAATTCTCTCTTCCGCCGATTTCTCTACCCATGAACTCAAAAGCATGCTTTGGTCGTATGCCACTGCTTTCTGCTAATTGAGACTCTGTAACTTTCCTCTGTAAATGTAGCATGTGGGCCTTACTTGGGGTAACAACCACATAATTATGCTCTTCCCCAAAGCTCACTAAAAAATACATGCCATTGCCTTTAGCCTTCACTCTCATGTGTGCCGAACAACCCGTACGTGTTTCCTTTCTAGGGTTCTTCACATTTTTATCCTGTTTGTTTATTCCCTTCTTTCCTTCTTTATAGCAACAAAACCTCCTAGACAACTCATTCCCATCTTTTCGACTTTTTCATGCCCAACTCTTTTGAATACTGAAGCCCTTATGTGCTGCATAAGCATTGTAAAATTTCTGTGCTTCTTCAATAGATGTGAACTCCATTCCCACGTATGGCCTCAAATTTTGAGTATGGCCTTCGTCGCCATCAAATCTCAGCTCTCTTGCAACTCTAGGCACCGTATTTATATCCGCTATATCATCACTAACCTCATCTCCACTTAAATGCTCACTCACATTCATAGAAATGACTTGATCCATTGGTCTCTATAAGAGAAAACAGATATTTTACTTAGAATGTCATACTCATAATAATATATAGTACTCATGAAAATCACAGGGTAACCATACATCATAACCATTCTCTTGAAGCATGTGCCAAGTTCGTGTATCGTGAGGGGTTATTACAAAACTTGATTACATGGAACAATTTTTAAATATCTTAGTCACATGGTACCTATGAATTACTTTTAAGGTACCCCAAGGGTACAAAGGGGGTACATGAGTTTTGGACCTTGTTCATCCCCATAGGTTTGGTTAAAACAAGATACATAGAATATACTGGCAAAGAATAAAGTCAAAAAAATGACCAAACATGTCCGAGTGATTAGCCCAAATATTAATTGCAAGGTCCGCGATTAGAATTCTAAGAGACTGATTTTCCACGATTATGACCCACGACTAATCGCGAAGTCGAGATTAGGTCTCACGATTAATCCCAAAATTAATCGCGACCTTCGCGATTAACTTTCTAGAAAACATGAAGTCTCTATTTCATCAGGATTATAACCCAGGATTAATCGGCACCAAGCGATTAACTTTCCAGAGAACATGAAGTCTCTATTTCATCAGGATTAATCAGCACCACGCAATTTGGGGGTACCAACGACTTATTATGTGGGTACCTATGGCTTATTTGGGGGTCCCTAAGGATTAATTGGGGGTACTTAAGGCTTAATTGAGGGTTTTTTGGGGGGGTGGGGGGGTTACCTAAAGGTTGTTATGGGGTGTACCTTAGGTGTATTGGGGGTACCTAAGGCTTGTTTTGGGGGTGGTGATAGCTTATTTGGCGGCTGTTTGTGGGGGTACTTAAAGGTTATTTTGGGGGGTGCTTAATTGTTAATTTTGGGGGTACCTAATTCTTATTTGACAAGGCTTTTTGTGGGATTTACCTATGGCTTATTTGGGGGGGTGGGGGGGCTTTTTTTTAGGAACCTAAGGGTTGTCCTGGGGTGTACGTAAGGCTTAATAGGGGTGTACCTTATGCTTAACAGGGGTGTACCTTAGGCTTATTTGGGGATACCTAAGGCTTAAGTATCCACAACCTACGGCTTGTTTGGGGAGGTACCTATTACTTAATTGGTACTCTGTATATTCGAATTATATTTACAAATTTATTATCTCCCTTTACCTCTGAACAATTTCTAAGTACCCCAGGTGTACCATGGGGGTACCTAAGGTTTCATTTTGAGGATATCACATGGTATCCTATGGATGTGTGGCGGCGTACTCCTCAAAAATACGCCCAACTATAATTTGTTTTATTCAGGATTGTATTTATTTAAGGTTTCACCAGGTTTGGGGGGTTCAGACAAGGGACATTAATGGAAAAAGCCAAAAATATGTTTATATACCTGGTTCAGATTAGTTGTTGGAGTCTTAAATAGAAACGAATAATGGTGGAGTGGTAGTCCCTTTCTTAACACTTGGAAGCGGAAGTTGCCTTTCTTCGAAGTAAGAGTAAAGAGATCACCTTTCCCACCAAAGTCTGAGTAAACACAATAAAGTCTTCAGTAAAGTACGAAAGTTTAGACGTCGAGGAGATTATAAGTTATAGAAAATAAAATTTTTCGCGCTTTTTCATCGAGGCGAGGAGAGAGCCAAGGAGAAGTTTTAATAGTTGTTTAAGTGTTGCGGTCAAAATTACTATAATAGCCTTGACTTAATTTGGTCTGTTGGATTGCGCTGCATAGAGAATCCGAGGTCACGTGATTTAGCCTAGGTTGTACTGGCTTGTCAAGGGTATAGTTTTTTCACCTTTTTTTTCTCTCTCTCTTACTTGCTAACAATGCACTACTATGTATAGCTGAACTTTATACTAGCTAGTTGTTAGTGATGATGTATAAAATTGCTACAATAAAGGAATACTTGTGAATCATAAATACAAACAAACCATGATTGTTGCAAATATAGAAAATCAAAGAGTAGTGGATACAAGATGAGGTGCGGACGGGATCACGCTCTTTAAGGTGATTAGCACTCTTGCAATAAGATCAAGTGCATCTGTTGAACCCAAACGCGTCATCCTCAGGATATATTAGTCCAATCTTAGCACTATAACGCATAAATCTGCTGAATGCACATATCTAGCAAGAGCAAGGAAAATAAATAAAATTGGATTAACCAAAATGTTGGTGGCTTACGTGCAAACCGAGCCGACCTGTGCATGTGTTTAATGCACGATGTGCTTGCATGTGCATTAAGGTTTTTTCCGGAACTAGGCTACTGATTTCCATCGAGCTCTCTTTGGGCCTCTAAATGGGCTTCTAGGCACATGAGGGCTACCCACTTATCTTTCACATGTTCTTGAGCCAAATTGGATTCACTTATGAGCCACACTCAAGTTCCATACTGATTCAATGTGGGCGTATTCCCATTCCACAAGACACTTTTTTTTTGGTAGCATTCCATAAGACACACACAAGCAACTAAGCTCTTAGGTTCACAAGTAAAGGGGGGTTTTTTGGGGTAAAATACTTCAACATTGGTAAATGTATTCGACATCCTTTGTATTCTACAGACTTGGGCAAAAGTATATTGCAGTGCCTTTATCATCTCCTAAAATGTTAACTGCTTGATTAGTTTATAGGTAGCTATCAAGTTAGATAAGTGTAAGCAAAAATAATTGGGAGATAAAAAGTGAATAAAAGTAAAAGTTAAAGTTCTCTTATATTACTATAGATCAAAGATATATAGATGTACAAAAAAATTGATCAACCTATATATACGTGTATTTTTGTCTTTCTGCCACGGATATATATTTTAATTTTTTTTTCTATAATTATTAAGGGGTAGAAATATCAACATATGATTTTTCTTTTTCTTTTTTTTTGGTTAGAAATATCCATGCATATATGATAGATTTAGTAGCTAGTTACCCAAGGACCATGTTAGGATCTTCTTCAATATAAGAAGCCTCCATGCCTTTCAATTTTCACCAAATCTGCATAGCTAGCTTGTGCCTTTATCCTAGTATATTGTAAGAAGATCCAATTGGATTGATTTACGTCTCTCAAGTCTTTGTTAATAAAAATCTGGATTTCTCTCCAAGTCTTTGTTAATTTAATAAAAATCTAGCATTTTCTGCAAAGGAGACAAAGTTCGCTAGAAGAAAGAAAAACAAGGATAGAAATTTGTGCATATAGAATTCACATTCCTATCTTGTAGACTCTTAAAAAACTCACTACAAAAATGCGGAGCATTAGGGGCGTGTGAGACATGGAAAATCAATTTAATGACTTCCTAATCATCACATAGGATTGGTTAAAAACAAAGAGTCGCCACCATTCTGTTTAGGTGTGAATGGACACCAAAACCTCAAATAAGCACAAAAAGGCAAATTTAGGGTAAATATAACCCTAAAAACAAAACAACCAGAGATGGGTAAGGGGATTAGGTTATGAAAAGGGGAAGGTGTTAGGCACCCCTATTCATCCACACAAGGTGGTTACCAGGTATTATTCATGTTTTTCAAAGGAAAAAGGGCTTGCTAATCAAAACAAAAATAAAGAAAATAAAAGAATGTATGGCTTTTTCCATGTGAATGATCCAATTAATTCTGGATCCTTCTTATGAAAACAAGAGCCATTTATTTGGGCTTCATGATTGACTGAAATCAAAATAAAGAAAACAAATCTAAAGTGAAAACTTCAAAAATCTGGCTTCAAGTTAAATTCTGAAATCTAGAAAAAAATATGATTTTTATAAAATATTGCAAAATTGAACTTGAATAGTCCAGGACATAGATATAGCCCATATTTCACATTAAATCAAGAAATCAAAACCAAAAATACCCACGTTGATGAAGAACATCAAAAGGGGAGAACTTAGATCGTAGAGTCTTCTCTCAAAAATGAAAAATGACTCAAAAACCACATCATGAAACCCTAGAAGTTACTTTCAGGCTTCTGAATCCAGATCTATCATATAGATCATGATAGATCCAGGATCTTAGCCTAATATCACAAAAATCACGAAAACAATGCTGTAGGTGCAAAGGTGTGAAAAATCCAAATTTTAGAAAAAAAGTGGGGATCTCATGCTATAAACATCACGGATTCATATGATTCATTCAGATTCAACATGAAACCATTAAAACATAAACAGGATATTCAAAGCAGCCATATCTCACAGATTAGAGCACATGGGGATCTATCCTACGGATCCACCCGTTCTCTTTTCCCCTAACTCTCTCTTCACGTTTTACGGCTAGAGAGGATTCTTGAGGTACTTGGAGATAGGTTTGGTGATACAAACACAATCAAAGGCCTTATTCTAAAAGAAAAGAGAAAAACAGATTATGGGGTTCTATTCTAAGGATCCACCTGTCCTCCTTTTCCTTAGCTCTCTCTTCACGTTTTACGGCTAGAGAGGATTCTTGAGGTAATTAGAGACAGGTTTGGGAATACAGGTATAAGAAGGCCTTATTATACAGCAATGGAGAAGATTAGATTATTTCTAGAATTGAGAACAGAAAATAAAAGGGAAAAGAGACTTACCTGGATTGAGCAAGCAGAGTAGCAGGGATTCCTCTCTTCACTTGGAGTTCTTCAGACTTCAAATTAATGGGCCTTTTGCTTGAGGAGAGGCCCTCTATTTATAGGCAAACCCAGGGGCATGGTTGGTCCAGGGTTTGGCAAGATAGAGTTTCAGATTGAATTAAAAATAAGGATAATGCCAATCCTTTGCCAAAGAGGATAACAAGAGATTTCGAAGGGATAAATAAGAGAATTCGAATCTCTTAGAGAGATTTAGATGCAGATAAGGCTCCAAAATCGAAAAAGGTAAAATTCACACAAAACTCCCGTGCCCGTGTATTCATTACGGACGCGTGACGCCCGTAGAGTTAATACGGGCATTGCATGCCCGTAAATTAATTGCGGGCGCGACCAACCCACAAACAAAATACGGGCACTGCATGCCTGATGAAATTTTATGCATTTTTGACTTGTTTCAAATCCCAATTACATGTTTTCAATTATTTTCTCATTTTGTAATGCAATTTTAGGTGTCTACAACTACCCCCTTTTTCCTAGTAATTGGAACCAATTACGAGAAGAGAGTAAAAAGACCCACAAATTGCACTTTTTGAGATTTTGTCTAACTAATTGCAATTTGCAAGGATTAAAAGGATGATTTTTTTTAAAAAAAAGAATTTGTGCGGAGGATTTGCTAAAAAGTCCCTAACCTTAAGGGGCAAATCCTTCTCTTTAGTCTCACTGAGCACTCGTGGCTATGAAGTGAGATTTGAGACAAATTTTAAAACAAAAGTGGGTAAAGTGGCAATCCTTGCAATTTACAATCAATATAGACATTAATCTTCTGAAAAGTGTGGAGAAAATGATGAAAAATATAAATTTTCTGGGTGGCCTGTAGTTGTATCACAATGAACAACAAAGAACAGACACAACTCAAAATTTCACATTTGAAAGACATCTCATTAATTGAACTTGCTTTGGTCAAACAAAAAAATGATAAAAACATTGATTCGAAGATAGCCAATGAAACCCCTGCTTGAAGTCTGATGGGTTGGCGTCTCTTCCTTATCTCAGATTTCTTGGAGCTCTCGTGGTTATGAAAAGAAATCTGAAACAAGCAAATTTTGAAAAGAAGGTGGATTTTAAATTGACCTCTGCAAACTCAATTGCTTTTGATGTTTTTCACTTTTCAACTCAACAATAAGGAAGGAAATATTTTATTGAATTTTCCTGATTGGTTTTCTTATTTGATATACTTGAGTGCCATTTGATGCCCGAACCTGTGCTTGAATATTCTGCAACTTGCTTTTACTTCTTTATCTTCTTGCTCTCTCAATAACGATGTATGTGCCCTAACTGCCCATAACCTGTCTTCATGCTTTTTAATTGCCCAAGTGAATGCCCTCTTCTTGATTGATGGATTTGAGAATCATAATCTGATAATCTAATCTCATGCCCTTACTACCCATGATCTCTTCTTCATTCCTTCTTACTGCCCCGATAAAATCCTTCTTCATGATTGAAGAATTGAGAACCCTTGTTTAACGAAGAAAACATGCCACTACTTCGAAGCCTTTTCTTTTTCTTTTTTTTTTCAAATCCGAAGACTAAAGCTTGACTGCTTCTTCCAGATGTTGTAATTCATTCCGAAGAAAACCCAGAGGGAAAGACACTAAGCATGCCCCGGTTTTGATTTCTTGAAGAAGTATTTGCCCCTCAGCAAAGATGATCCTCTTTTTTCCTTTTTCTCTTTTTTCTCTTTTTTTTCTTTTTCTCCCTATTTTTTTTCTTTAACCTTTGCCAAAAAGAAACCCTAATAGAAGAATGCAAATGCAAAAATAAGAAAATATGTTTTATACTAGTGGCCTCAGAATTCTCTAATGCTTGCAAAACCAATGTTTTATGAAAAGACATAGATACTCATCATAGGCCAAAAATATAGTTTTTTGCTTTTTATGCCCTTTTTTTTTTTGAAAAAAATGATCCAATCACGTATTAGCATATAGTCCAAAAAAATTAAAATCAAGTTGAATAATGAGAAGATTATTTCAGAAAATGAAGAAAGACCAAAATAAGCCTTCAGAACCTTTAGAATCAGTCCCATGACCATCGGCTTGTCAATTGATGCTCCAAATATGACGACTCTTTCAATCTGACTATTTTGCCCCAGTCTAGAAAGACATTTTCCTTCATCCAATTGAAGGGCAATTGTTTCTCCATTGTATCCATGATATGAGAATTTATGACTTCAACTTCAGCAATAATTTCCTAATAGCAATTTTGATGGCCATCAACTTGTTCATAGATGCTTCATACCATAGTTCTGATTATGTTGCTTTGGTCTTGAAAAGAGAATTTTCCTCGATCACCTGATGAGTGACTGTATCTCAAAATAACCTCCAATATGAGGACTTCATCTGGATCTATGCCAATTTTGGACTTTCCTCTCTGACGATTTCCTTCTTGTAGATAGCTGATTATTTTCCATGTAGCGCCCTTCTGGGTTTTCACTACATTTCCTTCATTTTTTCCTTTTTTTTTATATCCTTCATCACCAACAACTATGTAGTCAAAGCTGCCTTAATTCAAAATTTCTTAATTAAAGAGGACTTATGAATGGGACGAAACGAAGGCTTAGTGTTAGTTTAGAAATAAAAGGAATAAAAGGCTCAAATACCATATGATCAAATGGGTTAACTGAAATTGTAATTTTTAAGGCATTTCTTCCCTTGGAATGAATACAAAATTGCCCCCGGTAATTAAGTTCTTCCCCCACTTTCATTTATTCATTTGAAACTTATTCTCTAGTATTGAACTTCTTTTTCCATTCTTCTTTTCACAATTTTGAAGACATTCTCCAAATATCCCATAGCATTTGATGATTTCTTTTTCTTCCTTCTTCCTTTTTCTTTTTCCTTCTTTTTTTCTTCTTTTTTTTTCATTTCTTTGCCCCCTTTTCTGAAAACATCTTCGAAATCCCTTTTGAACTCCAACAATTGTCCCTTCATTCCTTTTTTTTTTTTGTTTATGCCAGTGTGGGGTTACAATTCTCAGTTTAGGTTACTTGAAAAAAGTTTATCAAGCTCAAAGGGTCTAACTAGGGATTTCAAAAATTTTGGGGATATAAGAAAGAAAGGCCTCTTATCATTTTAAGAAAAAATTGAATTTTCAGACTTGATAAAGTTGTACTACATGACTAGTTCAGGAAATTGTTCTTCTTTTCTTTTTTTCTTTTTCACCTTCTATCAAGATAAAAGCCTCTTCAAATAGAACCTCTGTTATAAGCAAGTTCTTCACCTTTTGATCACGCTTATGAATTTGGATTCTTTCCATCAAATGATGCCCAATTCTATTTCCAACGAAAAGGTCAAATCTTCTCCCATATTTTCAAGTGCAAAGCCCCAAAATTTCTTCAACCAATATTATCAACTTCCCTTTGAACGAATCAACAAGTGATGCGATCCTTTCTGTATTTTAATGAAGAAACTTCAAATCTTCTTCTATCTTTTCTGTTGAAGACTATGGGTCATCTTTGGTTCCAAAGGCCATAAAATTGGTCACTTCATAATTTTGCAGAATATTCTTTTCATGACACTTAAAAGGATTTGAATTTTCATATAAAATGTCTTTTTCTTCGATTTTGGTCTCAAAATTGAGCCCAATGTCAAAGTCATATTCAACTTAATAAAATTCAATAGGAGATATGACTCATAAGTAAAACAGGACCTTGTTGAAAACCTTTTTTTTTTTAGAAAAATGTTAAAGGGAAAATCTTTTTTTTTATTTTTTTACAAAAATCATAAAGGAAAATTTCTTTTCTTTTCTTTTTTTTTGAAAGAGCCTTTATTGAAATCACTTCCTGAGAACAAGGCTCCTTAGAGTCCTCAGGAAATGTGCATTCTTTTTATGAGGGTTTCTTTTCAGAGAATGTGGGAATTCGAAAATTGCCCCCATTCTCAAAGACAAAAGCTGACTTTTCTTTCTTTTTCAGAAAATTTCTTTCTCCTAGTGAATGAGGCAAGTTTCTCTTTTCATGATTTGGGATGATCTCCTTTGCTCTTAGATGAGGTGTCATCACATTTTCGGGAATTTGGATAGCTACCCAATCAATGAAGGGAGGTTCAACCTTGGCTTCATTCTCTTCTTTCATTGCCCCTTCCTTCTTTTCTTGGCATCCTTCTTTCACCTTTGTCTCATTTTCATCGGCTTGTTCATGTAGCTTACACTGCTTTGATGCTTCTGTCTACCACCTTTTTGCCTTTTCACCCATCATTTCATTTCCTTCCAATCTTAGCTTTTCTTCTTCTTCTTCCTTCCTTTCCTTGATATTAATATCTCCCCCTGTGTGAGTCTCCTTCTCCACATGACCCCATTCATCTTCTTTTTCAAAATAAACCCGGACTGTGGTACCAACTGGAGCAATAAGTTGAGAAGGGTCAAATCTTTTTTTCACTAAAAAAATTGACCCTATTGCAGTTGAGCTACCTGCCCCATTGTTATCGGTAGGTGAGATGGGTGTAACTAAATTGAATGATAAGGAATTATTATCTAATAAATCCTGGATTGCATGCTTTAGGGCCAAGCAACGATCAGTGGTATGCCCTGGAGTGCTCATATGATACTCATAGATTGCAGATGAATCATAACCCTTCCCCTTACTTGCATGAGGATTTGGCAACTTCAAAGCCACATAACCCTTTCTGAAGTAAGGTAGGCAAAAGTTCAGATGGTCTCATAGGCAGTTTAGAAAATTCCCTTCTCTTCCTTACTTTTGTTTCCTCCTTCACAGGCTGTGCAGAAGGGACATTAATTTAGATAGGCAGTAAAAGAACTTGATGGGTTGGATTGATAGAAGGTGGATGGACATTGATTTGAAAGGGTTCCCTAGGAAGTTGCACCATATTCACTTCTGCTTCTCTCTTTTCTTCATTCTTTCTTCTTCCATTACCATTCTCCTTTTTCTGTGTAGAGAAAGTGGTGGAAGCTTCCTGGTTCAACACTGCAAAGTAATCAGCTATTTTCCCAGACTTGATCCCATCTTCAATTCTGTCTGCCACTTGCACCAGGGCAGCAAAGTTGGTGGTAGTTTGACCCACCAAGTGGAGATCATTTCTAGCTCCAGCATAGGTGGCCTAACCTGAAAGGCAGTCTCCCTCCATCTTTTGGCATATTGCCTTATAGATTCGTCCTTACTTTTGCTCATCCTCATCATGTCGTACCTATCTGGAACGAT
The DNA here is from genome assembly GCA_947561395.2 of Buxus sempervirens. Classification (NCBI taxonomy): domain Eukaryota; kingdom Viridiplantae; phylum Streptophyta; class Magnoliopsida; order Buxales; family Buxaceae; genus Buxus; species Buxus sempervirens. Next base: position 21,527,984 of record OX387192.1, on the reverse strand, counting down.
CTCCGAGTTGAACTTGTACTGGGCTAAGAAGTCATCTGCTAGGTCCTTCCATCTTCTGATCCTTCCATGATCTAAGGTGGCAAACCACCTCAAAGCAGTTCCAGTCAGCTCCTTTGGAAGAGCTGAATCAGTATGCCATCATCTCGACCGAACTGGCATAAGGCCCCGCAGTACAACTTCAAGTGGCTCATGGGGCAACCAGTGCCATCGTATTTGTCCAGGTCTGAGCACTTGAACTTGGTCGGTAGGTTAACATCTGGGTATAGGCACAAATCTTCAAAGTTGGTGCCCCCAAAGTTATTTACCCCTTTCACCTCCCTCAGTTCATCCTGGATCATCTCCAGTCTGTGCATGAATTTCTTTTCAATCTCATCCCTTATTCTCTCTTTTTCCTTCATTTTCTCAAACTCAACTGTCTCCTCCCTGATCAGTATAGGTTCCGGGGTGGGTTCAGAAATGGGTTCAGGAATAGGTTGAACTGGAGGTGGAATATTGATTTGAGGTTGAGGTGCTTGGTTGGAAGTGGAGGCTTGGTTCTGGGCTTGGACTTGCTGGGCCTGCCACTTGCTCTTGCAGCAGGGCAATGTCTTAACTAGGACCATCGGCTTCATTCTCAGCGGGATTCATGGTGTGAGCTTTTGATCTGGTCACAAGAGCTATGGTTGCAAATATCTTGATACTTGGAAAAAGAAAAATAAAGAAAGATATCAGCACCAATTTAATCTCATTCACATACCTATGAATGCATATATGCAAGTTAGGTAAACATGAGTTTGGATTTCTTCCCCCTTTTTTTATCTCATTTTTTTTTTTTGAGTTGTTGGAATATTCTAGGGCTTTCAACATATCCCACAAGGTATGAAATGATTGGTACGAAAAAGACCAACCAAAGAGTTGTTGGAATATTTTAGGGCTTCCAACAGGTCCTACAAAGAATGAGAAATGTCTAAAATTCAGAGGCTTTTAGACGGCCCAAAAAGATTGATGTTTGAAATTCAGAGGCTTTCAAATGGCCCAAAAAGATTGTGTCTAAAATTCATAGGCTTTTAGACGACCCAAAGAGATGGATGTTTGAAATTCAAAGGCTTTCAAATGGCCCAAAAGGATATGTGTCTATAATTCAGAGGCTTATAGACAGCCCAAAGAAATGATTTGTCTAAAATTCAGAGACTTTTAGACGGCTCAAAGAATATGTGTCTATAATTCAAAGGCTTATAGACGGCCCAAAGAAATGATTTGTCTAAAATTCAAAGGCTTTTAGACAGTGCAAAAAAAGGTTGTGTCTAAAATTCAAAGGCTTTTAAACGGCTCAAAGAATATGTGTCTATAATTCAGAGGCTTATAGACGGCCCAAAGAATATGTGTCTATAATTCAAAGGCTTATAGACGGCCCAAGCAAAGGTTGTGTCTAAAATTCAGAGGCTTTTAGACGGCCCAAAGGATATATGTCTATAATTCAGAGGCTTATAGACGGCCCAAAGAAATGATTTGTCTAAAATTCAGAGGCTTTTAGACGGCCCAAAGAAATGATTTATCTAAAATTCAAAGGCTTTTAAACGGCCCAAAGAAATGATTTGTCTAAAATTCAGAGGCTTTTAGACAGCCTAGAGAAATGATTTGTCTAAAATTCAGAGGCTTTTAGATGGCCCAAAGAATATGTGTCTATAATTCAGAGGCTTATAGACGGCCCAAAGAAATGATTTATCTAAAATTCAAAGGCTTTTAGACGGCCCAAAAAAAGCTTGTGTCTAAAATTCAAAGGCTTTTAGACGGCTAAAAGAATATGTGTCTATAATTCAGAGGCTTATAGACGACCCAAAGAATATGTGTCTATAATTCAGAGGCTTATAGACGGCCCAAGCAAAGGTTGTGTCTAAAATTCAGAGGCTTTTATACGGCCCAAAGAAATGATTTGTCTAAAATTCAAAAGCTTTTAGACGGCCTAGAGAAATGATTTGTCTAAAATTCAGAGGCTTTTAGACGGCCCAGAGAAATGATTTGTCTAAAATTCAAAGGCTTTAAGATGGTCCAAAAAGGATATGTGTCTATAATTCAGAGGCTTATAGACGGCCCAAAGAAATAATTTGTCTAAAATTCAGAGGCTTTTAGATTGCCCAAAAAGTTTGTATCTAAAATTCAGAGGCCTTTACATGGCCCAAAGGATATGTGTCTATAATTCAAAGGCTTATAGACGGCCCAAAGAAATGATTTGTCTAAAATTCATAGGCTTTTAGATGGCCCAAAAAGGTTGTGTCTAAAATTCAGAGGCTTTTAGACGGCCCAAAGGATATGTGTCTATAATTCAGAGGCTTATAGACGGCCCAAAGAAATAATTTGTCTAAAATTCAAAGGCTTTTAGACGGCCCAAAGAAATGATTTGTCTAAAATTTAGAGACTTTTAGACAGCCCAAAGAAATGATTTGTCTAAAATTCAGAGGCTTCTAGACTGCCCAAAAAAATGATATGTCTTAAATTCAGAGGCTTTTAGACGGCCCATAGAAATGTGTCTATAATTCAGAGGCTTATAGACGGCCCAAAAGGATGTGTCTATAACTCAGAGGCTTATAGACGGCCCAAAGAAATGTGTCTATAATTTAGAGGCTTATAGGCGGCCCAAAGAAATATGTCTATAATTCAAAGGCTTATAGACGGCCCAAAGAAATGATTTGTCTAAAATTCAGAGGCTTTTAGACGGCCCAGGGATATTTTGAAAAAGGTCTGAAATTCAAAGGCTTTCAGAGGCCCAAAGATATTTTGAAAAAGGTATGAAATTCAAAGGCTTTCAGAGGCCCAAGGATAAAGTTTGAAATTCAAAGGCTTTCAAAGGTCCAAGGGTAAAGTCTGAAATTCAAAGGCTTTCAGAGGCTGAATGATAAAGTTTGAAATTCAAAGGCTTTCAGAGGCCCTAGGATATTTTGAAAAAGGTTTGAAATTCAAAGGCTTTCAGAGGCCCAATGATTTTTGAAAAGGTCTGAAATTCAAAGGCTTTCAGAGGCCTAGGGATATTTCTGAAATTCAAAGGCTTTCAGAGGCCCAATGATTTTTGAAAAGGTCTGAAATTCAAAGGCTTTCAGAGGCCTAGGGATATTTCTGAAATTCAAAGGCTTTCAGAGGCCCAAGGATATTTTGAAACAGGTCTGAAATTCAACTTTCAGAGGCCCAATGATTTTTTAAAAAGGTCTGAAATTCAAAGGCTTTCAAAGGCCCAGGGGTATTTTTGAAAAAGATCTAAAATTCAAAGGCTTTCAGAGGCCCAATGATTTTTTAGAAAGGTCTTAAATTCAAAGGCTTTCAGAGGCCGTATTTTTGAAAAAGATTTGAAATTCAAAGGTTATCAGAGGCCCAAAGATATTTTTAAAAAAGATCTGAAATTCAAAGGCTTTCAGAGGCCCAGGATTTTTTGAAAAATGTCTGAAATTCAAAGGCTTTCAGAGGCCCAAGGATTTTTTTTTTTTTTTTAAGAAATTTTGTTTCACATTTTTATTTTATTTTGTTTTTTTTTCTTTTGAAACATTTTATTCAAACTCATTATCATCACTTAAAGGTTAAAGGAACAAGATTTGGTGGAAAAAACTGCTAAAATTGAATTTTCCATAAAAACTATATATACAGTACGGTCTGGCCTTGCCTACACTTGAATTGTGAGCAAGGGTGCCCGTACTTAAATTACGAGCAAGGGTGCCCGCATTTAAATTGGGGGCAAAGGTTGCCCGTATAGTAAATACGATTTTCGGAGTTTTATTTCATTTTTTACATGGTTTGATCACTTTGATTGCTCATTCAAACATACGGTTCACCCTTGCAAGGCTTCTAAACTGTCCCAAAGTGGACTTTGACCGTACTTGCAAAAATGCATGCTTAGGAGGGTACATGTTCCCTCCAAAATTGACACCATATTCAGGGATTTGGTACCCTTTGGTTGCCTCTTGTATGACCATTGGGTAGGATTAATTCTGAACAGAGTTAAAAACTCTTCTATGGGCTACACCAATCTTAAAATACAGACCTCATTGGGAACAGTTTTATCCCAAACATATGAACACCATGACACTTACTTGACATGAAAGGAGTGCTGAAATTAAGGTTACCTTGTTTACATTCAATATGGCATCCACATTATTCCTTGGCTTATGAACCATGCAAACAGCCTTCCCACAATTACAAACCCATATCCCCACGTAATTGTGTACTTTAGCTAAAAACGTGTATCTCCACCTTCAAGCGTAGGGGTTTTGGGTTTTGGCTTAATGGCAACTTAGAACTCAAGCTTAATGATGACCAGAATTGAATCACAAATCCACGTTATCATCACAGCATAGGCCCAAAGTTCTAAGGTGAATGTTTTCACTTTCGCTTTCCGAAGTATCAACCTCGTTGCGCCAAGCTACACACATTCGGGTTCAACTTCCCATAGTTTATGGGTAGGCTGTATAAAAAAAATAAAATGTGCACAATGCATATGTAAAATTTGGGTACATTCACAACGTCCCAAACCCTTGCCACTCTTTTTGTAGCCATGCATATACCAACCAGGGCATAATAGGAAAGCATATTTAAAGTAAACAAGTAAACAAAGCAATCCTATAGCAGCTAAACATGCTCACAAAAATCACCCCAAACATGCAAAAATATGCTCATGTTATACAACCAAAATACATCATGGAGAACACGCTGAAAATTAAAGCATGCTATTATTAAAATACAGCAAGAAATAAGCATGGTTTTGCAAAACGAACCCCCCACGCATGTTTCTAGAAACAATCCTATAAATCAGAATTAAGTATGTTTCTACCCCCATGAACTTTTAAGCAATAATTCAGATTTAAAACATACCAAACATGCTTAAGAACACAAAATAGCAAACAAAACCATAATTCAGATTTAAAACATATCAAATATGCATGCTTAAAAACACAAAATATCAAGCAAAACAAAAACATCAAAAACATGAACAAATACACCAAAAGGCTGAAATCCACAAGTCCCCAGCAGAGTCGCCAGTTGTGAGACATGGAAAATCAATTTAATGACTTCCTAATCATCACACAGGATTGATTAAAAAAAAGAGTCACCACCATTATGTTTAGGTGTGAATGGACACCAAAATCTCAAATAAGCACAAAAAGGCAAATTTAGGGTAAAAATAACCCTAAAAACAAAACAACCAGATATGGGTAAGGGGATTAGGTTATGAACAGGGGAAGGTGTTAGGCACCCATATTCATCTACACAAGGTGGTTGCCAGGTATTGTTCATGTTTTTCAAAGGAAAAAGGGCTTGCTAATCAAAACAAAACTAAAAGAAAATAAAAGAATGTATGGCTTTTTTCCATGTGAATGATCCAATTAATTTTGAATCCTTCTTATGAAAACAAGAGCCATTTATTTGGGCTTCTTGATTGATTGAAATCAAAATAAAGAAAACAAATCTAAAGTGAAAACTTCAAAAATCTGGCGTCAAGTTAAATTCTGAAATCTAGAAAAAATATGATTTTTATAAAATATTGCAGAATTGAACTTGAACAGTCCAGGACATAGATATAGCCCATATTTCACATTAAATCAAGAAATCAAAACCAAAAATACCCACATTGATGAAGAACATCAAAAGGGGAAAATTTAGACCGTAGGGTCTACTCTCAAAAATGACTCAAAAACCACATCATGAAACCCTAGAAGTTACTTTCAGGCTTCTGAATCCAGATCTATCATATAGATCATGATAGATCCAGGATCTTAGCCTAATATCACAAAAATCACGAAAACAGTGTTGTAGGTGAAAAGATGTGAAAAATCCAAATTTTAGAAAAAAGTGGGGATCTCATGCTATAAACATCATGGATTCATATGATTCATTCAAATTCAACATGAAACCATTAAAACATGAATAGTATATTCAAAGCAGCCATATCTCACAGATTAGAGTACATGGGGGTCTACCCTAAGGATCCACCCGTTCTCTTTTCCCCTAGCTCTAGCTTCACGTTTTACGGCTAGAGAGGATTCTTGAGGTACTTGGAGATAGGTTTGGTGATACAAACACAATCAGAGGCCTTATTCTAAAAGAAAAGAGAAAAACAGATTATGGGGTTCTATTCTAAGGATCCACCTGTTCCCCTTTCCCCTAGCTCTCTCTTCACGTTTTACGGCTAGAGAGGATTCTTGAGGTACTTAGAGACAGGTTTGGGAATACAAGTATAAGAAGGCCTTATTATACAGCAATGGAGAAGATTAGATTATTTCTAGAATTGATGACAGAAAATAAAAGGGACTTACCTGGATTGAGCAAGCAGAGCAGCAGGGATTCCTCTCTTCACTTGGAGTTCTTCAGACTTCAAATTAATGGGCCTTTTGCTTGAGGAGAGGCCCTCTATTTATAGGCAAATCCAGGGGCATGGTTGGTCCAGGGTTTGACAAGATAGAGTTTCAAATTGAATTAAAAACAAGGATAATGCCAATCCTTTGCCAAAGAGGATAACAAGAGATTTCGAAGAGATAAATAAGAGAATTCTAATCTCTTAGAGAGATTTAGATGCAGATAAGGCTCCAAAATCGAAAAAGGTAAAATTTGCACAAAATTCCCGTGCCCGTATATTCATTACGGGCGCGTGACGCCCGTAGAGTTAATACGGGCATTGCATGCCCGTAAATTAATTGCAGGCATGACCAGCCCGCAAACAAAATACGGGCACTGCATGCCTGATGAAATTTTATGCATTTTTGAGCTGTTTCAAATCCCAATTACATGTTTTCAATTATTTTCTCATTTTGTAATGCAATTTGGGGTGTCTACAGGGTGACGCTTTAGAGGCAGTAAACATTTACTGCCTCTAAAACTTAAAAAGGATATATATATTAAGAGTCTACAAGATAACAGCAAAATCATTTACCCCTTAAAAGACATAAAACAAGAAAACTCACTATAGTAATATAGTGTTTAAATTTAAAAAAGAAAAAAGAAAAATTCAAATGAAGCACTTCATAAAACAATAATATAGAATTCGCAAGAATCCTTTACCGCTTAAATACAATAGAAAAGGACAAATAGGTAATGCAAGGAAAAGTAACGTACTTAGTTAAGCATGAGAGAGGATGATCAAGAGCAAAGCAAAATGAAGAGACACTTGAGTATTCTTCTCATACTGCCAGACAAAACCAGTTGTGAGAATTGAGTCAGTGGACAAAATAAAAAATTTCAGAGGAGGCATAAGGGCCGGCATGAAGTATCATTAAGAGGTCAGATGGGCCGGCATAAACTGCCCCCTCACCTCTATATAGCTCCACCCATGTTAGGATCTGCTTCTATATATATAACAGGGCTTGAGAGAGAGAGAGAGAGAGAGAATCAACAGATCGACCCTGTAAACAAGTCACCATGAATGGCCCTGAAAGCTATCGCATGAATGGTGGAGATGGTCCTTACAGTTATGCCAAAAACTCTTCCCGACAGGGAATTTTTATGTATGCTTTTGCAAGGAAGATATTATCTTGCCCTTAATTATTGTCATTAATTAACTTAATTTTGGTGTCCTCTTTGTAGAGAGAAAGAATTGAAAGTGCCAAGGAAATGGTAGCCATCTCAATTGCAGAAAATCTTGATATTAACCATTCTCTTTCAACTCCAAACACTTTCAGAATCACTGATTTTGGTTGTTCAGTTGGACCCAATATTACAGTGCAGAACATAATAGAAACTGTGGAGCTCAAGTTTAAGTCCTTGGGCCTTGTAGACACTAAAATTTTTGTGCCATCAAGTCAAAAGTTGACCAAGTCAAATAATTGACTTTGGTAAATAAGATCAGATCCAAGACCAAGACTTAACCAAATAAATAAGCCAGATTAAACAAAATGATGGTTCGACCCGTAAATTATGAAATACGGGTAAAGATAAGTGTCCTACAAATTCAACCCATTAACTTCAAATGGGCCCCACAAAGCAAGACATGGATGATATTTGTGATGATCCAAAAAGGGAAAGTCACAACCCCACAAATGGCATAGAATATTAAGAAATAATTTAATATTCAAATAAATGCCAAAATCAAATCAAAGAGATTTCTCAGTATGGTATGCTCAATTAAATTCAAATTGCTACCAAATGAGACGCACTCTCAAAAGGAAATTCTCAATCAAAGAATATCCTCATATTAAGGCAAGTGCTCATACCCTTTGCCTATAAATAGAAGACCTCAATGAGAAGAAAGGACAACTTTTTCAAGCTCTAGAAGACTTGCCTAAAGCTTGGGAAAACTCTGCAGAAATCAAAAGGCGAATTCAAGCTATAGAAGTTCTACCTAAAGCTTGGAGAAACTCTACAGAAAATCAAAGGCTTGAAGAAATTCATTCAAGTCTACATCAAATCCATATTGTTTTCTCTTTCTCTTACCCATACTTCGAGAAAAGAGAAGACAAATCAAAACCACAAAAAGAGAAGATCATTCTACAACTACATTTGGTTCGAGATCAAGCCCTGCAGCCCCCGAATCAAAGATTGAAGTTTGGTTCGAGACTCAAGCCCTGCAGCCCCCGAATCGAAGATCAAAGTTTGGTTCGAGATCAAGCTCTTTCAGCCCTCGAATTGAATATTGAAGTTTGTTCAAGATCAAGCTCGTGTAGCCCTTGGATCAAAGACCCATTCAAGAGATCGAATCAAAGGAGAATCACAAAGATTGTAACCCATTTCTTCCTTTCAAATACAAATTGTTATTTGTTACATTTTTCTTGTCTTTTGTTTTAGACACAAAAATTTGTGCTAACAGGCCTATCTTCAGACATTCCTGAATTCCAAGTGTTTTTTAATGACCATTCCTCGAATGATTTCAATACCCTCTTTGCTTCCATCCCTCCCGAAAGGCGATACCATGCCGCCGGAGTACCGGGTTCCTTCCATGGCCGGTTGTTCCCCAAGGCCTCACTTCATATCATAAACTCCTCCTTTGCACTTCACTGGCTCTCTCAGGTGCCTAAAGAAGTAACCGACGTGAACGCTCCTGCATGGAATAATGGCAGAATTCATTACACCGACGCAAGACGTGAAGTTGGAGAGGCTTATTCAGCTCAATTCGCTAGGGACATGGAGACATTTCTCCGGGCTCTTGCCGACGAACTTGTGGCCGGCGGTCTGATGGTGCTTCTCACTCAGGGTCGTCAAGATGGGACCCATCCAACAGAGAATCTTCTTGCGCCTTTCTTACTTCCTTTAGAATCTTGCTTGATGGATATGGCTAAAGAGGTAAGTTTCATCGAATTTGAGACATCTTCTTCATTCATGGATAGTTAGTTTCGTCAGATGGACATCAATTATTTTAACAACGTTGACCGATTTCTCCTGTGACAAAAGAGACGAGAAAAACATGTAACATGGGGTTGAAACTTCAAATCTTATGCTGTTTTACCGCAATGATTTCTGCTATGGGTGTGATAGTAGGGCTGGCAATGCGTCAGATATATATCCGAATTCGATCCGAATCCGATCCGAAATTGGCGAATGCAATCTGAAATCTAATATTTGTGGTTCGAATACGGATCTGAAATCTAAGATCCGAAAAAATTTGGATTCAAATACGAATATACATATATCCGATCCAAATAAGATCCGACCAAAATCATATATATCCTATACATAAACCCAGAGCAGACATTGGTTAGATTGTAGACCATTTATAAACTACGGTTGAACTATCATAACTAAAACCAAAAACCTTTAGAGAATGATTTGCCCTAAATCTAAACTTTCTCTCCTCTTTGTCGCTGCCACCCTTCGGTGATTGGTACCTACAAACCCACTTAAAGAACCAATTCCAAAACCCCCCTATTTTGCTCTAAAATTCCATTGTCCAGAACATGCCGGTCGTTCTAAGTTCTGGGGTACGATTTTTTTTGCCAGTCGCTCAATATCCACTATTGCGTGGTGCTTCAAATTTGAAGTTCAACCCCATTTCTCATTTAAATCCCTCTCTGAGTAGGGCTGGTAATGAGTGGGTTATATATCCGAATTCAATCCGAATCCGATCCGAAACCGAAATTGGCGAATTCAAATATAGGATTTAGATCCGTGGTTCGAATACGGATCTAAAATCTAAGATCCAAAAAAATTCGGATTCAAATACGAATATCCATATATCCGATCTATATTCGACCGATTGCCACCCCTATATATGAGTAGGGAAAGCAATGGGTCCGGCCAAGGCATTGGCATAACACAACTTATGTATGCCCAAGCGCAGCCCAGCCCTACATCGGGCCTAGGATTGCTTGTCCAAGCATGGCCTATAAATCCTTATTAAACTCAGGCCTGACCCTTCTTTACTTCTTTTTAATAACAAAAATATATGTTGTTTAATAATAATTGTTTATTTTTGTAATTTTAATAAACTTACTAAATCATCTAAATATATACATACACACTAATTTAATAAATTGTAAACAATATAAACTACACTTATTATTATATTAACCTTATTATACAATCGTAAAAAATATTAAAACATTATTTCAACAACCTTTTATATAGAATATATATATATATATATATATATAGAAATCTATATAAATAGCATAAAAATATTCTTTAAGTGCCCATGTATAGTATCATGTCTTTGACGTGCGCCACCTCACCTCTCCCCCCATCCCCTTCACTTTGCAAGTATTTTCTATACTAATATATATTATTCTCCTCACCTTTTCCAAAAAAAAATTATTATTATTATAATATTCTTAAACAAGAAACTAGATCTTTAGAGTGGGTCGGGTCGGGCCCTAAATCTCTCAACCGAAGCTCGCCCTTTAATTTATATTACCCTTAATTATGAGGCCTGTCCTTATGGGCTCAAAAGCCTTGCCCAAGGCTGGTCAAATATTGGGTTGGGCCGAGCAAGTCATGCGACGCATTACCACCCTTAATGTGGAGCATCTCATGGTCAATGTTTTCTCATTGTTATAAATTTTCATATGACAACATCCCATGCCCATATCAAAAACCAATGTTGTAAAGCACTGCAAAGATTCCATCCCCTAATTATGAGATACCTTACATAGCAGCATCTCACACCCACAAGAGAAACCAATGCAATAACAAATTGCAGAAGATTTTAACCCATTTGCTACTACCACTAAATTGGTAGGCGGCAAAATGATGACTAGAGACATGGTTCTCTAGTCCCTAGCTCGCTGTCTTTTAATCGTAAGTTAGAGTAATAGAGGATTTGTATTCTTCTTCACTGGAAATAGATTCTTGCCATTTAAAATGAGGGATAGAAATTAAAAAACCAGAAAATATATATATAGAGGAATCTTTAATTTCTTTAATTAGAGATATGAACAATAATATAGGGCCCAATAAAAATGCTATATAACTAATTAAATAGGAGGGTATTGTGTGGCTTGCTTCTTTAATTAATCACTAGAGATACCATGTCCGTTGGGTAATTAGAAAAACAACATTAACGGTGTTTGATGGGCATTATAGAATCTAGATTTTAGTAGAATATAGTTCTGTAATCCCAAAAGGGTATTTGGTTGGGAGTTTGAGGCCGGACTCTACAATCTGATGTTATAATCCAGCTCATAATCATAATCTATCTTAAAGGTGATTATATGGATTATGGGCATTGGTACTTAAATTTCCAAAATCAGTGATTTTAGAGATTAATATATATAACAAATTATTATAATTGCATATTATAATAAATAATAATAGTTTAATCATTATAGTATAATATATTTTGTTATATTATATATTACTCATCATATATAATATAACATACTATTTTATATTATATGTTTAGTAATCTATTATTAAATATACTGAAAATATTTTACATTTTGTATTATTAAATATTATATCATGTATAATACATTATGTATTTAATAATATGTTATTGGATATATTAAAAATATATAATATCATATTGTATTATATTATATTAATATACTAACTATAATATAATTATTATATAATTAATAATATATATACAATAATATAATATGTTGAATATAATTATATATTTAATAATACATTATTAAATATATAATAAAATATAGTGAAAATATTATATTATATTATAATATGTTATTATGTTATAATATAATAAAATTCAATATGTTGAATAATATATTAAAAATATATATTATTTTAAGTAAGATATTAATTTTTCAATATACATTATATTATTGTATATGCAATTTTGAACATAAACACCCCAAATTTAATCTTAATAATCAATGTCACCAAACGAAATTCTAGATTCTAATCGTATAATTAGATTCAGAAATCAATGGCATCCAAACAAGATTATGGATTTTGAAAATCAATTATTATAATCTAGATTATCAAAATCCAAATTATAATCTATAATTCACAATCCATAATACCCACCAAACGCCACGTCTTGCATCGCATGATGAGAAGTGGGGCAATGTTCTCTCATTGTGGAACTTTTTGCATGGGTCACATGAATACTACTTGAACCATGTTCGCACAAAAGTAGGGTTTTTACATTTGGGTTTTGCTAGGCATTTCACCTAGCAATCGAAACTAATTTCGGTGGCACACCAATCAGAAAATCTGAAAACGCAAGACAATGTGATTTTTTTTTTTTTAATTTGGGTGAATTCCAAGTTTTTCACTTATTTAAATTGCAATATAATAATCTTTTAAAAAAAATAGCGTTTTCCCCCATTTTGCTCCATTTCACTGGAAATTTTGCTCATTCTATAATAAAGCGAAATACCCTCATGAAACGTGTAGCAGTGGCTGTCTGCAATGGTGTAGCTAGGATTTTTCATTTAGGGTGGATGGAGTCAATCTTTAAACTAAAATGATCATGATCAAAATAAGCATAGTTGATACAACTAATAATTGATAAAAGTACATACTTGATACAACTAAAAGTTGGGTGGGGGAGAAAGAAACCTACAAGTGCACCGGACGGTTCTTTATGCTCTGAAACCTCTAAATGATTTTCTTATTCATCACCCATTCGATTTTGACTAGGATCGGATGGTAGATAACACCCCACCAAACTCCTATAAGCTTGTTGTTTAATGAGTAGACCACCATTAAGAAATGGCTTAAACTGACCAATTGTGTGAATTGAGATAATAGATGGGCACTTTAAATTTTTTAGAGGGGGCAAATTTTATTTATATAAATATAATTGTGAGGATTTTTTAACCCTAAGCATTTTGTAGCTCTGCCCTAACTGTCTGGAGTGAAATTTTGACGAGATGCCCCAGCGTGCTGCCGAAACTGTAAACATTAGTTTCAAGTGTGCCAACTCAATACATCTCCAAAATATCTTGTGCAAAGGTAAATCTAGTCATGCCTAACTCTGGGTGGAAATGGTCCAAGCTTAATATAAAGAGCCCCCATGCATTCACAAACCCAGCGTTCACCCAAATTTTAGGCTTTAACAGTACTTAAGCCTAAGCTTGGCTCTAAAACGAGGTCAACATAATTTTTCACCTATATTTGAGAGAGATGGATATCTGCTAACCATAAAAAAACCCTCATGCAGGGAATACTGAATGAAGCTAAGGTGGATTCCTTCAATTTACCCATCTACACTGCATCTTGCATGGAGCTACACGAACTGGTGGAAAGAAATGGGTGTTTCAAAATTCAAAGAATGGAGTCATGCACACAAGTTCATTCCAAGGAGAATAACAGTTCACAGTGCCCAGAATGTTAGAGCAGGCATGGAGGGATTGATTGAGAAACACTTTGGAAGTGAGATCATAGACGAGTTGTTTGACCGGTATGCCAAGAAAGTTGAAGAGAGTCCTAACGTACAAGCTGGATGTTATAATCTTCTTCCAAAGGCACTCGTTGTGCTTCTTAAGCGTAAAAGTTACTAGAAAATGACACTTGCCTTCCTGGTGTAATCCTAGGTTTGAGAAGCCCGTTTACCTTCCAGATTAGGTAAATAAGACTGATTTTCTTTTTAAGCTTTTTATTTATGTTGTATTGATAGTGAGGTGATGGAGTGGTCTATGACCCTATATATCTCTATCATGCAGTCTTATTTAAAACTTTTGAAATAAGTTATTTGGTTTTTGAGATTCCAGATGCAAGGGAAAATTTTATGGGGGCTCTCACACAAAAATAAAAAAAAGACAACAAAAAAATGCATGTCTTTCAATTGTTACCCTACTTTGGAATTTTATCTAATAATTTGAAGGGTACCATTTTCATGTTAGTTTCACCCTTATATCTTTTTTCTGATTTCTAATTAATTTTTAGTTGGTTTATATTTTTTTTCTTTCTTTCTTTCTTCCTTGATCTTTTGAATAAGAAATGTTATGACATTAGGCATTATTTGAGAATTTATCATGATATGTTAAGTGAGCTTTAACTGGTATAGTATTTATTTTTCACACATGTTATTTCATTGCTTTAGGCATTAAGAAAATTTTGTATACTATTATAAAGGGAACCGGAAAGATTCGAGCCTAACCCTCTTTGCCCAAAGAGCCGCTCGGAGGAGATTTAAATTATTAGAGTTTATACATTCGGATATTTGAACCCTATGGAAGTTAAAACATTAGGTTGTCTTTCCTATATATATATATTTTTTTATAAACTTTCTTACATAATGCTTTTAGAAAGGTTTGGGTATATGCTTTGAAAACCAAATACTGTATTAAAATTTATTTTATTACTGTTGGTAGCCCTCTTAGGCCTAATTTTTTTATTTTTAAAATTTAATAAGTAAAAATATTTAAAACATTTATATTCACATATATGTTTAAAGATTTTGTCACTTAATTTTCAACAACTTGAACAATAAGACACCCAAAAAGTTATAAAACAATAAGTAATATAAAAATACAATCTTATAATATGCATAAATCATTTATCCTAACTTTGAAATTGAAAACTTAGGGGGTTGGGATTCAATATGCATAGCCGAAGCCGACCCCGTATCTACTGGAGCTTGACGCTGGAAGATCGGCCGGAGCGTCCACCGATCTTTGCCACATGTCCCCTCATTCATCATGCCATTGGATGTGTAATCTAACTCATTAAGGGATACAAACCCAACTCATCAAGGGATACAACCCAATTTATCATAGGATACAACCCAATTCATCATAGGTACAAACTAGTTCATCATATAATACAACTCAACACTCAGCATTGGGTGCAACCCAACTCATCATGGGTAGGGGTGGCAATCGGTCAAATATGCACTACAAAAAATTAGATTTTTTACGGGGTTCATAAGAATGCCGCAAAATCTAAAATAAATGTCGCTATAGCTATTCGCGACGAACATTGCGGTGAACTTACTTTTATCGCTAAAAGCCGTGTCGCAAATAATTTACCGACGTTCTTTGAGTTCGTCGCCAAAGCTAAACATTTGCGACATTCTATGAGTGTCGCTATGTTTGCCACTGTAAATGTAGTACAACGACACCCATATGAATGCCGCTATTTTTTTTTTAGCGACACAAATATGAACGCCGCAATTTGCTTAATTTAGTGACACACTTGTGAATGCCGCGATAAGTGTAATTTAACGATGAACAAATGTACGACATTATAGATTTAAATTCTCTTTTTTTTTTAAAAAAAAAGTTCATTTTATAGCTTCCTTTGAACCTGTGTAAGAATTAATTAACCAATAAATCCAATAGAACTCCAACGTACTGTAACAAAATAATACATTCAACAAATTAAAATAAAATAATACATTCAATAAATTAATACATTCCAATGTACTGCAATAATGTAACTTTGCATCCCCGTTAAGGATCTCCACAACAGGTATGTAAGCTCTTCCAATTAATGTTGCACCAATTGGATTATTTGAGAATCCTCCTCTAGTCTCCTGAAGTGCTCCACTACAGCGATAACATTGGGCTGTATATGATCAAAGACAGCTCTGTTTCGATGACTCCACAATGCCCATCCCAGATTTGCCACTTAGTGAGAACATGTCTTGGTAATATCTGCAGATGGCCTTTTTAGAGAAGAGAGAATCAAACCATAAAGAGAAGTTGTGTTGAGGCCCTACCGATTGTGTGATTCCACCTATTGCTTGAATCCATACAGCACGTGAAATTAATGATTATTAGACAGAGTAAGAAGAGTATGATTTTGAATTAACACAATTGTATTAATACTTCGATATGAATTAAACAGAATATTTTGAGCAGATATATCAAGATGAAGAAGCATTTTTTCATAAAATAGAAATGAAACAGATAGAAGGAATTCAGTATGAGCCATATAGATTGCAAATACAATTTGAACATGTTGAAATGTACCTGATGGTGACATTTTCAGGGGGATTCAGGCTGCTGGAAATAGTTGAGAGTTTATTGTGCTGAAACTCCCTGTAATTAAATGCAAAAAAGAAAAATTTTTATTTTGCCAGATGGTGGATGGAACAGAACCATTCAACAAGTTGTTCGCCAGTGACCTGCAATTCAAAATATGCTAATTTATATAATCATTTATTACACTGCATTATCACTATAAACTTTTTCCCACTATTAATTTTTAGCAATCCTAATTTTAGATAACCGGTGCTTAAATCCTGCTATATATTACATAGTCTACCTATATGCATTATTAATTATCCCCATGGACCAACCAACTTGTTGAAAATAAGTAAAGAGAGATTCAAAATACTCACAATCTTTGCAGAATAGGAAGACCCGAAAAGCTGGGAGGAATAGGTCCTGTAAGGTTATTGTTTGGTAGATCACTGCAAAAGTTGTTTTCATCATTTTTCAAGCCAAGGAAATCAACGACCCCATTAATAAAAAGGAACTCATAGGCCTTCAAACAATTCTTAGAATAATTCTTAAATAAGTGGTATTTTTTAAAATAATCCAGACAAGGCACATGAAAATATATGCAAATGAAAAATACTTTAGCAAATCCAAAAAAGGATGAGTAGTACATACATAGTTGTGATATCATCAGAAAGCTTGTTTGATGGTATAGATCCATTATGCAGATTTGAGCTTAGATCTCTGGAATATCATCATGAAAAAAGAAAAAATAGAAAAAAAACGAACCCGTCATTGATCAAATTTAAAATGATTATACGAAGACAAATTAACAATTGGCAAGAGTTATTATTCAAAAATTGTGGCAATTCAGAAACCCCAAACACAGACTTACAGATAACCAAGCTTTGGAATCCTACTCAGGTTAGGAATTGGTCCTTCCAAGCTGCAGTTCCTAAGACTCCTGGTAAGCCAAAGAACACAGATCTGTACCCAAACTCTAAAAAAAATTTTTGAAAGCACATAAACCCATGCGTATTTCTTGACAGATATATGTACCCAGGATTAAGAAAAGTAATATAGCTCCATTCCAAGAAAAGAAGTTTATATTCAATGCAGGAAATTATTAAAAATTTTTTTCTTAAAAATCATCAAGGACATGTTTAGAGTAGCAACACAAGATTTTCCATATGATTTTGGCATGGAGAACAACTAAGGAGACAGATTAAATAGCTAATGTCCTCTCCTAAATCAGCACCATCACTGGGTAGTTTTTTTCTTAAAAAATAATGAAAATCACTAGTGATAGCAGTAAACAGAACATAGGGTAGAATCATTGGAAAAAATGATTAGTTTAAAAAAACTATGAGATAGAACCAACAAGATACAATATTTATCAAATGAAAAAAGTTAGATACTAGGGCTGCAACTCGGTTCGGGTAAAACCGAATCCGAACCGATCCAAACCGACTTCGGTTCGGTTTGGTTCGGTTTTCCATATGTCTGGTTCGGTTTTGGATTCAAAATCTCCAAACCGAATTAATTCGGTTCGGTTCTGGGTTGTGTGATCGGGTAAACCGAACCGAACCGAAACCCGAACCGAAATGTTATATTTCTCTAAACCGAACCGAACCGAACCGAATTGAACCGAAAATACATATATATATATATATAATTTTGTATATATATATATATATATATATATATATATATATATATATATATATATATATATATATATATATATATATATATATATATATATATATCTAAACTTTACCCTTAACTTTTTAAAATTTTACGAATGAACCATTTCTCATAAATATGACGAATCCTCTCTTCAAACCCTAAACTTCTCTTCAAAGTTTAAACCTAAACTTCTCTTCCCCACCCGACCTGCCTCCCTTCCCTTCTCTTTTCTTCTCTTCGCCACCGACGATCTCTACTCTCGACCTGCCTCCCTTCTCTCCCCCTTCTCTTCACCAGCCACCCAACTTGCCTCCCTTCTCTCCCCCTTCTCTTCGCCTTCCCTCCCTTCTTGCCGCCGAGATTGCGAGTGTTCAAGACGGCAAGACGCCATTCGCTGGAGCTGATTCTTCTGATTTTTCGGTCTAACAGACAAAGAGGTTAGAATCTTCTTCTTCTTCTTTTTTATTCAACGATGATTCTATTTAGAGTTGGCATATTTGATTTCCTTCCACGACCATTTTCACAATCTACTGCATAATACCTCCTCGTGGGTCTATAACTCCAAGCGGAGAATCTGTCCCAGAAAAATGTAATTAAAGCTCCACCCGACGTGAAGAGTTGGTTTTACACGACAGAACACCTTAAAAAGAACACAGTGCCATGATGTGTGGGTATCATATCAGAAATCATACCAAAGGAAAGAACCTTCGAATATCGATTACATGACCAATTAACAAATGATTCTTCATTGTTGAATCATATTTTGTAAGTATAATGCACGATTCACTTTAAACAGAAAGAATTTTTTTTTTCTTTTTCATACTTTTCCTCTCATTATATTTGAATGTATGTCCGACATGAAAGGCATTTTGAAATGCCAGAACTCAGCAATGTTTCATTGCTTTTTATACACAGATAAACATATAAAGTGATTATGTAATTTATTTATTTATTCTCTTGTTTTGTATTGAGATTGAAATAGTTAATGGCCATCTCTCTTTTCTTTTGGATACTGTGTAATACTGTAAGAAATCACTTCACATTATTTCATCTGAGCAGCAGCTGAACTGTTAGGAATTGATTTTGAAATATACAATTGAGGTGGTGAGACCCACTCTGGCAGTGTTTCCTCAAAATCACCAATACCTTACAAAATAAACCTATAGAGTGGATGTATCTGCCTTATCCCTTCAGAGTAGCTACAATGAGAACAAGAAGAAGAAAACCATTCCTTGTCTACACAAAATAAAAGACAGGATCAGATGAATGTACAATACCTAATGTTGTGATAGTGATGAAATTTGCTACAAAAAGGGTTCATATAACTTATCTCAACATGTTAATTAGTTAAATTCTTGGGCAATGAATAGAGGTTGATATACAATCTGATCTTTGTGTTTCAATGTAGAGGTCAAGGTTACCATTGAATCACCATTTTTGCTTATACATAGATATGCATATGTTGGGCCACCCCATCAACCCACGAAAAAGAACATCACAGGTGCTTTTTGATAAAGGAGATGGCATAATCTGTTGTTTCTGTTTTTTTCTCTCTTGTAAATTACGAAAAAAGCCCAAAAGTCTCTTATTCGAATGATTACTTGGGTCTCTAAATTCAACCAAGGAACTGGTTCTTGCAATGAGTTGTTGATCCAAAGTGAATGACAAAAGATGACTAAGAAATGACCATGTACTAACTTTACATTTGTTACTAAAACACTATTTTCTAATGTCCTATTGCATCCTTGTCGGTAATAGATTTTGTTTTCTTCAAACTATTACTTATATTTTGTTGTTTATCTTCATGAAATATTTACTTTTTCCATTTCTGAAACTTATTTTCCCCCTATATAGGTTCTAGACATCATTTCCTCCTTAAAGTGCAAGAAGAACCATTGGCAAGGTGAGAATCCTGTTCTTTGTTTAAGTGAATCTCAAGATTATATAGATGGCTATCCTGTTCTTATAATCAAATTCAATCTCAGGCATCATTGGTGATGGTTATATTGCCACAATGATGAACTTTACCATTTTGGCATGTCTACTTGTGTCACTTTCCTTTCTATCAAAATGATATGACGTAGATATAATGGATTTTGAGCATGTTTTATGAATCTACAGAATATTGAGCATTATGAACTTAAATTCTCACTTCTCCATTGAATATTAGACCTGGGACATAATTATGGCATCTATATTCGTCATATGATGGTTTTTTTAAGAAGATCTTGTGGACTAGAAGTCTATGTGTCAATATGTTATATTAGATCTAATTTCAGCATTCATCTATCGTAGACAAAATGGGTGTGTTTTTGTTTGTCTTAGTTATGTTCATAGTATGTGTTTGTATATGAAATAGTTGCTTTTTCTCATGATTAATATTTAATACTAATTTTCAGCTACAATCGTTTGGGAAAGGATGCCAGTGAGGCAGATGCAGAGGAGGTCATTGACAATTTGACATGGCTGGCAAAGCCTCCCTTGCTGATCAGAAGAGGCAAGTGCAAGAAAACATTCATTCTCAAATCAAGACCATGGATGATACAAAGTTTATTCCTTCCAACTGTTCAAGCACTTCTACACCAGACATCATTATGGGAGGAGATCTCACCTCTATAGTGCCATCAAACCAATTCTTATTTGTACGAAACTTGTGATCAAAAGGCAAGAACCGACGATGACCCATATAGCAAAACTTCCTACCATATTTTAGGTATTGGCTGCAAGTATCCTTATGGCAGGAAGGGCATGCAAGTCTACCTTTTGTGCTCCATCCTGACAAATCTGCATAACCTGGAAAATCATTGATGGTCCACAATAATGCTGCTCGCATCTGAAATGTCTCTTTCCTAGAAGCATCATATGTTTCCACCCCAACTTCCCATAACTCTTTTAACTCTTGAATTAAAGGTTGCATGAACAAATCAATGTTGTTACCTGGTGCTTTGGGTCCTGGGATGAGTAAAGACAATATCATGTTTGACTGCTTCATACACACCCAAGGAGGCAAATTGTAAGGAATGATTATGACAGGCCATGTACTGTGAGTACTAGCCCTATTTCCAAAGGGATTGAACCCATCACTTGCTAGCCCAAGCCTCACATTGCGAGGGTCTAAAGCAAAATCTGGGTTCTTGCAATCAAAGTCAATCCATGCTTTTGAATCAGCCGGATGCCTTAGAAAACCATCCTTTGTTCTTTGCTCATCATGCCATCTCATGTCTAAAGCTATCTTTGATGACATGAATAATCTTTGGAGCCTTGACTGTAGTGGAAAATACCGTAGAACCTTAGCAGGTGTGGGTTTTTTACTTCCTTTTGACTGCATGCCTTTATTCTTCCATCTAGAAGTGCCACATTTTACACATGAATCAATAGTAGAAGACTCTTTCCAGTACAACATACAATCGTTAGGACATGCATCAATTTTCTCGTATTTGAGGCTCAACTCATCTATAAACTTTTTCACTTGATAAAAACTATCAGGCAACACTGATCCCTCAGGGAGAACTTCTCTTTGGATTTCAAGTAACAAGGTGAACGATTTGTCACTCCAACCACCTAAGCACTTCAAATGGAATAATCGCAAAATATACGATAATTTGGTATGAGTTACACAACCTGGGTACAATTCTTGCTCGGCATCCCTCACAAATTTGGAAAATCTTTCAAAATCTTCACCTTGTGGTCTCCCTGATTCTAGCTCAGGCTCATCCATTCTATCATCCACATCAGAATATCCTAAAGCAGCCCGTAACATGTCACCCATCTTAGCCCTTTCCACGTGCACATTGCTATCACCTTCCATCACATTCTCAATGTTGGAATTTAATTGATTACTAGACTCCCCTTGCTTGTACCATCTCATGTTACGATGGTCAAAACCATTACAAATCATATAATCCTCCATCGCAATTCTATCTTGATAAAGTGCATTATTGCACTTATGGCATGGACACCTCAACCTCCCCCTATTGGGTTTCTTGTGAGTAAATGCAAATATGACGAAATCCTTCACCAATTCCACATACTCAGGTGTATAGTCCTTCAAATCAATCAAATTTTAAAATTATATCGATCATAATAGGACAATAATAGAAACACCTGAAATTAAGCATAATTTCTCGATCATACCTCTCCTCCTCTGTCCAATGCCTATCCATCACTTGAGATTAATATTTATATTTTACTTTGCTGTTTGAGTTCTCCATTTTGAAAGAAAAAACAAATGCATAAAATTAATCAAACAAGAAATATTAGAACAAATGCATAAAATTAATCAAACAAGAAAAAACAAATGTATCTAATAGAAAGCTCTTATCTTTTCTCTTGATGAAATAAGTTAAAACTAATAAACATCCACCTCAACCAAATTAAAAACACAACAGAATATAGAAAAGATGAAACCACATTATCAAATGTCAAATGATAAGAATTTCCTTAAATCATAATTAATTGACATCCCATGTTAGCAGGAGATTAAACAAACCAGATTTGAGTGCTAAACATGTGGGTCTTCTGTCTTGCAGAGATCATGGGTGTTGAGACAATTCTTTCTACTTATAATATGGTAATTAAACCACTTGGGTTTTTGGAAAAGCCACATTAATACAAATTAGAGTTTGGAGCAGCCTTTTTGTACTCTAGTGGTGGTACAAAAAGGAAAATTACATATTATTGGAGCATTTGACTTTACTTCCTAAAACCAATCATGCTCCTTTTAGATTTATTTTTTTACTGCTGAAAAATGAGATAGAAATAACAGCAAAATAAGTGAAATAACAGCAAAATAAGTGGGACAGAAAGTATTGTATACTTATTTTGCATATTAATACTTTCTGTCCCACAAGCCTAGATAGATTTATTTTGCTGTTATTCCTAAAACCAATCATGCTCCTTTTAGATTTATTTTAGATTTATTTTTTTACTGCAGACAAATGAGGAGCTAGCAGTTCTATTTTGTGGGCTCTAGGCCGAAGACACGAGGGATCCAATGATGAGGTGCCATGGCTGGGCAATGGGCATCGATCTCAAAACCCAAAGAGGAGATTAATGGGGTTTATTAATATTAATTGATTAGGAGTTTTTCACCATTGTTTTAGGTTTTGGGATGTTAACATCACTGGGATTTTTCAACAGGGAAATGGAGAAATTAAGAAGGCTAGAAAGGGAGTGGTGTGAGGTCGCTGTCATTAATTAGACTTTTGTTTAACTGTAACCAAGTCAAGTTATGCCCAAAAGATTTGGTTGCCCCACCACGCAAAATGCATTTCCTCACTAATAACTGATATAGAAGACCTGCACTCAGCATTAGGTTTGACATAAGTGTAGTGTGTCGTCTAGACGTGGGGGTGGGTCAGATTGATATTCAATTAATACAAAACTGAGTTATCAGAAATATATTCGTAAGTCAACTTGAACAATTCACAGACCTCTTTGAAAAGACAAGGAAATTAAGCAACAAAAATCAAATAATGTCCGATCGGTTAAAAGATGGCAACCAGAGGAAGCATAGATGGGGCAAGATGAGGTCGCCCTTTTGTGATCAATGGTTGTGTATAAGGTCCAGAATTCTGATACTTATTTCATACTCCTTTTAGCTCCTCATAAGTGGGACAGAAAGTATTAATATGGAAAAATGAGATAGAAATAACAGCAAAATAAACCATGGGTGTTAAGTGGGCAGGGTCTTCATGGAAAATAAAGCAGACTTATTGGAAGAATTCTAGGCTTGTGACTGTTACAATAAACCATGAGTATGAAATAACAGCAAAATAAACAACTTAATTGACTCCAACTTTATTTAATTTTATAGTATTTTGTGCATAGCACATGTTCAATACTCCTGAGGATATGTGTGTGGGGAGTGGGGGAGTTGTGTGTGGTTTCTAACCTTTCCCTGTAGTTTCAACTTTTAAGTTTTAATATGCTTCATATATCACTGGGTTCATCCACAACCAACGTGCCCATTGAACCAAGTTGAGTGACAAGGCAGCAAAGCCAGGTGGATATCTGGATCATGTTTTAGAACATGGCATTAATATTGCCAGATATTATTACTAGAAAGGACAGAGGCTTACAAAAGGTTTAACTAAAAATATATCTTAGCACTTATTCTAGAGGTCATTTGAATTGAATTTGTCCTCATCCAGATAACAAATGATATTCCTTTAATCCATTCTTATATATATATATATATATATATATATATATATATATATATATATATATATATATACATCAGTTTGGTTTAGTCAGGTTTAGAAAAACATATTTAAGTTTTTTGTTTAGTCAAAAATGAACTTTCATAATTCAGACCCCTAGAACTTCAGTTCAGATTAATTATATGAGCAAATCTTGTTTAAAATATGAATAATTACATGTTTAGTTTTTCACTAGGATTTACCTTCATTTTGGATAGCCTTTTGTTTAGTCAAATACTCTAAAGAAAATGACGCAGAAGGAACTATTAACCAGATAGGGAAAAAAAATGAGCTCAATCCACAAAAGCAAACTGTAAAAACCCCTTGATGCGGCAATTTTGACAAGCTTAATATGACAAATTGCTTATCAACTTAAGCAATTTTGTAACAGAAAAATCTTTTCTAAAAAAAAAGTAGCAAACAGTTCACACTCAAAAATCCTAGTTCACAGTATGACTAAACAAGGAACTTCATCATAGGAACAGAGTATGAAATGTCTACAGATATTCATGAACAGACTGTATCAGAGAACAGCTCCAATCCACTCGAATGCAAACCTTCAAAAGAGAGAAAACTGCCATTCGATCTGAGAACTGGAATTGAAATAGAGGATTCACAGTGCTAAAATATTTGGTTGTATGCTTTGGGGAAAAATACATGATCGAAGACTGTAAGATCATCGATTCAAAGCAAATGCAAGGAAAAACAGATCCAAAAGGGGAAATGAGAATAATAGCAAGCTCCATATGAATCGAAACTGAAATCATATGAATCGAAACTGAAATCATAAAGCTCTTAAATAACGAAAAGCTCTTAAATAACGAAATCAAAAAGCTCTTAAATAACGAAAATTTCATACTAGGGCACCAACCGGTTTGAGGATGATATCAACTAGAAAGGAGATGCAAGATCAAGCCGCAATTCCATCTAATGCCTGAGCATGGCGATCAACGGCGCGCGAAGAGATCCCTGGTTCGTTCATTGATTACCGTTAGAGGATAGTTGTCGGAGATTGAATGTAGATCCACCGATGGAAGGAGCTTCACCTGGTAGCATGCCCGGTGGCGACTCTTGCAGAGTAGTGAGAGACAGAGAGAAGTGAGGGAAGAAGAAGAACGAGACAAAAAATAATAGATAAAAGCTGGAAGCAAACCCCGCGCGGGGTTTAATTTCGTGCCCGAGGTTTGCCGGCGCAGAGAAACGCCACTAAAAATTCCTATTTGCGGCTAACTTAGGAGAACGTCGCAACTAATAGTTTTTAACCTCTATACAACGGCGAACAAAAAAATATGTCGTTATATATTATTTATTGTAACATTCTTTTCTGTTTGCCGCAAAATTAATGTCGCGAAAAGTTTAATTTTTTGTAGTGATGGTATGGATCTACTAAGATCCAAATCCGATCCGAAAAAAATTTACCGATATCCGAATTCGATCCGATATCCGACGGATCTTTAATACTTAAATCCGAATTTGAAATTCAATGAATATCCAAAATCCGAATTCGATCCGATATTCGATCCTAAATCCGAATTCAAAACCGAAATCCGAATTCGATCATAAATCCGAATTCGAGCCTGTTTGAACCTAAAACTTTAAAAAACAATTTTAACAATTAAAGTAAATTTAACTATAAATTTTAACACAAATCCAAGTGTCTAATGATCAAATGATGATTTAACCTTTTTAAATTATGGTTGAACCATGGTCTAGGCTAAGTTTATATATATTATAAGTATGTTTTCGGTTCGGATCTTTTTCGGATCGAATACATGTATATCCGAATTCGAATCCGAAAAAATTCGGATCCGAAATTTGAGATCCGTATCAGAACCGTGGATCTAAATCCTATATCCGAATTCGGTAATTTCGGATCGGATTCGGATATATATCCGACCCATTGCCATCCCTAATCATGGGTACAAGCTAGTTCATCATACGATACAACTCAACTCAGTATTTGGTACAATCCAACTCATGATGGGTTACACTCATCATTGGGTACAACCCATGTCATCATGGGTACAATATTATACCCCCATGATAAATTAGTATAATGAATGAGTGAGACATGTGACAAAGATTGGTGGATGCTCTAGCCAATCTTCCAACAAAAGGCTCCAACTAATGCGAGGGCGCCCAAGCCCGGCTCTATTTATAGGTTTATGAACAAACAAATATCTTAGTAAGAACTCTTAAGCGGGGATTACTGAAGTCTTGTTTAATAATTTTGAAATATATTTATAAAATGCTTTTAAGACTTCTTGTTAGTAAAAGTTTAGATGGAAACGTACTAAAAAAATAAAAAATGAAAAAGTTAACGGTAGAAAAAGCAAAAAAGAATAACAGAGATGGCAAATGCCTTTTCTTTACTTTGGATCGAAGCTTTAATGGCGATTTGTAAGGAGAATGTCGGATTTTCAGAGCATCTGAGACACGTATAGAAAGAGAAGGGGGAGAGAGCGATAGTGAGATTCATTCTCTGCGGAATTTCTTGAATGGACGAAACAAGTGACAGGGTTTTTCCCATCTGTAAAAACCCTCGTTTGCTCCATTTTTCAGCTGTTTGTCTTCTACTGCTTTGCTGCTTCGGTTCTTCTGTTTTCTGTCTTACACTCGAAGAGGCCGACCTTGATTTGAACCTCGAAGACCGAGATTCGCTTCTGCTCTTCAAGTCATGGCTCAACGATCCTAACCAGACCTTGGCAAGCTGGACTGGTACGAAATGCTGCAACTGGACTGGAATCACCTGCGAAAATCGGACCGCTAGAGTCGTTTCGATCAGCTTAAGCTCCTCGAATTTGTCCGGTCCGATTCATCCCAGTTTATGCAAGCTTGTGTTGCTGGAGTCCTTGATTTTGTCTAATAACAACTTCTCCGGTTCGATTCCTGCTTGTTTTGGAGCTTTTCAGTTTCTAAAAACCCTAGATATTGGTCAGAATCGTCTTCGAGGTGTTGTTCCTGATGAGCTCATGAAGCTTCGGGATTTGGAAGAGCTTGTTCTCAAGCAGAATGAGGGTTTGGGAGGCCCGATTCCGCCGTGGATTGGTAATTTTTCTTTGAAGCTTCATAAGCTGGATTTAAGCTCCAATTCGTTTCGAGGGTTGATTCCCGATAGCTTGTTGGACCTGAAATCTCTCAAACATTTAGATCTGAGCAACAATTTTTTTACGGGAATTCTTCGCGATTTTCATCAATCACTGGATTTTCTCAATCTCGCTTCCAATCAGATATCGGGTACTCTTACTTGCTTCTCCACTTCTGATCAATCTCTCTCGGTTCTCAATATCGCCAATAACTCCATTATTGGAGGGGTACCGACCTGCATTTCTTCGCTCCGAATGTTGACAGAGCTCAATCTCTCCTTTAATGGCTTGCAATACGGGATTTCACCAAGACTAGTTTTTTCAGATAAGCTTCTTGTTTTGGACTTGAGTTTCAACGATTTATCTGGGCTTCTCCCGAGCAAAATTGCAGAAACAACAGAGAAATCCGGGCTCGTCCTTCTCGACCTTTCCCACAACCGATTCTCAGGTGAGATTCCATCGGGGATTACAGAGTTGAAGAGTTTACAAGGCTTGTTTCTTTCTCACAATCTCCTTAATGGAGAAATTCCAGCAAGGATTGGAAATCTAACGTATCTTCAAGGCGTTGATCTCTCATTCAACTCGTTATCTGGTTCAATCCCTTTGAACATCGTTGGGTGCTTTCAGCTTCTGGAACTGAAGCTCAACAACAACAATCTCTCAGGCGAAATCCAGCCAGAGCTTGACGCATTGGATAGCTTGAAGATCCTGGATATCAGTAATAACAGATTCTCTGGCGAGATCCCACTCACATTAGCAGGTTGTAAATCTCTTGAGATTGTTGATCTCAGCTTCAACAGCCTTACGGGAGCATTAAACGATGCAATACTCAAATGGTCGAATCTCAGGTTTCTCTCCCTTGCTCACAACAACTTCAATGGAGTTCTACCCGACTGGTTGTTCTCCTTCTCGGCAATTCAATCATTTGATCTCTCTGGGAACAAATTCTCTGGGTTTATACCTGATGGGAACTTCAACATTAGCTTGAGTTTCAACAATGGAGACAACCACAGAAGAACTCTGGACTCATCATCTGATCCAATGCCAACTCTGAAAATCAAGATTTCTGTGAATCTAGCTAGAAATCATGAATTGGGCTTCAGTTACAATCTCTTTTCGCCAATTGGGATTGATTTATCGGACAATTTGCTGCGTGGGGAGATTCCAGTTGGTCTGTTTGGATTGATAGGGCTGGAATACCTGAACCTATCTTACAATTTTCTTGTGGGTCAGATTCCGGCTGGCTTGGGAAGAATGCAGAGCTTAAAGACCTTGGATCTGTCACATAATTCACTAACTGGTCAGATCCCGGCAAACATATCTGGTCTTGGAAATCTTACATCTTTAGACCTGTCCTACAACAGCTTGTCCGGACTTGTTCCGAGGAATCAGAGGTACTGGAGGTTCCCTGGAGCATTTGCTGGAAATCCTGGTTTGTGCGTGGAGTTCTCCAGTGGCGGCAGGTGTGAGACAGCGAGCTTTCCGGTGGCATCAGGCAACATGTTTGAAGGAGAAATGGAGGAGGGACTAATTTCGGGTTGGGCGTACTGTATAAGCACTCTGTTGAGTTTCTATGCTACTGTGGTTGCTCTGTTTTCCTCTGCTTCTGTTAGGAATTATGTCCTGCGGCCATTAAAGCAGGATTTTTAACCATTGTGTATTAGCAATACCATTAAAAATACGAATGGTTTTTTTTTCATGGATCCCTGATGAACATAGCTGTAGTATGTATTTAGTAATCAGTCTGTCCGAGCCTGCAATAATCTGCTGAGCACTAAGAAGTAAGAATCATGTCATTTGGAGCCTTTTGAGGTTCCATTACTTCAATTTTGAAATGCATTAAGATGATGACGACGGAAGTGGATCTCGGGCAGATTTTCTAAAAATCTTCCAACATCTCAACCCAGGGAAACTTTTACTGGAAAGAACATTCAGCTTCATAGCATATTAACTGTACTGCCAATGCAATAGAACTTAATTTTCTTTGTTTCATAGGGCCTGTATTTGGGTCACTTGGCATCATTCAATGCAAGATCACAACCGGAAACCGAGTTCCTACCAACCCAAAGCAGCATGCAAACATAGAGAATAGTCAAACTTTAAAAAAATAACTCTACTTGGCAAGACCAGATCCCAAAGTTCATGCTCATGATAAGATGCCCTCATGGGCAAACAGTGGGGAAGAATTTTTGCCTCCAATTAGTTTTCAAATTTAAACAACAGACCAGGGAATAAGGAAGACAGTTTATCTTGAAACAAATTAAAGGACCTTGATAGTATTCAAAATTGATCCAGACTTAATACCAACAAACAAAATTCTTCAACAAGGGCAGAAGACGGCATATATTGTGTTGAGATCTTATATTTGGGCCATCTTATAGACATAGTCGCACCATACTTAGTTGCACCTTACTTATCACCATAGGAGGTCTTGTGTTCAACTCCCAAGGGTGAGTTGTCCTCTGGAATTTATTTGTATGCATGATGCATGTTCCCTGAGTTTGTCCTCAGCATGTATGTTCCCATGCGAAGTCACATGTGCGGTTAATACATAGCACACTCCAAGGAAGTTTCTTCACTCTCACAATGAAGACAGTGGCTAGGCCCAAAGTACAGTGGTCTTCCATTTCTGAGAATGAAGACAAGCAAATGAACCTTTCTCCAAGGATATATGCTCTGAGAATGAAGACAAGCATCATCACATTTTGCAAAATGAGGCCAAGCTCAGCATCTAAAGACAAGCAAGCTTTATGATGAAATCATCCAAAAATAGGAAGAAAAACAAAAGAGGTAAGCTTTGATGATGACTACAACTCTAAAATAATTACTGTATGATATGCGAAAACATATATTTCCACATGACTGCAACTCCACTTATCCACCCATGCCCAAACCAAAATGCAGGTAGCAGATTACATAAAGGAAAGCTATGTTTCTCCTTGTAACACGATGTCAGTGTAGCGCATATTTCAATTTCCTATCCAGTTTCAACTATAGAAGATACCATGGGAAGAACGCTAACTAAGCATAGGAACTTCGAAGCCAAAACCAGGACCTCACATTGTAGCAAGATTCACAAAGAGAATATGAAAGATTTAGCTGAAGCAACAAAATCTATCTAGCAGTAGAACATGACCCTCTTCACTTTGTTCTTGAGGGTAAGAAGGGGTTTCACTGTAGCACCTGCCCCTGGCCCGTTGCTTCGTGGACCTCCACTTCCAACAGTAGCGCCACGGCCAACTATGCCGCTAGCCATTGACCCAATGTCTGATGTCTCTAGCTCCATACGGACAAGAGCATGGAAGGCAGCCAGATGAGCATAATGCAGAGGGTACACTGTTAAAACATGCGCATAAATAAGAACACTCGGTATAATTACAACAAATAAAACACTAAATACAATTACAGCAAATTAACAGCTAAAGTGTTGCCCCAGTAATTTGGAATTAATGGCAAGTGACATTTCTAAATCTTAGGCCCCTTCTCTTCCTAGTTGATTCTTCAACCAATCAACCCACAGCTCTTGATCTTCCAATCTTGGCAACGCCAAGAATACACGACCACACCTTGAATATGTCCAGGTTGTGAATTCAGATCTGTGCCAGATCTGAATTTGCTGATCTCCAAAACTTTCCTCAGTCCTTGAAGCAACCCATCAGCATCACCTCACTTCTCTAATCTCACGAGCTCCTCTCTTTCACCCAAGACTCACTCGTTCAAAAAAGTACTTTTTTTCTATCTCCAAATCCCCTTTTATCTCAGAGTTAATAGCTCTTGTAACTACCTGAGAACCACCTTAACGGAACAATTTCAACAACCTAACAGAATTGTAACAGAGATCGTTTTCAAACCCAGATTCTGTTATAATTGTAGCTACAACAAGTTACTACTAAACCTGTTTGTAGCATCTTAAAACATCATCAAGTTCAGATTTTATTTGCTCAATTCATGTCTCTTTTCTTCACTTACTTGCAACACTACACCTTAAAGAACTTCACTAGAATTCATAACCCTTGGTCATCCAATTGTCATAAAAGAAAATAAATTTTCCCAACAATTTCTCCATTGACAATTGCATGACTAAACAAAGAATTCATGAAATACAAAACATTGTAACTTTACACAAAACCTGTCAAACACACTTAACAAATTCTCACCTGAATTTCAACATTCTCAAACTACAACAGTTTACAAGCAATGTATCAAGTCATTCATGTTAAGGAAGTAAAGTTAGGAATAGAAAAGTCATGTGCATCAGAGACAAAGTAAAGAAATTCTAACAGTTATAGCAGAACAAAAATACCACCAGCCATATCAACAATAGAAAAAATTAATACCAACAGTACCCATAGTCATATTAAAAAATAATCTTGACATCATCTCCACTTGAATTCTCTCCCCCTTGACACAAGCCCCTTTTTTTCTCCTTTTTAACATGCATATTGTCAAGAAGGCCTAGAGATCTTCTTGGAAAAACTTTGAAGTAAGGCATCCATGTCTTGCTGTTTGGTGAGAATATCTTTGAGGTAGTGTCTTGTTTCACTTGAATCTCACTCCCGTGCTTCATGAAGACTGCCAATCCTCTCAGATTTATATTCAAGATCTGATTTGAAAGTCATCTGCATCTCCTGCATCTGATTTTGTATAGATTGAACAGATGCTCTGTGCTCTTCTTGAAGTTGATCAATTTTGGATAAGAGGAGTGAAAAATCATTTGAATAAACTTGCCTAGATCTTGAGGGTCCTGAGGTTTGGGCAAAACTTCTATCTTTGGTTGATTTATCCAAGATGAGACAAAGTTTAACATAAGATTCTATGTGGGATGGGACAATGCCTTTGCTTAAGATGATATTGGAAATCAGAACTCCAAAAGGTAGTTTATGAGACAAGGCTTTTGAAGATTTAACACCCAATATATGATAAAAGATGGTGGAAACAGTACAAAATGATTGTCCTTGAAGAAGGGCATAAAGTAATATAGCTTTGCTTGGGGTTAAGTCAAAATAATGTTCAATGGGAGTTACATTTGCACAAACGAACAAGTTAAGAATTCTCATCTCCCTTGAAAGAGAGCCATGTGAGAGGGCTAAGGAGGAAGAGGAGGGTGATCCAGGATTGAGTAGTTCTTGATGAATTTTAACCATGAAGGAGTGTTTGGAGGGCTAAAATAATCTAATTCAGGGTTATGGACTCTATAGAGATCAAGAAATGAAGCTATGAAGTCAATAGAAAACTCAAAGTAATGACCTCTTATGAATGCAGTGACCTTCCCTTGATGTTTAAAATGGAGATCATGAAGGTTTGCATAGAATTCTTTCCCAAAATCAGAGTATGCAACACTTGAAATGGATACAAGAGTATGCCAACCATATATATCAAAAATTCTAGAAAGGGTGGTGTCTACAAAGTCTCCCAAATTAATGTCTTTTGGTTAACAAGGCCCTTGGAGAAAAATCGGTTTCATACTTTGAACGTCCAGTCCCTAAAAATTTTTGTATCGGGAATAGGGTTTGACACATTCTCTATATTTGCTTCAAGAGTTTTGTCAAAGGAATGAGAAGAAGAAGAACCCAAAAGTATTTCTTCTCTTGGTAAATTTCTAACAATTGAAGCGATATTTCTAGTTGAAGATAACAGTCTCTACGACTGTCTTCTAGTGAAGGAAGGACAAGAAGAAGAAGATGGGGCTTTTGAGGTTTTCCTTTTAGGAAGCATGATAAAGAGTCTAGAGCACAATTCAATCAATACAAATTTATATACAGGAATATCATTCAAGTAAGAAAGCAACAACAAAAATAGATACAAAAAAAATTCATTCAGCACATCAAAAAGTTACGAACCAAAACAATGCAACAATGATGAAACAACAGAAATAAAACAGTGCAAACATTAATTTACAGCAGCAATATCTACCTAGACATTGGGCCCAAAAACATCCAAAAAAAATGGTAATCTGAGTGGCCAACAGAGATAAACTTCTTTCTAACGCATATTCATATGGTTTCATTTAGCATAATATTGATTACCAAATTAGTTCCAAGTGCAAGCCTTTGGTTTAACAACCAACCCAAGGCATCTCAACTCATTACTACATGGAAAAGAAACACAGAAGCAGGAGAAGGAAGTTCTCTGTTGGAATAAAAATAACTCAGTACCTAAACGAACCCAGTGAATTTGAAAAGAAAAATGCAAATCAACAAAATAGAGTTCTAGAACAAAATAGATTAGAAAAAATCCCCATTCACAAACCCTAATCCAACCAAAAAAAGTTCAGATTCGCGAACTCTAATTCAGCCAAAAGTACAAATTCACGAATCAGATCCCTAAAAAAATTCCAGCATACCTTCAATTTGCTCTCTGATGATGAATCTTCAAAGACAAATGAACCCTCGATCGATAACAATGAACCCTTGAACGATTGAAGAAAAACACAAAGATAGTCATACCCAAGCTTGAGTTTCCCCTTTTGTTTCTTCAGTCAATTTTAATCAAGTAAAGGAGAAAGAGAATTTAATGGACATGTTACATGGTACTCAGAAAAAAAGCTGTAACCTGATGAGGTTACATGACACACAAGCAGTGTAATCTGTCAGAACCCCAATTTTGGGGGTTTAATTTGCAAAAACAGAGAAAGGAACCTTTTGAAATAAAAGTTGGAAAACAGGGGAGGAAGTGAAAATTTAAAATTTAATTTTTAATCCCTGAACTGTTTAAAATACCAAGAAAGGATTTAAATTCTTTAAATTTACAAAAGTCTGCCCCAATTATTCCACGAACGAAAACTTGCTGTTTTCGTTCGTGGGTTGCCATTTTGCAACCCAAAATCAGTGGGAATCATCTAGAAATGATTCCCACGTTTTAGAAAAGAGGATTGGAAGAAAATAGAAGGTTTTTCGGATCAAAATAAGCCTTTCTTCAGTTTTTAGAAACTCACGATCGACTGTTCCAACAGTTGATCGAACCAGATCTTTGAAGAATCTCTTGCTCATCTCTCTCGCCCTTTTTTGTTTCCTTTCCCCTAGGACCGACAGACTCCAGAAAATTTGGGGATTACCTTCCATTTAGCCGGAGCTCTCTCCCTCCCTTTCTCGGTTGAAAACGGCAACTCGTCCCTTTAAAAAGGGACGAGTTGCTCCTAGCAGAGGGACGAAAAACTTTGCATCGGTTCTGGGGAGGAAACTGGAATCAACGGCAGAATCCCTTGACTCGTCTCTCTTCTTTTTCTGGCTTAGTCTCCATCTCTTGCGATTTCTCTCTGTCGCAACTCTCTCATCGTCTCTCTTCGTCGTGGGAGAGTTCTCAAGTTGTCGCCCATTTACTGTTAACCTCTCTGTTTCTTCTGCGCAAGATCAGTCATAAACTCCATTAACTTTGCCGGCTTCAGAACTGTTAAGACTAATTCTACAGTCTTTCTCACTCATTTAAATCAGGTATTTTCCATGATGCTTTTGGGTCTGGATTTTCTGTTGTAGATTTTCTAGTGTGATGTATAAGTATGTTTTGCTATTAATGAAAGTTGTGACTGTTAAAGAGAAGATTGTAAAGTGTTTGCCAAAGTATAATATCCAGATTCATGATTATTGTTTAAGTCCAAGAGATGGTTTAGTTATTTTGAATAAATAATATGTTCTTCATTTCATGTATATCTCTTGTTTCAATATGCGACAAAACCTGTGTTCAATTTTTGGTATTGAAATGTGGTGGATAAATTGGATGTCTGCATGTGTAATCTGGAAATTCGTACAAAAAGGATTGCAATCTCATCAGTATCATAGTAGTGTTTAGGGTTTTTAAAAAAAATCTTAAAAAGGTAATAATAATAATAAAAGGAAAAAAAAATCTGAATTTTGTATTATAGAAAATTTGAGTTTAATAGGAATTTAAAATTTTAGGAACTTTACATATATAAATTTTAGAATCTTAGAAATAGTCTATCTGTATAAATCTTAGCTAAATTAGATTTTTTTTTTTTACTTAGAAACTTTCCTTTTTTTTTTTTAATATTTAGAAATTTGTAAATATTAGGATTTTAGAAATAATTGCCTTGTATAAAATTTAACAAACTTAGAAATTTTCCTTTTTGTAGATTTATAAATGTTATCAAATTAGAAACATTTAGAAAATTAAAAACTTTCCTTTTTAAATATTTAGAATTAATTACCTTATATAAAATTTAACAAACTTAGAAATTTTCTTTGTTTAGACTTGTATATTAGCAAATTTAAGAGCATTTAGAAAACTTGAAAATTTTCCCTTTATAGAAATTAGAAACTTTCCTTTTTAAATATTTAGAAATAATTACCTTGTATAAAATTTAACAAACTTAGAAATTTTCTTTTTTTAGATTTGTATATTATCAAATTTAGAAACATGTAGAGAATTAGAAACTTTCCTTGTTATTAAATTTAAAAACTTTCCTTGTTGATATTTAAGAATTTGTAGAATTTTAGAAATAATTCTTTTGTATAAAATCTTAGAACTTTAGAAATATTTTCTTTCTAGGATTTGTATATTAATAAATGTAGAAACCCTTAGAAGCTTAGAAACTTCCTTTTTTAGGATTTGTAAATATTTTAGGAAGTTGTAAATAAATAATTTCTTTTTTTTGGTGAAATCTAGATAAGGTAACTGGTTCATTGAGCCAGAGGTGGTTGGGTGCCTAACACCTTCCCAACCACTTAATTGAACCCCCTAACCCAAAAATCTGGTTGAACCAAATTTGAAACTCCCATGTCATTAATTATTTCTCTTGGTGCCCATCCACACCCGAAATAGAACCATGGATGGTGGCGACTCTATTGACCCGAACCGACCCTCACGGGCCGTGCTCTCACATAATCTTTGTGCAAAATTAAAAGAAATTCCGATTTTGGCCACATATTGACATTAATACACTCTTAAAATGATGTCAAATCCAAACACTTTTAAAAGTAATATTATCACAACACTTTTGAATGATAAAAAATTAAAACAAATTAAGAAATCATTGGCATTATTGCTCATATAAAATTGATTAAGTATAAAAAAATCAACCACTAATTCTCTTTAACAATCAATCAGTAGTGAGATATATACAAAATTGTTCCTTTAAACACACTTGATCAAACATAAGCCATTCATGATACATGAGTTTTCAAATTTCATAGAAATTGTTTAGTGTGAGTAGACAAGTAATATCCATGTGAGTTTTTTTTTAATATAGGCTATTATTAATGAGGCACGGACGTAGAGAATACTTGTTTGTAATGTTTCTTTCTAGAATTAACCCTATAATCAGAATTTTGAGCATCAAATTTAACAGAGGAAGTATGATGATTACCAACTGAAGCTTTACTCGTAGGTAGACTTTGTGAAGAGCTTGCTCCAATTGATAACACTTTTTCTTTCCCTTAAAAAGCTTGGTTCAGTGAATTTTCAGCAACATATCCAAGTCCACTTTGATCTTTACATCTTCTATGACTCTCTAGCATTTCATCTAGTGCCTTAGATCCTGCAGAAAATTTAGTAAAAGAAATTTTAGATAACCTGATTTCATTTTCCAATAAGGAGATTTTACTTTTCAGATTAGCTAACTTAGTAGATTCTTCCTTGTACATGAGTTTAGCTTCATGGACTTCAGAGATCAAGTAAGTTTCTCTAACTTGAAGTTCCAAAACAGTTCTTTTCAGCTCTTTTCTTCACTTCATGCATGCTTCTTTTTCTTTTTCAGAACCCTTTAGTTGAAGTGAAATTCTCTTATACTTTTTATGAAGTTTGTGAAATTCCTTGTAAAAAAGATTATAGGATTCTTGAAGATCACAATTCTTTTCAAATTCTTCATCTTCACTACATTCACTGGGGGATTCAGTATCTGAGTTTACTGTTGCTCAAGGTTTACAGATTTGGTACCGCTGGGCATGCTGCCCAGGGCACCGAGCGACATTTCGGAGAAATTTCGCCAAAAAATTTTTTTTTCCAATTTTTTGATCCAAAATGAAAGATTTGCAACAATAATATGTGAAGTAATTGCATTTGCATGTACAATTATACTTAAATTACTACAAGTAACAATTATATACTTCAAAAAATCATGCAAACGCAATGTGACATGTAAATGTAAGGATCAGGCCCATCGGGGTGATACTGTGCGCTGTGTTTAAATCAAAAATGACAAAATTTGATCCAAATTTTAAATTAAACCGAAACAACAATATATAGAGTAAAAAACATACAATCATACCGTCAAATTAGTATACGAACATTACCAATTAATTATAATTTCTTATTTATAATTTATAAACTATATTAATTTTTAGATTTGTTTCAATTTTTCACCTTATTTTAGTATTTTTAATAATTCAGAAAATTATATAAACTCCAATACTTCAAAATAAATTGTTCTATAATAAACAAATTAAATTTATGAATTTAATTTGAGTAGTTATCTATTTTTATTAATTTTATGAATAATTTATCAATTTTTGCATTTAATAATTCACAAAAATAATAATTTTTTTAAAAAATTAATCCAGGGATACCCATTTGTAGATTGGGTGTCCCCATATATTATACATAATTATCATAATATTATACAAGGTTTATGTAATTTAAATTAATTAAAAACCCAATTTATATGAATTTTTGTCTAAGAAATTGCTAAAAAATAATTTTTTTATATACAAAAAATAAAACGCCGACACCCATCAGTAGATCGGGTGTCGGACCAACACATATCATGAACTGAAATCATTCTACAAACTGTAGATCAAGAAAAATAAAAATAAAAAATGAAATTTCCAAAATCTTGCCAAACGTAAGGTTGCCAAGATCACTTCAATCTCCTATAAATCAAGACAAATCACACACAAATCACTCCTACCAAGTAGAGTGATGAAAATAACACCCAACAGAGGTTGATTTGATGGATTTCGCCAAAATTTTGTGCTCCTTGAAGAACCCCCTTTCTTTGCCTCTTCGTTTTATTTCCCACACAAGCGTGCACTGGCACACATGCGGGGGTTAAAAAATTTCACTGCATTTCGACGACGTGCCGTTATTTTTCGCCAAGGAAAAGTCCCTGGCAATTTCCCCCAGGGAAAAGTCCCTAGCGATTTCCCCCAGCGAAACGCATCGCTGGGGGAAAAATATCAAAATTTCAGCGTGCTAAAACTCAAAACACTGCTATTGCTACGAAAGCAATGAAGTTTTCTTGTATTTCTTCTATTTCAGAGTTAGAAATTTCATCCTCATCACTGTCATCCCATGTGGCTTTCAGAACATTACTCCTTTTAGACATTTTATTAAGACAATCAGCAGCAACATGTCCAAAACTTTGGAATTTATAACATTGTATTCCCTTCAGATTTCTTCTCTTATTTTCTGTTCTTGTTTCACTGTTCTTCTTCTCAGATCTGAAATTCTTGGGCTTCATGAATGAATTTGATGGTTGCTTCTTCTTGAAGAATCTTTTGAACCTTTTTGCAAGTAAGACCAATTCTTCAAGATCATCATCTGAATCATCTCCAATATCCTCTTTTATACTCTTAAGATCAATTCCTTTTTGTTTCTTGGAAATTTTCAGATTTGCTTCAAAAGTTTGTAAAGATCCAACTAATTCTTCTACCTTCATGGCATCAACATCTTTTGCTTCTTCAATGGCAGTTATTTTAGATTGAAACCTTTCAGGTAGAGATCTTAAAATCTTTCTCACAGTCTTGGAGGTAGAAATCTTTTCTCTTAGGCTCCATTTGTTTCATCAGAAAATATTTTTTGGTGGAAAATATTTTCCGGAAGAAAATTTTCCAAGAAAAAATTTTCCTTCTTTATTTTTTCCAAGTGTTTGGATGTAACATGAAAAATGTTTTAGAATTTTATTCTTTTTTCTTTTCTTATACAAATGCAACTAAAAATACCTTCCCTAGGAAGTAAACATTTTCTTGTCTCCATCCCAATTGAATCCACTAGAATTGTCCTTGATTTTTTTAACGATAGAAAACTTTTTCTTTGTGGTCTTCAAATGATTCTCAACTTTCTCCCAAGTACATAAGACATTAAACTTCTGTGAAACGGCCTTAGCTACCTTGTTTAACTTCTTCAACAAGCAAATCAATCAAAAATCGATCCATCATAGGTGTCCGTGTCCATTTAAATTGCTTCACATCTTCTTCTTGATTATTTGTCTCCATCACTAACAACAAATATGCTACCAAATTGAATGTTAGTTAAACCTTACAAAAATATTTTTTGAAGGTTAAGTTTAGAACCCACAAACAAAGAAAATAAAAAAAAGGAAGATAAATACAAGCTTGATAAGCATAAATGACTTAAACTGTTAATGAAGATAGTGAAAGAAAGATGCCAAGTAGTTATAACCCAATAACTATAACTCAATGTAAAAAGAAAAAAAATGGAATTTCTAACAACATATTAATAATATGAGTTAACAGAAAAATTTTAATGATGTAAATAGTCTTCGTACATAACATGTGCTATTTCGTTTTTTTAATAATATGAATTGCAAAACCTGCTGCCATAACTGCAGTTGCAGCAGCCACAGTCTCATTTCGTTTTTTTAAAAGATGATCTCTATCTTCATCCATCTACAAGTTAGATATAAATAATATCACACATTATTTAAAAAAATAATTACTCACAAGTCCCCTTCCCAAGAAAATTTATTCAAAGGAAATAAATATGTAAGCTAAAGAATAAGACGCAAATGGTCATTTTACTGGGCAAGTAGAAATTTTGAATGAAATTAACAGGTGGAAACTTATTCAACTTCACATCCCCCGTTCAAATTCTATAAACTAATCTTAGTTGGGCTACTAAGTTTTAAATTAAAAGTTTGAATGGCTATTATACCATATAACAAATCCTAATCAAAAGTCTTATTGGGTCAAACATAGGTTACTGAATATGTATCGCTCCAACTCTCCCGCAAACCAACACCATCTTCCCATCTGTTCTCACTCCCGTAACAACCTCACCCCATCCCAATCTTTGCCTATAAGCCTTGTTTTTTTCTTTTTGTTTTAGTCAAAGTTCACCATCGCCCCATCTTTTCCTACTAGATGCAAGAGAAGTCCAAATCTAATTTGGAACTTCAAAGAATATAATTAAACGTTGGGAATCATATAATTTAGAAAGACAATTCAGAAAATTCACATAAAGGCAATTCGAAATATAAATTGGTGTTCTTGCTTACACATACACAATCTGAAATTACATATAGATTCTAAAAACAAAAATAACTATTCTAGCTTACCTCTCGGGGCCAAGAAACAAAAACCAAATAAAGCATCTACAGATTCTCAAGACTGCAGGCTCTTCAAAATCAAAATTCTTCTTCATTTGCTTCCCCAGAATTCTCAGAATTCATTCCTCCCGTTGAGATTGCTTTCTAAGTTACATTAAATAACAGTAATCAAAGCTATTTATAAGTGATGATGGAGAGGCTTGAAGAATAAGAGAAAAGTATGTTTTAGAACTCTCATCACATTTCATGCAATTTAACATGGGGAACTGGGTGTCAATGGGGAACTCCCATCTTGTGGGTGGTGAAGTTTGTTTTAGAAATTTAAGCAAGTCTAACTAAACTAATCAAAACCATGTCCTTCATGCTCTGGGAAACAAAACTCTCATCGCATTGCGTGCAATTTAACATGGGTATCTGTTATTATCTTCTTTCTCCATTATTACTAACAATTAAGAAAAAAGATGGTCTATAGGTATCTGTTATTTGGAATAAGCTTCTGGTTCTAACCTTGTAATTAATCTCTCTAGCATTTCCAATCAGTTCTCATCTACCAGTCAAAGTGAGTTCCTCCACCTACCAGTTCTGGTGACTACCGGCCGGTACTCGAAGCAGAATCAGATCCCCATCCCCAAACAGAAATCACTACCTTGTGAGAAATCAACACAGAAGCTACTGAAAAATCTAACTCCGGCACCTACGAAGCCCCATGCGGTATGCCCAAATCTAATACTTTTAGTCATTTTGACAAGCATCTAATTGGCATGAGTTTGTAACAAATTCATAAGGGCTATTAGGTCACAGCAGCAACAGCCTATAGCCGAGATCATCATGCACGCATGGTATCGAAAATAAATTGATCAAATAAGAACCGACCAACTAGTTTCAAACAATTTGAAATAAGTATATTTGAGAATAGAAAATTGAAAAAAGGAACATATGGCATTGAAATCCAATTGGCCATTCAGCTATGACAGTCGAGCCACATTGCCGGAAGCGCCAATCACACACACGATATTGATAAATTAATCTAATTCAACTAAGTAGATTTTCTACACTCCACAGATCCAAGCAAAATTAGAGATATGATCGAAAATGGTAAAATGGAGGAATTGGTGAAGACAAGATTGGATGGGTGGTTGAACATGAGCAGTGTTTGCCCAAATTACGGCAAATCGAACCAACACTACAAAGCTAACTTATGAAACCAGTAGAACAATCCGATCAAATCCGCGAATTCAAGAAACAACTTACCAGGAGAAAAATCCGCCACTCCCAAGCTACCTTCGTCGTGCCCTAGGAAGAAGAAGAAGAAAACACGAGGCTCCCCAAGCTATCTTCGTCGAAGAATAGCTATTCGTCGAAATCGTTCACCGTGCCATAGGAGGAGGAAGAAGAGAGTTGAAGTCAAGGAAGAATAGCTATTCATCGAAGTCATTCATCGTGCCCTAGGAGGAGGAAGAAGAGAGTCGAAATCAAGGAAGAATAGCTATTCGTCAAAGTCGTTCGTCGTGCCGTAGGAGGAGGAAGAAGAGAGTCGAAATCAAGGAAGAATAGCTATTCATCAAAGTCGTTCGTCGTGCCCTAGGAGGAGGAAGAAGAGAGTCAAAGTCGAGGAAGAAAAAAGACACCGAGGTTATGTTCGTAATGCCCCGGCGGAAAATAACTTCCACTAAAATTTAGTGGAAGTTATTTTCCGCCGATTTTCCTTCCATTTGGAAAATGTTTTCCGTTATTTTTTGTTTTCCCCTGAAACAAGCGTCCGGAAAATTTCAGAATTCCGGAAAATATTTTCTTTCCCTCATTTTCCGATGAAACAAACAGAACCTTAGATTAAAGCTAGTATTTACAATATCTCTCAACCTAGAATAAAACTAATCAAAACTCTCTTCTTCATCCATCTGGATTATTTCAAAAGCAGTGGTTAGTCACTGTAAACGAGACAATTTGACAGTTGCTGCAATTTCACAAGTTGAGATTCTTTTGAATTCTTCAACATTAACAGCACTAAATACGGCATTAATAGCCTTGTTATTCCAGCTATAGTTGTCAAAATCTCCTTTACTCCACTTATCAGAAGTCACTGGTACAACAACACCTTGAATATCTTCTGTTGGTGCTTCATACCCATTCATAACAAACAACTAGATTCTCTCATTTAAAGACTTCAAATAAGCACGCATTCTTGCCTTCTAATTGGCGTAATTTGACCCATCAAAGAGACGTGACCTGCTTGAAGAAGCCCCTTCTTTGTTATAGTCCATAGGGAAACAAGATCTCACTCTTTAAACAGATTTGAGTGGAGTGGCTTTGATACCAATTGAGATTTCTAAATCTCAGGCCCCTTCTCTTCTTAGTTGATTCCACAACCAATCAATCCACAGCTCTTGATCTTCCAATCTTCTTCGCAGCTACAAAAATACACGACCACACCTTGAATGTGTCCAGGTTGTGAATTCAGATCTTTTCCAGATCTAAATTTGCTGATCTCCAAAGCTTTCCTCGGTCCTTGAAGCAACCCATCAACATCACCTTACTTCTCTGATCTCACGAGCTCCTCTCTTTCACCCAAGACTCACTCGTTCAAAAAAGTACTTTCTTTCTATCTTCAGATCCCCTTTTTATCTCAAAGTTAAAGCTCCTGTAACTACCTGAGAACCACCTTAATGGAACAGTTTCAACAACCTAACAGAATTATAACAGAGGTCGTTTTCAACCCCAGATTCTGTTATAGTTGTAGCTACAACAGGTTACTACTAAACCTGTTTGTAGCATCTTAAAACATCATCATGTTCAGATTTTATTTACTCAATTCATGTTTCTTTTCTTCACTTACTTGCAACACTCATGGATGCAAATATCGTATCGAATCGCGCGATACGCGTGATACGTCTCGAGTATCGTGCCGTTAACTCATACATGTTTCGCGATACAGGTTGTATCGACCTGTATCGCATGTGTATCGACTGTATCGAGTCGATACAGTCGATACTCACTGATGTAGCAACTGTATCGCTCAATACAGTCACTTAATATGCCCAACAACATTAAAAAAACGCAAAAAGAGGCCTTCACGAGATCTGAAATAGCTCTTTACTAAGAAATCGTTTCAAAAATCCATCAAACCCCATTGCTTTTAACCTATTTTCGACCTAATTAGTGGTATAATTTCTTCAAAACAACTTTGAACAACGAATCAAACAACAAAAGTCAGATTCGTCAACAGTTTTGAGAGGTATGTTAGATTTTCAATTTTTTCATTCTAAATCATTATATTTTCATATTTAAGCATGATTTGATAATGTTTTGTATGAATCTATCAATTTCAAGTGAAATCCATAGATTGAAATTGCGTTTTTAGGTAAAAAAAAATCAATTTTTTTTGCAATATGGAAAAAAGTGACAAAAATCCCTATTTTTTTTGAAAAAAATTATACAAACCTTAATGGTTTGTCTTCAATTTTTTATATGAGATGCACATGGGGCTGATCTATCATCCCTATGATTATTGTATTTTTTTCATGAATAAAATTATTTTTAATAATTGTTTTTGCTGAATATTAATTAAAAATATAGGAAAATAATATTATATTTTTATTAAATTTGATATTTTGGTTCCACTTTTTTTCCCAAAAGAGGTTGGTGATGCCATTTACATGCTTGTTGATATAGTTTCAATTATTTTTTAGATATGGCACCTAAAACGCAACAACGGAAAGGGCTAGACGTCGGTTGGTAACACGGAGAGATGATTGGAGGGAATAGATTGCATACAAGATGCAATTATTGTCAGAAGGAGCTTAGAGGGGGTGGAGTTACTAGATTGAAGCATCATCTTGCTGGTGGGAATCCGAATGTAGAGAAGTGCTACAGTTGTCCTGTAGAAGTTTCCAAGGCTATGAGTGAACATCTTAAAGCTGCAAGAAAGGAGAAGGAGGACATTACCATAGAGAGGGATGCTTTAAGAGATAGGTTAGCTGGGAGGGCAGCACGGATGGATAGGGGAAAGGACATCTGTGTTGATGATGATGATGATCGAAAAGATGTTATGACACGAGAGGAAAGAGAACGTGTTAATGAAGCAATGAGAAGATCAATTGCAGACATTCATTACAGAGAGCAAGGAAGGAGAAGTGTATATTCTGTAGATATTGGTTGCACACCAGGTAGAGCTAGTGCTGGGGGGCGTCATCATGGAGGTAGTTTGATGCGCAGTACAAGTGTCAGAGAAGTTTTTGACAAAATGGTTGGAAGGCCGAAACAGCCAAGAAAGAAGTTAAGGGGATCTACTATAGAGGAGATGGATCCTTCAATTTATTGAAATAAAGATACGAAGCAAAGTAGGTTGAAGGATGCTTGGCATCCAGGAAAATGGGCGAAGAATGTAAAGCAAGCCAT
Source organism: Buxus sempervirens (assembly GCA_947561395.2). Classification (NCBI taxonomy): domain Eukaryota; kingdom Viridiplantae; phylum Streptophyta; class Magnoliopsida; order Buxales; family Buxaceae; genus Buxus; species Buxus sempervirens. The sequence goes on along the minus strand of OX387192.1, from coordinate 21,483,133 downwards.
TGGTAGGTGGTTTATTTACAGCAATATCCCACCAAATGCTGCAAATAACCCCTACTATCAAACGATAATTGATGAGATCGCTAGGGCTGGACCAGTGATGAAAGGTCCCACTCCATATGAGATCATAGGCCCTATACTAGATGCAGAGGTGGATGAGATACAGACTTACATAAAGTCATTTATGAAGAAATGGGATACTTATGGTGTAACATTGATGTGTGATGGTTGGACTAGGCCTACCAGGCTATCGATCATTAACTTTTTGGTCTACTGTGATGGAAGAGCAATTTTTCACAAGTCAGTTAATGCTTCTGACAAAATCAAGGACCATCAGTATTTGTTCAAATTGATGGATGATGTTGTAGAGGAGATTGGTGAGGAATACATTGTGCAGATTGTTACTGACAACCAATCTTCATACAAGAAAGCAGGAAAGTTGTTGATGGAGAAAATAAAACATCTGTACTAGACCCCATGTGCAACACATTGTATTGATCTTATGCTCCATGATTTTGGTCAGAAGAATATGGTGAAAGGTGTGATTGAAAAAGCAAGGAGATTGACAAACTTTATTTACAATCACAACTGGGTACTTAGTTTAATGAAAGAACACACCAAAGGGGAGCTGCTTAGGCCTGGTCTTACAAGATTTGCCACAAATTTCATTGCAATTAATAGTATTTTGTCTGAGAAAACTGGATTGAAAAGAATGTTTTTATTAGATAAGTGGCTAGAATGTCGACCAAGACGGGATGTTATTGGAAAAAATGTGAAGGAGATTGTTTTAAATAATAGTTTTTGGAAGAATGGGCGATTGGTAGCTAAAATACATGATCCTATTGTGAAGGTGTTGAGAGTTATAGATAGAGAGAAGCAAGCCACAATAGGTTATCTATATGAAGCTATTAGAAGGTCTAAGCTTGCTTGAAGCTGCTCCTGATCATCAAGAGATGTATTATGCAATTATTGATAAAAAAATGTAAGAAGCAGCTCATTCAAGACATCCACCGTGCAAGTAATAAACGTAAATTTGTTGCCAATTGTCTTCTTCCTATCTTGATTAAGTTACTAATTTTTTTTATTGAATTAGCATTTTGCCTCCACCCGGCGTATCATTACACTGAAAATCTTGGAGTCAATACGGAATTAGTGAATTCATTCTGAAGGGTCATGTTGAGATTGGAAAGGAATCCAAAGCGTGTCAGTAAAGCATTTAGTGAGGTGATTTAGGAATTAGGAATTTTAAGAATTATTTACTTATTATTTTTTGTAATGGACAATCATTAACAGTGTTTTTTTTTAATAGGAGAAAATATTTAGAGATGCTATATATGGCTTTGGAGATCCAGCCGCTATTAGGACACGGACTACATGTGAGCCAGGTAATAGAAATTAAACAATGAAAGTACTTATTTTCATTGTTCAAGTAAATTGTATAATTTGTATGTGGAAGGGATTCATTTTTCTTATTTTTTTTGTTATTTCTGCAGCTGAGTGGTGGTTCTTGTATGGAACCGATGCACCAAATTTGAGAAGAATTGTACTAAGACTTTTATCACAAACGGCTTCATCCAGTGGATGTGAAAGAAACTGGAGCACTTTTTCTCTCATCCACACTAAAGTGCGGAACCGTTTGACTTATGAAAAGTTGGAGAAGCTGGTTTTTGTGCACTACAACATGAGGCTAAAGATACGACATCTTCAAAAGCAAAGCAGAAGGGGAAAGGGTGAGTTTAGGCCGATTGACCTTGCACACATATTTGATTTTGATGAAGCTGAGCTTCTTATGGAGTTGTTGGATAATCCAGAGAAGGTAATGCTTGATGAATTAGATGATGAGGGGAGGCCTACCAGACCAAGTAGCTATGTGGCAAACTTGGTCAACAGATTTAGTGATGATGAGAGAGTAGGAAATACTAGAGCTGCAGGGAGCAGTCGAGCTAGGGTGAGCAGTAGTACTGGAGTGGGTTGTGATCCTCTTGATGATGGTGACGACGACGATGATGGAAATGATGATGATGGAGATGATGACGATGATGATGTTGGACTTCGTGAGAGTCCATCACCACCCAATCCACCACAGGGTGGTAGTAGTGGCTATGGTGGTGGTATTCACATTACAGAGGAGGTTGAGGAGCAGGAGCAGCAGTATGATCATGGTAGTGGCCATGGGGGATATCCTCCTTCCGTTCATAATCTTTACCATTGGAGACGACGTGGGGGCCATCTAGCACCAGGATTAGGACATGATGATGTGATGAGGCCACACGGACATGATTTAGATGCCATTACACAAGGAATAGACTTGATTAATGTTGGTCTTTCAGGCATATTTGGAGGTGGACCACATTCAGGGTCAAGGTCGTCGTCTTTTGGGTGTACCCAGGAGAGGTCATCTTCTTCGTATGATTATGGTTATGGCCAGGGGGATCATCTTATCATCATAGTTATGGATATGGTTATGAGCATACAAGCTATGGGTATGGCCAGGAGGAATCATCATCTTATGGGCAGCAGATAGATCAGTATGGTCACTATGGTGGTAATGTTGGGGGTTACTATAGGCCTACTTCAGCACAGTATGAGCAATTTAGAAGTGAGTATGAGGCATGGTATCGAAATTATATGGATTGGGTGTCTTATTGTCAACATGTTCAGCGCACGCATAACGTGCCATTGGCCGATTATGAAGAAGCTGAAGATGAACCTGCACGTCACTCCTTTTGGCATTGAAGACAGGGACCATGGGATAACTTTGTATGTTTGGATTTTGAAACCACCTATTTGTATGTTATGAATTATGGAAATTATTGTATCATTACTTGAATGAATTTTCTAACCTTATTTATTGGTTTATCTAACCTTTTATAGCTTTTATTATAATTTTCATTCATTTCCGAGTATGCCTATTTGCTTCTATAATGCATAGATACTCCTTGTGTAGCCCTATAATGCTAGAAACATGTTTATTTGACATATTTTTAACTTGTCTTTCTATCTAGATAGGTTTTGTATTATGTATCCACCATTTTAGTGCGTATCCTCGATACGTTTCCGTTTTTGGATCATCCAATACGGCACGTCGATACGATACTTTGAACCATGGCAACACTACACCTTAAAGAACTTCACTAGAATTCATAACCTTTTGTCATCCAATTGTCATAAAGGAAAATAAATTTTCCCAACAGCAGGTTACAACGAAAACAAGAAAATGAACTCTGTCTTCTGATGCAAACCCCCGAAAGCATTACAAACGTCCACTTTGAGTACAACTTTGGGAAAAGTAAAGGCTCTAAGCGTCCATACCCCAAACAAGAAGAACCAAACACCAAACTATAATAGGATCTATGATCAGCTCAACAAAGAGGAAACGTTTTAAGGAATCAGTTATTATATGTCCAATGCAAGTACAGACAGCAGTTATAGCTACAGATATGAGTGCCAATGGCTTGTTTAAAGCAGGTAACCAATCTAAATAAACTGCCTTCTACCATTTCTGTAACTAGTTTGGGGTTGAACCATTATTTTAACGAACTTATGTCCCATGCCATCTTTATGAGTTTCAATATCCCCTCTGACCTTCCAATGAGTCCCTTGTCACTGAAGGGTTTGTCCACATCAAAATTGATGGAAGCAATTAATTGTTTTTCAATCTTCATTAATGGGAATCTGGTTGCTTATGGAAAGCTCTCGGGAAAATGGCAGAAATCTCAGGTTTGGTTTTCAATAAAGCCAAGAGCTCTATGTTTCGCTTATGGATAATGAAGAATTATATATAAAACTTAGAAAAAGGGTAAATGAGTCGGCCTATATACGGGTTTTTGAAGATTAAACAGGAGACAGACTTAAGTGAAGCAAAACGATTAAGGCTCAGTCAGTTTACATATGAGTTGTATTTATTTTAGTATTGTGCCAACTGCAAGAAAAGAAGCTACATTCAGAGCTCTATTGTTTCAGGAGAAACGCCTCTAAAATATTTAGGACTACCTCTAATATCCTCAAAACTATTGACAAAGGATTGAACCTGTCCTCTGTTTTAAAGCTAAATCAAAGGACAGATAGCTAAGGCACTCAGCTATGCAGCCAGACTTCAGCTAATCAAGTGTGCTGTTTTAGGCAGTCGTGCATTGGTTCTCAACTTTTGTAATTCCCAGAGGAGTTATCCCGTCAATAGAACAGATATGCAGAGCATTCCTGTACTCAAGGACTTGACCTGACAAAAAAGATCACACCAGTCAATTGGTGTTTGGCTTCTGCCCTTAAGAAAGAAGGGGATCTAGGCAACTACAATATTCAGGTGTGGAATTTAGCTGCTATATTCCTACTTATTTGGAAATTTACACAAATAATGAGCTTTTGTAGGTAAGGGGGGTGCATGAGAATCTTATAAAAGGAAGGAATTTTTGTATTTACATGTCTCTAAGAGATGCACCTGGTATTGGAGGAAAAATATTGAAGGTTAGGCACTTAGTCTACCCATTCATCAAGCACCAAGTTAATAACGGAGGAGGTACATGGTTATGGCATGATAATTAGCGCCCAAGGGGTCCATTATTTAGAATTTCAGTACAAGACTAACCTACGATTCTGGTTCATAATTGGATGCTAAATTGTCTTCTATTCTTGAAAAGGATCACTGGATCGATACCTTCTACAAATATTTGGAATAGCAAGAAGACTCTTCCAAGTTCCAACCACAAGTTCCTTTGGGACTGATTTCTGGCACTCGAGATAAGCTAAGGTGCCTTTATTTTTTATTTTTCATGTTTCACCCTTTTTGTGGGTACATCAGTCATGGGCCCTGATGCATCAACAACGTGAATAATACATGTCTCCAGCTACAAGGAAGTTAAGTGGACTAAAAATATATTCACATTTATATGAAGGGCAACTAAATAATTAAACCAATTTTATGTACACAAGTTTACAAATAAACATTACATAGCAGATGCAATATCCATGACAAAAACAGGAGATTTGAAGAAATCACAACACATTTTTCAGTGACCAACACAATATCAACACATCATAGGATTTGAAAATTTAAGTATGAGAAAAGTCATATTTATGTACTCAGAGTTTCCCTAAGCTCCATCCTCTGCATCAGGAAGAGCCATCCACGCCATTATAATCATCCTAATTGTCACCCTCTCTTCCTATGCAAACTATATTCATGCAATAGAAATTTTGAAAGCAAAAATAGTTATACTTCAAACAATCATTTAATTTAGGCAATACTTCATACCAAGGATTTCAAAGCAAAGTACTGAAAACAAATATGAAACAGCAAAGCACAGAAAAATGCATCAGCCACCAAGTATGGAGCAACCTTTCATTGCAAGGAACAATTACATAAACCAAAGCATTCTCTGATCTTCCTATCATCTGAAATTGCTCCAAGTGATGTTATTTAACAAGCAGAAAACCTTATAATGTTCCACAGAAACTAAAAAAAGGAAAGTGGACAAAAAGAATCCAAATTTACATATAACCCCAAGCAATAAAATGACTAATGACAAATACAAAATGACTTTCCAAGTACAATAATTGTCATCCCTTAATCGGTATGGAAGAACTTTTTAAGTGCTTCTATAAATCCACCATCTAGATCATCCCTTACAAGCAAACTAAAAATAATAGATGTAGTTTCCATGTCAGCCGAGAGGCCGCACTCAACCATTTCTTTGCAAAGCTTTAATGCCTTATGGATATCCTTATGTTCAATGTATCCTCTAATCATGGTGTTAAATATGACATCATTTGGCATAAGACCCTTTCTTCTCATTTCAGTAAACAAATCTTCAGCTTCTATCAACATTCCCTCTGTACACAACGCACGAATCAATATGCTATAAGTTACAAGATCAGGCTCCAAACCTTTAGCAGGAATCGCATAAAAAAGTTTCCTTGCATCTTTGAGCTTATTGGCTCGACACATTCCATCAATGAGGACACTATAAACAACAATGTTAGTACTACATCCATTGCCAATCATCTCATTAAACAGTTTGATTGCCTCATCAAGGAAATTGTATTTGCACAAACCATTTATCAATGTTGTGTAATTGACTATATCTGGGCTTAGTCCACAAACTTGCATCTCATTAAACAGTTCTTTTGCAGCCACAACCTGACCTTTAAGACAGAACCCGCTTATAAGAGAGCTATAAATAAAAATATCAAGAATCAATCCCATTTTTATCATCTCATCAAAAAGTCTCATAGCCTCCTCTATCCTTCTAGCCTTGCAATAGCCATTGATTAAAATGCTATAACTTATAACATCAGGCGCTGAACCTTCAACTATCATGGAATGAAAGGCTCTCCGTGCCTCTTCTATTTGGCCCTTCAAAATATAACCATTCATCATGTTATACATAATAATAGTAGGCTTAAAACCCCTATTAACCATTACTTCAAGTACTTCCCAAGCTTCCTCTATCTTCCCTTCCTTAAGTAATGCATCAAATATAACACTCAAGGTTATCACATCAGGTGAGATTCCTTGACCCAAAATTTCATTGAACAATTTTGTGGCTTCTTTCCATTGTCCTGAGTTGAGTAGTCCATGAATTAAAGTGTTGTATGTTACAACATCAGGCTTTTCACCTCTTTGAATTATTACTTTGAATAATGCAAGTGCATCCATGATCCTCCCTTCCTTGCAAAGACCATCAATTAGAGTATTAAAAGTTACTAGGTTTGGTAAGACTCCATTATTTACCATGTCATGAAGATAACTTACAGCTTCTTTCCACATGCCAAAACTACATAAGCCGTGAATTAATGAATTATAACTGATGAGATTTGGAATAATGCCTTTCTGAATCATTTCTTGGAAGAGAGCTAGGGCCTCACTGATGAGCCCATGTTTACATAAACCATCAATCACATTACTACCATAAACTACTAAATTAGGCTTAATACACATTTGCTTCTCCATCTTTTGCAGTAACGCAAGAGCCATGTGAATATTTCCATTTCTGAAAAGCCCATTAATCAAAGTTCCACAAGTGACTGCATTAACTTGGATTTCAGTCTCCACCATTTTATCAAACAGCAGCATTGCCTGAGAAATCTTATCCATCCTACAGAGTCCATTAAGCAGTGAACTGAAAGTGACAACGTCAGGGCTTGTATCCATGTTTTATAATGCTTCCCAAAACAGTGAAACCCAAGTCTACACGACCCAAATGGCACAAACAATTGATGAGTATGGTCATCATATAGATATCAGGGCGAAGTCCTAAGGAAAAAATCTCTTTGCACATACAAAAGAGATGGTGATACTGTTTCATCTTGGAGACGGCTGCCAAAAGTTGGTTAAAAGAATAAATGGAGGGCATGGGTCGCATTTGAACCATGGAACGAAAGAAACCCAAAGCTTCATCAACCCCAACATCTCCTGATTTACATCGATCGGTAACAAATTTCAAGAACCCAATTCGACTGCTGGAAGTAACGTGAAGAGAGGGGTCATGCTTAGCAGATATATCAGAATAAAGGATGGTAGTAGCAGGAATAATAGTAGAAACCGCAGCTCGGGTAGGATGAAGAGAACGAGAGAGGAAAGGTAGGGTACCCGTTCTGTGAGCATAAGCAACGCTGGGAGTAAGAACCACTCTTCTTCTCGAAATTATCATCTCCGCGAAAACGCCGGCAGCCAAAACAGTTTTCTCCGAGGGCTTCGATCCCTGAGAACAGAGAGACTCTAGGGTCCACCTTTCTGGGACGTTTCAATTAACTTTATCGGTTAACTGTAGATGAGAAAGGGCATCAAGGGATTGCGGGATTAAGCTCGTATTCAATATCCATTCGATCAATATCACGTTTCAGTAATGCTGAGCAACCGGGGCCCTTGTGTGTAGGAGAGTGTTCTGGTCTAGAGTGTATCTACTGCCCCATTTAAATACAATCTTCTTATGTAATCAAATTCACTTAGCTAATTAACCATATTAATTTAATATTTCAAATCTTAATCATTAAATTATTTTTATAACTGATACAACTTTATTAATTTTGAGAATTAATGATATTGTCATATCTATAAAGTTGTTTGTTTATTATGCAATTTATAGGTAAGTTTGTGAGTATTTATTTTTATTATATAAACATTACAAGTTATATTTTTAATACAATGCATGCAAGACTAACTATTCTAATTTTATTTAATTAATTATTTGTTTTTAGATATTTCTAAACCTCTTCACAAGTAAGTGTCTTTATAATATTTATTAATTTTTTATTTCTTGAAAATAAATAAGTGTTTTTATAGTATTAATTAAAATTTTAGAAATTAAAATAGGAATAAAAATAAATCTGAAAAGTAAACAGGATGACGGAATTAACCCGTTTATTACCGAGTTAGGTTTGGGTTGGCTACTTCTCAACCTGTCAATAAACGAGTTAAACCTAACCTCATCAACTTGTTTAGAACCCACCCGAATCTGAATCCGAACCAGCACAACCCATTGCCACCTCTAGAACTTGAGAAACTACACCTTCGATTCACTTAATAATCCCCGCATTAAGAGTATCCAATGGTCATAAGATGTGTTTGTACCTAAAATATAAAGTTTAACTAAAATATAATGGATATAAGGTTTTCATATTTATACAGTTCTATTATTTCTAGCCCTCGCCTTAAAGGGCCTAATTTTGGTTGAGAAAATTGGTTTTAAGTGATACATTTTAAAGATAATTTAGACTCAATAACCTAATTCTCAATGATTATAAAATAGTGATACTTTACAAAATAATTGAAAACGAGTGTCATTTTATTTCTGACGATTTTATACTAAAAACGTGCCCTTAAGCTAATTACCAGCGTTTTAGAATCGCCGATTTACTCATATCTTTAAAAAAGAAAAAAAAGAAAACATTTATGGCATTTTTTCATATTTTCCCTGTTTCCCACCAGGAAAAAAAAATACAAGACACCAATGAAACAAAAACGAGACGGTTGGACTAGTTTTTTTTCTCTTTTAAAAAAAAAGATGGGGTGTGAACCCTATTGAATAACTTCAAATCTCTACTTTTTCTTTAAATTTGAACTGTCTTTGAGGTCACTCAAGATGAAGAGCGTCCTCCGTCACTGACAAGCTATTGTGGAGAATCAGGGTGTCAAAATTTGACCTATTCATCATTAGGAAAACCTGTTCAATATTTTAATAGGTTTTGGGTGAAATCGGTATAAGAAATTAGGTTAAACCAGACCAAGAATTCTTGGAGAATAAAAACTAAATATAGAATACAAATGAGATTGCTCTTCAAATGAGGAATAATACAACACAAATGACACCTGAAACACCTTCTGGACCAGGTAAGCTTCTACCTGATAGATGCTGGAAGTATAGGAAATTTTAGCTTAAAGATCAATAGAAGACCTAAATATATTGAAAAATCGTAGCCAGAAACTGCCTTGGCCGCACCCTACCATCTTCCTAGATGTGTTCCCTGCTCAGATGAACCTTGACTGATATGCTTGAATATGGCTAATCAATAATCATACAAATTTTGGAGAATGAAAACTAGTTATACAACTCTTGGTTGAGTTACATGCAAGACAAATTACATAGCACTTCAAGTGAGGAATGAAACAACATAAATGACATCTAAGAGGCTTCTGGACCACATAAATTTCTTTCCGATAGATGCTCAAGTATAGGAAATTTTAAGCTAAGCTAAGATCAATGGAAGACTTACCAAAATCAAAAAAATCATAGCTGCTAACTGCCTTGGCAGCACCCAACCACCTAATTAGATGTGTACCCAGCTCAATAAACCAACTCATTTCACTTCCTGATGAACTTAGCCGCTATGCTTGAACATGGCTCTTAACTGTTAAAGCCCGTTTGACTTCTTTTCCGAGCAGACAAATTTGAAGATTTCATCAGCAACCCGTAACAGATAAACCAAACACTAATATTTGATTGGCCCATCTAAGCTTCCAGATGCAAACTGAAATTACAGATTAAAAGTAGAACGCTTTAGAAGCATCACAAGGTATAAGCTTCAATTATGTATGATAAATCAATTCATACTGTATTGAACCTCATGGAATCACTACAACAATACATCAAAATTTCTGGGATCAAATTAGTACATTAAGATAACCTGACTCTTCCCCTGAGGCTCAATATAGTCTCATTAGTTTGAAGAGAACTTGATAGGAATGGTTAAGCCACAACTTGATTTGTATGGTTCCTAATAAGGATAATCATTTCGTATTATCATTCTATCAGTCAACAACATATGCACATAACTAGGGTTCAGCAATATGAATCCTGCCTTGTATTTCCCAAAGCCTACCTAGTCATTCAGGAGAGCAACAGCCTTGGTAACATGCCAACAAAAAGCGCTCCTCATTGATGTGATTAGTGTGCTAGCCTCGGTTGGGGGGCAACACCTATTAAAGGTGCTGCTTCTTGAGCCAGGCACATAGACCAAAAATTCACCTTTAAACTTTGACTAACCAGCAAACATAAAAATGCCAGGATGAAATCATCTGCCGCGTTAAACTGTGGCAGACCCTGCAGCATCCCACAGATGCTGCAGGGTCTACCGCACATTAACTGCAGCAGACGATTTCAACCTAAAAATGCCTATGGAATGGGATTAAAATAGGAAACATAAAATAATAATAAAAATAATATTATTATTTCATAATGATGGTGACGCTTTGACGATGACAGTGAAGATGATAATATTATATTTCACAATAAAATATTTCAAATATAGAGTTCGGGAATTCACTAGGCTATGAGACATGCCAGATGAGAACTTCGGCATTTTTAAAAAGTGTTAGGTCTGGAAACAATTAACAGATAATTCTGACTGGAGTTGACAGAGGAATCCTGGGGCACTTAGAACATTTAATAAGCATGGGATGGATTGTTTCATCAATCAAAAATTAGTTCCCCTGCTCCAAGATTCTACCAGAAACTTCAAACTCATAGGACTGGTCAAATTACAGGTAAAAGGCTTGCTTCCAGACATCTCTTCTGAACCATATACAAAGTTCAGAACATTTATCACCTAGTCATGTAAGTGATATTAGCAGAACAGGTCTCAGAACCAAGCATTTAAGTTTTCACCAAACACAATAATGAAATGAATCTAGCAGAACCCAAGTCCAGCAAAGGTCCAATGAATCCTCAAAACATCTTACGTAAGGTGCTTACAAGACATGGCTCCGTTGATAGGGACGGGGAGTACACAAAAATGGAATAAGAGCATAAAGGATAAAAGAAATTGCTTAACAGAATGTGATCAGAATATAACGTTTGGTTTTTGAGCACCGCCCTATAATATTATCTAAGTTCAATCACTTGGCTTTTGACTTCTTACCATATCACAACTAACAGAGCAATTTCGACTACGTGTAACAATCTTGAAACAAGTTCACAATGTTTTGAAATTTATGGATCACGACTAGTAACTCTAGAACTTGTGAGAGGCAGTGCGATAATATTGAGTAGACACTAAGCATGAGTTATACTGTTGACAGAAAAAATATTTTTGTCAAATGGAACACACCAAGGGTTTGTTTGGGAGTTTTAATATGAAACGCTTTATAAAAATATGAAACGCTAGTTAGGTAGCCCTTACAAATGGAAGAGTTTTAATATGAAACACTTTATAAAAATATTCCTTGACATTGACTAATAGATTACATTTGGTGAGAAAACAAATATAAAAGGATGTAATCGAACATTATTTTAGGCTATAATGATATTTTTTTCTGTGCTTTAAACAATGTATAGTAGGATTTTGTCATATTAAAAGCTTCACCTAAATTTAAAACTAAGCTAAATGCTTGCTGCAAATGAAGTTTATGGAAGGAGCACACTTCCTGATTCACTAAAATAAACATTCTGAATAAGAACTTTCATTGAAGCAAATTTCAGAAGTTTAACCAAACACCCCCCCAGTGCTAGTTAGGGAGCCCTTTGATACGTCCCAACCAATTCTAGATTATCTTAAGGAGTCATTTAATTTAATAAAAAGACTAGTGCCACATGGCAAGAGTCTGTTGGTATTTCTTTTGTTGAGATTTCTTTCGTTGGGATTTTGTTTAGTTTGTTACGGTTTTATGCTTATCTGGGTCTGTAGTTCTTATCTGGTTTTTTAGTTTGTTAGGGCTTTATGCTTATCCATCTAGGGGTTAGTAGCGGTCAGCATAGCATCAAATTGTAAACTATATTTATGGAGTTGGTTTTCAGAAATGAAGTATGAATCGTATTTGCAAGTTCTCTTGGAGAATTATGGAGTCTCAAGGAAACTCGAATTCCCTACCAAAGGAGGTTAAGGATCCCTTGAAGTATCCTACGATATCAAAATAGGTCGACGTCACAAGGTTAATCCTTGTTCCTTCTCGGTGAACAAACCCGTAACTCGCTCCCAATCTCAAGCTCGTATCACCCTTTGGGGTCTAGAAGGGATTCATGGCCCTTAGGAAGCTGCACCAAATATGGTCCAATGAAAAGTTGAGAATGTTTTAACATAAATCACTAGTATGGGAATGGTGGGTCACTAGTAAATCCAGCAATTGCGAGAGAAAGTGCAACTTAATCTAGCACGGTGAATCAGATTGGCACGTTGAATAGTTTCAAATCTTTGAATGGCACAAGCCATCAGAAGATATAAGGATCAACTTGATTTAATGTCCTATTTCTATCATTTAGCATTGAGTAAGCGGGATCAATTCTCAAATCTTTTACTGGCACAACAAGACACCATTTTTTGTAGGAACAAGGAGGGGAAAAGCAATAGTTTCACATTTCTGAATAGCACAAGAAGATAGCACCTTCTGGAGGATTGGAGGAGCAACCAATCTCGTAGTAGTAATAGTAGCAATATTCTTCACATACCCTTAGTGATATAACTGGAGAAAACAAAGCGATTTTGTTTAAACATAATGTAGTGGGACAAGAGAATGACATAACTGTACCTGTGTAACAACGGGATTTGTTGATGTGATGAATTCGAGGGTCAGTCCTTGCCAGTAGATTTCCCCATCATAGAGAAACAATAATCCACACAGAAAACTCTTTTTTGTTTCTGAATTGTCATATAAGTGGCATTACTAAAGACAAATGACTTCGGAAGATATGTTACCTGTCAACAGCTCATCTAATGTTACTATGCTTTAGAGTGACAACCACATATTATGCAATTTTCCCAGGTCTCCCCAGTGCATCGTCACTTTTCAAATCTACAGGGCGGATCAAATCTTCAACTACAGTAGCCACAATTTGATCAAGGCTAGCACTAGGTTCATCATACAAAAGAACCTGCTTCGGTCATGGCAAAAAAAATGAAAAAAAAGGAAGAAATTTCTGTCATTAAATTAGTCAAAATACTATGTTGCATTTAACAATGAGTTAAGAGTGTCTAATAATGATTAAAACTCTCCACAGACAATCCACCAGCTACAGTAAGCAAAAAAGAATGGATTATATGGAAGATAAATAATGAATGGGTCGATAGAATGTAATAAGCATAAATTTAGGTTTATTATTAAGAAAATGGGAAAAAATAAAAGTAAAAGACAAGAGAGCTGAGGTCAAAACAGGCAAACTAACTCGTGCAAACCTGAGGATATATTGTAAAGTTTAAGACACAACTTGCTGCAAGGAGTTTAGAAACATTTATGTCCACATCAAATAAAGAATCTTTTGGAGACGCATGATTTGGGGTTTTTGCCATGTAATCATGGCTGCTCTGACAGCCATGCTGGTGTATTAGAGCTGCAGCAGCTGCCGGCATTGACTTTTTATCTCTCAAATCAATAATCTTCTCATCCTATTGCAGTTAATGAAATCACTCTCCGGCAGTGGTCCTTATTTTTACTTGTCCACCTTGCCAAAGAAAGTAGCAGCTAACTTTGATTTCATACACATCAATTGGAATGAGAATCACAAATCTTGGGGGCCGAGATTTTGAAGGGAAAGCCTACAATGGAGCATTTCAGATCATACATTAATCAAACATGATTCATAGAACACGGAGCTGTGATTGAACTGGCAGATCCAAACACATGTGATAATAGAAGTTTCTACTTGATTATAGAGAAGTAGTCACATGCAAGTCACATGTTATCAATGGTACATCCACACATACCCCAAACAAGAAGAACCAAATACGAAACTATAATTGGATCTCCACCGATCAACAAATGAAGGATGATCAACTCAACAAAGAGGAAATATTTTAAGGAATCAGTTACTATGTTTCCAGTGCAAGTACAGACGGCAGTTATAGCTACAGATATGAGTGCCAATAGCTTGTTTAAAGCAGGTAATCATCTAAATAAACTGCCTTCTACCATTTCTGTAACTAGTTTGGGGTTAAGCCATTATTTTGACAATCTAATGTCCCATTCCATCCTTACGAGTTTCAATATCCCATGTGGCCTTCCGATGAGTCCCTTGTCACTAAAGGGTTGTTTTCAAGAATAGAAGACAATTTAGCATCCAATCATTAACAAGAATCATGGGTTTGGAATGGCATGAAGACTCTTCCAACCTTGGGTTCCTTTGGGATTTCTGGCACTAGAGAGAAGTTAAAGTGCCTTTTGCCCCCTTTTGGTATGTACATCAGTCATGGGCCCTGATGCTTCAACAACTTGAATGATCCGTGTCTTCAGCTACAACGGAAGTTAAAGGACTAAAAATATATTCACATTTCTACGAATGGTAACTAAATAATGAAACCAAAATTTATATAAGTTTATAAATAAACATTACATGGCAGATGCAATATCCATAACAACAACAAGAGATTTGAAGAAATCGCAACACATTATTCAGTGACCAACACAATAGTAACACATCATAGGATTTGAAAATTATATCTAAGTATAAAAAAAAGCTCATATTTATGAACTCAGAGTTTCCCTAAGCTCTATCATCCGCATCAGGAAGAGCCATCCACGCCATTATAATAATCCTAATTGCCACCATCTCTTCCTGTGCAAACTCTGCTCATACAATAGGAATTTTGAACAGGAAAACAGTTATACGTGTAGGATGATTTTACTGGTTTGTTTTCTGTAGTGCTGGGCTAGTAATTAGTTCTTCTCCTGGTGCACAATTTGTGTACTTTGTAATTTTTCTACATATTTATAATATTACTCTTTTATTACTGATAGAAAAAAAACAGTTATACTTGTAACAACCATTTATTTTAGGCAATACTTCATACCAAGGATTTCAAAGCAAAGTACTGAAAACAAATATAAGATAGCAAAGCACAGAACAATACTCCATCCAACAAGTATGGAGCAGCCTTCCATTTATCATTGCAAGGAACAATTACAGTAACAAAACAATTCTCTGAGCTTTCTATCATCTAAAATTTCTCCAAGTGATGTTATTTAACAAGCAAAAAACCCTATGATGTTCCACACAAATTTCAAAAAAAAAAAAGAAAAGGGGATAAAAGAAAAATAATTTATATATAACTCCAAGCAATAACATGAGAAATGAAACAGAAATGACAAATACAAAATGACTTATTCATTATCCCTTAATCATTAAGAAAGAACTTTTTAAGTGCTTCCATAAATTCACCATCTAGATCATCCCTTACAAGCAAACTAACAATAATAGATGTAGTTTCCATGTCAGCCGAGAGGCCGCACTCAACCATTTCTTTGCAAAGTTTTAATGCCTTATGGATATTCTTATGTTCAATGTATCCACGAATCATGGTGTTAAATATGACATCATTTGGCATAAGACCCTTTTTTCTCATTCCAGTAAACAAATCTTCAGCTTCTATCAACATTCCCTCTGTACACAACGCACAAATTACTATGCCATAAGTTACAAGATCAAGCTCCAAACCTTTAGCAGGAATCACATAAAAAAGTTCCCTTGCATCTTTGAGCTTATTGGCTCGACACATTCCATTAATGAGGACATTGTAAACTACAATGTTAGGACAGACAGCATTACAAATCATCTCATCAAACCACTTTATAGCCTCATCAAGGAAACCGTATTTGCACAACCCATCTATCAATGTCGTGTAACTTACAATATCTGGGCTAATTCTACGAATTTGCATCTCAATAAACAGTTCTTTTGCAGCCACAACCTGGCCTTTAAGACAGAACCCTCTTATAAGACAGTTATGAATAACAATATTAGGTATCAATCCCATTTTTATCATCTCATCAAAAAGTCTCATAGCCTCCTCTATCCTTCTAGCCTTGCAATAGCCATTGATTAAAATGCTATAACTTACAACATCAGGCTCTGAACCTTCAACTACCATGGAACGAAAGACTCTCAATGCCTCCTCTATTTGGCCCTTCAAAGTACACCCATTCATCAACATGTTATACACAATAATAGTAGGTTTAAAACCCCTATTAACCATTACTTCAAGTACTTCCCAAGCTTCCTCTATCTTCCCTTCCTTAAGTATTGCATCAAAAATAACACTCAAGTTTATCACATCAGGTGAGATTCCTTGACCCAAAATTTCATTGAACAATTTTGTGGCTTCTTTCCATTTTCCTGAGTTGAGTAGTCCATGAATTAAAGTGGTGTATGTGACAACGTTAGGCTTCTCATCTCTTCGAATCAGTCCTTTGAATAATGCAAGTGCATCCACGATCCTCCCTTTCTTACAAAGGCTGTCAATTATAGAATTAAAAGTTGTTAGATTGGGTAAGACTCCATGATTTACCATATCATCAAGAAAAGCTGTGGCTTCCTTCCACATGCAAAATTTGCATAGGCCGTTGATCAGTTTAAGTATAACTGATGACATCTGGCATAATGCCTTTATCAATCATTTCTTGGAAAAGAGCCAAGGCCTCATTGATGAGCCCATGCTTACATAAACCGTCATTCACACTATTATAAGCTACCACATTAGGCTTAATAAACATTTGCCTCTCCATCTTTTGGAGTAACCCAAGAGCCATGTCAATATTTCCATTTCGGAAAAGCCCATTAATCAAAGTTCCACAAGTAACTGCATTAACTTGGAATTGAGACTCCACCAGTTTATCAAACAGCTGCACAGCCTGGGAAATGTTATCCATCCTACAGAGTCCATGAAGCAGTGAACTGAACGTAACAACATCGGGCCTGTATCCACGCTCAGTGGCGGAACCACGTGCATCTTAGGGGGGGCAATTGCCCCCCCCCCCTAACTTTTAATTTTTAATAAAAAAGGCATATGTTTTATATATTTTTTAATTAAAATTTAAGTTTTGCCCCCCCATAAAATTTCTGGTTTGCCCCCCCCCCCCCCCCAACCCATTGAAAATTTTTATATTTCATAAGAATCCTTTTGAAAATTTCTAGTTTGCCCCCCCCCAACTCATTGAAATTTCTATATTTCATGAGAACCCCCTCTAAAATTTCTGGTTTGCCCACCCCCAACTTATTAAAATTTCTATATTTTATGACAAGTGTTAATTGAAAATTTTTTTTGCCCCCCCAAATTTGGAGTCCTGGTTCCGCCACTGTCCACGCTTTATAATGCTTCCCAAAACAGTGAAACCCAAGTCTAC
The DNA here is from genome assembly GCA_947561395.2 of Buxus sempervirens. Classification (NCBI taxonomy): domain Eukaryota; kingdom Viridiplantae; phylum Streptophyta; class Magnoliopsida; order Buxales; family Buxaceae; genus Buxus; species Buxus sempervirens. The sequence continues at coordinate 21,465,594 of OX387192.1, read as the reverse complement.
ACGACCCAAATGGCACAAACAATTGATGAATATGTTCATCGTATAGATATTAGGGGGAATTCCGAAGGAAACAGTTTCTTGACACATACAAAATAGATGGTGATACTTTTTCACCTTGGAGACGACTGTCAATAGTTGGTTAAAAGAAATAATGGAGGGCATGGGTCGCATTCGAACCATGGAACCAAATAAATCCAAAGCTTCATCAACCCCAACATCTCCTGATTTACATCGATCGGCAACAAATTTCAAGAACCCGATTCGACTGCTGGGACTAACATGAGGAGAGGAGTCGTAGTTCGCAGATCTATCAGAATAAAACATGGTAGTAGCAGGAATAACAGTAGAATCCGCAGCACGGGTAGGATAAAGAGAAGGAGAGAGGAAAGGTAGGGTACCCGTTCTGTGAGCATAAGCAACGGTGGCAGTAAGAGCCACTCTTCCTCTTGAAATTATCATCTCCACGAAAACTCCGGCAGCCACAACTGTTTTCTCCGACCGCTTCGATTCCTGAATCCTGAGAACAGAGAGACCTTTGTGGGACGTTTCAATTAACTTTCTCGCTTAATGCAGATGAGAAAGGGATTGACCGCGATTAGGCTCGGATTCAATATCAATGCGATCCCAGCACAGTTATCCATTTAAATTATAAGTTTTTTTTTCCTTATTTTCATTTCTACAATCCACTTATATACAATTTTACTATGTAATCAAGTATATTAGCTAATTAAGCATATTAATTTAATATTTTAAAAACTTAATTATTTTTATGACTGATATAACTTTATTAATATTGAGAATTAATGATATTTCCATATCTATACAAGCTGTTTATGTGTTATGCTTGTGAGCATTTACTTGTATCATATAAACATTACAAGTCATATTTTTAATACTAACTATTCTAATTTTATTTAATTAAATTATTTGCGTTTAGATATTTCTAAATTTCTTCACAAATAAGTGTCTTTATAATATTTATTAATTTTTTTAAAATTTTACGAAAAGAAATAAGTTTGTTTATAGTATTTATATTAAAATTTTACCAATTTTATATAAGCATAATTGAAATTAAAATAAGAATAAAAAACAAAATCTAAAAAATAAACCGGTTTAATCCGTTTATTTTCAAGTTGGATTTGGGTTGGCTATTTCTCAACCCATCAATAACTAAGTCGAACCTGACACGAACTATTTAGTCATCAATCTATTTACAACCTACACAAACCAACTCAAATCATTGCCACCTCTAGTTGAGAGGTTCCATCTTTCCTTCACGTTATAATCCCAGCATTAAGAGTATCCTATGGTCATAAGATGTGTTTGTACCTAAAATATAGAGTTTAACTAATCTCTCTTTGATTATTCTTACCGCATTTTAATGGGTCCTATTTGTAGTTCATTTGTTTCAAATATAATAGATATAAGGTTCTCATATTTATACAGTTCTGTTATTTCTAGCCCTCGCCTTAAAGGGCTTAATTCTGATTGGGAAAATTGGTTTTTAAGTGGCAATTTTTAAATATAATACAAACTCAATAACCCAATTCTTGATGATTATAAAATAGTGATACTTTACAATAATTGAAAACGAGTATGATTTTATTGTTGACGATTTTATTCCCAAAAAAAACGCGCCCTTCAGCTAATTACTAGTGTTTTAGAATCTCGATTTATTTCATATTGTTTTAAAAAAATTTACTGGTATTTTTTAGAATTTTCTTTATCGGCAATTTTTAAATTACTAGGAGAATGCACGTGCTATGTGCCTAGCAAAAGAATTAGAGTAGTCGTATGGCACATGGTAGTAACAAACCAGCTATTAGAGCAATTAGTTATGATACGTGACAATAACAAACCAAGTATTAGAGCAAAATTGGAAAGAATTGGAAGTTTTTTTTAGGAAGTGAATATCAATGGATTCGCTTTGTAATAGTAATAGATTAAGAAAAGGTCCTTATTTTAGGATTTGTAAACTTCATTGAAAGACTTGTGATGACCATATGGTGACTTGCAAACCTCATCTAAAGCCTTGCTACAATTTGGATAAAGGTAAAACAACAACAACGATACAAAAACGAGAAGGTTGGACCAGTTTTGTTGTTTTTTTAAATGGGGTGTGAACTGTGAACCCTGCTGAATAATTTCAAATTTCTCTACCTTTTCTTTAAATTTACACTTGACTTTGAGGTCACCCAATTGAAACCGTCACTCAAGATGAAGAGCGTCCTCCATCACTGAAAAGCGATTGTGGAGAATCAGGGTGTAAAAATGTAACCTAATTCATCATTATGAAAAATTGTTCAACATTTTAATAGGTTTTGGATGAAATTGGTATAAGAAGTTGACGCCCTTGGTCTATCTTAACCTGTCTTAAGTACTAATTAGAGAAATGAGATTTCTCTAATTTCCCTGATTTCGGCGAAATTTCCCCATGTATGCATTTATTATAAATGTATTAAACCAAAAAAATACAAGAAAAAGTGCAAAACACATATTTTCCCATATTCCCTCATTGGAGAAATCTGGAGACAATATTCCCTCTTTAGGCTAGATCTACCCCTGCGAAATTTCAACGAAGTGCAACATGTTTATCCTTGATAATACAAACCAGACCAAGACTTCTAGGAGAATAAAACCTAATTAAACAACTGGCGTTAATTATACGCAAATGAGGAATACTACAACACAAATGACATCTGAAACAGCTTCTGGACCAGGTAAGCTTCTTCCTGAAGTCTTGGTCTGGTTAAAGATCAATAGAAGACCTAACAAAATCGAAAAATCGTAGATGGAAACTGCCTTGGCAGCACCCTACCACCTTCCTAGATGAGTATGAGCAGTATCCATCAGACTTGCAAATGCAAATATACCATTTCAATTGACTTCAAGATGAACTTGACTGCTATGCTTGAATATGGCTAATCATACAAATATTGGAGAATGAAAACTAGTTATACAACTCTTGGTTGAGTTACAAGCAAGAAAAATTACATAGCTCTTCAAGTGAGGAATGAAACAACACAAATGACATCTAAGAGGCTTCTGGGGAACATAAATTTCTTTCTGATAGATGCTCAAGGATAGGAAATTTAAGCTAAGTAAGATCAATGGTAGACTTACCAAAATCAAAAAATCATAGCTGGTAACTGCCTTGGCAGCACCCAACCACCTTAGTAGATGTGTACCCAGCTCATATTCATCAGAATCACAAATGCAAATATACCAACTCATTTCACTTCCTGAAGAACTTTGTTGCTATGCTTGAACAGGGCTCTTAACTCTTAAAGCCCATTTGACTCCTTTTCCGAGCACACAAATTTGAAGATTTCATCAGCCACCCGTAACAGATAAACCAAACACTAATAATTGATTGGCCCATCTAAGCTTCCAGATGCAAACTGAAATTACAGATAAAATGTAGAACTCTTTAGAAGCATCACAAGGAATAAGCTTCAATTATGTATGATAACAACTCATACAGTATTGAACCTCATGGAATCACTACAACAATACATCAATAGCAAATTTCTGGGAGCAAATTAGTACACTAAAATAACCTCACACTTTCCCAGAGTTTCAATCTAGTCTCGTTAACTTGATTTGTATGGTCGTCCACGCAAAAATTTGTCAAAGAATCTTCCTAATAAGGATAACCATTTTGTATTATCATTCTACATATCAACAATATATGCTACTAACTAGGGTTCATCAATATGAATCCTACCTTGTATTTCCCAAAGCCTACCTAGTCATTCAGGAGTGCAAAAGCCTTGGTAACATGCCGACAAAAAAGTGCTCCTCATTGATGTGATTAGTGAGATCAAGTCCCACTAGGGTGCTAGTCTCGGTTGGGGGACAACACCTATTAAAGATGCTGCTTCTTTATCCAGGCACATAGACCAACCATTCACCTTTAACCCTTTTAAATAGTAAAATAAAAATGCCTATGGGATGGGATTAAAATAGGAAACATAAAATAATAATAAAAATAACATTATTATTTCAAAATGATGGTGACGATGCTTTGAAGATGACAATGATGATGAAAATTGATACTGATGATATTTTATTTCACAATAAAATATTTCCAATACGGATTTTAGGAATTCACTTGACTATGAGACATGCTAGATGAGAACTTCGGAATTTTTAAAAAGCTTTAGATCATTCTTATTGGAATTGACATAGGAATCCTGGGGCACTTAGAACATTTAATAAGCATGGGATGGATGGTTTCTTCAGTCAAAAATTAGCTCCCCTGCTGCAAGATTCTCAATCAGAAACTTCAAACTCATAGGACTGGTCAAATTACAGGTAAAAGGCTTGCTTCCAGACATCTCTTCTGAACCATATAGAAAGTTCAGAACATTTATCGTCTGGTTATGTAACATGATATTAGCAGAACAGATCTCAGAACCAAGCATTTAAGTTTTCACCATACACAATAATGAAATGAGTCTAGCAAAACCCAAGTCCAGCAAAGGTGCAATGAATCCTCAAAAACATCTTACATTGAGAGCATAAAGGATAAAAGAAAATGCTAAACAGATTGTGATCAGAATATAACGTTTGGCTTTTGAGCACTGCCCTATAATATCATCTAAATTCAATCACTTGGCTTTTGACTTCTTAGCATACAGACCTAACAGAGCAACTTCTACTACGTGTAACAATCTTGAAACAAGTTCACAATGTTTTAAAATTGATGGATCACGACTAGTAATTCTAGAACTTGTGAGAGGCAGTGCAATAATATTGAGTACACACTAAGCATGGGTTATACTGTTGACAGAAAAAATATTTTTGTCAAGTGGAACACACCAAGGGTCTGCTTGGTATAGCTTCTTCCAAATGGAAGAGCTTTAATACGTAACGCTTCATAAAAATATGCTTTGAATCAAAGTCACTGATTTAAAAGATTACATTTTGGTGAGAAAACAAATACAAAAGGATGTACTTGAACATTATTTTAGGCTATAAGGACATTTTTATCTGTGCCTTTAAACAATGTATAGTAGAATGGGTAATTTTGTCATATTAAAAGCTTCACCTAAATTTAAACTAAGCTATATGTTTCCTGCAAGTGAAGTTTTTAGAAGCAGCACACTTCCTGATTCACTAAAATTAAGCATTCTGAAGAAGAGCTTTCAGTGAAGCAACTTTCAGAAATTTCACCAAACACCCCCAGTGTTAGTTAGGGAGCCTTTCGGGATCTAGAAGGGCTTCATGGCCCTTAGGAAGCTGCACCAAAGATGGTCCAATTAAAATTTGAGAATATTTTAAGTTTTAACATTAAATCACTAGTAAATATGGGAATAGGGGGTCACTAGTAAATCCCGCAACTGCATGGTGCATCAGATTGGCAAGTTGAATGGTTTCAAATCTTTGAATGGTGCAAGGCATCATAAGATATAAGGATCAACTTGATTTAACGTCCTAATCTATCATTTGGGATTGAGTGAGCGGGATCAGTTCTCAATTTTTTTACAGGCACAACAAGACACCATTTTTTGTAGGAACAAGGAGGGGAAAAGCAATAGTTTCACATCTCTGAATAGCACAACAAGACAGCACCTTCTAGATGATGGGAGGAGCAATCAATCTTGTAATAGTAATATTAGTACTAGTCTTCACATATTCTTAGCGATATTTCTGGAGAAAAGAAAGCTATTTTGTTTAAAAATGATGTAGTGGCAGAGGAGCATGACATAACTGTACCTGTCTAACAATGGGATCTGTTGATGTGTTGAATTCGTGAGTCATTCCTTGCCAGACGATTTTCCCCTCATAGAGAAACAATAATCTACACAGAAAACTCTGTTTTGTTTCTGACTTGTCACATAAGTGGCATATACTAGAGACAAAATGACTTTGGAAGATATGTTACCTGTCAACAGCTCTTCTTATGGTACTATGCTGATGAGTGACAACCACATAAGATGCAATCTGCCCAGGTCTCCCCAGTGCATCGCCACCTTTCAAATGTATAGAGCGGATCAAATCTTCAACTACAGTAGATGCAATTGGATCAAGGCCAGCAGTAGGTTCATCATACAAAAGAACCTGCTTTGGCCATGGCACAAAAGATGAAAAGCAAAAAGAAAGAAATTTCTGTCATTAAATTAGTCAAAGTACTATGTTTCCTTTAACAATGAGTTAAAAGAGTGTCGAATGATGATTAAAACTCTCCACAAACAATCCAACAGCCACAGTAAGCAAAAAAGGATGAATTATATGGAAGATAAATAATGAATGGGTCAATAAAGTGTAATAAGCATAAATTTAGGTTTATTATCAAGAAAATGGGGAAAAAAATAGAAAATAAAAGACAAGAGTGCCGAGGTCAAAACAGGTAAACTAACTCGTACAAACCTGAAGATAGATTGTAACTTTACTACACAACTTGCTGCAAGGAGTGTAGAAACATTTATGTCCACATCAAATATCAAATCTTTTGGAGAGTGCATGATTTGGGGTTTTTTTGCTATGTAATCATGGCTGCTCTGACAGCCATACTGGTGGATTGGAGCTGCTGGCATTGACTTTTTATCTCCTAAGGCAATAATCTTCTCATCATATTGCTGTTAATGAAATCAATCTCTGTTAGTTGTTCATATTTTCACTTATCCACCTTGCCAAAGAAAGTTAGCCTGCAGCTAATTTCCATTCCATACACATCAATTGGCATGACAATCACAAATATTGGGGGCCAAGTTTTTGAAGGGAAAGCCTTCAACGGAGGTTTTCAGATCATACATTAATCAAACATGATGCTTAGAACACAAAGCTGTAATTGAACTGGCAGATCCAAAGACACGATAATAAAAGCTGCTACTTGATTATTGATAAGAAGTCACATGCCACTACCATGTTATCAATGATATATCCACACATTATAGTGATACCTACCACTGGTCAATATTAGGAATCAACTTTTGCACCCATATGAATCCAACACCCACTTACACCGCTGAATTCTTTCATCCCAACCTATCTTTCGAGTAATTTCTGATGCTCTTCGGCATGTATTACATGCAGACCATGCCATCTTGGTGATGACAGTGGTGTCATCAGGGGCAATTGTGGCAACATGGCTATTACTTTCGCATTGTGCCATGGTCAGAATCAAGTAAAGCAGAAGCACTTACTAGTTGGATAGCTTATGAACTGTGCACTACATTTCTTCTTTTTCTTTTTCTTTTTCTTTTTCTAATGAGTAAAAAGTAAAACAAAAATCAGGATTCCACAGTATCCAACGAATTAACTTATCAGAGAAAAAGTAAAATTTTTCACATAGCATTATCTAATGCAGTCAAAGTCTATGTAAGATGAAAAAGTGTAAAAACATAGTCTAAGGCTTAACAACTTGGATGAGAATAGAGACTACATAAAAAAAAACACAAATCTGCCATTGGAAAAATAAATTATTCAACAACATCAAGGTTCTCGTGCCAGTTTCGACACTATTTCTTCTCAAGCTTCTTGTGCTGTTTCACAGGAACTTCACTCACACACCACTCAAGCCGCTACTTTTTCATGCGACCATGCCGAAAATTTCAAAAAAGTTCAAAAAATAAAATAATTTTGAAGAAATTTTAAAAAATTTGTAAAAAATCTAAAATAAATATTAATACTTTTATATAAGAAATAAAAAATATAAATATACTATATTCATGATATGCATATATTTATATAATATAAATATATTTCTATCATGTATATACATAAATAAATATATAGGTATAAATGAGGCAGCATGGCCCCACATCTGCATCTTGATTAATACTTAGGATTCAAGAAAATGCAATGCATAAGTGACTCTATTCTCCTCTCACCCTGCCACACCCCACCATCCCCCTTCTCTTTCCTCCCTCCGCCCACCCTGCTATCTCTCTCTCTCTCTATCCCCATTTCCTCACTCTTCGTTCTCTTTCTTTTCTCCAACAAATGCCCATATAAGACAACAAAGAAGCTGAGGCAGAGACTTGTACACCTGCCCCTGCCCCCTCCCTCCCTCTCTCTCTCCCCCCTGCCCCTGTTCTCCTTCAGTATTTTTTTTGATTCTCAGATTTCACCTATTCTGATGGCATGAATTGCATGCTATAAATTTCATGAAAATTTCTTCTGAAACAGGACAGAATTCCACCAATGCTGGACAGAAGAGGGTTTTAGGATGGTAGGACCCCTCACGGAATCCTGTGGATTCCATATCGGAACCCATTTGGACCGGCAAAATTTTTTCCGGAATGGAATACCATAAACTAGACAATGTGTTGGACCATGGGAGAGTAAAGTACCTCCACATTTATAAGAAGAGATGACTTCGTTAAGACATTAAAAGAAAATTAAATGTGAGTTATGCTGCATTTATAAAATTAGGCAATGTCCTTGTCATGGAACCAAAACCCCTGCAATTGAAAGTTCGAAGCAGTAAGCTTATGGAAAAAGAATCATGCTATTCCAAATCATGGGGGAGTTTTTACACGTGAAAGGAGAAAAGGTGATCATTGAAAGCTGTCAAATATTACTGAAAAGGACTACAGAAACGTCTGACGCAGACAAGCTACACAAAGTGGCAGTGGTGCTTCCCTTTTAACCTTACAATCAAAGGAGAAGTTTGGTTCAGATGTACAAGAAACGAAATGCATTCACTATTAAAGGTATTCAAAATATTGTATCATCAATCTGGTGTATGACACTGAATGTAAGTACAGAAACATTTAAGCTGAGGAGTGACACAAGGCAGCAATGGTTTCCATATCAATCTTGCAATCAACGAACAACAAATATACTAGAAATAATACTTCATTCTCTACTAAAGGTATGAAAATTTTTCTGTTGTTTACACAGCCAAATGACAAAGTCGATTTCCAGATCCAAGTCAAAAATTCTATCAGAAATGGAATAATAAAAAAGAATAAATGATAATATATACTTAACTTACCTCTGGTTCTTTCACATCCTTAGTGTTATCAGAAATTATTGAGCGAGCTAACGCCACACGTTTCTTCATTCCACCAGATAGCTCAGAAGGCAATCGATCCTCGACTCCCTGCAAAACTTTCAAGTTAACTTTTCATCAAGAAAACTGGGAACTCTAAATACCCTCTACGTTTACAAACCAGTTCCAAGTTTAGTTATAGAAAAACATTGAAGATAATCTCTGGTACCAATAAGCCATACTTTTTTAGAAAGCTTGCGAATGCATTACCATGCAGATTCAAAGGACTAGGGACTTAACATTCAATGGCTTAATCTGAAGAAATTCTCAAAACTAAAGTAAGCTTGATTGGATGACCCTGACATTCCAATCATTAGCCTTTTTCAAGACTAAATTGTCTCAATCTTTTGTTGTTGTTTCAAGTATTCAAAAGAAAGAGAAAAACCCTTCAACATCATCTGATAATCACAAAAATAGTTAACTGATAGCTCGGATGAGACCCATCAGAAATGTTGTGATCTAAGATCTAATCCTTTTGTTTCAATTCAAATATATGGAAGCAAGTTGGAGGGACCAAAAAAACCACTTCTCGACTCAAACTTTGCCCTTCCAATCAGTACCTTCAATCCAACAGCAGCCAAACTTTCAGTCACAAGGATATCTATTTTATCCTCAGACATGCTGGAATTTTCATACCTAAGGCATGACAAGCATAGTATCAGAAATATAAAAAGCACCGCGCAGATCTACAGTGACAGCATAAGGATATAGCAAACTTAATGTGTGGGAATTTTATCAGCCACTTACAAAAGGAAACCAACATTTTCACGAACAGTTAGTGAATCAAAAAGTGCTGCACTCTGAAAAACCTGTTATAAGATAAAATGAGAGAAATCAAAAAACAAACAGTTATTATTTCTCTGAAAGCGCAAACCCAAGAAAATAAAGAAACTTGTTAAGTAGAAGAAAAATGTACCAAGCCAATCCGAAGACCAGATATTTCCTCGTCACTAATCAAACCATGTCTCTTTTTTCCACGAATAAATACCTCCCCCTGCTCATTAGATGAACATAGTGTTTCCAGACAAAAGCCCAAAGGTTATCCACGAAAGTGTAGTTATCTAGCAATTTACTGTGCCATGGTATAAAAGACAACAAATACAGGGCAGATGAGGAAGCTGCTTCAGATGATGTACCTTATCAGGAGCAAGAAGGCCTGCGATAATCTTCAATATTGTTGATTTTCCAGTCCCTGAAGGCCCAATTATCCCAACAGCTTCCCCATGTCTAATCTGTACATGCAGATTCAAATTACAAAGGATCAAAAAGAATCCTGAAAAAAAAAAGCAACATAGGAATGAAAGTAGTGTCATTTTTAAAGTAAATGTAGAAAATGGAATTAACCCCCATGAAGGTAATTGACTCGCAAGAAAATAATAAACTAGACCGCATGAACTTTTTCAAGTTATATTTGGCAATTTTGCATCAAATTTTGATGTTAACATGGATAAGTAGTGATAAGATATCTATTGTGTCGGTTTCATGAGAATAGCCATGCAACTAAAGCACTACCTACCTTAATCTAGAAATGATTCAAGAATTGAGCCTTACTGCTCTTGCTCAACTTTATTGCCACACATGACCTCACCATACTTTGTTGAATAATTTTGGACACAAAACATACTTCAAGATAGCATGAAACACTTAGTTGCATCCAGGATTCAATGTGAACCCAAGGTAGAGTTTGGGTCCCTTGAAAAACAGAATTGACTCAAGAAGTATGAATGCATATATGGAAACACCATAAAATTCCTCATGGTATTGAAAACTCTAGGAAACATAAAAAAAGGCTCATTAAATGTAAAGAAAAGTTCAAGACTGATGAATTAAATGAATTTCATATCATACACCCATTCAAATAGAATAAATTAAATGAAAACAAAAATGGTATCTACGCAGATGCATGGAAACAATAACAAAAATTCTGATTGAAAGCAAATGAGAGCTATAGTTTATATAAGGTAACAAAATGTAAAGGAAAGCTCCATGTAAAATAAGTAATAACTCTTGAATACAAGTACTTATCAATAAAAACTCTTTATATTTTTAAATGATTTAAGAATTGAAGAAATATTCAACACTTTTTTCCAAAAAAAAATGAGGATGAATACATGAAGCAAAAGATCAACCCTGGATTCATTCATATAAAAATATTGAATGAAGCAGAATGCTTTAAAAGGTTTTCTAGGAGAAAAAAAAATTATTTTATGCTCTTGAGCAGAAAAAACTGAAAATATAAAAAAAAATTTATTGAAATATAAGCACATTAATCCATGGATTTCACTAGAAATCCATATATCCATTTCCTTCAAGTCTGAAAAAAATTATAAACTCAATAGGATTAAATTAAAATAAATTAAACTATGAATACCTTGCAAATCTGCAAACAGAGAGGAGGAAGGGGGTGGGAAGAAGAACCTCACCAATCTTCAAATCGCTTTTCATATTTTAGATGACAATCATGAGTTTGAATGGTTTTTCAAGATATATTTTTTGTGAAGGAACAGAGAGTATCCAAAATAGGGATCTTGAGATCAATCTCAATTGCGAAGAGGTCCCACAACAACAGACTCTATTCTTAATATGTACCAGGCATGTTGACTGATAGGATACAATGTTGAATACCATGATGACCATTGACTTCTAGCTCCAAATGCAGTTAGGGTTCAAGAAGAGGAAAATCTATACTTTCATGGATTAGCATGTATGTCATTATGCAGTGTCTGGAACCAAGGTTTTGAGAGAATAAAAATCTCACTTTATCTTGTTTGGTTAGGACTAGATATAGGAATTCAGGAGGAAAATTTTAAAAAAAATTCTCTTTTGGGATGAAAAGCTCTCTCCCAAAAGGTAAATATTTTTATGGGAAAAAAAATAGAAAAAAGGAAGTACAACATCTTATAATGTTCTAAGTAAATTCACTATCTATCATATCACCAATTGACATCAAACTTTACTGTATTATATGCAATATGATTAAAAAATATTTCAAAATTTACATTTATTTTCTCTCTATTCCATCTATTATCCAAACACTTGAATGAAAATTTAAACCATTTCTTTTATTTTGCTATTTTATTTTATTTTCTTTTCCTTTCCAAATCCAAGGCTCCAAACATATCCTTAACGGACTTAGTGACGCTAATACATTGCTAATGCATCAAGTTTGTGTGTCAGATCCTACCTTCGGAAAGCTTGAAAATAGGGCTATCAACGAGCCAAGCTGAGTCCTTTGCACAGCTTGGCTCCTCATAAACCTTGGGCAAGGTTCAGGCTCTTTAAAAAATTTGGCCTCAAGCTCAGCTGCTCATTAGAAATTCTTGAGCTCAAGCTTGGTTCACGAAAGCTCGATTCATCAAGGGTAAGGCTCACAAAAGGCCTGACTCACTAAAAATGATGTGCTTTGTTTATATTTAGCTAAACGAAAAAAATACCAATCTACTCGTATGATCAACAAATATTCATTCTAAAAAAATTATTAAAAAATATCAAAAGTGGTCTCTAAATAACAACTGTATAAAATTCCAAGTCGTAGCGCATCATATAGGGACAAAGATATTCAAATACCAATCTAGTCATATGATCAACAAATATTAATTCTACAAAAATATTAAGAAAATATCAAAAGTGGTCTCTAAATCATAACTGTATAAAGTGCCAAGTTGTAATGCATCATACAGGAACAAAGATAATCAAATATCGAAAAAATGGATAATGGAAAACAACAGTCAATAGAAAATAATGAAAAACTAAAAATAAAACGCTAAGGCTTTTTTTTTATCTATGATTCTATAGTCATTACGTCCTTCCTCAATCAAAAATTAAGAACTAATAGGATCAAGATCATGCATTTAGAAGAAAAAGAAAAATTTACTCACGTAATCATAATTACGAAGAACAATATAAAATTTAAAAAATCTGTTTAATTTTTTAAAAGGAGGCAAAATAATTGAAGCTAAAAGTTTGTGTTACCACAAAAGTAAAAATTAAAAGTTAATTATGGTTTTTAATGAATATAAGCTATAATTTGATTAAAAGTCAACTAGCAGTTAATTAGGGTTTATTTTTAATTTGTTAACTTCTTAAGTCTAGAAAAATATTTAATCATGAGTTAAACTTTACTAATTATATATCAACATATATGTCTAGTGTAGTAATATACAACACTTAATATATATAAATATAGTCATACATAACAGCATACATACATAATAAGCCGAGATTTAATTGAGCCAAGCCCATCCAAGCTCAGCTCAGGCTCATTAAGTTAACAAGCAATTTTTGAGGCTCAGGCTCGGCTCATGAGCCTAAAAATAGAGCTCAAGCTCAGCTCGTGCAAGACAAGACCGAGCTTGAGCAGAGTTAGCTCGGCACATTGACAGCCCTACCTAAAAAAACCACATTCAATGTGGCAAGGTTATTTTAGGCTGAAACTTAATATCTATGGTCAATTAGAACTACAGGTAGAAAAGTAGGGTTGCTAAATGAGCTGCCACGTTGAAAAAGTGTGTATATGTTTTTTGCGTGTGTGTTTGTGTGTGCAAGTTCTCCCAAGAAAACTCCTACGAGGAATAGATTGGAAACAGACCTAACATCTGGCATTTTTGCACAAAGTGACTATGCTCAAACTCTTTATGTTTTCATATGTATGTACGTATACATGTGTGTGTGTCATGAATTATTAAAACCAGATTTTAAGTGCATCTAACAGCACAAGAAAGTTCAAGTTTTATCAAGTATTGGCATAAAATATAAATTTTTACGTTTATTTTATATGCAAATAAACATCCAACATAAAAGGAACTTATAATCAGTGTCAACAACTTCTTGCTCAATAAAAAAACCATACTGCCATTAAAAATATTAATGAATATAATATAGCATCTTATCACCCATTCAGTGACTTAAGCAAGTTCATACAAAAGGATAAAACAATTGTAAGATAGGATTTAAAGGTCAAAAATTAATTTGAAAAAGTAATTAAAAAAATTCAAACCATTTGAGATGATATCCAATCTAATTTCTTGTAAATTCAGAGAAAGGACACAAATCATTCAAATTAACAAGTGATCTAAAATGTAGGATTCAAATGGTAAATCATACGAATCCTACATTAGAATGAAGCCATTCTTACTACCAGCAGTAGGACTACAGGTAGTGATTTCCACCTGGATAATTGTCAAAAGCCAATTATCAATCCATATCCATCCATCTTCTCCATGGGAATGACATTGTTTCATTTGTCTTGTGACAAACATATTTTTTGATACAAAAGTGCAATATATTAAGCTTACTAACAATTGCACCATATGCTTCAGCAATCAAAGAGATATTGTTTACTATACGCACACACACGTAGATGCACGCATACACACAAACAAGAAAACACACATGTGCATGCACATACCCACGCACGCACACGCACATATGAATGCACATGCGCATTTACCCAAACACAAACACAAGCATGCATATGCACACACACACGCAGGCATGCACGTGCACACACACACATGCCAATTACATGCACATAAATGCACACTCACACATGCAAACATAGACGTGTGAGCAATCAAGCATACACATATACATATGTAAATGCAATATATAACTATACATGGCCTTCCGCATAAAGGCCGATCCCCAACATTGGATCAATCTACTTGGAGATATGGACATGTGCACAAATAAACCCAGTCAAACTTGATTTCATTCATTCAGATCATCCAATCAAAATTCACTGAGTTGAAAAGGATCAGCCAAGACAAGTAATTTATATATTTTTAATTCTTTTGCTCCATTTATTGCAACAATCATGGATCATCCATTCATGTTACAGATTAGCAATCCAGAACCTATCAAAGAGTTTAAAACACTGTAAAAGCAACATGGGGATCAACCCAAATCATCTATGAATGAAACAACAATCAAACTAAGATAAAAGCGACAAGAAATGAAACTAAAATGATAATCCATGTCAGGATAACAATGTAAAACATCAAAAAAAAAATGTAAAAATATATATATGATAGTGATAGTGAGCTTAGACACGACTTACTCCTACCATTGGGAGTATAGAAATGACTTTCTCCGATAATTTTAAATCAACGGTACATTTGGATATTTAAATACAGTACTTAAATGCACATCAAAGATATTACAACGCACAACAGTGTTTTCACTACCTTACACTGTTTTAAGCAACTACAACAAGATTAGACCATATCTTAGATACCAAGTGCAAGAAAATTCCAACGGAATATCGTTAGAGATGATTAAAAGACAATAGTGAGGTAATATTCAGAATAATGGATTGCTCATTGACTAAGCACCACTTGAAGGAAATCAAACGGCTCTCTCATAATTCATTTTCAGGTACAATGTCATTCAAGAGGAACTTTTACTGACATTATTTATTTCACACGGATTGCTTTGCATAAAACTATCTCTAAACATCATATTTCTGAGAGATTTACAAGACACCAGAATTATTATACAAATAAATGAAACTAAAAGGTTTCCAAAATTCACCTTAATCAGATTACTTCACAGTAAAGAAACAAATTAGAAGTTTTTCATAATTTATCAAAGAAAGCAAATCGAAATTAAACAGATTTACCTTGAAACTCACACCTCTCAAGATGTGCTTGTCCCCAAATGATTTATGAACGTCTCGACACTCTACGAGGACATCTGATTCATCCTGAGGTTCTCGGGCCATGCTCAAATTCTCGGTATTAGACAAGTCCTAGCAATAAAATCCCAAAAAGGGTGCCATTCAATCTGATTGTACATGAATTAAAGGCAGATGAAAAGAAAATTTGTGATTGAAACATTAAATCAAAAACCCAATTCAGCGTATTATCCAGCATTACGAACAAAATAAGCTTAACTCAGCGACGAACATAGAAATTAAAAGATTTCCATTGAGCTAATAAACAGAAGCGTAATAAAACACGAAAAACAAGGCTACAATATAAATGGACTTACATTCATCTTGAATTTAGAAAGGCCATCATCCAAGTTCCTCGGAGGGGCCGAGCACGCACAAACAATCTTTCTCTCCCCATAAGACGAATTCCAGATCTTTCTTCTAGGAATTAAAAATCTCTCAGACTCAGATGAGCCCCGGAAATTGATCAAAGGGAGCGACGACGAACTCGCACCAAAAACAGCATTCGTATGCATCTTTCAGAGCTCCAATTCTGATTTTGAAGGAAACCCAGGTTGAAGCAGGGTTTTAAAAAGTAGAAATTATTAATTGTTGACTGTCGAAGGACAGAATGAACGTGCAAATCTTACATGGGTCACCCCTTTCCGCTGAAAAAAGGGGAAAATCTCCATGTCCATTCAGAGCGCACTCTCCCTAATTATCCTCTCTTTTCTAACGCCATTTGATCCTGTAACATTTCAGATCAGATTCATCATACGATTAGACACCAATCCACCCTACGTCCTACTTTCTTCCCCGCTTCCTCCCTCGTCTAACAACGAAAAAAGGTTTATAGGGTCCCATTGGGGGCCTCTATGTCGTACTCGTTCGTGAGGAAATTCGATACCTGCCCCGCCCTCGCCGAAACGGAGGAGCGTGCTTAGGGTTGTTCATGAGTCGGGCGACCCGCCCAGCCCGAGATCACCAGCCCGCTCTTGGACGGACTTGGTCGTGCATCTCTTGGACATATGGTTGGACCAGGCTTGATTATGACAAGCCCGATTATTTTTGGATGGGCTTGGTCATATATGAATACTTTCGGGCTAACTTGGCCCGGCCTGATGTTCTATATAATAATGATAATGGCCTAGATGTGATTACTTACTTAGTTTTAGGAAAGTTTTCTAATCTTCTAAATTCTAATGCTTGTATGTTATTCTAAAAGGTTTCTATTAAAAAGAATACCAAGGGAAATGATAGTTCAAACTTTAATCCAACTAAAAATTTGTGAGAATCTATCAAGACTATAACATTCTTTTATTTTATATTATTTATTTTTTCTTATTTTCTTAAGGCAAAATTATGAAAAAGTGCTACTTTACAGCCAATATTCGAAAAACATGCCATAAAGATGCGTAATTGCAAAAACATGCCACTTTTGAGATTTAATTAAGGAAAGGGGTCATTGCACATTTGCCCTATTTGCAATGCCCAAATTACCCCTGAATATATGGGGGGAAAGAGAGGGAAACACGTGCACGTGTTTCCCTCTCGTCCTCTTCCTCTCCTCTGCGGTGCGAAAATACTAGGGTCGACGAACGCTGACGAACCCTGTTTCCTCCTTTCTTCGCCGGCGAACGCGCCTTGTTTCCCGATTAACATTTGTTTTGTCTCCAAGGCTGACGAACCCCCACAAACCCCGACCCCATTCTCCTTCCCCATTGACCTCTTCTTCTCCAAAAAACCCTTGCTATTTAAACGAAACCCTCTCCTTCCACCATTCCTCTCTTCGCCGACGAATGCAGGTTGTTTCCCCACTCACATTTTCTTCTTCTTCAAGGCCGACGAATGCCGACCAACTTTCCCCCACTCTCCTTCCCCATTGACCTCTTCTTCTCCAAAAATGCCGACCAACTTTCTGCCATGCCCTAGCTCGCAGCCGTCCCCTAGGTTGCCGCCGTCGTCCACCTTGCAGTATCATTTGGAGGTATTGTTTCTTCTCTTCCTTGGCACACAAATAAGTTGTTAATGGCATTATTGAATCTTTCCCTTTTCATATCTGAGATATCTTCATCAATAAAGGCACAACATGATTTGTGAAACCATGATCTGCTTACAAAATTAAAGTAGCAGTACCAGTAATAATAATAACACCCACAACATGATTTCCAGTTTTTCATTCATGGAATTAAGATTGATCTGAGTTCCAGCTTCTGTAATATTGCTATATATGGATGTGATAATGGTTTTTGATCTCTATTAGGGTCAGAGTTTCATGCTCTTGGGACAGAGGAAATATAATTACAGAATTAACACTTTGGACTCAAATTTTTATTTTCAAATTCCATCCAGTTCTAAAAGAGAAGTTCGATTACAACATTATTTCAAATCAGATGTCCAGATATCATCCATTGACACTTGCAAAAAATTTCTAATTTTACTTAAAACTCAACAAGACAATACTAGAAAACAGGAAGTGATTGCATAAGACAGAGTCAAGAAACTGACTCACTGTTCATAAGAAACTTAACCTTGAAAACTTGTTGTTTCCTTTGATAATACTGTCTCCCACCCTTTCTGTGATATCTATCAGTTTTCTTTCGGATGATAAAGACTTCAGGCAGCCAATAAATGGGCCTCCACCAACGTGGGATTACAAAGTTACCTGTGAGCAGGACAAGGAAGGGATTAATCACATGGAGTCAAAACACTGGAATTTTAAGTGGAGAGACAAATTCAACTTAGACTGGAAGACCAGATGATAAGGATTGGAGCCAAAAATATTTAAATATGAAAGCTTAAGGTAGACATTCTAGAAATTCATGTAAGGTAGAAAAGGGTAGAAGAAGATAAAAGTTGAAAAGTTCAACTTCTTGTGAATTAGGCGCAATACAATCTCTTTTCTGCCAACAGTAGAGGGATGAAATCCAACAACCACGCTTGCAAAATTCAGAAGAGCTCCATTATAATTCAGCTCAATACAGAGAATCTAAAAGCGAAAAGATCCTTGTTCAAACGACCCCAGGTAAGCAGAATGGTATCACCTTGTTTGAAATGTGCTTCTACCATAGCCTCAAGTGCTAGATCTAATACATTAAAACAATATCTATAAAATAGATGTTTGAAACAGATTATGAAAATGGTGAAAATTTGATAGAGAGATATAATGGAGAGGAAGACGATGAATAATTTTTCTGTATTTGTTATCTTTGCATGAGGGAATGATGTACATATATTGCCAAGTCATTTGTGAGTAATCATCCACAAATATAACAAAATAATGAAACTGATTTCCTGAAATATGAATTGGTCACCATGATGTAGGACGTGTGGAACCCAAAGTTTAGATTAATTTGTTATTTAGTAAAAGAGGAATTCCTATTTTCTTGTATTACGTATTTGAGTTATATTAGGAGTCTCTAAGAGGTTTTAGAGTTAGATTTAACTCTAAGTGGAACATTTTAATCTATTCTTAACAAAATCCGATTGCACAGTTCCACCATTTAACATTTTTTTCTTGATTTCTTGAAGCTAGCCTATTTTATAGTGGGAGATATGTTCTTTTGAGTTTAAACAGGAATGAGGCAAGCAAGGTGGCATCTTGTATTAAAGTTTAAAATCATATTTTGTGTGTGAATGTTATGTGCCTTAGGCATGGATTTTGCACAGGATAAGGAGTGGGTAGATGATGTCACTGACGTGCCGACAGATATAGATCCGGTAAGGCACGCCATTACATTATTTCTTTTATCTTACACAGTCTTCTATACATCTCCTTTCATCAATATGTTTTCATTGTCATAGGTATTACAAGGTCATATTGTTCGTATGATCGGGTTTGCCCGTGACTTCACACGGCATTGTACCGACTTTGCTGCCTTTTTAAGCCATTCCCAGCCACATCCACCACCTCCAGATGCCGAGCCCAACCGGCCTTCTTGTGATGATGTGCCTCCTCCACCACCTCCAGATGCCGAGCCCGACTAGCCTTCTTGTGATGATGTGCCTCCTCCACCACCTCCAGATGCCGATGGCACTTTTGATGCACACCCAGATTTTCCATCGCCTCCTTTTGTTGGAAGTGTACCACACGATGAACCCGCGACTACATCTGAGGGTCCAAGTACTATGCAGTCTTGTCGCAGAGGTAGAGGGAAGCAAGTAAAGCACATTGCACAAAAATTGAGGTCACCCTTTGTCGAGACGCATAGATTCCCCACATTACCTGAATAAGAGACAAAAGCGTGGATGTATGCCATGACAGGCGGGTCGCCGATGTAAGTATATATCTTCTGTGATTGACAGTAATTAAGAGATTTACACCATTCAATATTGTGTTCATAGTTGGTTGTTGTTTTTTTTTGGCCTTATAAGTGGAATTGACGCATGCAAGGAAAAACTTGTTGATTTCGGTGTTTGCTATGCGACTCGAGGCGAGCTACTTGGTATTTTTCCACGACGAAGGATTAGCGACCTGGTAAGTTTTTTGTATTGAAAATTGTATCATTTGTTTTGGGTTACAATGGTACTTGGATTAGTTTTCTCACTAAGGTGACTGTGGAATAGGTTATGCACATGTATGTGATTGCCCGTGTCAAATCTACATGGGAACATGCATCAACTATCTGTCGTCACTATATTATACTCTACACATCTGTACGTATACAGGATTGTATGTTAGGACACTTACAATAAATAATTATCAATGCATATGGAGTACTACAGCAGACTAATATATTATACTTGTGACTTATAGGGTGCAATCCTAAAAGGAACATTGACTGTAGAAGATGGTGTACAAAGTCAATTTTCACGAGATGTTCTAGGATGTAGTTTGCTTCGATGTCATATGGTATGATAAACTTCGAATATTTTATTACTCTCTCTTACATAATTATTAACGCCTAGTACACCTTGTATTGTCATTTGATAGGTTTTCCTACCAATCTTGAGGAGCCATTGGTTCCTGGTTGTTTTGAACATCAAGGAGCAGTGGGTCGAAGTGCTAGATTTGGTACCGAAGAATCGGCCTAATGATTATCGTGTTGTATCGGCGAAATTGGTATGTGAAGAACTATATAGTTTCACTGTATTATATAATTTGATATTGAATGGTTCAATTTTCATTGCAGACAAAGTTTTTTGCAAAAGTCTTTGAGGAGCTTAAACCTGGCTGTGACAAGAGAGTGCAGGAGTGGTCACTGCTGCCTGTGTCTATGCCCTATCAAAGTAGTTCGTAAGTTCCCAAATTTATCACTCATATGTTACCATAAGTTACATGAGCATAGATATGATATTGGATAATGCCCTTAGGTTGCTTATTTGGTTATTTCCATTGACCCCCAATAACGCCCGTATTTTCTAGTTATTTGCCATGTCTACCTTGTCTTGATCTCTTCCATTTGTTGTGTAGTGACGATTGTGGTGTATTTGTAATGAAGTTCATGGAATATTGGAATGGGCATCAATTGTCGACTAGGTTTGGGCAAGCAAGTATATATTTTCCTATGCAACTTGATGTGGTTAAGACTTACACAATTTTTTATAGCAAGTGTTTCATTTAAATTGTAACAGGAAAATATTGGACACTTTCGAAAGGAAGTGTTAGCATATCTGATGCTCCACCCTACAAACAGAATCAAGTACCCGTACTAATTGAGAAGCTTAAACCTTCTTGAGAATCTTTTCTTTCTCCAGGTCCTGCTCAAGAACGTGTGGGGGTAATGGGGATTTTTGAGACAGCAGCAAGAGCATTAAGACCTGGTGGTGTTCTTTGTAATAAATTATTTTACAATTACTAAGGGTTCCAAGGGCAAAACGCAATCCATTGGCCTCCGTTCCTTTTAAAATTTTATGATATTGAATGAAATTTTATTAGTGTTTATCTCGAGTCAGCAGTTTGCGATTACATGTTTATCCAAAGTCAGCAGTGATCTCAAAACTAGCTTGTGTCCAACAGATCCTTAGCTCGAGTCCTACGTCTCCTTAGTCCCATGTAAAATAGCTTGACTCCCATGTATACTTAGCTCAAGTCCCGCGTATCTTTAGCTCGACTCCCATGTATACTTAGCTCAAGTCCCGCGTATCTTTAGCTCGAGTCCTGCGCAAAATAGCTCGAGTCCCACGTATCCTTAGCTCGAGTCCCATGTAAAATTGCTCGAGTCCCACGTATACTTATCTCGAGTCCCATGTAAAATTGCCTGAGTCCCACATATACTTAGCTCGAGTCCCATGTAAAATAGCTCGAGTCCCGCGTATCCTTAGCTCGAGTCCCATGTAAAATTGCTCGAGTCCCACGTATACTTAGCTCGAGTCCCATGTAAAATAGCTCGAGTACCACATATACTTAGCTCGAGTCCCGTGTAAAATAGCTTGAGTCCCGCGTATCCTTAGCTCGAGCCCCGTGTAAAATAGCTCAAGTCCCACGTATCCTTAGCTCGAGTCCCATGTAAGATAGCTCAAGTCCAACGTATCCTTAGCTCGATCCCGCGTAAAATAACTCGAGTCCCGTTTAGCGTTAGCTCGAGTCCCACGTAAAATACTACTAAAAGTCCTATGTTGGTGTGCTTGAGTCGTACGTCAAGTACAGTCGAATCCTTAGTAAATAGGTCAAGTCCCCTCATATTTTTGGCGCTCGCATCTCCTAATACAACCAACATGTTTCACGTGGGCCTGCCTTCCGAATTGTTTATAAATACAAGTGTTTCAAGCGAGTCAATTATGCGCTACAATTTGTGCGAAGGAAGAATGGAAGTTTCGCCAAAGGCTACCGATCCCCACGCTCGAGTTCCATGTCCATGCGGGAAAGGGATGCTTAAAAGAAAACTCTCCCACACCTCACGTAATCCAAGGCGCTATTTTTTCACTTGTCCATCGTCTGTAAGTATGCACTTTTACGAATCTGGCCATTCAACTATTATAAGACTGTCTGAATTAAATGCATTATTTCTTACAGGGCAATGGTGGGAATGGATGTGGGTATTTTGTTTGGTGCGATGAGTTATTTCTGTGTGAATGTGGGAGGGAACCATGCCGTGTGTTAACCGCAAAAACTCCAACAAACAAAGGGAGAAGATTTTACCGATGTCCTTTTGAAGTATGTGTGGAGTTATATAGCACTCGAATACGTTCCTCCCACATGAGATATTTTGCAAAATAGGGACTTCCTAATTAAGCTTCATGTCATTGTATTTCCAGGGCGAACAAAGCTGTCATTTCTTCTCCTGGTTGAACGAAGTTGGGGTAGAAAAGGGTGAATCGTTGAATTCATGCGATGCAGAAAACACTGAACAAAGACAGCCAAGGGCATGGGAACTAGAACGACGGCTATTGCAGGAGGAGCGTGACCATGCGAGAAGGATGTCCGACATATACCGTGAGTTGCTGCACGACATTGACAAAGTTAAACTGGATGAATGAGTTGGTTTACTGGTGATTAAGATGCATGTTTGGTGTGGTTATCGTTGAGTTTTGGTTAAAAAGTGCTACTAAATGTAGTTTTATTTGGTCAGACAATTTCCTAGTAAATATTATGTAATATGTAACTAAAGACCATGTATAAGAACCTAAAAGTAGTTTTATTTCCATTTTCATGAAAAAGAACATTATGTTTGATACAATGTTCACATTCACTAAAGGTCTTATGAAAAAGAACTTACATCATATAGTCCCCAAAAAATAGGAATAAAGGAAAAAGTGAAAATGGAGGCCTCAATCACTCTTCATAGCAGCAGGTACCACCCAAAATTGTGAAAACGCTACCCCTGTATAAGTCCACCACTGTATGGCCCACACCTTGTGACTTCCATTTGATCAATCAACTTCATTGCTTTTACCTGTATCACAATTGAAGCTCACATTCAGAAATTCAGCAGGTACCACCCAAAAAAAAAAACAAAGAAATGCCCTTTCTTTTACCATCTTAGGATCTCACAATCTCAATACATAACACAAATTTTCAAACAACAAACAACGGAAAACTAGGATCTTGTTCAATGGAAGCGAAATCTTGATGAGTCCCACCCGTTCAATATCAACAGGAAAGGGGAAATGGGCAATGATATTTTAATAACACAAATTCACTTTACTTGCTGCCAATGATATTTTAATATTTACAAATTTGCAATTGCAAATCAAACAAGGGAAATGGCCAAATAATTTGGCGAAGTTTCACACATGAGGATGCAAGAAGGAGGCTTATGAGATTCAGCTGCTAAAAAATTTAAGATGTACAATCAGAGTCGACAGCCTCACTTACCAAATATATGTAGATTTTCTTATTGCAGAAATCCATAGCAGTTGACTGGAAAACTCCACTTACGACAAATGTGTACATTTGAATGTTTCAGAAACCTAGAGAGACACTTGATGACGTACTGAAACTGAAATGAAGGTGGTTTTTCACTTTAGAGTCACTTTGTGTTAACTCATTTTCCTCACCAATGCTCTTGGTTGTTCCAAATCAATGAGACTCCATAGTCATCTAGGATTGCCTACAAAAATGAGAGACAAGTCTCAACAATTTATATTCTAAAAGATCACTTTAAGGTTCAAAGACATGGATGACTGTATATGCCCTTCGGAAATGAAGCAAATGCTAATCCTCTGGTTCAAGATTATGGAGGTAAGACTAAAAAAACTGTGAAAACACTAATTGCAAAATTCTTTACATGTTCCTGTAGGGCACAACTGCAGTTCAATTAACAAGGTGAAAAGCCCATCAAGACTAAATAATACTTGAGATATCTATACCAAACTCAAGCATGAGTCTAAAACCACCAAACAGAGAAATTTCTTTAGTTAAAAGAACAATTCCACTATAGGTGATATACTGAGAATATAACTACCAATTTCAAAGGCCTAATCCAAGAGTCCACCTGAGGAATTTGTTAAACAGAAAAAGTATGAACTTCAATGAAGTTATAAATGAACAAGACACATATTCACAAATTATTTAACAAGTTTGAACAGCATACTCCACCAACCAGCAATTTTTAGTTAAGATTATGGATATCTAATTCCTTTCTAATTCTCTTCATCCATTATATATTTATGGATAAATATATAATCTAGAAACTCACCTAAGTTTTTAGATGGTCACCTAAGCAGCCACTTGCACGCGTAGGAATGTTCTTTGGATGGCATACGCCTAACTTTAGAGGGGATATCAATAAGGGTTTAAACCTCAGTAATCTCAAATGTACATAAATAATAAATTAATTGAATACAACAGTTATTAGTTACTATGAATTACATTCACTAACACATGATTATATTTTTGTAGATGTTAATAGAAAAGCACATTGGCTTTAAGTACAAGAAGAGGAAGAGAAAATCAGTACAAAATCACAGCAAGTTTTAACTTGTTCCCAGGTTAACAAAAGTTGCTCATTGGTATGATGATGTAGGAAAGGGGAAAAAAATAGAAATAGAATAGTATACGAAACATTCACTTGGGAGCACCATGCTACCTGCATGGCTGACACATAGGTGTTTATACAACAATGACTTCGAATTTCATGGATGTCTTGAAAATACACAATGTTGTTGAAATCTGAAAAAAAGGGTGGGCTTTGAGGGCAATTGTGTGTGTTGGTGGAAACTAAAAGAAAAGGAAGAAAATAAAGGAATGGAATCTTCTCTGCTAACTCAAACAAACCACTTCCGCTGAAGTATCAGAAAGCACCAGAGCAAGGGGAATCTCAAGATAGACATTCTTTCAAAGATCAAAATCTTCAGCCCTTTTCTAGTTCCAGAAAAATCAATGTTCAAGAACAGTTCTGATCATGGGATATGAAAAACATGAATTGATATTTATTCAAGAGGTATATAACAAAAAAAACAAATAGATTATGGAAAATTGACCTTTACTCCATGAAGAAGGGCACTTTGAGAAAAGAAGCCTGGCAACTGAAAAATAGGAAACGGTGAAAGTTCTATGATAAAAATTTGTATATTGAACAAAATGCAAGCAAATTTCATAATAAAAAGCGAGAGGGACATCTTCATCAAACAATACGATCGCATGCTGTAAAGCCTCTGTTATATATGAAGGGAACAATTCATGGAGATTTGCAGCCTTTACTCCCAAATGATAACTTGATGGAGATTTCACAAAGCCAGTGTTCTTCCTCATTTTGTAGCTGGACCTGCATTCACAAACACAAACATTGACTTAAGTAACTATAAAGAACAAAGACGAAACAAAACCAATTTTGAATGACAAGAACAGTAAGCACATGTTAAGTATTTATACAATTCTACTACAATCTCGTTTCTACAAGACTTGGTTCTCGGAACTAGGTCTAGTGCAGAACATACCATCTTGCCCACCCATTTGGGATACAGAAGCGATAGCCATCTCATACTCGTCCTGCATCATGCGCAACGATGCACGCATGCGATCCAACGCTTGTTGGGATGCCTAACAACAAAGTATTCATAATTTAGAACATTGTAAAACATGTCAACAACGCTGACGACCCACGTAGGGGGTGACAAGTCTTACTGGATCAATCCCTGGAATAGGTCCTTCATCAACATCTCTAACTCCTTCCTCAGCACGCACCGTGAGTGCCACCACCTGCATCGACTACACTATATTAATAGCCCATCCACAATAGACCATGTAGAATATGAAGGGGCATAGAAAATGATGTTTTACCTCCCCATTGCCATAGCCGCCCGCTGATTTTTCAGCCTTCTCTCGTGACTTCAGACGATCGTCGTCCCACCACCCCAGACGTGGCGTTGGACGACTTGATTCAATATCACCAAGCCGTACAACTTCATAGTAGAAAAGTTGAAACATTAAGAAAATATGGGACATCATGGTGTAGTCCCACATATACTTGTCGCATTGAACTAATACAACCAAACAACCAAAAACAAATCAGGGACGAGCATACCTGTAAAAATAGGAGGCATCCACCAATGTTGGTTTTTTTTTCTCCCGATATATCACAATTTCATTAAACAACACATCAAGTACAAAAGCAGCCCAATTGTACTACCCAACCCTACTAATATTAGCTACGACATGTAGAAAATGAAGCTTCACGTGTGGGTTCGAACCCAGGCATAACAAACATCCCACAAGAAATAGTACAAATGCCTGTTGAAAGGCATGGCCGGACCCTAGAGTGGCCAATCTGGACTCTATATCGTTTAGTGCTATGCCATGCCTATCAAAAGTAAAGCTTGCACGAAGTTGGGCAAGCTGCTCACTGGGACCATCTATGACAACCTTGGGGCCTTCGCTGCTAAGGCCCAAGATGGTACTTACATCGGCGGGGGTAATGGGGACAACTGAGGGACCAATCCTCAAACTACGACTATGTACATCGATGTGGTCGACTAACCAGGCGCAAAGCTTCACACATAGGGATGTGCAGTGCATCTGGAGAAGAGAACCAAATCCTATCTCAACAACTACACTCGCTGGTCCTCGTCAAGCAAAGTCACAAAATGCACAAATCGCTTTGGGGAGCATCTTGTTCCCAGAGCGGCCTACACTTAGATAAATGTGTGTTAGTATAACGCAAGTGCAAACAAAACATTGATAATGTTCAAGAAATCATATTATACCTTTCCTCGTATTTTTCCTATTGGAGGAGGAGCCTCTGCCAACCACTCTATCATTCGTTCATTGTATATGTCTTTATACTTCTGCTTTGCACTATATCATCCATCGCTTTCCATAGCCCTTGTGCCTCTTGCGTGATCTACAAAATAGTGATGCCACTGTATTTATTACAATTGACACTGTAAACATTATCAACTGATATATAGCACTTTAACCAACTCACCGTCGTGACATTTATGGAAGACTTACTACCCCGGCACGTTTGAAGGTACTCATTCTTGTAAGAAGTAAGCATAACATTAGAAATCCCCTTAGTTCGGGTTTGGAGAGTAAAACAACAATTCTTTATCAGTTTATACTTCATCACCTGAATATAAGGAAGGTGTTGGCAGGACGCGATGGGCCACTAGAAGAACTAGCAGACACGACATTCTTCTTGTTCTTATCCATTATTGAGCTGCAACTAACTAGATTGAGGCTCACGGATACTAAAACCAAAGAAGGTTAGTAGTAATTACATACTAGGTAAGATTATAAACACAAACATTCATAGTAAGACAACATTACAACTACCCAAAGTCATAATCCTATCCTATCCTACTACTTATAAAAGCGTATTACTTTTTCCTTGGTCGTCCCAAATTATGGAATTTCGAATTAAAAAAATTCTTATATTTTAGACTGACGGATGGATTTCTTGACGGTTTCGAAATTAGCACAACAAAAAATTTCGATTTACTGGCGCTCACTTCCCCCTGCCTCTCTCTCTCTCTCTCTCTCTCTCTCTCTCTCTCTCTCTCTCTCTCTCTCTACGACAAATTGAAGAATCGTAGGTGCCTTCAGATCTGGAGAAGATATGATTGGATTTTACTATCGGTCTCTCATGGATTCCTCTATTCTTCTCTCTACGACTGTTTATCTCTCATTTCTTACAAAAGCACTATTTTCAGGAAGCTGAAAACTAAATCAGTGAACAAGGTATTTTTTTTTTTTTTACAATTGAAGAATTAGTTTTAGAATTTTAGTTGAATTTTGTGGGTGCTTTTTAGATCTGGAGCAGATCTGAATGGTTTTGTGCAATACGACAGCCACTGTTTATTTTAGCGAAAATTTTGAATGCCTGATGAAATGTGCATCTATATAGTGAATAGATCTAAACGGAGAAGAAAAATTCCGAGTGCCGAGGTGACGGACATCTGAATATTCGAGCTTTGATTGACGAAGGATCTGGAAACAGAAACCGGAATTTCTGTAGTTTCTCTCCGCATATCTCTAGCTTGTAAGTGATGGTTTTCCCTTTTTTAAGCTTGTTTGGTTTCTTGGTATGTTTTGATTTTGTTCTAGAAATGAGTTATTTTGGGGGGTTTCGTATTGGCTGAAATGCTCAAGAGACTAGGTCCAGTAAATTTGAGAAGCAAACTCAGAAAGAACAGGAGGAGAATAACAAGACACCTTATTGAAGATAGCCATTGCATGTATATCTCATTTTAGTTTTAATGTGTTTTATTTTGTTGTTTGCATTTTTCCTATACAAGGCATGTTGGTTTTAGATTGTTTTTCCTATTTTTTTTTTTTTCATTTTAGTAAACGTGTTAGGCTCACTTTACTATAGGGGCTTTTGAATTAAAAAAATTATTATATTTTAGACAATAGTTGATTTGGATGGATGGACGTCTTGACGGTATGCAATGTAAAACGAAAATATGTAAATATTAAGCTTTTATAGTTAATATTTAATGATTAACCCCTAGAATCAAACAATAATATGAATAGATATAATGGAAATTGTTTTCTTTTTGAGATAAGTGATGGGATATTAAGCTTTTAATGGGATTAATTTTCATTGTAAACCGGACAGAACAAATAACTCAAACAATGGATTATTTTAAAGGGAGACTAAGGATGATGCAAAATAAAGTGATGAATCGGTCCTAAAGGAAGAAATCCTACTATCCTACTACTTATAAAAGCATATTGCTTTTTCTTTGGTAGTCCCCAAATTATGGAATTTCGAATTAAAAAAATTCCTACTCTATATATAATATAGACACACTTATAAAGCGTATTCCTACATTTTACTAGCTTGCACGGAAAAAAACTTCACACGGTTGGGCTATTGCTTGCACGGTTGCGTCTTCGTAGTTCGTATGGGTTTCATTCGATGCAAATGACATGGTGTCTGCAAACACCCTCTGCTTCTTTTGGCGGCCTCTAAGGGACGAGTGGGACGCGACAGGGGCGATCGGGAGTGGTGGGATTTTTCACACGAAAGATGGGGAACAAACTGTGTCGATGATGTGTTCTTGTGGAGCTTTGGATAAAAAAAGAAGGTTGCTTGATTGCTCCTTCTCTAAAGTACCTGATGATGGTGAAGACGGGAATTACCATAGTCTATGAAAGCTAGAGAATATCGGTATTCGAACGCATACTTTTGAAGGTTTGGGTTCTGTTAATAGCGTTCTATTGAATGCTGGTGCACCTCCAATCCATTCGAGGGATACTGCTACCATGAATAGGTTACTCAGCGCAAGAAATGTATGTTCGTGTTGAATTTTCTGCCATTGCCGTCTTTCATCACCAACTTTGTGTAAAGAAAATTCAGATTAAAGGTAAGCATTGGGCTTTTTCTTTTTTACTTTTTTAATTTAGGGTTTTCTTCCATCTTCATTCGTAACCGTTTGGGCTCCCTTCATCTTCTATTTTAGTTTTTCTTTTTCTTTTTTTTAAACATTTTTTTCCTAAAACCCTTTGTTGTTGCCATGCCAATCCAATAGATTTAGAAATCATGCCAATCCAATAGATTTAGAAATCATACGCAACAAGCCACTACCCTCAACAAGAAATTTTTTTTTCCTTTCTAGAGGAACCAGTGAAGGAAATACAAAAGGCAAGCATTAGAGATGAACTTTAATGGGCTTCTACCAAAACAGAGAAAAGTGTATGAGCCCTTGGTGGTGAAGATGGTTGATTAAAACGTTAAGTATCCACTTGCCATCGGCAATGGCTTGAAGAAATGTGTACTTACAAAGACATGAAGGGAGAAAGAATTGTGAGGGGTAGAGGATAAAAAATAATAACCAAATGCAACAGAAACCAATGCTATTTTAAATTAAAGCTGCAAGTTTTGCCAGGCTCTACAACTTTGAATTAAAGTTGCAGGTCAAAAATCTTATGTCCCATTTGACAAAAATCGTGACCAAATCGCCATGGCTCTTTCTTTGAAAACCCAATAAGACTTTTAGTTCTAGAAAATTCCTATATTAATTTCCACTATGAACAAACAAGAACTCTTAAAAACTCTAACTAACAAGATAAAGCCTTATGCAAAAATTTTAGGCGGCTACAGATAAGGAAATCAAACAAAAATTTTAAGTTGACATAATTTTATGAAAGTTTAACTTTGTGGAGAGGATGCCCATGAAACTTATCTTTTGAGCTCAATGTTGCAACATTTTAGACCATGCAATCTCTAAGGATGTGAAGTGCGATTTTACTTTGCATCCCACATACGACAAGTAATAATGGCAATTCTCCACTTCAATAATGTGCTAAAGCGTCTCAATATCATGTTTCGTTCTTTTCCTGTTTGTTAATGCATTGAAAAGACAATTTAATGGATAATAATCATGCCATGAATACTTAACTCCAAGACAATCTTCATGTTCTGTTTCTATTTAAATTGAAAAGACAATTTAAAGGAGTTGCTTCTATCAATTTAATGGACAATTTAAAGGATTTGCTTCTATCTAAAGCTTTTCCTCATGTTTTGTTTCTATGTTTTACCATTACATGAATAAATGTTAAGGGAAATGATTCTTAACTGGCTACAAACTTTTTCAAGTTCCTCTCAAGACCAAAGTCACCAACTGCTTACTTTTTCTCTGTTATTTCAACTTAACAAAGTGGACACTAATCTATTGTCCAGGAAATTAAAATTCCTCCATCAAAAATTTTTTTAGAAGTTAATATCTTCCAATCCATATATTGGCTTGTGCTAAAAATATATCGGTTTTATCCATCTTGAAGTATTTTTACTCAATAATTAGTATAATATTTTAAATTAAATGTTTTATAAGTATTAATAGTTAGCAATATATATTGCACAAGTCATCTGCTAGGTTCAAATGGTATGTATAATTGACTAGGTTGAAATGTTTTATGTATGATTTATTTCTCTATCTATTTGTCTTTATCTATAGTTAATTGATTGCGTGTGAAAATTTTGACTTCTTTGCACATGAAAATAATGAAGGATATAAGGTTGTACTTAATCCAATAATTAGATTACTATGGCATTTGAATGACATAAGCCCGAAATAATTAGAGTTTATTAATCGTTTTTTTAAATTATCTTTTTGTTTGTCTTATGTTAAGTTCATTTTTACTATCCACTAATGTTCATTAGTTATAAAATTTTAATGTTTTATAACAAATTTCTTGGTTAGTTCATTGGACACAAAAAAGAAAAGAAAGATAATTGAAGGCTTGATATCAAATGGTGTTTGTTCACTCTTGTTTCTTGTTATTTGGATCCAAATATTACTCTTATTTGTTGAATAGGAATGGTAAATATATATATTTTACGCTTTGGGTTTTGGTATTGATTTTTGTGGTGGTGAGTTTCTTATTATGTTTTATACTTCTTTGTAGTTTGTAGTTTGTAGTTTTTTTTCTTTATATTGATGTGTTAATAAGTGAAATTAATTTATCTATGGTCTAAAATGGGCTGTGGTTGATGGTAATTGTGAATTGGTAAAATCTAAAGATAAAGAAATTGAGGTAATAGTAATAGTGGGCAAGACAAACATCGTGGTCAAGTATCAAAAAGCAAAGATACGGAAGTCAAAAGTAATTATTGGTTTGATTTGCGTGTTTATTTTTCTTGTTTGTAAGTGGTTGTGTAAAAGTTGTAATTTTACTCGGTTATCTAATTTTGAATGCATTCTTTTTATTAATAGAATGATAATTGAATTGAATGTGGTTTTAACTTTACAAATAAGCGGAGAAAAAAATATAAATACGCGTATTTGTTTTATTCATGTTAATTACTATGGTGAATTGTTTTATTCATGCTAATTACTATTACAAAAAACAAAGTGGAAATGGGAAAATGATTGTGAAAATTCTATTAAACATGATTATAGAATCAGAAGGATTACAAAATTTACAACACATTTTAAAGTTTATATAACATAGTGAAAGTGTGAAAAAAAATTTTGTGCAAAGAAAGATTATGTATTCTGATAACCATGGTTTTAGTTTTTTTTGTTTAGGATTGAGTTACCTACTTGTTTAGTGGGTGAAGATAAAGACTTCTGTTGTTGAGTTAAGCACAAGAATGCAATCAATTTTATGCACAAACGAGGGGGAATGAGATTTGTGTCTAAAAATCTAAGCAAGATAGTGAGGGTCTTGAAAGTTTGTCAACAAAATGATAAGAACGAATATATTTTGATTTGATACCTTTTATCTTCTTTGTTGTTTGCAAAATAGTTGCCTTTCTCTTTTTCGTTTGCAAAAATTTTTACATTCTATTATTATATATGAGTAGTCACACTTTTGTCCTCCTTCATTGTCTCTCATACTTCACCGCCTAATTCCTTGTCTGCATTGTACTTAAGTGGTAACGATGAGTATGTTCACTTTAGAAGGTACATTCGAGGATATAATTCTACTTTTGTATTTACCTCAATGAGTGCAAGAGTAGATAAGAAGGTGGCTTACATGTCTACTGGTATTATATTAGTTGCGATTGGAAGTAAGGAAATCTAAATCTTTCTGTTTCTTGTTGGGATGTGTTGATAAGTAAGTTTGTTGATGAAGGTTCTAGATGGAGGTTTGACAGTTTTGGCATATAAATTCACAAAATGTGAATCTTTTTTCTTTTTAGTTTTTAGTTGGACAAATGCAGTTCGTTGGATTATTTTCCTATTGTGCATTAAAATATATTGTTTATTTGCACCCTAATTTTAAATATATACAAAAATATATATACAAAAATTTGATGATGCACGTATGCCTCCAATCTATGGCATGCTCTATTCAATGGTATTTTATATTAAGGTAGGTCATTATCTCTATCAATACTCTCTACATGTTACTTTTTCTTGGCAAACTTTAGTGCACAAATTAAGGTGTAGACCAATTCTTAATTGTGATGGCTTTTTGGGGTTATTTGTAAGATGCGATATACAATATATGACCTTACCATGATTGATTTAATATAGTATATAAATATCTATATAGGTAAAACATAGTAAAGATTTATGTTAAATTATTTTTGTTGATATTTCATAGTGACATTCCAAAAGGGGTTTTACATTTTTTTGCATTCTCACAATTTCTTTTTCCATTAGTTTCATTGCCTTACCAAAGCATGCGGTTTTATATACAAAATGACACTATTTGAATAAGGTTTCTGTTGCTTCAATAACAACCATATGATAAAATCATTATTTACTTTCCTAATCCATATCTCAAGTAACATGACATGAGCGTAGTTTTTGAAGTACTTTCAACCTTTCATGTTGAACCGTCTCTCTTTTAACCTTTCATGTTGAACTCTCAGTTCTCTCTTTTAACCTTTCATGTTGAACTCTCTCTCTCTCATCATCAGTTTATTCATCAACCCCTTCCATGCTATTTTCAGTGACCATATGGTGGTAGTTAGTTCAGTTTATTCTATTGCCAGTTTATTCATCAACCCCTTCTATGCTATTTTCCAATGACCATAAGGTGATCATTAATTCAGACAGAAGTGAACTTTCTTTATAATGATGACAGTTTATCTCCCTTTATTTATTTATTTAGTATGTGCTTCAATCTGGTTAGATCTTTAATTGCATTTAGCACTTTGACATCATGTTTCCTTTGTGCATGTACAGGTTTGCCTCGGGCTGTTTGTGAACATCTTGTGGAGATTTCCATTGCGATCACTGTTCAACTCAACTTCATAACTTGATTGCACCAGCTTATGAAAATACTGATAATGAGTCTTTGAAGAAACATAAATTGTATCTAAGTTCTAACGGTCATAATATGGCTGTCATTTCATATAAAACAATGTGGTTATACAAAATACAAGTAAAATTTTATTTACTTTTGTTTACTAAGACTTGATGTTAGTTTTATTAATTTATGCAATTATTTTTTCAATTTGATGTTGGAAACAACATATAAACTTGATCTTTATATCAGAGTATTTTATGTTAAAACTTTTTCCTTTTCTATTTTTTGTTTCATCCCTCTCTTCATTATTCACGCGCAACGCGCGTGCTCATTACTAGTAAACAAAAAAACATGTTTCACAATGCCACTAAAAAACCACCAACAAGACAGTAAATGATCAAATGTTGCCACATACTACGACCCCCAGCAAAACACATCGCGCCAACCTGCAAATTAGACGTCGTTAAGTCAAAGTTAATTACAGCAAGAACTTAGATGCATGAATAGATGTAAGGTGGACTACAACAACCTACACATTATACCATGTTATTCTCTATATTGAAGCTCTGTAACTTGCTCGGTTGTGACATCCTGGCTGTCTGAGTGGGCGGCTGTGATGTGGGCGGGGTAAGAGACCTGGGCGAGCTACCACAGTGGCGAGCTACCAGGCGAGGATGTGCATATGGTTGGGATCCCACAACGCTCGAGGATGCTATAAGTAGTCTTAAGACCCCCAAATTAGCAAGAGGCCTTTTAAGGAGCAAAACGGGACTAAATCCCCTGGGAACCCTAAAGTTAAGCGTGCTCGGGTGGGAGCATTGCTAGGATGGGTGACCCCTGGGAAGTTTTCTCGTGTTATCCTTAAGAACAAATCCGTGAGGGCCCGTGGGCCCAGAGCGGACAATATCTTGTTGGTTATGGGTCTGGGGTGTTACATCGGTTGTGTCCAACACCCTTGCATCTAGAACAATGAACCTGTCGCTTGTATTGGAATTGGGATTCAATGCGCTTCTGCTTAGGGCGCTCTGGACGTCTTGTTGTCTTTGGTGGGAACGAGATAGATGGGGTTTCACTTGAATTTACCATGGAAACCATGCCAATGTCCTCAACCATGGGGAAGTCATGTGTTGGCATAGCGTGCATCAATTCATCGTATATCAACCCTTGCGTTGCCTTGTGGTAGCATAAGTCGACAAAGTCATACACATTGAGCCTTACCAAGTTTAGGACGGCACATGCGTGTGCACAAGGAATGCCCACCATCTGCCACTGTTTGCACGTACACTCACGACGGGTTAAATGCACCATGATATATGTCTCATTACCTCTAACTTCGTATTCGTGTTGCCCACATTGAATGACACCCAGCCCCAATGCTCTAGTGAGATTCTCCTGAATCTTGGCATCAATTCGACCACCGACATTGGACGCCCACGTGTCAATACAACTCTGCTTCCTCACCAATAGCTATGTTAGCTTCACTCGATATGCATCAATAAACCGCATTACAGGCAATTTCCTTTCTTCCACCATCGAAGCATTGAATGACTCCGCTAAATTTGAATTCAGCTTATCCCACCGTTTCATAGGGAACAATGAATTTGCCCAATGTTCGGGCCCATTTCTCCTCACCCAGTCAGCTAGGTCAGGTGCATATTCATGCATGGCAGCTAATGCCTTATCATAGTCCCGAGGAAGCCTTGCGTAAGCAATATCATCAAGTAACCGTAAGGCAAATTTCTTTCCCTCCCTCAAATGAAAGGATCCAACGAATTTACTAAAGTTTTCCTTCAGATGTCGAAGACAATGAGAGTGGTTCCTAGTGCCAAAGGTAGCACTTACTGCAGTTATAATGCTTTGATTCCTGTCACTTACAATGACTAAATCCTCTCTGGCACCTATGGATGACTTAAGAAGTTGTAGAAACCACATCCAATCCTCATTATTCTCAACACTAACAATTGCAAAGGCAACTGGAAACATGCCGTCATCAGCATCGAGGGCTGTAGCAGAAAGCAACGTGCCCTGGTATGGCCCGCTAAGATGACTTCCATCAATGAACAGCAGTGGTCTGCAACCGACCGCAAATCCCCTCAAGGAACAACCATAAGCAATAAACAATTGCTTAAATTTTCCATCTTCACTTGCTGACCAACTTGCCACCGTGCCAAGATTAGCCTCTTGCAGCCGTTCACACATCCATGGGATGAACTTATAAGACTCCTCCACATTACCATCTATCCTCTGTTTTGCCTTTTCCTTGCTCCTCCAACATTGATGATATGTCAATGGCATTGCATAATCATGATAAAAGTCCTTGCCAATTTGTCGTGGCAAGTAACTTGGAGTGTTCCTAACTGTCTTCTCAATCACACCCAAAAGCCACTTCGTTCTCACAACCGGTTTCATAGACAATTGGTCTTGGGCTGAGTGTCTATGCTCCTTCTCAAACTTCATCACCCTCATAAAACTCGTATCCCTCACACGTCTTGCAGTTACCTTCCAATGACAATCTGTGCCTGCACAACGGACACTAATGTATGCTGGACAATTTTTTTCATCACATATTCAAACCTATTGGCAATGGCATGCTTGTACACTGCTTCTCTAAACTCCTCAGGGGTCTTAAATATCTGGTCAACCTCAGTAATTGGATCCTACCACAGGCTAGATACAAGCGGATCTCTACTGAATTTAGTGCAACTTTCAAGAAGTGGAGTCTCCCGATCCTCTACTTCATCATCATTGCACGGAAGTACAGAGTGACCACTTAAAGGTACACTCGTCCTAAAATTACAAAATATATGACTATCACTACATGTAATATGGAGGAAACATAATCCCATGTACGGTTAATGAAAATTACCTCCGACAAGTGTCTCGTTCTTGTGATGATCCTTCATCATAATAGACATAAATGTTGGCCCAACCCTCGTTGTAGCGAAATAGGTACGATAACGCATCTTGATCAGCGAGTGCCAGTAGAACGCTCTTGTCAAACTTGACTGAGTACTTCATACTTACACTCACCGGGGATATATTCAATAACCGACAAACAGCTTCAACTACCTCAGTATAATTCATGTTGCTATTTAGATCGATACCCTTACTACTTCCCCCACTATACCCCATTGACCCATCTTCCTTGCTGATTACTTGTCTTCCAATGTGACAAAAACAGAATAGAATCTCACCTGATATTGTGCACTATCCACCGAATTGAATTCAATTCTTCATATCAAAATATTATGGAAAAAATCTAATTTGAAATATTACAACATACTAAAATAAATATGGCTCACAAGACAAGAATACATAGACAGATCAGGTATCTCAGTCAATTCCCCTCAAATCCCCTCAAATTAATTGAAGACAGATGTTGGGGAAGACTTTAGACTAAAAAAATTGTAAATAAAAAAAAAAGGTAATGCTTTAGACTAACACCATGGTCTGAACTTCACAATAGTTAGGATGCATTCACCTAGAGGCACCTTGGCACCTTTGCCTTCATTTACAAAGATTACCTCTTCATAATACTTCAAGAAGACTCAGAACGTCAAAAATATACTTCAAAATCACTTCTATTCCAATATAATAATACTTAATGGATCTCTTCTTATCCTAGTAACCACCAATCGATATATCCCGATTATGGGAATGGCTACTAAAACTCAACATTAACCAAAACCTAGTAAATCAATAATCAAAGAAGGCAATTGACACAGTTTTTTCTACCAAGGCAACACTAACCACCGTCTACATCAAGACAACCCACAAACATCTCCACAACAACAAGGATTAGAACTTCTTAACATCATGTACAAACTACAATGACCAAATAACTCACTGACAAATGAACGAAAAAAATTGACACCTGTGAGCTTCTCATTAAATTGCCCATTTCAACCGAGACCTGTGAGCTTCTCATTAAAGCAGTCACAGAATAGAACACAGAAACACCCTTAAACAGAAGATTTCCAAATGCCCCAGTTAAAGTACCAAATAAATGGACAAATAAGCCGGAATTCAAATACCAATAAACTTGAGAACGCCATTTCGTTAAGGCAAACAACTCATATTCAAATTCAAGCCTTTCTTGCAACAAGATTACCATTTAAATAGGTGGAAATATGCAAATGTGCAAATTCAAATTCAATTAAATATGCAAATGTTTTGGGGAAAATCAAATTCAAGGGACGCAATCGGCAGCTACCTGGTTGCCGGCGGCAGCACTCCCTACGGCGACGAATAGCAACTTCAATGAAACAGCAAGGTTGCCCGCGTCAACACTCCACACGGCAACGAAAACCAACTTCAATGAAACAGCAGGGTCGTCGACGGCAACACTCCCACGGCGACAAACTTCAACCGCAGTGGCTCTCCAACGACCAATACCTCAATTTGTGCAAACAGACAAAGGGGTTTCGATTATACAGGGTTAATGAACGATGGAGAGGGAAAAATGAGCCAAACAAATGGAGGAGGAGAGGGTTTCGTTCGGGTAACGAGGGGGTTTCTGGAGAAGAAGAGGTCAATGGGGAAGGAGAGTGGGGGAAAGTTGGTAGGCATTCGTCGGCCTTGAAGAAGAAGAAAATGTGAGTGGGGAAACAACCTGCATTCGCTGGCGAAGAGAGGAATGGCGGAAGGAGAGGGTTTCGTTTAAATAGCAAGGGTTTTTTGGAGAAGAAGAGGTCAATGGGGAAGGAGAATGGGGTCGGGGTTCATGGGGGTTCGTCGGCCTTGGAGACGAAGCAAATGTTACTCGGGAAACAAGCGTCATTCGCCGGCGAAGAAAGGAGGAAACAAGGTTCGTCGGCGTTCGTTTCGTCGACCCTGGTATCTTCGCACAGCAGAGGAGAGGAAAGAGAAGGAAACACGTGCGTGTTTCCCTCTCTTCCCCCCCCCCCCCCCCCCCCTATATTCAGGGGTAATTTGGGCATTGCAAATAGGGCAAATGTGCAATGACCCCTTTCCTTAATTAAATCTCAAAAGTGGCATGTTTTTGCAATTACGCATCTTTATGGCATGTTTTTCGAATATTGGCTGTAAAGTAGCACTTTTTCATAATTTTCCCTTTTCTTAATCCTATTTTTTCTTTATAGATATTTACAATTTACTCTCCTTGAGGTTTCAACAATTATACTTTCTCCTACTTTTTTAGAGTTTCTAACATATCTATTTAACACCTTAGGGTTTTCTGTAACAATCTCCCCCTTTTTAGAGGCTTAAAGTTAGAAATCATAACTAAGAAACTATTAATTGACAAATTTACCCCTCTTATTTGCACTTGAGACTAAAAAGCTTTATTTATGCCTTGAGTACCAAAAATGGCCTCAAGGAAAGTGGGATTATAAAAAACCTCAATGGGTAAACTGCAAATCTATACTACTATTAAAAGCATGAACCACCTTAAGTGTTTTCAATTTTCACATACCTAAAATGTCCTTCCCTATAGTATTTAATTCCACATATTTATCTACTTTAAAAACTTTTAATAAAAACATAAAAGTAATTTGCTAATCTCATAACATTACATGATTATAGTAATCTTCTAAACTACTTATTTACTTAAAAGAATTTTAATAAAACTATTAAAAGCACGAACTACCTTAAGGCTCCGTTTGGATATCAAGAGAGTGAATGAAAGTGAAAGAAAATAGGGTTTTCTCGCATCACGGTAGCGTTTGGATAACTGGAAAACTATGGGGCCCACTATTTCTCGAGAGAAAAAAGGATAATAACCCCCCAAATTTGTTTCATGCATCTAGAGGTCGGATTCTATGTCGTGAGAAAAGCAAGCACACATCTTTCCAATGATACCCTTCCTAAATAATTGTATCTTATTCGAGGAGTACTTCTCATGATTTAAAAAAGTCTATCGAGAGATTCAAAGAGAACTCACGATTTCAAAAACTCTATCAAGAGAGAAGTGTTGTGGTGGGATTAAATATAGGGGAAATTCGTTTTTAGTATTAATTTTTAAAAATAATCCTCTTTCAGTCATTAAATGCTTGGTAATTGAAAATTAGTGATACACTTTAAAATTAATTGAGAATAAGAATTATTTTACTGTTCACATAAGACAAAAGAAAAAAAGATCTTTAAGAGGTTGGGTATCAATTGCATGATTAAATAATTGACACTTACACCAACTAATGTAAGGAAAAAAAACAAATTCAAAGCCATGAATACATGTGAGGGTAGGATTGGAATCACATTTAACATTCCAATAACATTCTTACTATCCAAACACAAAATTCTAGATTTTCAGTTAAAACTATAAAATTTTCTTGTGACACCAAAACAGTATTGAGAAAATTATTTCTCAATTTCTTTTACTTCACTTTTCTTTCACTTTCTTTTCTCACATGTCTTTCTCGCATTCTCTCGGTATCCAAACAGAGCCTAAGCATTTTCAATTTTCACATAGCTAAAAGGTCCTTTCCTATAGTATTTAATTCCACATATTTATCTACTTTAAAAAATTTTAATAAAAGCATAAAAGTAATTTGCTAATCTAATAACATTACATCTTTATAGTTATCTTCTAAACTACTTATCTACTTAAAAGAATTTTAATAAAAAATTAAAAGTGAATTATATTTTCTTTCTCTAATAATTATCTACTTAAAAAATAATTTATAAAACCTTTACCTATTTAATTTTTCTTTTTTATTAATAAATATATTATAGACAATCACCCAAGAACTCAACCAAATCATTTACTTTAATTTCTTTTTTTCTTTTTTCTCTAATACTTATCTACTTGTCTTTAATTTGAGGATAATAAATCTCACTAAAAAAACTAATGATTTACAGTAGAATTTTCAATGTTCTCTCTAGAGTTCTTTCTTATCATCCCTGCATTTAAATATATATTGCAAACAAAAAATAATAATAAAACATGTTTTATTTACTAATGAAAGTAACATATTTATTAAATTCATTAGACATATATTGAAAAAATAATTAATAAATCATTAGATAGAATACGAGTAACAAATATTTTTATAAAATATTATGTTAATTTTGAAAAACAATACGAAGAATGAAAAATAAAACGTTATATATAAGATAAGATTAAAAGAAAACGTTATATGTAAGATAAGATTAAAAATATAAGATAAACACAAATAGTCCTATTTATTTTTTCTTTCACTCTAAAGAATAAAGATTATTTTGATATAAATAATATAAAATAGAACGTTATATATAATTCTGTTTTAGGTTGCTCTTTTTTTTTTCCTTTAAGCATCAATAATATAGCACTCTTAAAAGGCTAAATTATTTTTAAATAAAAAATAAAATAAAATATAAAAAAAGGGATAATAGGCTATTAATATTGATAAATTTTGAGATAAGAACAAAATAAAAGTTATCCTCATATATTATTAACTAATAGTCTAAATAATCTCTTATTAGTTAGAAAAGATTTCTAATTTTAGCGGATTTTCCTTTTTTGTTTCTTTTTCTGTTTTCTTTTTTTTTTTTTAGGATTTGCTTATTTTCATTTTATTAGATAAGGATTTGGAATTGATAATGTGGATTATCAAATAATACATGACTCTAAAGGATAAATATCTTTAATCTAATAATAAAAGATAACGTATGTTTATTTCCAAGTTATATGTACATAAATAGGGCCTTAAAATAACTTTTAAAGTACACTTAAAATAATTTTTAATATTTGAGTTGTACTAGGAGCTCATATGATTAGACTAAATAAAAAACAATTAGAGTAATTAATAGCTCAAATTTAGATAAAAATCCATGTAAATATTTGTAGAATATGTCATTAAATTAAAAATGTGTTGAAGGTATAATATTAATGCTACTCTCTACCCACGATATGTAATATAATTGTAATAGAATCATATTGACGATGTTTATTATCATATATTATGTTGTATTATGCTACTATAATATAATACATTGTAGTACAATATAAATATAACGGAGAATAGAAAGAGTTTAAATTAAGAATTATTGTCAAGAAAATATATTAATAACTAATATAAACACCTTAAAGAACTAAGCAATTAAGCATTAACAAAAACACATACTAATTAGAGTCCCATTTTAGTGGATTGAATCCTCAAGAACAAAATAATTATAAATCAAATAAAATTTCAAAATGAATTAAATTTACATAAATAATCAAGAGATAAAGTATAATAGTGTAAAAGAAGCACACTCAAAATAATCAAGTGTGCAATTAAAGATTTTATAATATAAGATAACTTATAATTTTAAAAATAATTCAAGAAATAAAAATAGTTTTAACTTAATGTTAAAAATCAAATCAAATGTGTAATCATAATTTTATAATAATATAAGACACCTTGTAATTTTTAAAATAATTCAAAAATAAGAAATATTTTTTAATTTAATATTAAAAATTAATTGCTAAAAAATCCAAAATCATGAAATCATTGTCAACGTGCAACGCACGTTCACAATTGCTAGTATCCCTATAAATCCGTTTGAGGTTTAAAAAATCATGTTCATATTAGACACATGATATAGTTGTGGTTTAAATATATATATATATATATATATATATATATATATAATTG
Source organism: Buxus sempervirens (assembly GCA_947561395.2). Lineage (NCBI taxonomy): Eukaryota > Viridiplantae > Streptophyta > Magnoliopsida > Buxales > Buxaceae > Buxus > Buxus sempervirens. Next base: position 21,422,830 of record OX387192.1, on the reverse strand, counting down.
TGATGTTCTTCTCAAATGCTTGATCAATCCAAGTTGATACTTAACTTGCCCATGCCCATTGTCATGCCTGATTCCAAGAATAATAGTATATCCCTATTATTAGTGTGTGTGTGGACATGGGATACTTATTGATTACAAATACAGTAAGTTTTCATAACCTACGCGGTCAATCCAATACAAATATCCAAAATTATGTCCTAACTAATTCTTATTCTCAGTAAACTGTCTTGATATTAGATCATGCCAAATAAAGTAAAAGCCTACATCAAACTCCATATTCTACTCCTAATTTTCATATACTTTTGTATTTACGAAATATAGTAGAAGAAAGTAAGCTCAATAGGCTTCATCTTACAGACATAGTCTCAATAATAACCTCAATCTTGTAGAATAAACACCTATACAACCATAAATCGACAATCTATATCGTATATAACGAGAATAGGCCCATTGGGAAGCATTGCCAACAACTATGCTTGACTTCCCCAAATAGCTCTTACCATTCATTGATAAGGCATAATTGATATAGTGTTAAATTAGTCAAAACTCTACCTAATTGTTTAAAATCCGGACAGTTGCAAAACTGTTCCCTCTATCTACATGCAATACTGCACGTGCACCCTTGATAGTATACAATAATATAAATGATATTAACAAGAATATGTGAAGTGATGATAATAATGTTCCTAATAAAACTACCTTATCTAGGATGCACGAATCTCCTAATCATGTTATATATATAAAAGAAACACACCAAAATCCATAAAGTCATGTGCAAATAAACGTAATGCATGTAGTGAGTGCGTGTACACCACTATAGCTATCCACCTTCTATCACATCGTAGATACCCATAATGTTAGAACACTATAAGTCCATCCCCTACCACTTACACATTAATATGTCATATCATGTCATATGAAACTGTTTTGGACGATCCCGGGAAGTACACCATTCCAACTATATGATATTTCCTCGCTAGATAATATACTCCCTCTACAGTATTTTACGTGTACATCGTAGTTGTATGGGCTTTCAATCAATCAGAGCACTATGTCAAGCTTTTTTTGAAAAACACCTGCCAATGTTCACACTTGCAAATGTTCTTAACATCCTTGTGATAGTTTGGCTCTAAAAGAAAATCACGGTCTCGTCTACAATCGCATACTAGACCGTCACTAATCATGGTTGATAAGTATTCACATCATATAAGTTAGATCTTAGGCATTGAGGATGCCCTTACTATGAAATATAGGGATAACAATAATATTAGGTTGTTGGTTTTCACCTCATCCAATCTATATGGAGTTTTTTTTATGATTGTTGGGTATTAACCCTCATATATTACAACTAGAAGGGGTGCACGTGCAATACTGCACGTAGAGGGAGGCAGGTTTGTAACTGCCAGGTTTTGATTGAAGGGACATGTTTTTTATTGTAGTATTGAAACCCAAACAACATAGGCAATGGGCATTTTGGGGAAGTCATGCATAGCCTTAGGCACAATTCCCAAGGGCCCTTCTCGAGTTAAATATAGTATAGATTACCAACAATTATCACATACTTTTAGCGATTTAGAATACCAAAAACATGAATCTTGAAACATGCAACTATCAATATCATTTTTTAAAATAGATAATTTTACAACATACACCTATACATATGCACGCAGACTGTAAGCTATCGTATGTTCAAGATCTTCAATAATAAAATATAATTATTTAGTTATACTTAAGATTCAATTCACATTATATATTGGATCTTAAGCCCAACAAAAATTATTTAGGGCATTTTGCATCTGTGTCGTTACGTTATACTATATTTGCATCTATATCCTCTTATTTTTAATATTTAAATTTATATCCTCCCTTTTGTATAATCATTACAATCATACGCCTGATGTTAAAATGCGTTAACTTTTGTTGTTTATTTTTATTAAATAACTAAAGTAAACTTCAATTAAAAAAAATTTATTTTGTATTTACCCTCCTATATTAACTTATAAATTCATTTCAGTCCTTATATTATCATATTAATTTGCTCGATTAATACTTTAAGTCATTGTCATTTGGCTATTTAATATTTTTTTCATCTTAAAGAGGGTTAATTTAGTCATTTCATAAAAATAAACAACAAAAGTTAATGGAATTTGACATTAGAGTATATTTGCAATAATTATGCTGAATGGAAGGGTATAAATACAAATACTAAAAATAAGAGGATATAGATGAAAATATAGCATAATATGAGGGTATGAATGCAAAAAGCCCTATTATTCAATAGAGTTCTATTGCAATAATTTTTCAAATACCAATTATGCCCAATAATCATGTTCTAGGTCATTATAACCATGCCAAATGGAAATGATTTTTCCCGTAGGACGAAGGTAACCTCATGTTACTTGTTTGGTTATATATGTTATGCTAATAAAAAGTTAGTCTGTTGCTCCAATTCTTATCTAGTTAGAAAGTTGTTGGTTCAATTAGAGTCAATATTTGTGAAGAATTTAAGGTATTAGGCTTTGATGTTACAAGTTCGGAAAACATTCAATGTGCTTGAATCTGGACTCCTCAAATGAACTCCCTTGTTGTGTCAGTAATTCAACAATTCAAGGTAGGCCACAATGTGACTAGGTCAATTAACTAGGCCATCGAATATTGAATAATAGAGCTATTATAACTTGGGAAGGACATGTTTCTCCTCTCCTCAGCCATAGTTCACTGTTGAGTTCAATAGGGAGCAAATGGCACCTCAACCATTTTTAGTTGAAAATCATTTTACAATACTTCAACATGGACCGTCCAAAAACTAATATAATGGTTTTGTGGGCCAAGGGGTTTGTTTCCTAATTTATGTTATCATGGTATTGGGAGAATGATGTTGGTCATTATCATACTATGAGCCACTGGCTTTCATTTTCATTACAATGTATTATTCTATTTATTTGTAGGTGTTGAAGAAAATTTGTGGAAATTGTGGTATCTTATCGAAATTCAATTGATAATTATGTGGCGCCTTTGTATTACATTGTTGCTGAGGCTGTGTTATAGATTTCTTTTGCTTAGCTAGTGAATCGCATGCATTAGACCATGGACACAGAATTGATTCTTATAAAAGTGTCCGCTATATGATAATAATGAATCACTAAATAATGCTTAATCAAGTTGTTGCACTCAAAGTAAAGCAAGATAGTGCTTAGCTGAAAGGATTATAGAGGAAATTTAGGGATTGTCACACCCTAGATTCCACTATGTGTATTACAATACACGAGTTGGACCGAGTGTGACCTTTCTCGTAAGCGAATTCAAAAAAATGCATTTAATTTACAATAACTGCTAAAAAGAATTCAAAAAAATGCATTTAATTTACAATAACTGCTAAAAAACTTCATTGAATGTTTCACCAACTAGAGTTACAGCGGAAATTAAAAACCAAATCAAACCATGGATCACTGCAATTACAACGAGTCTCAATAACAAACCAAATGTATTACAAAGAAAATAACAATCACAACTAAATTGAATAAAATGTCCCAACATTTCCATATCACCTTGATCACTTCCCTTCCATTACCTCTAGGTTGCTGGTTCCCTGAAAACGATAAGATGGCTGAGTTTTCCACAACTCGGTAAGTGAGGTTAATACACCTCATATGATTTACATGCACTAAGTTTCCTTATGATAGTATTATTACAAACAATATATAACTTATAAGATAAATATCTATTCTAGGTGTTCCCAAAATCTCATTCATAGTGCATTAGGTACTATCTGTAATAAATTTGAGAATAAGGGAGCATGCTTTTCTATCAATTATAATATGATAGAAACTAAATAAATAACATGATTGGAATATAAACTAACGTTAAGAATAATAACACTTACAAGAACAATTAACAATGGTTGATAAACAAAATAAGGAGATTTACATAATTAAAATCTAAAGTACCATGTAAACCAGTTGCATATTCATCACTAACCTCCCAGGATACCATAAAATCACCCTGGGTACTCATACTAGTGATATACACCAGAAGTACACATTAATTTCATCCTAGCAGGCATCCCACATTGGGTACTCAACTAGGTATGTCCCTAAGAGTATAATCATCCTAGTAGATAATCCCCGGTAGATACTTAACTAGTGTGTGGCCTAGCACTAGAAGTACTATCATACAATCTCTAATGGGTTTCTTATATCAGCTACTCAACTAGTGGGTCAGTACCACTAGGTGTACTATTACATCGTAATCCCAATGGTTATCCCATGCTGGGTACTCAAATAGTGTAAAAACTAGGAGTACTATCAATATCATTGTTGACCAAAATTTGAATCTCAATAATTTCTAATCAAACACGATTTCACCCCTTTATAAGGGTTTTTTATTTCATGGGGTGCGGACACATCCAGGGCGTCTAAATTACAAGACAATCCCCTTAATTACAATTCTAAAACATTAGAGAAAACCCTTTAATTCTAACTTCAATTTCACAAGACCTGATTACTTGTATGGTTGGGATTGATTTGGTTTGTTTTAATTGCAACTAAACCCGGTTTGATTTGTCGGGCAACCTACATACCTAATTATTTGGGATCAACATGTTATTTAAATTGGGCGAACTTGAAGTGCATGGGGGCTAGTTTGAATCATCTTGATTGCAACATGTTATTTAAATTGGCTTAATGCCATTAGTTGCATAATTTGGTTTAATTTTGTGATGATTTTTGGTTCAATTTAGTTTTAGAGCAATTTCGGTTCATTTTGAATTACGTTATGACTTGATCTCAAATAATTGGGTACGTAGGCAGCCCGACAAATCAAACCGGGTTCAGTCGCATTGACCTTTCGCTTCGCATCTGCAAGGTCGATAATGGAAATTTTATTTTTCGAGCTAACAAATTGAGCTAAGAAAGCTCTCTGCATGTCGTCCCATGTGAGTATGGAGCCAGGAGGTAACTGAGTATACCATGTGAAAGTAGCTCCTTTCGGTGATTGCACAAATTGCCTTATCAACAAGGCATCCAGGAGAGTCAATTACTTGTATTATCTTTGCTAGCTCAAGATAATGATGAGGGAAAGGAGAATGTCTTGTATTATCTGAGTCGAACATTGGTGGGAACCGAATGAAATTACTCTCCTATTGAAAAAGTTTGTTTGGCTCTCATATTTGTTGTTCAAAAATTACGACATTATCTCCTGGCACATTCCTTATGTTCAAAAATTTGAACATAAGGAATGTTTTGACTTAGATATTTGCTGTTCAGAAATCATACCTTATGTTAAACCACAAAAATCATACCTTATGTTCAAAAATCAAATTTGCTATTAAAAAATTCCGGCCTTTTTCCCACAAATTGCCATAAGTTTGATCATAGGGCACCACAAAGCGGCTTAACCATAAAGCCAAATAAGCTACCAGTTCACCACGTTCTGAAATCTTCAAGGGCAATTTCAACTTGCCCTCTTCTGTTGGTCCCTTTGGTGAACCTCGGAACGATCTCTTCTATCCACCGGGGGCACTACTCTCACCAAAAGCAGAGTATAGCATGGGTTCTCTATAAAAGTGCTCAATCCATATATGCCTTTTAACACAGTGCACCTTAAGATATAAACAAATATTACTATGAATTATCAGTAATTCCCTTACCATCAACAGGTGTTGACCTTCTCCAGATTTCCCAAAGGATAGTAGCTCTTGATTAATAGGGATTAATTCTTCATAGAAAGTACCAAAAATGGGCAAGCCACCAATAACCTTCAAGTCATAAAGAGAGATGCCAACCTTTCCCTCGCTAGTGTATTGGACTGAACACTCCACAATTCACAAAAAGCACGCCATACTTCTGGATGCCTATCGTATGGATAACAAGAAGCAACAATTGCACCATAAATCTCTGACTGGTAAAGAATATGATTGAACTTCTCCAATATAACCCCAGTCCATGCATAAATACATAACTGAAACGATGCTTGACCCCTAAACTGAAAATCCTTCCAAGGCAATTATCTCGAAGTAGCCTTCGTAAATGGGGGACAAACTTGTCAGGCACCGTAACAATCGTGTCACCATTAACTTCGTTGTTCACTTTCTCCAAAGTGATAGCAGGAAAATGAGCACTTGCCACTTTAAAAGCACTAACGAAGCCTTTAAAATTGACGTGGTCATACTCAAAGTGGCCAAATCCTATGGCCACTTTCTGGACCCAACTGAAACGGCTTATTGCTGGGGGGTCAATATGGCATTCCGTCAAAGATATGGACCGTTGATAAAGGGGACCAGTTGGCAACTCAATGCCGATATTATCCAAGGCATGTTCGGTGATGATGTGTCCATGGGCATCAATATAAGGAAGTGTGTTCATCTGCAAACAACCAAAAAAAAAAAGAAAAAATAATTAGCCAATTTCACAACAAAAAAGGGAGTGAAGGCTAATGGAAACAAAAGAAAAAGGCCTAAATGTTGCTGGATTTCGGTCACAAGTAGCTAGAGATCATCAAAACATGCCAATAATGGCAAAACGGCAATAAAAAAAGGGACAAAATTGGCTGGAAATCATTAAATCATACTAAAATAGCATAACAGTGATTAAAATAGGCCTTAACAAGCCATTTTAGCATTGGGACAAGCGCATTGGGCCACCCCCGCGCCCAGAAGCATGCTGGGCTAAGCGCGTTGGGCTTTGCCCGTCAGATGGGGCCCAAGCGCCGGCCCGGACGTGCATTCATGTGCTCTGGGCTTCAAGCGTCAACCCAGGCCCAAGTGTAAGCCCGGGCGCACATTAACGTGCACTAGACCGCGCGTGTCAAGCCAGGCCCAAGTGCATTATGATAATTTTTGCGCTGGGCTGCGTGTACAGACACACACGTTAAAATGGCCCCATGGGGTGATCCACCGGCACAACCCCATACCCAGACCCTATAAATACCCACGCGAGTCATAACCCCTTTGAAGAATTTTTGTGACTTCAAACCCTAATTTATCCGAAAATTGTCAAATAAAGTTCCAGAAAATCTGGGAAACCTTAAATTATTCAATTTATTGGGGAATTAATCAGTTAATCCATATTAATGCAATTAATCTTCAATAAATTCTTTAGGGTTCTTAAACATCTTCTTAATCATCTTGGTCATCCAAAAGCCTAACAACAGTTTAGAATAACTAAAGATTATCTATCCAACTCTTTCGTCATGGTGCTTCGTGGACCTCAAGCCCTAACACAGGATGGAGAAAGGAAGACTAATCTGTTTGGGAAGAGATATAAAAAAAAAAAAAAACAGATCACCTTCTCAAATATTCGGGAAGACAGAAGAGGAGACAAGAGCAATGAAAGCCTTCTGGATTCTCTTGTTTCAGGATAGAAGAAGTTCGTAGAATGAAATAAAAGTGATAAAGAACTCCTATTTATATAAAAGAAATCCAATTTGAATTACGATTTATCCTTTTAAAATTTCAAAATAAACTCATACTTGAATTTCAAACTCACATGTGATAAACATCACATGCAAGCTCGAGGCAGTACTGTTTGCACGCATAAAAAATATTTTTTTGACAACATGGCACTATATGCCACGTACCAAGTGCAACTCAAAGTTTAAAACAAAATAAAATAAAAAATCTTTTTTGGGTCATGCACAACCCTTGCTTTTGATTTATCTTGGAGTTGAGTACATGCATGACTCCTCAACAATGTATGCATGATTTATGGTTAATGGTAGAGAGCATGCTTGCATACTGATTTGAAATGATGTGGTTAACTGCTTGACAATCCGTGACTGTGTAAACTAACACCTGAAATTCCCTGTGGCTTTTTGGTTCGATTCTTAACATCTGTTAGGTCTGGAAACCGTGTGGAAACTATGACTGCCATGAGACCATCCTGTAATTAGAAAGATTGATAAGATTTGTGAGTGGTTAGGAAGAAAAAGAATGAAAACAGAGTAGAGAAGAGATGGGTGGCTGCCGTATAAACTAGAGAGAGAACAGGTGAGGTTCTTGGTTACTGTAGAAAGAGAGAGAGCAGATGGCAGCCTTGCGATCTTGCCAAAACCATTATAACAGCTACAGAATTTGGAGAGGAAAACGAATAAAATAAAATTACAGAGAATAAAAATGGGGTCTGTCGACTTATGAATTCGGAAGAGAGAGAGAGACTAAGAGAGTTTTATTGACCTTTTGTTTATCAGAGGAGAGAACGTGAGGGAGGGAGAAATAAGCAAATAAAATAAAATTTTCAGAGAATAAAACAAAGGGGTCTGTCGACTTCTGAATTCGGAAGAGAGAGAGAGCAAGAGAGTTTCATTGACCTTTTGTTTATCAGAGGAGAGAACTTGAGGGAGAGGGAGAAATAAACAAATAAAGAAACAAGAGAGATAGAGACGTCAACCCCCTTTTTGAGAAAAGATGTGCTCAATTCTTGAAATAGAATCGACTAGCTTATATATATCTAAAATTTGGGTACCATTAACCTGATAATTTGAGAAAGCGCAGTGGTCCTTGGGAAAACATCTAAACTATTCTTGATCAATTGTTTCAAATATTTAAAGTTTAGGTGGAACCTTTCTTTAAATATTATGAGAAGAAGGGACGTCAATGGTGATGTGAATTATAATCATTAATCAATTTTCTTTTCATATTTAAAGATTAGGTAATGTGAACTTTTCTTTAAATATTTGGGTTTAAAAAGAAAGTGAATTCCTTTCTGAACTGGTTTGTTTGTTATTTAAATGTTGATGAATGGAAAGTCTAGCAGGGTAGCAGGGGGAGAAGGACCCTTGTGATTTATGAAGTCTGGCAGGGGAGCGGGGGAGAAGGACCCATGAGACTTGTGAAATGTAGCAGGGTAACAGGGGGGGAAAAGACCCGTTGATGGAGAAGAACCTCCAATTGTGTGATTGATTGTATATATAATACTTGCATGTGAGATATGTGAATTCTGAAAACAATGACTGTAGCACATGATATGTAATGAGATTGTTAGTGATAATATTGATTTCTGCATACCTCTATATACTTGCTAGATACTAAATACAAAGATTAATTGTTATATTTTTGTTGTGAATCTTGTTATAAGGAGAGAAATAGCTCCATCTACTGAGTCGTCGTACTCACTCCTACTAATTAATTTCAGGTCCTGAGAGGAACGCAGAACCAAAAGGACAGTGAACGACCTTCCTCTTACGTTACTAGTTTTATTTTGATAGGTGGGTCTGAACACTCTTGTAGTGATGGGATTTTATTGAGATATCAATTACGTAGAAAAGTTTAGTAGGAATTTTATTATGGTATTTCGACGACTTTCATTATGGGATGTTATTTAGAATCTTTGAATTTTATTATTGGTTTTAATCTGATTCGTACATTTGTCTTAAGATTGTTGTTGGCTTACGAGCGAGGTCATGCCTTGGGATACGAGCCTATGCATTTATTAAGGCTTAGTACTCGGGGCTTGACAAATGGTATCAGAGCGCTCCAGGTTGATACCTAGGGGTTACCGACTGTGTACAAGTCTAGTCAGTAGGAAGGGAAGGCACTGATCACGCCGACCTTTCGTATGGACTTTGGCTTTGCACGGAAGGGAAAATCAGAAATATTTTATGATGAAATATTTTTAAGGTGTGTAGAGTTTTCAAGTCAATCGTTTTATTTTTCCTGGAAATTTGAGCCTTTCACCTCAAGCAGCTGCAGATGTATAGGGTAAAAGAGTCTGAATTCCAGGAAAATTTTAAAGTTATAGAATTGAGTTTTGAATATTTTGTGTTTCTATGTCGTATATGCAGAATGGCTGGAAGAGGGTCTAGGAACCAAACTGCAGCGATTGGAAGTTCTAGTGAGGGACATAGTTCTCAGATGGAGGATATTATGAGGGTATTATGTGGTATGGCAGATATGATGCAGAGGAACTTGGAACAGAATGCCAGAGTCGCACCACAAATCCCTGCACCAGTGGAACAGCATAAGACTCCAATGGAGAGGTTCCAGAAAATGTCGCCACCCATATTTAAAGGGACAGCTGATCCGGTAGAAGCAGAAGAATGGATGACAGATATTGAGAAAATATTCGGAAGTATGGGGTGTGGAGATGGAGATAAGGTAAAGTTAGCTGTGTTTGTGCTTAAGGGAGAAGCTTATAAATGGAGGGAGATGACTGCAAGGACTTGTATTATCGAAGGAGTGTCATGGGAGCAATTTAAGAAGCTGTTTTTTGAGAAATACTATCCGGAAAGCTACAAAAGAGAAAAGGCATCGGAGTTCTTGAAATTAGAACAAGGAAGCATGTCTGTGACAGAATATGAGGCACAGTTTACTATGCTATCACGGTTTTCTCCTCAATCAGTGGAGGACGAGGTAGCAAAGGCACAGAAGTTTGAAGAAGGACTTAGAGTAGGCATCAGATCTAGAGTGGTACCTCTACGTCTTAAGACGTATGCTGATGTTGTGGATACAGCAAGGTTGGTAGAAAGGGAATTAAACTCAATGCAGGTAACTAGAGACCAAAGGGCTAGTAAGCAGGATCAGAGAAGGAGGCAGAATTATAGCTCGCCATCATGGCACAGACAGAACAGAGATAAGAGGCCAAGAGTTCAAGAGGCCCCAAGGCAAGAAGGCAGAAATGTTAGAATCGGGTTTAGAGTGCAGAATGGGCCAGTGAAATGCTTCAACTGTGGGGCATTTGGGCATTTCCAGAGGAATTGCCCCAATCCGCCTAGATAGATCCAACCATTGAGGCAAGTAAGGAGTGCACCCAGCCCTTCCACCTTCTCAAGGTAGAGTTTTTGTCATGCAAGCAAAGAAGGATGATGCTCAGAATGCAGTTGTGGAAGGTACTATAGTACTTTTTCATACCCCAGTTCAAGTTTTGTTTGATACGGGTGCATCACATTCTTTTATTTCTATGGATTGCATGAATGCCTTAGAATTGGATAGTATATGTGATGATGCATGTATATTTGTGAGTAATCCTTTGGGAGGTCCTGTTAAGTTAAGAAAAGTCTGCAGAGATTGTGAGATCAGGATAGGGGATGAGTGTTGGAAGCAAACTTGGTGGCTTTGGATATGAGGGAGTTCGATGTCATTATTGGCATGGACTAGTATAGAAATTATGTCTATCTCTTCTTTTATTTCTCTCAATCTTCTCCCTTCTCTCTAATTATTCTCTAATTGAATTCCAAAGAGTCAGGGATTCTCATTACGGTAACCTGGACTCTGTGTTTTAATCGGATTAAAATTAGCGATGAAGAAAATTTCAATCTCTTTCTTCAACTAAACAAATCCGAAAGGCCAAGGGTTCTTTTGATGACCACCTGGACTTCATAAGATGAACTCCAAAAAAAGGAGAGTCGGAGACTCATGTTTGGGTCACTCGGATTCCTATCAGAAACTATCCTAAAAAGGGAGAAGAGGGTGGAATAATTTGTAAGTTATCTAAAATGAACTAAAATTACTAAAACAAGTTTCTGGATTGAAATCTGAGTTTACAGGGCTCAAAATCGGTTAAAAATACCAAAAATTCGGCAAAAAAAAACGAGATTGCAACTTGCAGAGGTCGACTGATGGTAAAAATCGTGAATTTGAGGCTAAATAGAGGGCAAAATTGGTTTTTTATGTGTTCTGGGCCGTGAAATGGGCCATGCGCGTGCCCTGCGTGTGAGCCGGGCCACGTACAGACCCAGTCGTGCTTAGACCAGGCGCGCTGGGCTACCACAAGTGACAGTATACTACCACAAGCTTCAAACTGTTAAGGAAGGAACGGGAAAAAGATCGAAGAAGGCCGGCTTCCGTGCCATTTTCTCCATTGGGTGTTCACCACTGGGTCTTGAGGCATTGAACTTTCAAATGCCTACTCTTGAAAACAAGGAGGTCCCGAAGACCATGGCTGCTCCTAATAAGTCATTAAAGACCAGGAGGATCCGAAAGAACAAGAAGGCATCGAAGAAACAAAAGGACCTTCGGGTCATGGCTATGATCAATGCGACCAAGCAATATGTACTGGTCTCAAAGACCAAAAAGTCCATAAGCAAGAAGGCAAGCCACAAGACAAAGGCACCAAGCCCGATGGTCCCCATCACTAAGGCTATAAGCACTGAGGCTACCCCGAGGGTAGAAAGCCCTAAACTTTGCACCAAGCCTCGTGCCAGGGTCATCTTGCCGACCCAAATTATGGTTGGCACCATTTCAATCAATCTGGTCACAGTTTCGACTGTTCCAGACAACACAACATCATCCATGATGACGACAATTAAGGAGATCGAAGAGACGTCTCCTCCAACTACACTAAAGACATCAACTCAGTACCTTCCTAGGGTACTCCAACTGGGACCATCCCCCAAGGATTGTACAAATCTCGCTTCCACCACCAAAATCGGCAGTTTGCCGCCCATTCCAAAGAAGAAAAGGACGCAGACAACAAGGCGTCCAACAGATAACCTACCCCTGGGGCATCTTTGCCCCCACTAACTGCATTTGCCACCGAAGAATCCAACAAGGCCACAGCGGATCATGAAGCAAAGAAATGGGCCTTTGTGTCAAGCTTTGTATTTGCAAAGGAAGCAGGGCTATCATACAATGACAAATCGAGCCCTGTGCCTCACAGACCAAAAGACTACACAGGCCCCATCATACGGTCTAAGGCAAAGTTGCTGCTGCCAGAACACTTTGATTCCTCGAGCAGTGGGTCATGTTATGGGGAGAGCCCATCATAGTCAACAATGAGCTCTTCTATGAATCCACTTTATGGGGATCCGAAATCAATCTTCCAGGAAGAGGAATTTCCGGAGGATTTGTCACCGGAATTCCAAAGTAAATTGAACATGAGCTCTTCTTCAGACAGTGAACCTAAAACCATTTCAGTGATGGTAGCAGGCACGCCCAACGTTGAAGAGCAGTTGCAAGAACTACAAAGAAAAATGGCCGAGAAAGATGCGGAGATTGCATCCATGACTGCTCAATTGGCAGCACAGGCCAGTTGTTCAAATCAAATGCCGGCATAGCAGGAAGCGTCAACATCGGCAGCTCATCCACCCCAAGTGGATATTAAGGCCCTGATTGCTGAAGGAATCAGGGAATTACAAGCTTCCATGTTGCCACATGTGCTTGGCTACAGAAAGCCATACCCTGCACACTATGACATAGTGCTCTTCCTGTATGGGTATCTGAAACCCAAATTTGAAAAGTTTGATGGGATAAGTGGCTCTCCTCAAGAGCACTTAACCCACTTCTATTCTGCATGTGGGGAATCGGCACTAACATATGCCTTGTTGATAAGGCAATTTGTGCAATCACTGAAAGGAACCGCTTTTACATGGTATACTCAGTTACCTCCTGGCTCCATACTCACATGGGACAACATGAAGAGAGCTTTCTTAGCTCGATTTGTTATCTCGAAGAAGAAAATTTCCATTATCGACTTTGCAGATGCAAAGCAAGAGGTCAATGAGGGCGTTAGTGATTTCATAACCAGATGGCGAAATCTTAATCTCCAATGCCCTGAAAAGTTAACAGAACAATCTGCTGTCCAAATGTGTGCTAATAATCTGCTGCAAGAAATTGCCACATTTGTAGGGACCGCTGAGCCACAGTCGTTTGATGCACTGGTGTCAAAAGCAAGTAACGTCAAACAGCAAATGGCTCGTCAAAACAAAGCGTTATTTCATTCACTTCTTGGTTTGATTTGACCATCTCATTCACTTTGAAAGAGGCCATGCAGCATGGCATAATTTCTTCCTCGAGCAAGTCGTTTTCTAACACTGACAAATCTAGGTCAACATAGTCTTTCAAAGTGAACGGTGTCCTTGCAAACTGTTCATACTCGTCCTCTAGCGAGATCAATACTTTCTTTTGTGCCTTCTTCTTCTTAGAAGCCTTCTTTTTCTTTCCAAACCATCTACAGCCACGAGAGGTCATTCCTGAGGAATCCCCTAGTTGGGAATCAGGTGCAGGTTGCCTTCGTGTTCTTTTGCTTCTGTAGGTTTGCCAACCATCCCTTACTTCATCCTTTGTGGCTGAAGAGTCATCCCAATACTCCAAATTTGGTTCAGTGAAGAGCTCATAGAGCATGGGAATACTGGGATTACCACAACGTGGCATGTCCGGATAGGCATAGATGATAGTTGGGTCATCACCCGTTTTGAATTCTACCGGAATGGCCTCTAGTGCAGTGAGGCGGTCTGTACTGGTTCACCAACCAAAGACACATTATTTGATGCTGCAGTAGGTTCCTATTTAGGAGGCCCTGAAATTTCAATCTTCCCTTTGTCAATCAAACTTTGGATTATGTCCTTAAGGACAAAGCAATCCTTAATGGTATGACTGACCATGCGATGATAGTTCTGTTAACTTTTCAGGGCATTGGAGATTAAGATTTCGCCATCTGGTTATGAAATCACTAACGCCCTCATTGACCTCTTGCTTTGCATCTGCAAAGTCGATAATGGAAATTTTCTTCTTCGAGATAACAAATCGAGCTAAGAAAGCTCTCTTCATGTTGTCCCATGTGAGTATGGAGCCAGGAGGTAACTGAGTATACCATGTAAAAGCGGTTCCTTTCAGTGATTGCACAAATTGCCTTATCAACAAGGCATATGTTAGTGCCGATTCCCCACATGCAGAATAGAAGTGGGTTAAGTGCTCTTGAGGAGAGCCACTTATCCCATCAAACTTTTCAAATTTGGGTTTCAGATACCCATACAGGAAGAGCACTATGTCATAGTGTGCAGGGTATGGCTTTCTGTAGCCAAGCACATGTGGCAACATGGAAGCTTGTAATTCCCTGATTCCTTCAGCAATCAGGGCCTTAATATCCACTTGGGGTGGATGAGCTGCCGATGTTGACGCTTCCTGCTATGCCGGCATTTGATTTGAACAACTGGCCTGTGCTGCCAATTGAGCAGTCATGGATGCAATCTCCGCATCTTTCTCGGCCATTTTTCTTTGTAGTTCTTGCAACTGCTCTTCAACGTTGGGCGTGCCTGCTACCATCACTGAAATGGTTTTAGGTTCACTGTCTGAAGAAGAGCTCATGTTCAATTTACTTTGGAATTCCGGTGACAAATCCTCCGGAAATTCCTCTTCCTGGAAGATTGATTTCGGATCCCCATAAAGTGGATTCATAGAAGAGCTCATTGTTGACTATGATGGGCTCTCCCCATAACATGACCCACTGCTCGAGGAATCAAAGTGTTCTGGCAGCAGCAACTTTGCCTTAGACCGTATGATGGGGCCTGTGTAGTCTTTTGGTCTGTGAGGCACAGGGCTCGATTTGTCATTGTATGATAGCCCTGCTTCCTTTGCAAATACAAAGCTTGACACAAAGGCCCATTTCTTTGCTTCATGATCCGCTGTGGCCTTGTTGGATTCTTCGGCGGCAAATGCAGTTAGTGGGGGCAAAGATGCCCCAGGGGTAGGTTATCTGTTGGACGCCTTGTTGTCTGCGTCCTTTTCTTCTTTGGAATGGGCGGCAAACTGCCGATTTTGGTGGTGGAAGCGAGACTTGTACAATCCTTGGGGGATGGTCCCAGTTGGAGTACCCTAGGAAGGTACTGAGTTGATGTCTTTAGTGTAGTTGGAGGAGACGTCTCTTCGATCTCCTTAATTGTCGTCATCATGGATGATGTTGTGTTGTCTGGAACAGTCGAAACTGTGACCAGATTGATTGAAATGGTGCCAACCATAATTTGGGTCGGCAAGATGACCCTGGCACGAGGCTTGGTGCAAAGTTTAGGGCTTTCTACCCTCGGGGTAGCCTCAGTGCTTATAGCCTTAGTGATGGGGACCATCGGGCTTGGTGCCTTTGTCTTGTGGCTTGCCTTCTTGCTTATGGACTTTTTGGTCTTTGAGACCAGTACATATTGCTTGGTCGCATTGATCATAGCCATGACCCGAAGGTCCTTTTGTTTCTTCGATGCCTTCTTGTTCTTTCGGATCCTCCTGGTCTTTAATGACTTATTAGGAGCAGCCATGGTCTTCGGGACCTCCTTGTTTTCAAGAGTAGGCATTTGAAAGTTCAATGCCTCAAGACCCAGTGGTGAACACCCAATGGAGAAAATGGCACGGAAGCCGGCCTTCTTCGATCTTTTTCCCGTTCCTTCCTTAACAGTTTGAAGCTTGTGGTAGTATACTGTCACTTGTGGTAGCCCAGCGCGCCTGGTCTAAGCACGACTGGGTCTGTACGTGGCCCGGCTCACACGCAGGGCACGCGCATGGCCCATTTCACGGCCCAGAACACATAAAAAACCAATTTTGCCCTCTATTTAGCCTCAAATTCACGATTTTTACCATCAGTCGACCTCTGCAAGTTGCAATCTCGTTTTTTTTGCCGAATTTTTGGTATTTTTAACCGATTTTGAGCCCTGTAAACTCAGATTTCAATCCAGAAACTTGTTTTAGTAATTTTAGTTCATTTTAGATAACTTACAAATTATTCCACCCTCTTCTCCCTTTTTAGGATAGTTTCTGATAGGAATCCGAGTGACCCAAACATGAGTCTCCGACTCTCCTTTTTTTGGAGTTCATCTTATGAAGTCCAGGTGGTCATCAAAAGAACCCTTGGCCTTTCGGATTTGTTTAGTTGAAGAAAGAGATTGAAATTTTCTTCATCGCTAATTTTAATCCGATTAAAACACAGAGTCCAGGTTACCGTAATGAGAATCCCTGACTCTTTGGAATTCAATTAGAGAATAATTAGAGAGAAGGGAGAAGATTGAGAGAAATAAAAGAAGAGATAGACATAATTTCTATACTAGTCCATGCCAATAATGACATCGAACTCCCTCATATCCAAAGCCACCAAGTTTGCTTCCAACACTTCATCCCCTATCCTGATCTCACAATCTCTGCAGACTTTTCTTAACTTAACAGGACCTCCCAAAGGATTACTCACAAATATACATGCATCATCACATATACTATCCAATTCTAAGGCATTCATGCAATCCATAGAAATAAAAGAATGTGATGCACCCGTATCAAACAAAACATGAACTGGGGTATGAAAAAGTACTATAGTACCTTCCACAACTGCATTCTGAGCATCATCCTTCTTTGCTTGCATGACAAAAACTCTACCTTGAGAAGGTGGAAGGGCTGGTGCACTCCTTACTTGCCTCAATGGTTGGATCTATCTAGGCGGATTGGGGCAATTCCTCTGGAAATGCCCAAATGCCCCACAGTTGAAGCATTTCACTGGCCCATTCTGCACTCTAAACCCGATTCTAACATTTCTGCCTTCTTGCCTTGGGGCCTCTTGAACTCTTGGCCTCTTATCTCTGTTCTGTCTGTGCCATGATGGCGAGCTATAATTCTGCCTCCTTCTCTGATCCTGCTTACTAGCCCTTTGGTCTCTAGTTACCTGCATTGAGTTTAATTCCCTTTCTACCAACCTTGCTGTATCCACAACATCAGCATACGTCTTAAGACGTAGAGGTACCACTCTAGATCTGATGCCTACTCTAAGTCCTTCTTCAAACTTCTGTGCCTTTGCTACCTCGTCCTCCACTGATTGAGGAGAAAACCGTGATAGCATAGTAAACTGTGCCTCATATTCTGTCACAGACATGCTTCCTTGTTCTAATTTCAAGAACTCCGATGCCTTTTCTCTTTTGTAGCTTTCCGGATAGTATTTCTCAAAAAACAGCTTCTTAAATTGCTCCCATGACACTCCTTCGATAATACAAGTCCTTGCAGTCATCTCCCTCCATTTATAAGCTTCTCCCTTAAGCACAAACACAGCTAACTTTACCTTATCTCCATCTCCACACCCCATACTTCCGAATATTTTCTCAATATCTGTCATCCATTCTTCTGCTTCTACCGGATCAGCTGTCCCTTTAAATATGGGTGGCGACATTTTCTGGAACCTCTCCATTGGAGTCTTATGCTGTTCCACTGGTGCAGGGATTTGTGGTGCGACTCTGGCATTCTGTTCCAAGTTCCTCTGCATCATATCTGCCATACCACATAATACCCTCATAATATCCTCCATCTGAGAACTATGTCCCTCACTAGAACTTCCAATCGCTGCAGTTTGGTTCCTAGACCCTCTTCCAGCCATTCTGCATATACGACATAGAAACACAAAATATTCAAAACTCAATTCTATAACTTTAAAATTTTCCTGGAATTCAGACTCTTTTACCCTATACATCTGCAGCTGCTTGAGGTGAAAGGCTCAAATTTCCAGGAAAAATAAAACGATTGACTTGAAAACTCTACACACCTTAAAAATATTTCATCATAAAATATTTCTGATTTTCCCTTCCGTGCAAAGCCAAAGTCCATACGAAAGGTCGGCGTGATCAGTGCCTTCCCTTCCTACTGACTAGACTTGTACACAGTCGGTAACCCCTAGGTATCAACCTGGAGCGCTCTGATACCATTTGTCAAGCCCCGAGTACTAAGCCTTAATAAATGCATAGGCTCGTATCCCAAGGCATGACCTCGCTCGTAAGCCAACAACAATCTTAAGACAAATGTACGAATCAGATTAAAACCAATAATAAAATTCAAAGATTCTAAATAACATCCCATAATGAAAGTCGTCGAAATACCATAATAAAATTCCTACTAAACTTTTCTACGTAATTGATATCTCAATAAAATCCCATCACTACAAGAGTGTTCAGACCCACCTATCAAAATAAAACTAGTAACGTAAGAGGAAGGTCGTTCACTGTCCTTTTGGTTCTGCGTTCCTCTCAGGACCTGAAATTAATTAGTAGGAGTGAGTACGACGACTCAGTAGATGGAGCTATTTCTCTCCTTATAACAAGATTCACAACAAAAATATAACAATTAATCTTTGTATTTAGTATCTAGCAAGTATATAGAGGTATGCAGAAATCAATATTATCACTAACAATCTCATTACATATCATGTGCTACAGTCATTGTTTTCAGAATTCACATATCTCACATGCAAGTATTATATATACAATCAATCACACAATTGGAGGTTCTTCTCCATCAACGGGTCTTTTCCCCCCCTGTTACCCTGCTACATTTCACAAGTCTCATGGGTCCTTCTCCCCCGCTCCCCTGCCAGACTTCATAAATCACAAGGGTCCTTCTCCCCCTGCTACCCTGCTAGACTTTCCATTCATCAACATTTAAATAACAAACAAACCAGTTCAGAAAGGAATTCACTTTCTTTTTAAACCCAAATATTTAAAGAAAAGTTCACATTACCTAATCTTTAAATATGAAAAGAAAATTGATTAATGATTATAATTCACATCACCATTGACGTCCCTTCTTCTCATAATATTTAAAGAAAGGTTCCACCTAAACTTTAAATATTTGAAACAATTGATCAAGAATAGTTTAGATGTTTTCCCAAGGACCACTGCGCTTTCTCAAATTATCAGGTTAATGGTACCCAAATTTTAGATATATATAAGCTAGTCGATTCTATTTCAAGAATTGAGCACATCTTTTCTCAAAAAGGGGGTTGACGTCTCTATCTCTCTTGTTTCTTTATTTGTTTATTTCTCCCTCTCCCTCAAGTTCTCTCCTCTGATAAACAAAAGGTCAATGAAACTCTCTTGCTCTCTCTCTCTTCCGAATTCAGAAGTCGACAGACCCCTTTGTTTTATTCTCTGAAAATTTTATTTTATTTGCTTATTTCTCCCTCCCTCACGTTCTCTCCTCTGATAAACAAAAGGTCAATAAAACTCTCTTAGTCTCTCTCTCTCTTCCGAATTCATAAGTCGACAGACCCCATTTTTATTCTCTGCAATTTTATTTTATTCGTTTTCCTCTCCAAATTCTGTAGCTGTTATAATGGTTTTGGCAAGATCGCAAGGCTGCCATCTGCTCTCTCTCTTTCTACAGTAACCAAGAACCTCACCTGTTCTCTCTCTAGTTTATACGGCAGCCACCCATCTCTTCTCTACTCTGTTTTCATTCTTTTTCTTCCTAACCACTCACAAATCTTATCAATCTTTCTAATTACAGGATGGTCTCATGGCAGTCATAGTTTCCACACGGTTTCCAGACCTAACAGATGTTAAGAATCGAACCAAAAAGCCACAGGGAATTTCACGTTGTAGTTTACACAGTCATGGATTGTCAAGCAGTTAACCACATCATTTCAAATCAGTATGCAAGCATGCTCTCTACCATTAACCATAAATCATGCATACATTGTAGTAACCTATTCTAAGAGCTAACATTTCCAAATCCATATAAATCTTTGAGCTACTTACCATATTCCAGAAAATCAAGTTATACGAATAGAACAACAGCACCTACCTGGCTTTTGCTTTTAGAAGACCCAACAAAAAAAAAGAAGCTCAACGTCAAAGCCTCCTCTCTCCTGGTTGTCAAGTACAAAACCCCAAATCAGTGTGGTTAAAAGAAACTAATAAGATAACCCTAATCCTCATTTATACATATGAAGTAAAATGTCTTTAATACCCTTTAATCATATTCAAAATACCCGTCTAGTCCTTTGGGTGTGAGACTTAATCTCAACCCTCCAATTTACTATCCACTCAAGATTTTTGACTAACCAATGGGGTGAAGCCCGGTCAATGTTGAAAAGTTGACCGGGTCCTTACTGGGTGGCTGCTGACATGTTGGCCTCGAGAGGCTCGAGGCTGACATGGCTGCCTCGCCAGGCCGAGCCTCACGTCAGCAGCCACCCCCACTTCCATCACCCGTCACTATCTAACCTTTACCAATTTGACAGCCTGATTCTCCCAATTTTACATTTTTTTTGGGTGCAGATTTTTTATTTTAAGAAATGGTTTTTGTTTAAGTGCACATTTTTTGTTCGATGAGAAAAAGAGAGAGAAACGCTTTTTTTCCCAACTCGTCACTCTCTCACGCGTTTTTGCTCATTTAATGCTCTATATATTCACTGTCAGAAAGCTGTATTGGCTGGGAGAAAGAGAGAAACGCTTTTTTCCCAAATTTGCAATCCGTCATTTCTCAAGTGAGGGTACGTGGCAGTCCTCATTTAATGCTCCCAGACTTTCCTCTCTCTCTAAGCCCATCAACAGATCTCTCTCTGAGCATTAACACCCGTCCATCTCTCTTCCAGAGATGTCTCTGGAAACCTTCACCATCTTCACGACCAATTCTCAGTTCGACCTTTAATGGCATCTTAAACCACAAAAGCTTCACCATCTTCACGAGGACCTGGTGACCATAGGTAATTTTGGACCAGGTTCGTTTCTGTTTGTCTGTCTGTCTATCTCTCTCTCTTGCTCTCTCTCTCTCTCTCTATGTCTCTACCCGATCTCTCTTGCTCTCTCTCTCTCTCTCTCTCTCTCTAACTTTCTCTCTGTCTGTGTCCGTCTCTCACTCTCTCTCTCTCTCAAATTTTTGGGCTTTCGATAGTCTTCTGATTTTCATCAGCATATGTTTGAGTTCATGACAGAGTATTGTATAGTCTTCTGAATTTCTTATGCAGGAAGTTTTCACCTCTACAAGCCGAAGCACGTGGAGAAGGAGAAGCAGGCGCCGATATTGTTTGCGCAAACATGGCTGCGCCACGTGTTTTGTCGAAGACCACAATCCTTAACGTGGAGAGGAAGAATTCTCCACCAACTCTTTTGTCCAACAATAAAAAGCACCGTCTCCGAACACCATCGACTACCTTAGTCGGTTCATCGAAGAAGAAGCTTCTCTTTTGCTACGACGCCTATTTTCCGGGTTGTTCGAATGGTCTTTCTTTATTTTGCTGATGTTATTCAACTGTATTAGAGCTGCTATATCACTTCATCAAAGGCTCTGTCTCTATTTGGCTGACGTTACTGACCTTTGTTAGAGGTGCTAAATCAATGGCTGGACTTCTGTTATTTAGTTATTTTTCTGTTCTGTTTGGGTTATTCGGCGAGATGTCCTCTCTGTAAGTTCAGAGCAAGAAGATGTATCTATTTTCTGTAATTGAAATAAAGCTATAAATGCTTCAATGAGCTCTTCACTACAGATCTTTTGTTATTGGATCTGCCAATTCTCGGATGTATCTGTTTTCTATTATTTTATGTGTTTTATTTATCTATCGAAGTCGAGGGAGGAGCTCCAAATGTATCATTAGATATAGAGAATACTTTATCAGTTAACAACTTAGATGCCCATTGTGTGATAGCGTCAGAGGATTGAATTATTTTCCGTTTTGTCAAGAAAAAAAGGCAACACAGTATTGGTGGGTCCATGCCCATTAGACCTCTGGATGTTGTGTTGATGTTGCTAATAATTTGTAAAGATGGCATGTTACTTCTGTTCCTGGGATATAGAGTCACAAATAAGTATTCAATCTAACAAATTAATTGTTGTCTTCTCAAGTTACAACCCATGCACTGTCCACTTTGTGGGGGTCAAGTGTTGAACAACATAAGGCTTGATCCTTCTAATCGATACTACTGTTTTTGTAATGTGACAAGAGAGTGAGTTTGTTTTATCTTCCTTTGACCCACTCATTGTCTTCTTCCCCTAAAACTGTATGTTGATTCAGAAGGACTTCTTCTTACATGGTGGCCATGTAACTTCATTACTGAACCTCGCCCCAGAAATAGAATTATATGAGTACTATGTTATGATTATGATATGACTACAACTACAGTGATATCAGTACCATGTTACCATTATCAGTACCATCTTAACATTATCATAACTTGACTTTCACTAACGATGTTGAAAATTTGGTATATCAAAAATTATGTTTACTATGTGTGGTTTCGCATCTTTTTTTTTCTTCTTTTATATAATCCTTTTTTAAGAAACAAGAAAACATAATATTGGATTCATTTTCGTCTTCTTTATTATTGTTATTATTGTTATTATTGTCATTTTTGTTATTTTTTTCTGTTATTATTTTTGTCTCCATTATTAGTTTTGGTTTCGTTATTATCATTGTCATTATTGCTATTGTTTGCATTTAGTTTCTATTTTGGAAAAGTATGACTCAATCATTTTTGTTTTTGCTTTAGGTATTCTTCATTGTTCACAACCTCATTTAACCTCTTTGTTGTTTAGTGACGCTGCTTTTTCTTGCTTTTCTATCTCTAGCATATTGTGTCAGCTACTCACAGGTTAGTTATTTTTGTTAACTGCTTTTGTTTGCATTATATCTACTACATTTATTTTTGTTATGTTATTCACTTGAATTGTTATATTTGTTAGGTTTTAGTCTTTTGTCTCCTTTATTATTGTTGCACATTAAATGTCAATTGTATTGTTGCGCTTTCTCATCTTTCTTCACCTCTAACTATACTTCTTTTATTTTGATCTCATTGTATCTTAATTTTCTACTGCATTTATTTTTGTTATGTTATTCACTTCAATTGTTTTATTTGTTAGATTTTAGTCTTTTGTCTCCGTTATTATTGTTGTTATTATTCATATCTTTATATGATTACTTATGCTCCTTCATGTTGTTACTTTCATTATATAGCCACAACACATGTGCATAATATATATGATTTACCTTCCTTAATCATTATTGCAAAATAAGTGTTTTTTGGTTAATCACTTTGATGATTATATCTATTGTACTCATTTTCATCTCTACGATTATTCTTATTTTTGCCATTGCTATTAATTTCGTCTGCATTATTATTGTTATCATTATTGTTATTTTTTTCCCTTGATTTTCGTTTGTGTTATTGTTTTTGAGCCCATTATTATCTTTATTTCTGTCTCTGTCCTTATCATTATTTATATGTTTATATGCTTAGTCATGCTCCTTCATGTGTTTAGTTTCACTAAATATAACTCAATCTAATAAGGTAAAATAATCATGTTCATTTCTATTTTTGCAACAGGTGGATATAGACGCAAACACGTTAAAAAATAATTATAAGAAAAGAGTAATAATACTTTGTGCTTTTGCCACAAACAAGTTTTCTATTGCATTGGTTTCCACATGTTAAAATTTTTATTCAAACTACATTATACAGGTTTCCACATGTTAAAATTATTCACTTCTCACCAGCATTTCAAACTTTATTTCAGTGCGTCGCACGGGCCAACTTGCTAGTATATATTATGCTGTAAGGTGGTGTTGTGAGCAACAATACTCAAAATAATAATAAAATATAAAACAAGAAATCACCGACACGTTAACAAAAGAATAAATATAAATACAATAATAATGCAAAAATTTATAATTTACCGAGCAATGATAATGTCTTCACACAAACAAGTAATTAAATAATGTGAGAAGAAGACTCTCATGTAATCGTACAGCTTGATGAATTTTTATAATAAAACAATTCTGCAATTCATTACATCGTCTGACTACCCAAAAAAAAAAGGTTCATTACATCGTCTGGCAATGATTTTAAACAACATCAAATCATAACAGTGATACCAATAATCCATTTAACATACAAATTATTCATGGTTTCACCATTCATTTTATTCACAGATCCACGATTCAAGCTTAATAGATACAGTATGAAGGAAACAGTGTATGAAATCATAAAAAAATGAATTAACCCAACTCACTCTTAAGATCTTTTGTTGAGAATTGTAAATCACCAAAGCGTCTCTTTCACCAGATTCCACACGCAGCCCCTCCCTTTGCTCAAAACGTAATTAGGTTTAGGGATGCTAATCCCCTAAATCCCTACTTTTTCTAAAAATACCCAAATACCCTTTATTAGAAAGATTAAATCTAGGCCGTCCATCATCACAAATCTAATTAAACAATAAAATTATATAGTGGTGTATAGGCACCCAACCACCTTAGGGAAACCAATAATAGTTTGCAAAATGAGGGATTTTTAGTCAAAGTTAAAGTCCAATATTACAAATAGTGTCTTCGGTTTGGTGTGTTTTGGTGAAATCTTACTCCAATATTATAATATTCCCACTCTTATTAGGAAGCAAGATAATAAAGACTTTGTGAACACTTCTAAATTTGTTAACACGCATTATATTTAAATTCTTGGTTAAATTACAGAAACCTCCCATAAGGTTTGCATTATTCACACATACCTCCTTTCATATTTATGAAATAACACTTTCCCCTTTAAGGTTTTTAGGAAAGTTACACTTATGGCCCCTCCATTAAGTTTTTTTTATGGAAACCCCTCCATTAAGATGCTATCCAAGTTTTTGACGGCAATAGTTAATGTTCATCATCAAGTATAAAAAGACAAATTTATCTTCCAAATTAACTTAGCAGGTTAGAAAAGGGAGTAAAGAAAGAGAAGAACTCATTTTTATTTTTTTAATACAGAAAGGGGAAAATAAAGAAAGAAAGAGGTAATTTTTTGCTAACATTTAAGTAAAACAAATCAAACTTTAAATTTGCTAGCGAGGTGTTGGATAAGGGAGAAAATTGTTATTTTGGAATGTGAAGGGAGATAGATATGTGTGGTTAGTACATAACTCAAAGGAGGTTTCTATAATGTGCTCCAATTTTTTTTACACAATATCTATACTATTAATAAAGAGAAGAAGAGGGAATATTCTTCTAGATTTTGGCCCCCCTTTTTTTTTTCCAAACATTACTCTCCCCAAACAAAACAATCGTCCATTATACCTCTATGTAACTACTTGGCATAGCATGATATTTGATATCTATTAGATCAAGCTGTTTATCTAATTGGGCCCTACAAATTTGCTACACACGTAGCGTGTGCAGTCCCCTAGTATACCATAAACAAAAAGGCATACTTGAAATGGCTAGTTTCATATAATCCATTTGAATTGTTTGAATTGCCCTTTATTCCTGATATTTTTGCAGGCTTGGACAATTTGTTTGTCATGCGGGCTTTAATACACTCAACTCGCTCAAACAAATGGGTTGGGCTTGTACAAGTTTAACAAAATTGTAGCCCAAGTTAGCTTTATTTTTTGTATGGTTGAGCATTATGTGAAAATTATATTTGTTAAGTATGATTTTTTGCTTTTTGTTTTTCATTAGTTGTACACAATAGGGCTGTCAATGGGTTGGATCCTAATCCAATTACCATCCGATTCCGATTTAATCGGATCTTTATCCAGATAAATGTCTGGCAGATCAAATACGGATCCAAATATTAGATCCACTTAATAACTGGATTCGAATTCGGATCTTAGTATATCCGTCCAATAAAAATCCAATCCTATTAAATTTAAAGTGCCATTTAAATTTTTTGAATTTATAAGGGTGTAAGTAAATAGGCTAATTAACATACTATATGTGAAAGAAGTAGTTTGTAAAAAAAACCAACTTAATCGGATTTTCAGACTTTTAACCGAATTAAAATATTTAATCGGATTCAGATTTTATATTTGTATTCAAATTCGGATTCAGTAACAAACCATGAAGGATCCGTTGGATATTTAATTGGATTCGGATATCCTACAACTTAATCCGATTCAAATCTTGGTGGATCCTGTCCCGATCTGACCCGTTTACAGCCCTATTACACAAGACAGTTTTAAATCTTGGCTGAAATATTTTATGGTAAATATTAGTTAATACATGATCGGTATGGAGGTTTCAAACCTTGGCATGCACACAGAGCCATTCATATATGTGCATGAATGCATTTCCTCTGCTGCTAAAAGCTGGTGGTGCCACCGGGTAGGATTTTATTTGGCGTGTAGATCCCCCTATTGAAGATGGGCATGCAACCATGGGTTTAATGGATGGCAACATGGAACGCACTAGATGAGTCCTTTCTGTATGTGCAATTTGTAGCTACCTTTTGAAAATCCTTGGAAGCAAGGTTTTAAGTTTCGGTGGCCTTGGGCGTGCCGCCCAGGGCACCGAAACGCCGGAAAAATTTTAATGGGCAAAAAAAATAAAAAATTATGTTTTTTTGGATTTCGGCGAAATTTCGACGGCACGCTGCCCGTTTCGTTAAAAAAAATTTAAAAAAATTGCATTTTTCGCCCGTTTCGCTCGAAATTTCGGTCCGTTTCGCCAACGATACAAATTAACGATTTCCCCCAGCGAAACGCATCGCTGTGGGCATAAAAACTGAAATTTCGGCGACGTGCCGCCGAAACTGTAAACCTTGCTTGGAAGTCATTGATTTTTTATTTTAAATTTAACAGATTGAACTGGGCTGTACTGGGGCCTTTTTGAAACTTGTTAGTGTTGTGTTCAAGCCTGGCCCTTAAGACTCTTTCTGCCAAACTGATTCCATGAAAACAGAAAAAAATAAATTTTTGGGCTATTAATAAAATTTTTTTTTCTCCCAGCGAGAAGAAGACGCAACAGTTTTGCTGTAATTGAAGATGTAAGGAGTGAGAGAAAGATGCGAAGTGCTGTGACTATGGTTTGGCTGAAGGTGGTGGGAAAGAGAGCTTTCTCATCAAAACCTACAGGTGCTCCCAAGACCTTCACTGGCAATCGACTGATCATCTCACCTCCTCTCCTCGACGTGGACCTCCCTGACATCTGGACTCCCACGACCACGATCACCACCAACCACCATCCTCCTCCACCTTCCGACAATGGCTGTAAGTGTCTCTGCTTGCTTGTTAATTCTCGTTTTCTCTTTTCTTCGGGAGCACCAGTTGCTTGTTAAATTGTTGCTGAATGACTTAGAAAAGAACTACAAAAGCATTACTTGGTTGAGACCCAGAAACTCAGTGTTCTCTTTCTGTTATCCACTCACCGTTTAATGTGCTTAGACAAATTTTAGGGTTTCTCTTGATAGTAGATTTTTGTTTTCGTTTATATAATATAACGGAAGAGGTTCTGTGGTATCTATCCAGAGGTTTTGCTTCCTTCTTGTGCGATTCGTTTTATAGATGGTTAGGTACCTTATTGGTTTCATAGTCAGCCTTTAATTCATTTCTAACATTTAGACTTCAAAATGAGGTTTGCCCAGTTGTTTGTGTTATTGTCTATTTAGTTGACATGGTTTGATATGCATTTAATTGCTTTAATTTTACGGACATATCGTACATTTAATAATTAAAGGCCGATCAATTGAGAGATTTTACTTTTTTCTTTTTTTCTTTTTTTTGGGCCAAGTAATGAGGTATTTTATTAATGGTAAAAAATGATAGTACAAAGAAGGTTATATAATTATGTTATTAAGAGTTTATTGGGCTTTTAATAGTCATTGGGGAGTTCATCCTCTTTAAATGTCATTTTATAAAATTCCCATCCAAAATCTGTAGATTGAAAGAAAGGCCTGCAACACAATTAGCTTGGAGGGAATTTTCGCATTATATTACACTCCCTTTAAGAGTTCTAGGACTGTATGTTGATGGGCAATGATTTCAATACATTTTGAAAGCATCCAGGAACAATATATTACTACTTATTATGTCTAGTATAATTGGAACTGCTATGATGCCCATGCAATCAAGTAGATTTAGGCTAGGGAACCCAATCAAAAGATTAGGGAGGGTCACCACCATCCACTGGTTTAAGGATTTGAATAGTAATCAAAATAAAATTAATGAATATTGACTCCAAATTGGTTGCGTACCAAAGGTTTGAGATGATGATGCTTGGATAAGGAGGAGGAAGGTCGTAGGCATCCTCATCCTTTCATCTTAGGAATTTTAACTTTAGGTCATTACCTCGGTTAAAGTATGGCGGCAAAATAAAGACAAACAAGCTAACTGCCTTCATCTCAGGGTTTCTGAGGCTGTCATGAAATCCTCTCTGGTCAAACTCAGAAAAAAAAAAATGATCTGAAATTTATACACCATATATTAGAATAAGGCACCTAATTATGGTATGGTTTCACTAAAAATCATCTCTCTTGAGGGAGATGTATCCATCATAAGTTAGTCCACAAAATTTTCCCGGATTTGACCTGTGGTGATACTCTGTTCTTGGTTGGAACATAAGCTAAACTTATCCTTTTTCTATGAAACTTCCAGGATGTATCCTCAGGTCCCTTGCAATTAAATTGAACCAAGAATTATATGAAAACTTCTTGCGTTGAAACAGATAATAGATCTGTGATCTAGAAATAAAAATCTGCTGACCAGAGCATGCAAGAACACCCTCAAAAATCCCAAACTTTATCACTTTGAAGTAGAGAACCTTATGGTACTTTGGAAATTGGTCTCACTTGGTTTCTCCTTCAATGAGCAAGATATTGTTGCTACAAGCCTGTTATGTAAAACAGGGCAGCAAGCTTACCATTTGTAAAAGAATACCTATAATATCTATTGTGAAGGTTTTTGTTTTGTTTTGTTTTTTTTTAAATTATTCGATGATATTTGGTGTTAGGAAAAAATGTAACTATTTGTAGCTTAACACATTAGTAGAACGCGATATAAATGCATGAAACTATTTGTGATTTATTTGTAGATTGAAATACAACTATTCATCATCACCTAAAACCATAGTTGTCATCACTTGCACTTTAACATGGTTTTTCTGCTACAGTACATTAGAGTGAAAGGGTACCAAGTTAAAATGTGACGATAACTATAGTAAAATTAAATTGTTTGGAAATCTTCAAAAGCATGTTAATTTCCTTGGATGTTCCTCTTGTATTGATTCAGAAATGAGCTTCAAATGCTAATTTTCATGGAGTTTTTGTAGGCCATGGAGAGAGATTATGGTGATAGATGATGGATCTAAAGATAATTTATAACCTATTTTTAGGCATTCTTCAGGTTTTCCAAGGTTAGGTGCTCCAATTCTAAAAGAAATAGGAAATTCAAGCAATAACGATGCACTGTTTCTTGGATTTGGAAGGAATTACTCTCACTTTTAGGATTGTTTTGGTTCAATGTCCAATATTGGAGATACAAAGATAATTTTTAGACATCGTAATCCCTGAGAATAATTGGTGGAAAAATGGTGCATTTGTAAAAGGCTAAAGAGAGAATTTAAAGCTGGATATAGTAGGTTTTTTACAACAGAAAAACTAGGTAAATTTTAGTTTAAAAAGTAGTTTGTAAGTGGAGTGATGTTTACACTTAATGAGCTTTGACAAGGTTATCATCACTACACAAACAAATAGTTGTAATATGAATGTCACTTACTGGGTCAAGCTTATTGGGTGGATCTAAATTCTTTCAGCTAAAAAAATTGTGAGTCCACTCCATGGTGGAATAAGTTCTTAATTTTTAACACAATGCCATTTTACTCATAACTTATCACATGACTTTAGTATCATTGGATAATATGCCAATTAGCTATCATACAAAGCAAAAATCACGTGAATCAAGCAATAGAAACTTCTTTGACATGAGGAAATACACACTTCTAATGTATGTTTAAGTCCCTTCAGCTTTGCTCTTTCTAAATCATGAAGGAATTTTCTTGCAATTTGAGGTGGCTGCAATCCTTAGATCCAAATGCAATTATCCTTGTTTCATGTTATGGCACCAGCAATGTTTTCATCTCGTCTGTGCTTTAAGAGGCTACTTTTTTTGTAAAATGGACATGTTTGAGGCTGAAACTTAGTACACAAGACTTTAAAGAAATTTGGAAACAACGAGCATCAACAACTCGATTTCCAGCATGCTAAATCAAGGATTCTGCATCATGGGGCACATTTCTATTCAGCCCATCCAAATATTATCCAACTCATGGCTTACTATACTTTCTTCAATTTTCTAATTTTAGGCCATGTTTGGATGTTGGGGAAATGAAAAAGAAAAAGAGTAAATTTTTTTGCATCTTGAACGTGTTTGGTTAATTGGAGACTGCGGGCTAATTCGCTTGAAAATCAGTTAGCCAAGGAAGGTCGGGTGCATATTGATGCCAATTAGATTAGTGAGTTAGTCTAGGGAGTCAGTTTGCGATCCCTGTACTTTGGGTGCACCTTCTCTTTTATTTTGAGTGCATTCATGTCTCTCTTGTATCATCTTTCTCCTTTTCCTAATGTATATTTTCATTATCTTTAAAAAATAAAAAATAAAAAAAAGAAACAAAACGAGCCATTTTTGTTTATGGTTGGAAAGTTCTTAAAATGCGTCCGAAGAAAAGGGGGGCTTGCTAAACTATATATAATCATTTGTTTTATTTTCTTTTCTCCACTTCGTTTTTTGCATTCTCTTGACATCCAAACGTAGCCTAAATCTTCTAATTTAGAATTCCTTATATACTCAAATCGGCAGCTTATGCTTTAGATTTCTTAATATGAAGTTTAGAATTCGTCAACTTTGGTTTATCTCATCTCTGAACAATTCTGTAAAAATGTTATGGATCTTCGTAATAAGCTTGATATTTTTGTCTCGAATTTGGATAGCAATGGTATTTGCTATAAATTCCTTTAAGCAAAATTTGAAGGAAGGGCCTCTTTTAAAAGCTTAAACTTGACAAAATCTACTTCTCAAATTATTTAGTAGCTAAATTTATTATATTGTTAAATTATTGAAGCTTGAATGGTCAATACCATATCATTCTTGGTGATGTGTGCCCGCAAATCTTCGTCATTGTCTTTTCAGATTTCCTTTTATTTAGTTACTATTTTATTTTATTTTCATTTTTGGGTGGAGGGAACGATATTCATCACTTTAAGAAGATCTCAAGTATTCATTTCTGCTGAATTATATATTACATTCTTGTATGTTGTTATGTACTGTCATATACAATTACAAGACCACTAAACAATCTAGTTGATTCTATGTATCCATTTTAGTAAGATCTTATTTGTAGAAATGGAGCATTTCTTTTTTTTTTTTTCAAAGTTTTGATTGGTAATGAGAATCATATAAATATAAGAAAGAAAAAACAAGATAGTAAGAACATACAAGATAGCACCCCCAAAAGAAGGGTACCATAAACCACCCCAAAACCACTCCATACTCATCCTCAGTGATCTAAAACCACCCCCAAAAAGAAAACCTAACTCCCCATAGGAAAGCATCATAAGAAATGGAGCATTTCTTATCTAATTATTGTTGTAAATCTTTATCATTCTTAATGTATCCTTTATTTGCTAGAAAACAAAATGAAAAAGCCTTATTATTAGTAGTAATTTTCTTTGATAGATTGATAAGGGCTTAAGTATCACTTTTACTTCACTTAGTATTTAATTGTGACTCTGTTTTTAACTTGAACCTTGCCTGTATTCTATTGTAGTGTATTGTTTTGTGTCATAATACGCAGTTTCTAAGTCAGTTTCGTATCATTGATCCAAGATAATTAAATTATGATTAGGACAAGTGATTTTAAACACAATTGGTGCTTGTGCTTATCCAACTCAAGTTGGATTATGACAAAACATTAGAAACAAAATTTGGAGAGAAATGGATGGTTTGTTCAACTCAAGGGATTCTTGCGAGTAGAACATATTTATAAGCAAAAACTTAAATGGTGATATCAGAGAAAAAAGCAGATGATATAATAGAATACACAAGAGCAAACCTTTGGAATAAGGAATACTACGAGATAATTAATTCTTTTGATGTGGCTTGCAGTCTTCCATTAGTTCTCCCAAGGTGAGTTTAATGTCTCAAGATGATAAAAACTGGAGTCAAAATGATTTTATTCTTCTTTGGAGAAATGAGTTAGGAACTTGATAATATTGCTAAATTATTTCATGAGAAAGTCTTCCTTCCCAAAAAAGTTCTATACTCATGGATGTCTGTTTTAGGAGTTGTAATAGAAGAAAACAGATAAAAAATGATCGAAAAACAAATTGTGGAAACGAAAAGGAAAAAATCATGGGTTTTAAGATAAAATTAATGGAAGTGGACATATGGGTTCTATAAACAAACCTTACACAAACCTGGGATGAAGTGGCCAATATATAATAGAGTAGGAAAGAAGGTATTAAGAGAATATAGAGATACAATTCAATTCCAAAGAGAAGTTTGGTTTTGAAGTTGATAGATTAAAAGGGATATGAAAGTGAAAATATTTATTTTCTTTCGAAAAGAAAAGAATCGAGAAAAATTTTGTTAAAGAGAAATTAAATAAAATCAGTGAGGCTAAAAAAGCATATGGTAGTTTATATAATAAGATAATACACTGGATGTAAAATTCATGTATAAAATTGCAAGATAGAGAGAAAATAAGAGATTCATATCAACTTAAATGCAATGATGGCAAGGATTGGGTGTCTTGATAAAGAATTTAAAAGATGAAGAGAATATTCCAAAAATTATTAAATAGTAAAGGTATAAAGAGTTTTGTTTTAGGTTTAGATATAATTATTGAAAAACTAAGAGAACATTACTATGTTTGTGGGATTATGGTTTCTGAAGTGAAGGCAGCTATTTACAAGATGAAAATATGAAAGTCTTTAGGCTAGATGGTATTACAATTGACATGGAAGGAAGAGATCTGTGTACTATGGTTGACTAAATTATTGGATGGAATGTTGAGTTCTACATAAGAATGCCAAATGCTTGGATGACGAGCATGATATTACCTATATATATGAGCATAAGGGATATTTATAAGTTTATAATTGTATCAATTGTCATGGAATTAGGCTTATGAGTCATACTACAAAATGAAGGAAAAGATTGATGTGGCAAAGGTTAAAAACAGCCCAAATGTCAAAAAATCAAATTTGCTTCATGTCAGGGAGTTATATTATCGAGGTGATCTTTTTACTAGAGAAGCTTAAAGAGAGAAGATATCTTTAAACAATATTTTTTAATTGATTAAAAGAAAGAATATGATAAAGTCCCAAAAGAGTTAATCTTGCAGTTTTGGTTGGAAAAGAGTTGCAAAAAGTCACTTATTAAGGATTGGGATATTCATAATCTGACTGAATGCATGGTCTTTGGCATGTAGGAAATAGGAATAGAAGAAAAAAAAGTTCATGTTGCCTGTAAGCACCCAATTTTTGCACCCTTTAAAAATTGCCAGAAAACCTTAAGAAATTTGATTGAAACCCCTAAACCAGAAATTGTCATTTTTTTTGTTAAAGAGGGAATTAGCCATGAATTTTGACACCACTGAAAAGAGAAAATTGACACAATTCCAACATCACTAACTGTGCGTGAATCGGAGTCCAAACATAAAAGTTATGACCAAATCATCTTGAGGGCATTTTCGTAAATTGTTGTAGATTGGAGCCACCACATGGCATGAGAGCCACATGACAAACAAAAAAAATGAGAAAAATTTTGTTTCGTGAAAGACATAATAAAATAATAAAAAAGTATGTATATTATAATATAAGATTGCCCATCTATCTTTCTAAGTAAAAAATAATAAAATAATAGAAAGTCGAAAAGAAGGGGGACAAATTGTCCCCCTCATTAATGTTGATGGGGGGAGAGAGTGAGTGGGTCTCTCCCTCTTCAACGACTCTCCCTTTGAAGAAGTCTTGAGAGAAAAAGACAAAAATAAATAAATAATATAAAAAGTTTGCATTTAATAAGGAGTTGAGCGTGCGCCGGATTCGGCCGCATGCTCGACAACTTATTCATTGCGCTAGATCCGGCACAAACTCGACAACGTATTCATGGCACCATGCATATTGAGCAACTCTCCTCTACAAGAAGATGAGAGTTTCTCAGAAAAGGGGGGGACTCGTTTTGGGACACCAGAGAGAAAAAAGAGAGAAGGGAGAGAGGTGCATGATTGAGAGAGGGGGTGCAAGAAAGAAAAGAGAGTATGAGAGCAGAGAGAGAGAGAGAGAGTAGAAGAAGGGAAACTTTTCAAATTCCATTGGTCTCAACCCGAAATAACGAGTTAGAAATGAGGGAACTCCCACGCTACTGTCAACATTGAAGGAGCTCCAACACAAACCAATCCCTTTTTTGAAGGTAAGTTGGATTTTTACCTTATTTGAATGATCAAAAACCCATTTCCTTTCATCCTTTACCTTTCATGGCATAATATATAAACATGGGTATCATTATTTTGAAGAATGGAGCTCTAAAAGTGAATGTAATTTACCTTTTCTCTTTCTTTTTTTTCTTTAGGTAAGAAGACCCGATTCCTCTTTAAGGGCAAAAAGGTCATTTTACAAGTAAAGTTCTCAGAAATTAGTGATTCGCATAGAAGAGAACACAAGATTAGAAAACATAGCAAAAATCCCGCTCAAAAAGTTTTAAAACGAGAGAGTAAAGCTAAAAAAGAATATGGGGGCCTTTTGCAATAAAAGTTTGAAAGTTAGAATTCATAACAGAATTGAGAATTTCATGTTTGTCCCACTTTTTTTTTTAAAATAACACAAACTACTCTACTATTCATCGAATTTACAAAAAATGAGCCCAAACCATGGACGACTTGTGAAGCTATTCGGGTTTTGTTTGGGTTGCCGTTTTGGCACTCAAAAAAATATGTAAAATAGGGAAAAGAATGCTTGATTCATTTCGAAAACAACAAAATGAAAAAGTGAGGAATTTCTTTGCTTGTGTGGGTTAGAAAAAAATCCTGAAATATTCTCACTAAATGGAGGAACTTAGACCATACATTCACTTTTAGAGCTCCATTATTCAAAATAATGATACCCATGTTTATATATTATGCCATGAAGGGTAAAGGATGAAAGGAAATGGGTTTGATCATTCAAATAAGGTAAAAATCCAACTTACCTTCAAAAAATGGGATTGGTTTGTGTTGGAGCTCCCTTCAATGTTGATAGTAGCGTGGGAGTCCCCTCATTTCCAACTCGTCATTTCGGGTTGAGACCAATGGAATTTGAAGAGTTTCCCTTCTTCTACTCGCTCTCTGCTCTCATACTCTCTTGCACCCCCTCTCTCAGTCATGCACCTCTCTCCCTTCTCTCTTTTTTCTCTCTGGTGTCCCAAAATGAGTCCCCCCTTTTCTGAGAAACTCTCCTCTTTTTATAGAGGAGAGTTGCTCAGCATGCATGGCACCTTTCGGTGCCATGAATACGCAGTCAAGTTTGCGTCGGATCCAACGCCATGAATAAGTTGTCGAGCATGCGGCCGAATCTGGCACACACTTAACTCCTTATTAAATGCAAACTTTTTATATTATTTATTTATTTGTTTTGTCTTTTTCTCTCAAGACTTCTTCAAAGGGAGAATCGTTGAAGAGCGAGGGAGAGACCCACTCACTCTCTCCCCCCATCAAAATTAATGAGGGGGACAATTTGTCCCCCTTCTTTTCGACTTTTTATTATTTTTTTATTTTTTACTTAGAAAGATAGATGGGCAATCTTATATTATAATATACATACTTTTTTTTATTATTTTATTATGTCTTTCACAAAACAAAATTTTTCTCTCTTTTTTTTTTTTTTTTGTTTGCCACGTGGCTTGTACATGACTCATGCCACGTGGCGGCTCCAATCTACAACAATTTATGAAAATGCCCTCAAGATGATTTGGCCATAACTTTTTTGTTCGGACTCCAATTCACGCACAGTCAGTGACGTTGGAATCGTGTCGATTTTCTCTTTTCAATGGTGTCAAAATTCATGGCTAATTCCCTCTTTGGCAAAAATGACAATTTCTGGTTTAGGGGTTTCAATCAAATTTCTTAAGGTTTTTTGGCAATTTTTAAAGGGTGCAAAAATCGGGTGCTTACATTGCCAACCCCATTTAGTTTTTTTTTTATTTATGAGTAATGATAGTATGAGTATATATATATATATATATATAATAAACATGGAATGTACAACAGGTCTGTACAAAAATAGCCCTCATCATGGGCACACCAACTCAACAACCACCCTAAACCCAGCCACCATACAATCCAAACCTAACATCTCCCACCCTGAGAATCCACAGAACACTGGTGACCAACCCCTTTTAGTTAGGATAAGGGTTTTTTGTTATTATTATTGTTTTTGTTTTCTCCAAGAACTGTTCAAGTATAATCAAGGGCTACAATACTACTGTTTTTTCTGGTTCTATACATTTATATCATGGGTTTTAGACGTATTTTCTGCTTATTTCTGAATTGCTAAACTAGTTAGTAGTTTGACATGCACAGCAGCCAGTGAATGTAATGCTGCAGTAATTGATGGGAAGTCAATTGCCGCGGAAATAAGATCAAGAGTTGCTCATGAAATAGGCAAAATGAAGGAGACCATTGGAAAGGTTCCTGGCTTGGCTGTAATATTGTTGGGTCAAAGAAGGGACTCTCAGACATATGTTCACCACAAAATAAAAGCTTGTGAGAAAGTTGGAATTGTTTGTCTGATGGAACAATTGCCCGATGGTTGTACAGAAGATGAAGTTCTTAGTGCTGTGTCAAGCTTCAACAAGAATTCATCAGTTCAGGGTATTATTGTGCAACTTCCTCTACCGCAAGTAATTTCTCAAACAATGCTTTAACTTTAGCATTTTGCTCTTTTCTCATTGCTTCTTTGCTGATATCAGTGAAAGGGATATGAATGCCTTGGAGCATCGAGGGTCCTTATGTTTATTTTGAGATTAGTGAATTGAAACTCAAGTTATATAGGAAAGGAATTAAAGCCAAAGAGCCCTAAATAATTACTAATTTCTATTTATTTGAATTATTTGCAAGGATTCTGATCTCTAATCTACTTAGGGTGGCAGTTATACCCTACAAGCCATATTTGACCCATATAAAGGTTCTGGGTTTCATGTCTTTGAACCTACCTATTTTATGTTGGGCTTTAACTAGCTATATTAACAATATGTTAATGATAATTTCAAGGATGAATCTACACTGATACCTATTTGGAAATTTGGTACATAAATGCATTCACAGTCTGGCTTGGATTTTATTTTTTCAATTAAAGCGTACTCTAATTCCGCTAGTGTTTGCTTTTACCGGTCCCAAGCCTGGAGAAAGGAGGAGGGTAGTGTTAGGTTAGCTGCCGGTGTAAAAATCTTGCTAAATCTAAACATGACATATTAAAGTGTACTCTAGATATTTGAGCCCCAGTGATTGGTCATGCGTTCTAATTGTTATTACTCATGCTGTCTTTTCTTCTAAACGTGCGAAATAGAACAGGGGGCAAAATTGTCTTATAAAAAGCATAAGTGATACCATTCAATAGAATGATGAATATATATATTTGTATGTATATATGTATATGATTTTCCATATACCTGGTCAGGTCCTCAAGGGTAACCAATGAGTATAAGTTATTTCTTAGATTTGGTTATGGCCTCAGGGTCCACAATCCCATACCCTGGACTACCATGGCAGAAAATGATGTTTGAAATTGGGCATGGTCTGGGTATATAATTAGATAAAAACCAAAACCATCTTTCAGAAATGACTAGACCGAATTGTACCATGGAAGTGGCACTATTGCTGTTGTTGAAAAGGACACAATTTGGTAGGTGTCACTATAGCAGATTAAGCAAGTTTTTCTCATAATTTTTGCTAATTTTTTATCCTTTACTAGAGGCAGAGGTTCTAGATAATCATTAAAATTTGCGTTGTCGTCCAGAAATTTCTACCTGAAACAGGGTCGAAAACCAGGGATAAATCTTACTGGAATGGTATCTGACCTGAGGGATCTGTTTGGTGGGATGAATCGAGATTTTGGTTCAGTACATCTCCTATTTCAAATAGATGTGTTGGGCTTGGATAAGTGAAAAACATGGCTTTTCTATTTATGGATGACTGATCCTAATGTCTGGGGCAGCATATGAATGAAGAAAAGATTTTGGACGCTGTGAGCCTAGAAAAAGATGTAGATGGCTTGCATCCAGTGAACATCGGGAACCTAGCCATGAGAGGAAGGAAACCTTTGTTTATCCCTTGTGCTCCAAAGGCATGCATTGAACTGTTGACCAGGTCTGGTGTGGACCTCAAGGGAAAGAAAGCAGTTGTGATAGGAAGAAGTATTATTGATGGGTTGCCTACTTCATTTCTATTGCAGGTAAAATCATAAAGCCATTTTATTTCTCTGTATATATGTTACAATTATTATGCTCTAACATATGTAATGCCTTGATTGTTGTGCAGAGGCACCACGCAACTGTCAGCATTGTACACGGCTTCACAAAGAACCCAGAACAGATCACCTGCAAAGCTGACATTTTGGTCTCCGCTATAGGATTACCCAACATAGTCCGTGGCAATTGGATAAAGCCAGGTGCGTTTGTGATTGACATGGGGACAAATCCCGTCAAGGTAAACACTTGGTTTCTTTCTATCTTCAACTGTGTGTGACTTAGAATATAAACAGTATTTAAGAATCCAGTGTAAAGGGATCTCCGCTGACTTCGCGTTATTGACCGGCGATGAGGGATTGACATCCCTTTAATCACACTCCAGCTGCCGTTAATTCCATTGCTGGTCAATCTTGCGATCTTTACATCCAGGCTGGACATCAGGTTATAACCGTTAAAACTTTTGATTCCAGCCTTTTCCAGTAAATGGGAAACTTTTAAGCAGGATGTTGAAACTTGAATCCATTGCCTGAATGTTTTTATGGGCTCAACAAATCGTCTGGTGTTAATAAAAACTAAAGTTTGTTGTTAATTTATTTAACAAAATAAATGTGGAAGGCATGTGATGCTTATAGTTATTGCAAAAACTAATTGTTTTGGTACTCTAGTTAACATGACCAAGAAATGAAAAACAAAAATGTTGTCAGAAAGTGCTCACATAATTGTTTTGGTATCATATCCCTCCCTCATCTATGGCATCCATGTAATCAATGTTTGCATTACACCGATTTTGGAGTCAAAGTGGGTGACATTTATATGATTGTGGAAAATGGGCAGGACAATAGCGCAAAGCATGGTTACCGTCTTACAGGCGACGTTTGTTTTGAAGAGGCAGCGAAGATTGCGTCAGCCATCTCCCCTGTACCCGGAGGAATAGGGCCTGTTACAATTGCCATGCTTCTGTCCAATATTCTTGACTCTGCTAAACGAGCTTATAGATTCACTTGACCCAAGTTTCTTGAGGACTTCCTAGCTTGGATGCTTTATCAATCCCCTCTATAGCTTTGTTTTGATGATTATCATTGAGGTAAATATCCATTTTCTTTGAGTAACCATTTGTTGAGCTTTTTTTTCTGCTGCATTTGTTTTTCAAAGCCTGACTGGATCTCTGAAAATACTAGTCATGGTCTCACTGGTTCTTGGAGTTTGAGAGACCATTTCACATATAAACATAGAAATAACTAATGAATGGCGCATGTAGTACTACATGGAGATAATTGTACAAGAATGCATATCAGCTGGAGCTCAAGTACGATCGAAATAACTAAGATTTGATAAATAAGTTACGGTAATGCTTATCGAGAATGATTTGAGGAGCTCTCCAATTGCCATAATAGGCTACCTGAAGACTAAACTAACCGCAGTAACTAGAGTTGGAATCCTCTACCTCATTTCTTACGTTATTCTGATATGCCATCAATCAAAACATGTTATGGACGTAGAGGATTTATAGTACGAAAACCAAGACAACTGATTGGAGTGATGATGTAAGCTAACATAAAAAATAATGATGATGGCTTAAGGGTTACAAAGTTATGCACTGACAGGTTATTGCTCTATGTGTTATGCCATGAATATCCAATGCACATTAAGGGATGACTAGTGGGATCCATAGATCGAAGAAGTTTTGGCCGTAATCATTGATCTACCGTGAGACCCTTAAGTAAGGTACTTCAACATTTTTTGATTGATTAACCATTAACATATTGGGAGATATTTTAGGAATTAATTGTCTTTTCTAATTCAATTTAAGGTTATTTTTTATCATTTGATTTCTTTCTCAAAGAAAATCCTAGTAATCAAATGTCGTGTGTATGGTTTTTTTTTTTGGTGGTAAAAAGTCATATATATGATGTTGGTAATAATTGGTTGGTCTTTATAAATTTTTTTTTGGGTCTAAAGCCCAAACAGAAATCTAAAATTCTAGAATTGAGGATTGATGGAGTGAAGCTTTTGGAAAGCCTCTTTTACCAGCGTAATGTTGACATATTCATACCCCCTAAATTATAATATATTTGCATTTCTATCCCCTTGTGTTTAGTATTTGTAGTTATACCTTTTCATTTATTATAATTTGATAATCGTTGCAGTTGTACTCCTAACATTAAATTCCGTTAACTGTTGTAGTTTAATTTTTTTAAATAACCTTCTATAAGATAAAAATAAATATTAGATAATCAAATTACTATATACAATCATGCGTTTCAATGACTAATTATCAATTGAGTATAATAATATTAATAACCTAAAGTTTAGATACAATAAATATAATAATACAAGAACATAAATGAAAATATAAAATATGAACAACGGTGAGTGCAAAATGTGTTTTTGCTACATGCAAGGAATATAATAACACAAGAATATAAATGAAAATATAAAACATATATATTTTATAAAAGGTTACTTTAATCATTGAATAAAAATAAACAACAAAATTTAATGGAACTTAACATTAGATGTACAACTCTTTCAACCCCAGGCTCCTGTTCGAATCAAACCAAAGTTAGACCGTAGCCGTCCAGATTGTACTGCAAGCCACCTATATAAGCATATTAAAGGTTAGAAGTCCGGTGATTGAACGAATGTTGCGGTCCGTCATTGGACGAGAGCTCTCGATATGTGAAAAGCAACAAATGGCAATAATTATGATAAACAAGTGTATAGTCGAAGCACCAGCCGGTTATAAGTCAGCCAATGTATATTTATGAATAACGGCCGTATAAGAAAATGGCCATTTAAAGGTGAAGGGAAGTTGACATGAACAATTAACATTGAAGAAAGAAAACAAAGAAAATTGATAGGACCAATGGTACTGGACTTTCTCTCTTGCACTCGAAATGGATCATAGGTGTAAATTTTCAGTCTGGTCCTATCGAAGGGTGCAAAAATCATGGCTTTACCAAGGAACAGCAAGAGCCTGCAAATCATTTTCGTACTCAAATAAATTATTAAAGAAAAGGCCACGACATTATATAGAAATTATAGATGTAATGGTTGATATTTGTCCCTTAAACAACCATTGGGGTTACCAAATTCTCTAAGAAATATGCAATAGACATAAACCCCAACCTCACCAGATATGATCAACATTAGCACATCTATGCTCTTAACTTCTTTGTTTCCTTAATTTTTAGAGAAGTGGAAGCACAGAATACATAGCCAAGAAGAACATCAAGGTTCTTCATCACCAGCTTGAGAAAAAACTATCAGATCCCATCTGTCGACTTGCATTGCTATTATCGGTTAAACTTGAGTAGTAGTTGCTCCGGTTGCTTTCAGTAGCAATAACACGTGTATGTACAAGAGTAATGTTACTAAAACCATGATAATGTTATTATAGTTATACGTATATTGCATATAAAAAACTATTTGTTTTATTAACTGCAGTAATTATAATGTTAACTATGTTACAGTATGACATAATAACTATGTATAACGAGGTTGTTATTACTTAAATATCAGAAAATCGTTGGGTTGCACATGCTAATCATGAGAGACATGTCAAGCTGAGGTATTGTTACATTGTCCTTGGCATGAAATTACAAAAATAAACAAAGTAATATGGTGTAATCAGTAATTAGGGATATTTTTGTACTTTTACCTAAACACCTTAGGGTTATTATTGTACTTTCACCTAAATTATCGATCGGTAAGTGTTACTCTAGACTATGTTTCGTTTGATAAAAAGCAATGAAAAGGAAAATATAGGAGTACTTTACTTTCCTCTATTTTCGTCTTTCTCTGAGAGGAAAACATTTAATAGCCTTTTAGTGGAAAAATGGAGCTCTTTTAGAATTTTTTTTCTTTCAATTAGTCCATATTCTCCTATAAACCAAACAAATGGGATGTTCATTTTCCTTTACTTTCCTATAGATTCCGTCCATCCAAACACAACCCTAAAAATACTGTGAAAATGCACACACTCTTGAGCTTTTGTATCTGCTGGAAGATTTATTGGAGCCTCCACAGATCTTCGCTGCGTGTCCCTAATTTATTATTGGGTACAACCAAATTCTTCATTGGATACAACTCATTTATCAAGGGACAACCTAGTTTATCATAGGATACAAGTCAACTCATCGCAGGTACAACCCAACTCGTCATTCATACATGTCATAGGATACAACATAACTTATCATTGGGTAATATACAACTTGTCATGGGTACAACCCAATTCATCATAGGGTACAACCCAATTTATCGTTGGATACAACCTATTTCATCATGATAACTTGATATGATGAATGATTAGGACATGTGATGAAGATCGGTGGATGCTCCAGCCGATCTTCCACGCAAGAGGCTCCAGCCAATGCAAGGGCACAGTCTTGGATGGACAAATAAATACATCAGCAAGGATAAACATGTCCAAAAGTAGGAAAGCGGGACAAGGCCTTTTTTATGTTAGCTATAGATGGATATAGATATTTTACAAATAAAAAAGATAGAGATATAGAAGATATAGACATGCATATTTCTTCTATATGTATAGATTGGATATGGTAGAGATGATGGGCATGGGCCCCTCTTACGTGTACGTTAATAATTTGTGGTCGGGTTCAACAAAAAATTGAAGCGTTAGTGATTTCTTTTGCTGCAACCTTGCGGCCGAACCGTGATCGCCTTAGATGGCTCTGCTCTTCAGAACCACAGTCTGTTTGCCCCAAAAACTCTCTGCAAAATCGATGAAAATGGCTCAGTGCATGAGCAGTTCCTTGTCCCACATTACCGAAAAGCAAAAGCTTCCGATATTGCTGTTCGATGTAATGGACACAATTGTTCGTGACCCCTTCTACGAGGATGTTCCGGCTTTTTTCGGGTATTTATTTCTTTTTGCATGAAATGGGGATGGGGATTTGTATCAAGCTTTCTTAATTGTTCTAATGGTTTGAAAATTGTTGAACGTGATGCTAGGATATGATTCTTGGATTTACAAGCTTCTGTAGCTGATTCGCAAATGACAATAGACTTGTTTTACTTTCAGTCATTGGTTTTGTTGCTCTAATGGCATGGTTCTTGCAGATGGGTCCCTTAGCTGTCGTAAAATTTCAATATCTTTCTTTAAAAATCTGGAATGGATTTATAGTCTTTAAAGCTCAATTGAATTTCGTTGCATTCGGTATTTTAGTGGAGTTAATTTGGCGGCAATTCTCGCATATTTCAAGGCAGACGCATCTTCTTATGAAGAGAATTGTTAGCTTGCTGCTGAACCCACACTACTTGGAGAAGGTGTAATTCGTTGATGATGGTTTTAATAATTATAAAATAGGGCTTGGTTTCCATGATTCATTGTTTTAAAATAATTATTAATGGTCTTGGACTGGATTACCATTAAGAAATTGGAATGAAATAGGTGAAGGTCCTCTTGTAGTCTGCAGATTGAAAATTAGAAAAATAAAGGACCAAGAGCACTTGCAGGTCCGTTAGCATAAAGTCAGTTAGCATCGTAGAACTTGGATTAGGCAGAGAAAACAAGGACGTTTTAAACCACCATATGTATGAATTAACACCATGGAATGGGAACCGGAAGAAGGGCTCTTCTAGTCCTTTCTCTTAATCTCTCTCTCTTTTTCTTGTCAAAATTCAAAACTCAATCAAGAGTGATAGAATGAATGTCCTAGACTATCTCCACACTCCAAGTTGAGACAGGTGGGATTTGGGTCTTGTAATCTATCAGTGACCTTCTTGGGCTTAGGGATTACCCAAATGGAGTATCCACTTAACTGATGTGACTGAAAGAAGCTAGAGAATTGATGTAAGTGATACTCTGTAATACACCATAACTGACTGAAT
Source organism: Buxus sempervirens (assembly GCA_947561395.2). NCBI lineage: Eukaryota > Viridiplantae > Streptophyta > Magnoliopsida > Buxales > Buxaceae > Buxus > Buxus sempervirens. The sequence goes on along the minus strand of OX387192.1, from coordinate 21,378,354 downwards.
CAAAGTTAGGCTAGTCAGAGGGCCATGGATTTTCCTATACTGAGAAGGATCCTATCGAGTGCCTATGACCACTTGATCCAAAATCTCCATGTGGCTAGTAGGTCAGGAGATGTGCATGGTTGTGTAATAACCATTGACCTATGTGCCTTTTAAATTCATCACCCATGCCCGGCCTAGTCCATGGTCCTATGATCATTTGGAGTCATTGGCACATGATAGACCAGGTTATTTACCCTAGCTATATCCAAATATGTAACACCTGGTTATTTTCCCTTGGTGGGTTCAATATCTACTACAGGTATTTGCCCATGGTATGTTCAAGTAAGCTAAGCATGGATGCTTCTATGCAATAAACTTACCCGCCAGACTTTACCATTCTTTTCATTAAATTTTTACAGATAAGGATATCGTCTTTCAGTAATCCCATCGTTTATTTAATTTCTTTCCAAAATGAATTGTTAAGTTGGAGAATCAAGGAAATTGTCTTCTTGCATATTTCTTTCTTTTAGCTTGGTAGACTAGCATTCCTTTAGATATCATATAATAAGTGGGACCTGTTTTTTTATCCAGTTATTGTTTAAGATAAATATCAAAATAAACTTCACATATGATTCTTAAAAAAAAAAAAAAAAATCAAAACTAACATAATACCTTTTAGTTCTATGTATTTTAATTTTATTTATGTGATTAAATCAATGGATCAAAATAATATTTCATGTAAACAAGCCAGGTGGCTTAAGTCATGCTTACTAGATTGAATACTAGTAGTGACTGGTCATATGGCTTACTTAGTATTTCTTCTTATTGGAGGATAAACACCCTTGATATTTTTATTCATTAAAGAAAGCCTTTTGTGCTTTGAAGTGTACAAGTTTTCTTGAAAATGTAATCATACAAGATTTTTTATATATCTAAATTTTTTTTTGTGGTGATTTTAATAAGTTATTTTTTGCATAAAACTTATATTCACGCATCTTGTATGTTGTACAAAGTACAACTTGGATGAGGCAAAGCACCAAGGGGATTAATTTAACCAACATATCCATGAAGTATTCCACTATTGAATAAGAATTGGTAGAGGGAGTCTTATCGTCTCTTTTCCTAGTCTCTCCCTTCTCTTGAAGAAGTTTGAAATGATCAATTGGGATAGAGAATGCTTCATTTCCATTTGACAAGTTACTGCCTCACTAAGCTAAGACAGGTGGGATCTAGGTTCTACGTGCATGATAGCATTATCGGAACTAGAGAACAAATCCATATTTGTCGGTTTCGAGTTGTAAAAGTTAAAGATACTCTTGTCAAAATGAAAATAGGAAAAGCTTGGGGCCAAGATGGCATCCCTATAGAAGTTAGGAAGTGCATTGGAGATTTTGGTATATTGACCAACTATTTAATGAAATTTTAAGGACTAGGAGAATGCTAAATGCTTGAAAGTTTAGTACAATAGTACCAGTATATAAGAATAAGGGAGATGCGCAAAAGTGTGCAAATTATCATGGAATTAAACTTATGAGACACTATGAAATTGTGGAAAATAGTGATTGAAATTAATAACTAGAGTGACAAAACCAATTTGGATTTATGCCCAGAAGGTCGACTATGGAAGTTATATTTTTTCTTAGACAATTAATAAAAAGTTTAGAGAAAAGAAAAGAGATCTTTATATGGTTTTTATTTTTATTGGAAAAGCATATAATAAGGTTTAGAAAGAACTAATTAGTTGGACTTTGTATAAAAAAGTTATACCAATGAAATATATATGAGAGGCCTTAACTAAAGTAAACACTATAGGTGGTGATATAACTGAGTTTTCAGATAAGATATGTTTGCACCAAGGGTTAGCTATTAGTCCTTATCTATTTGCTTTAATTATAAATGTGTTGACAAGTAATATTCAAGATGAGGTGCCTTGGTGTATGTTATATACAGATGATATATTTTTGCTAAGTCATGCTAGAGAAGTAAATGTTAAGTTAGACTTGTGAAGTGATACCTTAGAATCAAAGGGTTTTTGTAATTAGTCATGTGAAGAATGAATATATGAAATGCCCTTATAATATAAATAACAATATAACTAATGAAACGATTAGAGTTGACAGTTAAGATATCCATTAGAGCACTAAATTCAGATATCTTGGATTTGTAGTATAAAAAAGATGGAGAAATTGATGAAGATGTAGCTCATAGGATTAGAGCTGTTTGGCTTAAGTAGAAGGATGCTTCTATGGTACTGTGTAATAAGCGTGTTCCACTTAAGTTAATGGATAAATTTTAGAAGATAATGAGTACACTAGCTATGTTATATGGTATAAATTGTTGGGCAGCAAAGGAAAAAAATTGTCCTGAAGATGAATATTATGAAAATGAGGATGATAAAATGGAAGTGTGGCAAAACTATAAAAGACAAAGTAAGAAATGAAGATATTCGAAGGTTGTTCAGAAAAGCATGCATTAGAATAAAATTGAGGAGAATAGGTTGAGGTGATTTGAACATGTAAAGTAGAGAATTAGAGATGCACTTGTACGGTGTGAGAGGATGCATATTGAAAGGCTTAAGAGGTCAAGAGGAAGACCTAAAAAGATATGCATTGAGTTAATAAAACAAGACTTACATAAACATAAATTAACTAAAGATATGATTTTTGATAGAATGGGATGGAAATACAAGACTTTCATTGCCCGCGCACTTTGGTAGGAACTTGCTTATGCTGATGATGATAATCTCTCAACCACTTGCTTGGGCTTACTGACATAAGGTCATCTACTTTTCTATCCTTGGAAAGACCTCGTCATAATAGAAAAGTGCTGCAAGGGATATTGTGTAGCACAACAAACTTTTACTAGAACATTGAGGTTCTGTTCAAGAGCCCTTGCCAATTGAGTTAAGAAATGCTGATGTGGACAAATAAAATAAGTTCAAACCTGTGGTTTTACTTGTAGGAGGATAAAACATGCCTTAAAAAAGAAACCTAGTGTTGTCTTTGGCAGTATATTGCCTCTCTTGAGATCAAATGAGGGAATGGGCATCTGACATCCTCCATTCCATTAGACACATAAATTGCACTTAGCACGTGACACAGTGTAATCGATTCGTCATGGATGGAATTGTCCTAGAGACTGGATTTTGAATGGAAAATAATTACTTTTTATCATCTTTAGATCAAATAGTATTTAGAATCCTAGGATGTGGGGTGGAGTTAAAAAACGTCTTATGAGAAATATGTCATTAACGGCATTAAAAGGAAAATAAACGTTGCTTGGCCTAGTTTTCAAAATTGGGTGGAAAAAAGTAATGGTCCTGTGTGCCCCAGATCTTCACCTATGTTACTCTTATTTCAATATATGAAAGTAAATGCCCATTAACTTCTTTGATATTTTTATTTTCAGAAGGATAACATGTGTTAATTAACAATCTTTATGGTTTTGATCCTATAATCAACGTCAATCCTCAATGGGATGATACTTCCTCAATTTAGTGATACTTCTGTTTTCCCTCAGTTTAACAGAGTAGGAGTTTACATTTGTTTTCATGATGGTATATTGCTGTTTCATCACTTGTTACCCTCTTGATATTATCTGGAATCTTATTTAATTTTGATGCTATTATTTTGACATTTTTCTGTTCAGAATGACAATGAAAGAGCTAATTGCATGCAAACACCCAACAGCCTGGATTGAGTTTGAAGAAGGGCTTATTGACGAGGTACACTTATTGAGAGGCTAGGGAATATTTTTCATGAAATTTTACTGCCTTCAGATTAGATATATTTACCAAATACATACATTGTATGCTTGTATTTTCAGTTAAGCAATATATTAAAAAATTTAGTTCATGAGTTTTCTGAAGATATTGAAAGTTGAACTAGTGTTATTGTAAACCTTTGACCAGGATTTTACTTGTCCTTAAGCTATATTTGTTGTAGCTTTGATGCACTAATGAGAGGAACGAATAGATTGACTGAAAATGGTTACATACCCATTCCACTGCAGAGAGATATAAGTAAGAAAAATAGATGACTGAAAATTTTGGTCAGGCATGTTCAAGCTTTTGCTGGTCCTAAGTTTGGAAAATGAGTCCAAGTAATCCATTTGCCTTTATAAAACAGCTTTAATTAAGATTTGTTTGGAGGGTCAAAATGAAATTGTAGTTTTTATGTTTCATTTTTCATAGTTTAACATTTCAAACATTCCAGTTATGATTGGAAACAATTTAGGTGCTATCCCCTTTTCTTCCTTTTCCATTCTAGTTGTTTAAGTTCTTAAGCATCCAAATCTTTGCAGTAACTTTTCAGTAAGTAATCTTTGGGTTGATACGGTAATCTAGATCAACTAAATTCTAGGCTCTCTTTGAAGATGATTCTTGGGAATGGATGCTCGAGGTTTACCGTTTTGGTGCTGCTGGGTGTGCCACCCAGGGCACGAAACAAAGGCGGCGCCTAAACGCTGAAAAAATTTGAAAGAACAAAAAATGGTTTTTTTTTTTTGGGATTTGAGGGAAAATTTCGCCCAAATCGATTGGGAGAAATTTCACTATATTTTGCCAATTTAAGTGGCAAAAAAATAATTTTTTGTTAAAAAAGGCAATGTTTCCTCCCACTTCGCCTCGTTTCGCTCGACATGCCGCCCTTGTTTCGCTTGTGCCACTCAAAAGTTTGCTCGATTTGTAAACAAGCAAAGTAACCTTGCGAAATAATGTGCTGCTAAAACGGAAAACATTGGGGATGCCATGAAATATTTTGGACCTAAGAATAGGGTTGGTTTTTTGTTGTCGTGGGGGGGGGGGGGGGGGGGGGGGGGGGTGTGTTTGGGGGGAAAGTGGGTGTTTTGGATCCATAATGTTCATGAAATGCTCCATTTTCTAGTACTTATATTTTCATCAGTGGTTGTCCCAAAGTTTTTTATTTTTTTTCCTCTTCTTTTTTTCTGCCTTGGTGTTGCAATGGGAGGTGCAGAGGAATGCTTCAGAGAACCAAGTGGAGGAGATCGCTTGCAAAATTTGCTAGATGTGTCAATTTTTGTAATTCAAGGGTTAGAGAATGAGCCTTTATTAGCAGTTATTCTTTTTTTTAGGAAATTGGTTGACTATTATCCTCTTTTCAATATTTAATTTTGAAGCCCTTATAATTATAGGTATTTATCTTTTATTTCTATATTAAGTCATAATTGAGTAACAAAAATGGTCAAGATCAAGTTAATTTCTAAATTCCCTACAAAGGTGGGGTGGGGTTGTTTAAGGGAAGGAAACTCGAAAGAGTATGAAATGTTTTTTCAGTTTATTCCCCGTGTTTGGATAAGTGTCTTACGGAGTTATTTTTGCTAATGATGTAATGGACTCTAGTCTAAAGAAGTTTGTGGGTTCATGAATTGCCTTTTTGTAATACTTTTGAGCGAGGTAAGTGATTTCTAGATTGTAAATAAAGTAATAGTTAATTTTGTGACTCATGGTGGACATATGGAATTTTTGATGTTATTTACAAGTTTATATGGAAAGTGCTTACAATCATGTCAATAGAATGTTCTACATTTTTGCCTTAGGAGAAGTAGTTTTGGTTTGATGTACAGGTTTGATACTTGTAATCTGCACTTTCTCATTGTACAATATCTGAAATGACATGACATCTATCCTATTTATATGAAAATCGTATTATGATTTCTTGAAGAATGATAACAATTAAGAGACATTTGAGTCCCATATCCAAAGATTAGAAGCATCAAATACTTGGCACACACGCCTGCACCATACATCTGTACCCTTTATGTAACATAGATGGTGGTAATGGATGTAAATTTGTAGCTTAGTTTCAGGTCTTTGGGTAATGGTTCCCTATAAAGTTGCTTTCCTATTTGTAAGAGACTATAAAATGAGATTCCTAGTTGTCTTTCTTATTCATCTTTGTATTCTTTCATTAGATAGCTTGCTTGAAGTTTTCAAGGATAGAGAATGACCTTTTTATAACTTGTATATAGTTCATATTTATCAATGATTCCCTGCTTTAAAGTGATGCGAGGCACCTTTGGCTCTTCCTTTTAGCTTTTTCATTTAGATAGTTGTAATGATAATGCACAATGGTTTCTCAAAAAAGAAAATAATTGAAGCATTAAGCAAGAAGCTTTAGGAACTATCCTTTAGGCAAAGATGTACCTTATTTCACTTACCTAGTGTAAGCAAATGATTGACACTGCAGAAATTCATTGGTATCTTATTGGAGGAAAAGAGGTAACCCTCATTAAGGTTTTTCTAGCCAGACAACGTGTGCAATTCTTCTCTCTCATTAGTGCTTTCATGAATGTGATAAATGGAAAAAGAGTATCTGGAGAGGCTTCTTGTGAACAGGTGGTGAGGCAAGGAAGGACCATCTGTATCAAGTGGAAATTGTGTAGGTATAAGTAAAAAAGACTGAATTTTAGTGATACTTGGGCTAATGACATTTGTTTCTCAAGGAAATATCCTTGAAAATTGAGCATGATATATATAAATTAGGATGCAAAGCCATTGTTAGCAATATGGCATCTGTGAAAACAGATAGGATATTAATCCTTATGCAAAGGTTATTGTGCTAGTCCCTAGAACTTGATATGCTCTGTCCTTTCTATCCTTGTATTTGTTTTGATTTCGATTTTGGGTCCAATTCACTGGTCTTGTCCTCTTCTGCGGGCATCAATGCAACTCTAGAAATCCTCAATTTGCATTAGAATGCATCTTTTTGTATATATATGTATGTATGTATAGAAGAGAGCATGAGTATCTAATCTCACCAAAGCCCACTGGCTTTCCAAGAAGAAACATGAACCTCTGGAATATAAAGCCAGATTGAATCTCTGATAACCTGATCACTTGTCTTTTTCTTTGCTCTTTTACTTTGGACATAATTCCGTTGCCTAACTTGAAAGCTTCATATTCCAATTGTTGGTAACCGGTATGATTTTTGACATCTCCTTAATGGTTATTTCCATGCGGTAGGAGTCTTAAATTTTTTTGGTGCGTGCATGCTTATTATAAGAAGAAGTGGACATGACCCATTAAATGTAAGTCTAAAATTGGCTAACAATGGTAAAAGCTAACCAAGGCTGTACAAGTATAATTCTTTCAGAGCCCCACAAATGTGCATATGATGATTGTTTGGGCTCTTTGTAACAAAGGCTTAGCAGGAAAGGAGCTTGAAGAATCTGTTTCGATGGAGAAGTGCGGAGGCAGGAATAAAGCATTAATATATTTTGTACACATTGTATTTACTTTATTAGAATTGTACAGCTAGCATGGATATCTAGTTGTTAGTAAGTTTCCTATAATATAGCTTGTACAGTTAACAATAGGACATACCTTGTATAAAAGAGAGGAGGATGTATCGAAAAGGGATCTTTTGAATGGAATAGAAAATTATTGACATGGTATTAGAGCCTACTACTTTTCGAAATTGACTTCTTCTTGGATTTTCCTCTGTTACAAAGCTTTCTCCTTGTTCGTGCATGGGTGGTTGACAGAGATCGTGTCAGAATCTGCTTCTATCTTGGATTTTCATCTGTTATGAAACATTCCTCTTGTTCGTGCTTGAGAAGATCTCGACGACTTTTATTTTTCTCGGATTCGAAACTGATTTCGAAGCATTTTCCTCAACTGAGAAGCTTTCAGCGACTAAGAAGAGAACGTCGACTCCTTCTGCAATTGAGAAAGCTTTTGCGACTGGGAAGAGACACTCGTCTCTTATTTTGGCATCGTTTGTCGTCTTCTACAATTGAGAAGAGGCTGACAACTCTCGTTTTTGAATATCTCTCATCTGGTTTGTTCTCGTTCTTTTGGTTATTCTCGACTCAACCGTGAGTCATTCACATTTTGGATCTTCTAGCAACCTTTTGATCTGGAGACAAACGTTTGCTCTAGTGCGACTGATATCGTCTGTTTTGCTATTTGAGGAGTGCGATTGATATCATCTGACAAGTGCGACTGATAGCGTTTGTTCTGATATTGCAACTTGTTTCTTTATCTGAGAAGTGCGCATCCGACGTCTGCGACTACTCACAACATCTTTCCTTCCTGTTTCTTGCATTTGTTTACTTCTCAAATGTCTAGTGAGAACGTTTTGCTTCGTTTCAATGGGAAGAATTTTTCTGCCTGGGAATTTCAGTTTCATATGTATGTGAAAGGCAAAGAGTTATGGGGCCATCTCGATGGGACTACCAAGGCTCCAGAAGATGCCAAGGCTCTTAGTCAATGGGAGAGCAATGATGCCAAATTTGTGTCCTGGATTTTGGCTTCTATTGAACCTCACATGGTTAATAATTTGTGTACTTTTTCCACAGCCAAGGAAATATGGGATTATCTTCATCGCATCTATTTTCAGGATTATACTGCTCGAAGTTTTCAGTTGGAATTGGAGTTGGCGAAATATACTCAAGGCAACTTATCAATTGATCAATACTATTCTGGTTTTCTAACTTTGTGGAGCGAATATTCTAGTATTGTAACTGCTAACGTCCCTAAGGAGGCATTGGAGGCGATACGTACTGTACATGCTACTGGTCAAAGAGATCAGTTCTTTAATGAAATTACGTCCGGAGTTCGAACTGGTACGTGGAAGTTTGTTGAATCGTGATCCAGTCCCCTCACTTGAAATTTGTCTGGGTGAGTTACTACGTGAAGAGCAAAGATTGAGCACTTTGCAGGGAATGCAATCTGAAACTGTATTTTCGGAGGTAGTAAATGTTGCCTATGCTGCACAAGGAAGGAAAAAGGACAAATCTGCTCTTCAGTGTTTTAGTTGCAAGGAATTCGGGCATATTGCTCGTAATTGCAGCAAGAAATTTTGCAATTATTGCAAACAACCATGTCACATCATCAAATAGTGCTCAATTCGTCCTCAAAATAGACGCACTCAAGCACTCCAGGCAAATGTCATCAATTCCACATCTTCCAATTCAGCACCATCTTCTCTGACTCCTGAAATGGTACAGCAAATGCTTGCTGCTGCTTTTTCTACCTTTGGGCTTCAAGGTACGTCATCTAAAGTATCTCAAGCTTGGATTGTTGATTCTGGTGCATCCAACCACATGACAGGTAGTACACATGGTCTCACAGACATTCAACCATATAATGTCCATGAAGAAATTCAGATTGCCAATGGCAGTACCTTACCTATTACTGCTATTGGTAATTTGGGTTTTTCAATATCTAATGTGTTTGTGTCACCTGGTTTATCTACCAATTTAATTTCAGTTGGATAGTTGGTTGATAAAAATTGTGATGTTCATTTTTCTCGTAATGGTTGTCTTGTGTAGGATCAGGTGTCAGGGAGGGTGATCGCGAAGGGGCGTAAAGTGGGACAACTTTTTCCATTGCAGTTTGATATTTCTAGTGCAATTTCTTTAGCATGTAGTACTGTTAGTTGTAACAGTGAAATTTGGCACAGATATTTGGGGCATCCTAATGCTGTTGTCTTATCTCATCTTGTTAATAATAGATATTTGGGAAATAAAGATCAGTTTTCTTTATCTTCAATTTCCTTTGATTGTACCACTTGTTGTATTAGTAAGAGCAAGACTTTATCTTTTCCTCAACATGGAAGCCGTGCAACTAAGTGTTTTGATCTTATTCATTCAGATGTTTGGGGTATCAGTCCTGTTATTTCTCATGAGAAGTATAAATATTTTGTTACATTTATTGATGACTACAACAGATTTACTTGGATATTCTTTCTTTGGAATAAGAGTGATGTGTTTTTTATATTTCAAAATTTTGTTGCTTATCTAGAAACACAATTCTTAACCAAGATGAAAGTAGTTCGATCTGATTTAGGGGGAGAATACATGTCAAAGGAATTCCAAACATTTCTACAACACAAAGGGATTCTCTTTCAGCGATCTTGCCCTTACAGTCCTCAACAAAATGGAGTGGCTGAAAGGAAGAACCACCATCTGTTAGATGTAGTCCGGACATTACTCCTTGAGTCTTCTACCCCACCGAAGTTTTGGGTTGAAGCTTTATCTACTGCGGTCTTCATGATTAATAGGTTACCTATGCAAGCAATTGGATGTGAAAGTCCGTACTTTCGATTATTTGGGGTTCATCCTGAGTATAATTCTCTTCATACATTTGGGTGTGTCTGTTTTGTACACTTACCTCCTTCAGAACGTCATAAACTTGGAGCTCAAGCTGTGAAGTGTGCATTTCTGGGATACAGTCTCTCTCATAAAGGATATGTTTGCTATGATCTTATTGCTAATCGCATTCGTGTATTTTGCAATGTTGTTTTCTTTGAGCAGATTTATTTCTTTAGACTCATGTGATTGATGGTGATAGTCTTGCTCAGCTGCGACTATTTGATAGATGCTCAAACTCTGTTTCTCGATTCAAGCCTGGAATGGTATATCAGCATCATTCCCCACTTCCATCAACCCCTTCAGCGGCTACTCCCTCACCTGTTCCATCACCTGATTTTGTGGAACCCACTATTCGACGTTCAAGTCGGGTCTCTAAGATTCCTGATAGGTATGGTTTCTCTCACACTTCGCTTTCTGCAACTCTAGATATTGTGCCTGTGTCTACTTCTTATTCTCAGGCATCTTCTCAAGCATGCTGGCAGAAAGCAATGCAAGATGAGCTTGAGGCACTTCAAGAGAACTGTACCTGGGACCTGGTTCCTTGTCCTGCTAATGTAAAACCAATTGGATGTAAGTGGGTGTACACAGTCAAGTTGAGATCTGATGGATATTTGGAGAGATATAAGGCTCGTTTAGTAGCTCTTGGAAATCGACAAGAATATGGAATTGACTATGACAAGACCTTTGCTCCAGTAGCTAAGATGACAACAGTACGGTTAATTCTTGTTGTTGCTGCCTCTCAATCTTGGCCTATACGACAAATGGATGTGAAGAATGCCTTTCTTCATGGAGATCTTAAGGAGGAGGTATTTATGACACCTCCTCCAGGGTTATTTAATGCTCCTTCCTCTACAGTTTGTCGTTTGAAGCAATCTTTGTATGGTCTAAAACAGGCTCCACGTGCTTGGTTTGAAAAATTTCGTTCAACCCTACTTCAATTTCATTTTAAGCAAAGTGATTTTGATTCTTCGTTATTTCTCCGTCGCACATCCGTGGTTATTGTTCTTCTTCTTGTCTATGTTGATGACATTGTCATTACTGGTTCAGATCCTCAACTTTTAAGCGACTTGCAGACTCATCTTAGCACATCATTTCATATGAAGGACCTTGGGTTACTTCAGTACTTTCTTGGTCTTGAGGTTGAGTCAACTCCGACAGGGGTTATTCTTCATCAGCACAAGTATACACAAGAATTGATTGGTCATGCTGGTCTTTAGAATGCAAATGCTGTTCTCACACCTCTTGATGTGAATTTGAAGCTGCGTACTGATGAGGGCGATCTTCTCTCTGATCCTTCTCTTTATCGTCAATTGGTTGGGAGCCTAAATTATTTAACTATTACCCGGCTTGACATTTCATTTGTAGTTCAACAGGTCAGCCAGTTTATGTAGGCTCCTGGGCATTTTCATATGGCTGCTGTTCGTCGTATTCTTCGTTATTTGGTTGGCACTTCAAGTCGTGGCTTATTATTTCCTGTTGGGCAGACTCTTTAGTTAATAGGCTACTGTGATGCTGACTGGGCTGGTTGTGCTAACACTCGGCGTTCTGTTACTGGATGGTGTATGTTTTTGGGAAATTCTCTTATTTCCTGGAAAAGCAAGAAACAAGACAGAGTGTCCAAATCCTCTACAGAGTCTGAATATCGATTTGTCTTAAGCTTGCTCTGAAATCGTTTGGCTTCGTGGTTTATTGACGGAGCTTGGTTTTCCACCTAATGCTCCCACTTCACTTCATGCAGATAACACTAGTGCTATTCAGATTGCTCCGAATCTTGTTTTTCATGAACGAACCAAGCACATCGAGGTAGATTGTCATTATATTTGAGAGGCCTATGATCAACGCCTAATTCTTCTACATCATATTTCCACAATTCTTTAGGCTGCTGATATTTTCACAAAAGCCCTCTCTCGTCAGCATCATCAATTTCTGGTTGACAAATTGATGCTTATTGATCGCCAGCATCAATTTGAGGGGGATGTTATGATGGAGAAGTGTGGAGGCAGGAATAAAGCATTAATATATTTTGTACACATTGTATTTATTTTATTAGAATTGTACAGCTAGCATGTATATCTAGTTGTTAGTAAGTTTCCTATAATATAGCTTGTACAGTTAACAATAGGAGATACCTTGTATAAAAGAGAGGAGGATGTATCGAAAAGGGATCTTTTGAATGGAATAGAAAATTATTGACAGAATCATCATATGCATACTTTTCTTAATTGTATGGTACCACTTCTTGTTTATAAGAATGACAAGCTCTAATATGACATGATCTTCTAAATTAGTTGGTATTTGTAGCTTGTGTTTATTTTGTCTAACATCTTATTGTATTTCAATTTTTCTTTTTACTTTTTCCAGATGGAGTTATCTAAAAAATTCTTCAAAGATGGAAGGTCCTTTGATCTAGAAGGTTGGTGAGTATGAGGGCCTTGGGCATCAATTATTAACATTCCTTGTAGTAAATTGCTTATTAATCAAGGTTTTTATTGTCGATGTCACTGTATATTGCCACCTAAGAAAAGTTGAAATGTTTCTGGACATATCGATGGAAATATTGATGTTGCCTGAAAGTTTTAAATGAAACTTAATGAGATGCTTATTTTGAGATTTTTAATATAAATAATTCAGAACGTTATAAAAACAATGATACAAATAATGCAAGATGTATGACGACGTAATATATGTACTATTATGCATAACTTTTTTAGATTGTTGTGATTTTTTTAATTTTTCTTTATGATTAATTTTTATTAATCAAATATCAACTTATAGCAACCCTAAAAGTATAAATTTGTTTTTTTTCCTATAGTTAGTATATACCAAGATTATTTTCAATTTTTTAATTGAATTTTTAATAAACAATATCTATATGTAAATATTTCTTTGTAAAATTTGACTAAATCAATCGCAATTATATATCCAACACCTAAAACCTCAAATACATACATATATATATATGTGTGTGTGTGTGTGTTTGTGTGATTGTGTGTGTGCGTGCGTCCGTGCATGCGTGTACGTGTGTAGTTAGTTAACTAATATTTCAATAAAATAGAAATTAACTTTTCTCACCAATACTTAGATAAACCTTCCGATGTATGCATTATTATTGGATGATTAAAAGTTATGTAATTAGTCAAATACTAAAAAATTTGGTTTCTTTCATGATTTCAAGTTCTCAATACACGAATACATTGTGAAATGAATGTTAATCTATCACCTATATGAATTGACTGTGCTCATCACTTGTTTGCTTTGTTTATAGATTTTCATAATTTAGCATGACCACCTGTCAACTTTGGCTTGTCCTAGAAGTTTGGCTAGGCCAAGCAGTTTGCTGAAAGGTGGAAGGTTAGATTTTCAATTAAGGAAAATGTTCAAAGAAAGGAAAAGGGTAAGATGCACTTTTTATAATCTGATTCAAGATGAACCAAATGATAGCAAAAAGTTCAAATGTACTTTCACTTGTTCTTGATAATTTTTTCTAAACACGTTGGATCACATTAGATCCTTGGAAGGTGACCTTTAAATGTAGGTGTAATTAACAAATCATTATAACAACTAATTAGGAATTTGATTCTAAGTGCTCAAAAGAAGATTTAAAGGGTATTGAGCATGTTTGGAAGACATTCTCAAAAGATGGGTCATTATGGGTGGGAAGGTTTCTCCTTTATGAAATCTCTCAAGCTCTTGGAAGAAAAGATAAAAAAATTGGAGTCTTAATGTGATTGGTGACAATAAAAGGACAAAGGAATTAATATATTCTATTGAAAGACTAGAGAGAGATGAGGAACTAAGAGAACTGAATAAAGGCGAATTGCTCAATATGAAAAGTTAAGAAGCATGTTAGAGGAAGTAAATAGGTTAGAGGGGATTCTTTGGAGATGGAGACAAGAATCTCGAGTCTTATGGTCAAAATAAGGAGATGGAAATGTCAAAATTTTCCAGCAAATTTTCCCATGGTTTTGATCACCAACATGGTTTTAAATTTTCCCGAAATATAGTGAGATCTTTTCAGAAGTCAATAAAATTTTCGTTGTATTGAAGTCTTTCCGATTATATTTTATGGGAAATATTTGACAATAGTGAAATTTTCCTACCTTACAACCAAAATACAAAATTTCGTGATACCAAATTTCTATTAGAGTGAACACACACATTCTAGTTCGAGCACAACCTCTCTACAAGAAAGGGCCAAAACTTAAGTCTATTGCTGGGCTATCCCTCCAAGTCCCCATCATCAGCTAGAGACATAAGTGGGGGCTCCCCCACTTCCGGTTCTTATTCCTCTAGTTCTTTGTCTGCTTGAGAAATTAGGCTATGATTTGGATCAATGCTTATCAAGTAATCGTGAAGGAATCCTGCTACCAAATAATATTTTTCTATGGATCAATTGGATATTGGGGCTATGTTCCACTAGTAATGATTGGAAACCTTTTTTTTAGAACTCCAAATGTCCTTTCAATAGCATTTCTTAATGATGAGTGATGGTGATTGAATATCTTTTAGAGTGTTTTCAGGTTTTTGATAAAGCGGGATGGAGAGAAGATTCATGTCGCCGACCCCACTTTGGTAGAACTGGCTTATGATAATGATGATGATGAGAGTAATTTTAGGTTGTTGGACTGAATATTCCTTAAGATAATACTGAGCACCTCTATATGGGATAAGAAAACCCTTTTTAGCATGAATCCATCATCTACAAGATCATATTTACCTAAAAATAAAAGATTGGGAAAGTTATTAATTAAAAATTGATTATTTTAAAAACCAAAATCGCATGACTAAATATTCTAAAACATTCTATCACTTTCAGGTAAACTAAGTTGGCTAGTTACACTTCTTAAAGCATTATTCAATATCTTTGAGTCAAAAGCGGATCCCTCCCAACCAGAGTCAATATGTATGTGAATTTTAGAGCAAAGGTGCAAGTTGCCAAGACATTTTGGGTTGGATATTCTTTTCGCCTTCTCTACCTAGGCACATCTTTTTTTGCCGCTTTCAACGGAAATGTGAACCATCAATATCCTACACAATCCTGTAATGAATTATATAGATTATGTAACTTCCATGTAAATAATTTACTAAAATAATCCTATGGAATGCCTTTAGATTTTGAAATAAGACCAAGATTTTATATTGCTTGTGATTTCAATAGGGGTCTCAAATCTATCTGGATGTTTTATAAAGTGTTCTTATAGTGACATGGTTCTCTTAACACTTGATGAATTTCTTGACTAATTGTCTCACCAAAAAATTGAAAGTAGAAGCTAATAACTCTATTCTTCACATTATGAGCAAGAATGTTAAGAACTTTGCAAGTTGCTCCTCTACAGTGCAATTCCATGTATCACTGAGCCGGTTTGTTTCTTGAAATATATCAAGTAACTTAGAAAAACATTTACCCCCATATGTAATAAGTGATGACAATGCTTATCACCTTTTTTAGTGAGTCTCTCCATCAAATCATT
Organism: Buxus sempervirens; assembly: GCA_947561395.2. Classification (NCBI taxonomy): domain Eukaryota; kingdom Viridiplantae; phylum Streptophyta; class Magnoliopsida; order Buxales; family Buxaceae; genus Buxus; species Buxus sempervirens. The sequence continues at coordinate 21,362,788 of OX387192.1, read as the reverse complement.
CCTAACTTCAGCTTTGTAATCTGAGATATCCCTATCCACATAATTTGAACAATAAAATATTGTGGCAAAACTAGCTGCATGCACTACATTTGCTACAACATTAGTAGCAGCCCACTTCTTTTTCTTTCCCATTCAATGCTTTACATCTACGTATAATTAAATAGAGATGATTTGATCAGGCAAAATAGTATAAACAATAGTCAAAGTAAGAGCTTTAACAGTCGAGAAAAAGATGGGGATAATAGACATGGTAGCATATGTAGTCACATTTTATTCTCATTCCTCAAGGCTTATACAACAAGAAAAAATTTATGACAAGATACATGAAACTTTAGGTATACAAATGTAAACCTATATGCAAACATGGCTTGTTGTTTAAAGATTTTTCTTAATGCATGCAAATGCAAACTATTTATTGAAACTTAGAATTCTTTCATCCTAAAAAAGAATTACATGTAACCTAAGAAACAAATGTAATAGTGATATCATTTCAAATTTGTAAAACAAATGAAACAAGTTTACTTAGAACACATATTTTTATTTTTTAGGGCTAAATGAAAAAAAAAAGCAATATAGCTTCTTAACAATCAAAGAAGTTATTGATGTAGGGCCAAGAGAAAAATAGCCATCCTAAATACACTAGGCTAACGAGGGTTAAAAATAAAAGTGGGAGAAAGGGAAAGAAAATGCTAAAAAGTTATATCTGTTTTGAACAAATGACAATGGCATTTCTAAAATAGGAGATCTTGTAGTTTGACCTAGATATAACCAAAAAGGCTACCATCCTAGTCTCTAGTCTTTAGTTATCAGATATATTGATAAAATTAACACTGAGAAATTGGTGAAGTAGTCAAAACAAATTCAATTCACTTGGATAAACAAATACTTTCCCACCAGAGTCTTCCCTTTTCCAAACTAGCTAACCTAAGTTATATCTGTTTTGAACAAATGACAATGGCATTTCCCACCAGTCTTCCCTTTTCATGGATTCCGTTGAAGAAGCAAATCAAGTGATTGAATCAGCCGAATCTAGAAACAAGTGGGTTAATGCCTTCTGCACCAGATGGTCTCCAGGTTATGCGTCTGGGGCCAGCAAATCATCCCCTGGTGGTATTTGGATTGCCATGCTCGGTTTGCTCGTCCACTTGTGGTCCAAGGTGGCCTTCGAAGAGATAGGGAGGAAGTGTGGAGGAATCAAGGAGTTGAGTTCTTTGCAGACTTCCGGAACGATGGCCGGAAGTTTCACGATGAAGGTTAAAAAGGAATTTCACAGGAACATCCCTAGATCGATTACGATATGGGACGGCGTGGTGGAATACGACATACTCTTGGAGATTATCCCTATCGTTTCGTCGGAGAAATCTCAGGCAGGTGGGCCGGCATCAAACCTTGGGAGCTCAGAAGGTGGTAAAGTTAGATCTTTCCGTGAGATCCTAACCTCCGGCAGATTAGAGAAGATGAACAGTGGCATGCAAGTTCAAAATTCAAATCCGCAGGCATCGGATCCGTCTTTGGTTGGGCCTGGCCCAAGTGGGGGAAAGTTTAATGCTTTCCCTAAGCCCAAGTGGCGAAATATCAGTGGGGAGGCCCAGTCGACGCTAGGGGTGGCAATCGGTCGAATACGGATCGGATATATGTATATTCGTATTTGAATCCGAATTTTATCGGATCTTAGATTTCGGATCCGTATTCGAACCATGGATCTAAATCCTATATTTGAATTCACCAATTTTGGTTTCGGATCGAATTCGAATATATATCCCACTCATTGATAGCCCTACTCAGAGAGGGATTTAAATGAGAAATGGGTTTGAACTTCAAATTTGAAGTACCACGCAACAGTGGATATTGAGCGACTGACAAAAAAAATCGTACCCCGAAACTTAGAACAACCAGCCTGTTTTGGACAATGGAATTTCAGAGCAAAAAAGGTTTCAAAATAGGGGGTTTTGGAATTGGTTCTTTAAGTGGGTTTGCAGGTACCAGTCGCCAGAGGGTGACAGCGACAAAGAGGATAGAGAGTTTAGATTTAGGGCAAATCGTTCTCTAAAGGTTTTTGGTTTTAGTTATGATGGTTCAACCGTAGTTTATAAATGGTCTACATTCTAACCAATGTCTGCTCTGGGTTTATGTATAAGATATATATGATTTCGGTCGGATCTTATTCGGATCAAATATATGTATATTCGTATTTGAATCCGAATTTTTTCGGATCTTAGATTTCAGATCCGTATTCGAACCACGGATCTTAGATTTCGGATCGGATTCGCCAATTTCGGATCGGATTCGGATCAAATTGGGATATATATCCGACCCATTGCCAGCCCTAGTCGACGCTAGTCAGGGAGGGCTCAGTCGACGATATCCAGGGAGGCCCAGGCAAGCCCAGTTGACGCTACTACTCTTCGGGCCATAACGGGATGGGCCCAGTCGACCCTATTCAGCGAGGCCCAGGCGGGGGAGACTTGGCTCTCTTGCCTTGTCTTCCTTCGAACGAAGACAATCCTGGACTGGAAGACTTCGTCGAAGGGTCGCCGGCGATGGTGGGGGTGCAGATCTTGGATGAAGGTAGCGTTCCTCCTGCTATTTGTCAGCATCACACGCTACCCTTTGAAGGAAGCAATGGTAAGAAGAAGTTGGATCAATCGTCAAATGGGTTGAAGAATCAGATCGAACAATGGGGTGAAGAAATATTTGGCCGACTAATGAAAGAGAGAGTGGAGGTCGCTAGGGAGGATGGGCTTAGCAATGGTAGAAGGAGGGAAGATCAATTCGCTGAGAAGCTGGGGTAGACAGATTCGCAGAAGGAGATGAAGGCTTCGGTTTCGCAGCAAACCAAGAAGCTGAAACAGGTCGTTGGCGATAATATGGGAGATTTATCTTAGGAGCAGCTGAAGGTCTACTCTCGCAGAAGCATTAAGGGCGCAAAAACTACTGATCCCTCTCCTTTGTTCATCGGCAGGTATCTTGAGGAAGAAGGAAGGAGATCTTCGCTGGAATTTTTGGGGACATCATCTACTTTTGTAGCTGCGTCCCCTTGTTTTTGTCTTGCGAATCCCACCATCATCCCTGAATCTCCACCAGTACGTCATCAGTCTTCCCTAGGTACGTGTCCTACGCATGGCCCTTTTATTAATAGTCTCTTATTACCCTCTTCTTCTGTTGACGAGGTTGATCTTGGGACTGGGTTTAATGCATTGAATGCTATGCCACCACTAAGCTTGGCCTGTGATGAAGGGCGAGAGCTTGTTTTAGCCAATGAGGGGGTTCAAATCAGAGGTGAAGTAGAAGAGGAATCTTGCTTTGGAATAAGGTTAAATTGTTCTCAGAATTGGTTATTGAGGAATCGGTCAATCTAAAAGGGGAAAGAGTGTCGGTAGGAGAAATGGTTGATAGTTTTTGTAGTAGGTTACGAAAGGATATTGCAGGTGAACCATGAAGATTGTGACCTGGAATATTAGAGGCCTTGGGGGGGCTAAAAAGTGGATGGCGGTGAGAGATCTTTGTAGTCGATGGCATCCGGAAGTAGTTGTGCTAGTTGAGTCAAAAATTCAGGATGTAGATGCTGGTTTGATTAGGAGGTTATGGAATGTGAGTGGAATTGAATGGGCAAGTCTACCATCAGTGGGCAGATCAGGCGGTATAGTGGTAATGTGGGACTCCATTGCTTTACAAGGGGGATCTATTCAAACAGGGGAATTTTCAGTGTCCATTCAGTTCATTTCAAGGGTAGACGGCTTTTCATGGCTTCTATTTGTTGTCTATGGTCCCTATAGAGCTAGGGGAAGGGAAAGCTTTTGGGAGGAATTGAGGCAAAGATATCCAGGTTCGGGTAGCGCTTGGGTGGTGTTAGGGGATTTTAATGTTTACAGGTACTGTCATGAAACCAATAAAGTTCAGCCAAGAGTAACTAGGAGCATGAGGGACTTTTCCAACTGGATTCAATACTGTGAACTTATAGACTATCCACTGGCGGAAGGATCATTCACATAGTTGAATTTCCAAGATCCTCCCCTTTGCTCTAGGTTAGATAGATGCCTAGCATCCGGTAGTTGGGATGATCACTTCATCTCCTTGACCAAGTTTTTGCTCCCTAGGCCCACATCAGATCACAGCCCCTTGTTGTTATCTAATGAAAACATCAGGAATGGTCCAGCCCCTTTCCGTTTTGAGAATATGTGGTTAGAGCACCCGGATTTCCAAAATTTGTTTAAAGATTGGTGGAGACAAGGGATGGATGGAATTGTGGGGTGGGCAGATTTTATTTTCATGCGGAGTTTGAGGGAGGCAAAAAAAAGTATCAAAAGATGGAACAAAGATTCTTTTGGGAGACTTGAAAGTAAGAAAAAAGAAGCCTTAGATCGGAACACTCCTTAGATTGGAGACTGCTTGGTGGAATTTTATTCTGACTTGTATAGATCAGAACAAGAGTTTAAATGCCTTTTGAAAAATAGTGGCCAATCAAGGGTTAATGCAATGGAAAAAGAGTGGCTAGAGAGAGAATTTGAGGAGGAAGAAATTAGAGAAGCAATCTGGGAAATGGATGGAGATAAAGCCCCAGGCCCAGATGGTTTCACGATATCTTTTTATAAAATGAATTGGGCGACTATCAAAGATCAGATCATGAAGGTCTTTGTGGAATTCTTTTCTGGAGGGATTGTGCACAAGATTACTAATGCAACCTTTTTAGTGTTAATCCCCAAGAAACCCGGAGCAGTGGGTATTAAGGATTTTAGACCCATTAGCCTTACAACTAGTCTATATAAAATCATTGCCAAAGTTCTGTCTTGTAGATTGAGAAAGGTGATTGCTAATATCATTGGACCAACCCAAAGTGCTTTCATTGAGGGGAGGCAAATTATGGACTGTTCTCTTATTGCCAATGAATGTGTAGATGCTCAACGTTGATCAGGTCTTCCGGGAGTAATATGCAAACTAGATTTAGAGAAAGCCTTTGATAAAGTGGAATGGAACTTTTTGGATGCTGTAATGGAATGGAAAGGGTTCGGAATAAGATGGAGAAAGTGGATCATGGGATGTTTGAGTAAAGTTCAATTTTCTTTCCTATTGAATGGGTCAGTGGTTGGTCTATTTGAGTCTTCTAGGGGCTTGCGGCAAGGGGACCCTTTGTCGCCTTTTCTGTTTTTGTTAGTGACGGAGGTGTTGCATTGTTTCTTGGACAGTTCAGTGGCTAGAGGTCTATTCCACGGATTCACGATTGGAAGAGATGCTCTTGTAGTGTCTCATCTCCAGTTTGCGGATGATATTATGGTGTTCCTAGAGGCATCTAGGGACCAAGTTCTATGGTTGAAGAGCATCCTGCAAACTTTCCATATGATATCGGGCTTGAAGGTTAATTGGCCAAAAAGTATGCTGGTTGGCCTCAACATTGAGGAACCAATTACTCTAGACCTTAGTAGAGTGCTCGGTTGTCAGGTAGGTGCCCTTCATATATCTTACCTTGGTTTGCCTCTTGGTGCATCTCCTAGATCTGGGAGTTTTTGGGACCCGGTCATTGAAAGAGTGGAAAAGAGATTGGCTAGGTGGAAGGCTAACTATTTATCTTTGAGGGGTGGAATCACATTAATAAAAGTTGTTTTGGCCAACCTACTAGTGTATTACATGTCTCTTTTAAGGATGCCTAAAAGAGTAGTAGATATACTTGAGAAAATTCAGAGGGACTTCTTGTGGGAAGGTGAGGGGGAAAGGAAGTCGCATTTGATTGAGTGGAAAATAGTTTGGAAGGAAAAGGTAAGGGGTGGGGTGGACATTGGAAATTTAGCCTCTCGTAACTCATCTCTTTTGGCTAAGTGGTTGTGGCGGTATAGCTTTGATCAGGAAAGCCTATGGTACCAAGTGATAACTAACAAATATGGAAGAGGGGTTAATTGGTGGACTATTAATATAAGGGCCCGGCCTATGGGTACATGCCCATGGAAGGTTGTGATCAAATTGGGAGACTCCTTCTATTCCCACATTCATCTCTGTATTGGCTCTGGATCTTCTGTTCTATTTTGGCATGATCTATGGTGGGGGGATTCTCCTTTAGCTATTTCATTTCCATCTCTATTCTATGTGGCCAGCTTTCCTAATGTTGTTGTTTCCGACATCTTGGCTTGGTCTAGTGAGGGCCCATCATGGAAACTGTCATTTAGAAGAGAGCTACGATCCCATAAAGTTGAGGATTTAGCCTCTCTAGTTGATTCCCTCAAAGATTGCTTTATTCACTCTGCTTCTAGGGATAGGGTCATTTGGACCCCGTCTCCCTCTGGGGTTTTTTCTTGCAAATCTTTTTTTTCCACTCACTGCCTGGATCTTTCTTCCCCATTTGCAGCTTTTCCGGCTTCAAAATTATGGAAACCTAGGGTGCCCCTAAAAATAAAAGCGTTTCTCTGGACTACTCTTTCGTATAGGATAAATACTGCAAATATGTTACAAAGAAGGTGGAAAAGGTTTGTTTTATCTCCCAATATGTGTTTTTTGTGCAGGGAGGCAGGGGAAAGTATTGACCATATTTTTCTTCATTGCCATTTTACTTGGAGAGTGTGGAGCCGCCTTCTTCAGATGATTGATATTCCGTGGGTATTGCCCGCGTCTTTTGGAGATTGTTTCCAGCAGTGGAAGATTCCGGGACTTGGGAGCAGGGGTCGCATTCTATATGGGTGGATTTTCCATGCAGTGACATGGCATATTTGGATGGAGCGTAATCGGAGGATTTTCCATGATGTTATCACGAGTAGGGAGCAGGTGATTGATAAGGTTCTATTGGATGTAGCTTTCTGGGCATCTGTTAATCCAGAATTCCGAGGTTGGAGTTGCTCCCAAGTCGTGAGAGATTGGATGGTGTATTGTTTTTCTTCACTTGGGACAAGGGCAAGGAGTGGGGTTTTCTGGAAAGCGCCTATGTCTGGTATTATGAAGATAAATGTTGATGGGAGTTCTTTCAGCAATCCTGGATTCTCGGGTATTGGAGGGGTTGGGAGGGATATTATGGGTCTGATTTCCTTCATTTTTAGTGGTCCAGTGGGTGTTGGTGATTCTACCTGGGCGGAGATGTTGGCCCTTCTGTTTGGCCTATCAGAGGCAAAAAAAAAAAGGGTTATACACATTGCATTATTGAAGGAGCCTCAGTTATGATCATGAGATGGATGCACAACGATGTCCTTGGATCATGGAGGTTATCACATATCATAAATTGCGCAAGATTCTTGGCATGTGATCTGAATGCCTCGTTCAGTCATGTACCAAGAGAGGCAAATGCAATTGCGGATAGACTAGCAAAGCAGGGAGTTCAAAGATCGAATTTCTATTGTGGCCCAGTTACGGATGAGTTTTTTGGGATGTGTTCAGTATAGTATGATGTTTTACTTTTGTTGACATATTTGTACATGGGTCATGGGTTATTTGTACATGTGTTGTGGATAGCTTCAGAGATAGGTTACAGTTCTAAGCCCTTTTCGATGTTTTTTTGTTTTTGGAAAGGGGATCCTCATACACATTTGTATTTTCACACTAGGAGGTACTATGTACCGACTTTCTTTTAATCAAATATCATTACTTATCAAAAAAAAAAAAAATGCACTAGGTTACCAAGGGATAAAAATTCACTAGTCTACAAATACTTTTCAACATAAATACACCCTGTCCTCCCTTTTCCAAACTATTCTTACAAGTTGCAACAACATTCATGTAACCTGAACATGAAAAGGCATCCCAAATGGTTATGAAGCCATGTAATCTATGGTATCTAAGTATCTATGGTATACCATAGATACCAAATGGTTCTGAACATGAAAAGGCATGCCAAACAGTTTCACATCCGCTCATCCACGTAATCTGAAGCCTGAGGATATCTAAACTAAAATGCTTACAGCTACCATGGAAAGTGAAAGTAAGTGCAGTCTACCTAGGAACAATCTATGGTACTTGAACTCAAGAAAACCATAGCAGGCCGAACGGTTTACCATCAAAATCATGAATCTGAATATTTTTGGTTGGAAACCTATCTTTTATGTTTTGAGAGGGATTAGGTGAGATGATCGCAAAGGATGCTAAAGCAACTATGACCAACCGTACAAACTGGCTTTGAATTCAAGTGGAAGACTTGCAACACCACAACATACATCAAAAGGCAGAAACTCTTTATCAAAAACTGAAAATAAGAATATTCCAATGCAGAATACCAGAAACCACTTTCAAGAAGGCCTCACAATTTTTTATGGCAGCTTTAACACAACAAAGTGGTGCGATGGGTTCAAAAGAAAACCCCAGGCACAAAAGAAATCCCAGGTTTGTCATATAACACAAAACCTCCTTTCCATCATAAGAAAGAAAAGGTGAAAAATTAAAATGGGGTTTTCTACCTGATTTTTGCCAAAGAAGAACAAGATGAGTGCTGCAGCCCAGCTTCTCTTCTCTGCTTTGACTAAAACCCTGTAAAGGAAGACAAACTCAGCAGCAGCTCAGAATTTTTAAAGAATTCAGAAATAGTGGACATAATACAGTAGATTATGGGTGAGCTAGATGACCTGGAACGAAAACAGTTGTTTACTTGTTGATGTGATTGTGAAGAAAGAAGGAAGTTTGAAGGAGGTCCAGGACTGTGAAGAAGAAAGGAAGTTTGAGGGAGGTTCAGGTCGAGGAGAGAGAGCGTGAAGAGCACGAAGACACTTTCTTTGTGCATTTCTGTGGATGCACATGTTTTCTTTTCTCCCAAATCTCAAGGTTTTTTGGGGAGAAATTTTTTTGAGGGAAAGAATTTGTTAGCCAATTTTCTTTCCCTGTCTCTATTTTACGTTTTTCAGCTTTCACCAAACAGAAAAGACATTTTAATCCTTTTCTTTTCTTTTCTCCCCCAATCCAAGGTTCCAAACACAGCATGAAAGTATAGTCTAATTCATTGCGACTACTCTTGTTTTCTTCCATATAAATGTAAGATATCAGAGAGGTGATAATGTGCGAAGCATATCTACTTAGAGGCTCTCACTTTGTAATGAAGATTCTCCAAGCAAACATCAGTTATAAATATAATTGACTACATATTAGCCAGCTTGCTGATCCTACTATAGTTCTCAAGTTGAGCTCCTGGCATGATTCAAGTGATTCCTCAAACAACATTAAATGATAATGCCTTTTCCCACTAATTGGTTTGGGTAAAAATTTTGCTTTTTCATTTCATTTGGTCAAAACTCAAAAGCCATATTTTTTATGAGATTATGTGCCTTCAAATTATTTCTGATTAACTCCCCTTTTTTGTCTCTTTTATGACTTCATTTAGTCCTTTTGAATCCCTTAAATTGCTCCTGTTTGGAGTCTCTTTTCTGACTTCATTTATCGCCTTTGAATCCCTTAAATTGCTCCAGTTTGCATTATCACTATTGATGCATTGGGTTTTAATTTCACTTTTGAGGGATGTTTTGGATCTTTGGAACAAGGAAAATTGATGGAAATTCAGTTTTCATGATTTTGCTGCAAGAATTATGCAAAACTTTGGAGGAAAATAGTGATGAAAGATATTGTTTTTGTGCCTTTCAAAGTAGAATCTTGGGGAATTCTAAAACCTCACCAGCCCAAGGCAAAAATTTGTAACTTAAATACGTACTTGCAGGCTTATGCAAAGTAGACTTCATTCATAAGTCAATGTATTATTCAGTCCTGTTCAATGCTCTTTGGTTTTTTGGCGAGCCCGTAATGTCTTATTTGTGAGGGGGAGGTGATTGAGAGCATAGAATTCTTGAAGGTATACTGATTCTGGCCTCATCTTTGGTGTGTATTAGGAATGAGTTCAGATCTTTCTCTTGTAATGATGCAATTCACAACCGGACTGTAATGGTGTTTATTGATTAGTCTACTGTTTTGAATTTTTTTTTTCTTTTGTTGTTTTCATTTTGATGGATGAACAGATTTTTCCTTATTTTTTTTTAACCTATTCCTCATGGGCATTTGTAAATTTTTTTCTTTATCTTTTGATGAAGGTTTTGTTTTGGTGTATTCTTGTTTTTGTTTTGATGGAGGAACATTTTTTTTACCCGTATCTCATGGCTTCTTGTAATCTCTTTTCTTTATCTTTCAATGAAGGTTTTGTTATGGTTTTTTCTTGTTCTTTTTGTTTTTAAATGGAAGAACAGTTTTTTTACCCATAGCTCATGCGTTCTTGTAATCTCTTTTCTTTATCTTTCGATGAAGGTTTTTATTAATCATTAAAAAAAATGTGTTGAATATATTCATTTTAATGCTGCTTCTTGTTTACCTTTATCTAGAATGGATCCACTTTATTGGCAGGTGAATTATAGCATTTTTAAATTATATTTGGCCTTTTTTTTTCATTTTCCTTTTTAGGTCATTAGCTAAGATCATGGAAGATAAATTGTATCTACATGTTTTATCTACAAGTACCTGAAACCTTCAATGTATGCTTTCCACTGATTAATTCCCTTCAAACACTTCGTATTTCTTGCTGTTGTGTAGTTGTTTCTTAACTTGTCAGTGGCAGTGACTTTTCCCATTGCTTGTGCAGGTCTTAAAGAATGTATGAGAAGAGGTTATTCCTACATGCATGGTGTTGAGGCATTGCTTTGTGCATTGAAACGCAAAAATTACGAAATGCATGCTTTCACAAACTATCCCATTTGGTATGATAATTGATCTATTCATGTCATGATTAATTTTTCTGCGCAATCACTGAAGTTTATATTCTGAAAAATATGTTCTTAGGTACAAAATTATTGAAGGCAAGTTAAAAGTCTCAACCTACTTGTCTTGGACATTCTGTTCATGTATAACTGGTAATGCTTATATTTCCCCACTTCTTTTTAATCTTATGATATTTCTTTTCCTTTCCTTCTCTTAATGCTTGCATAGGAGGAAATCTGTACCGGTCATGCCTTGGATGGCTCCTTTTTATATACCATTTCATCCGTAGTGTGAAATGTACTTTAGTTCCAAGACTTTGTCTTTCCTAGTTTTTACACATGTCCATCTTAGCATCCTCATCTTGGTAACACTCATCTTATTTACATGTTTCTTTGTCGCGCAACATTCTGTACCATAACATAGTTGGTCTAATCGTTGTCCTATAAAACTTACTGTTTAATTTAAGCAGAACACACTTATCCCTTAATAACCTAGAAGCATCCCTCCACTTAAGCCAACTAGCTCTAGTCCTATGTGCTACGTCTTTATCAATTTATTGCTTAAAAGGATGTCTTGATTCAAGATATCTAAATCTATTGCTTAAAAGGATGTCTTGATCGTTAATTTTAATATTTTCCTTAGTTATACTGTTACTTGTATTAAAGGGCATTTCATATATTCAATCTTTCCATGGCTTATTCTAAAACCCTTTTGATTCTAGGGACATTTTCTTTATTAATTTTTGTAGAAAGTTTCAAGTACTCATACATAAATATGACCTAATACTGTTGCTAATTTTTCATTGTGAAATTATGATTTGATTTTTGTTATACTTCTAATAAAAGCTGAATGAATTTTTAAGGTTCTTATTATTTTTTTATATTTTGATAATTATTTTGTATCTAATTATATTTCTTAGTGGTAGTAATCTAAAAAAGTAAACAGTGTATCTCAGATAATAGTTGATGGTTTTAATGTCCTAAAATAGGTACTTTTCTTTCCAAAAAATCATTGATTTTCTGTATATAATTTTCATGACTTAAATTTTTACTGATTATATAGTTACTAGTGAAAGTAAATAAAGTTATCATATCACGAAGCATGATCTAGATATTCAATATTTACTAGGAAAACAACCCTTTTAGAGTTCGAGTGAAGAAAGAAACTCAATATTATCAACAAGTTCTAACATTTCTAAGTTAAGAAGTAACTCCTAACATATCTAGAAAAAAGAGTTCTATTGCAGTAACCAACTTTTCTAAATAATCTCCTTTACTAATAATAAAACATCTCTAAAATTCGTTATCTTAAATTACATACACAGTAAAAGTTTATTTTCTCATATCCAAACCCGAAGGTTTAAAAGGAGACCTAACCCAATGTCATACAAAAAAAGATCTAAAAACACTAGGAAATACGCAAAATACATTCGAAAACATTAACCAGAAATTGATTGAAATTCTTATAGCAATTTGCTAATTATTTCTAAATCTTAAAGTTCTTAACAACATTAACTCTCTTTAATGTTCTAAGCTTCAATCTTATGAAGATATTTACCACTAGTGAACTAAGAATTCCTAATAAACAATGTTAAATTCAAGATAAATGTATTTTTACTTTAGTAGTGTTGTAACATTACATGATGAGAATATTGCTAATGTTCAGATAGAAAATAAACATTATCATTGTTGAGACAAACAACAAGAAAAATGATGAGAATGAATCCTGTAAGAAGATCGTAAATTTCACATGGAAAATAAACATTATCATCAATAAAAAAAAATAACAAGAAAACTGCTATAATCTTTTTCAATAAGCATTTAAGGCACCTCAGTATTGAGGATGTATACTCCTTTGTGGATGAAAATGACTGAAAATTTTAAAATAAAAAAATTGAAAGGGTTACCTTCATAGACAATTTTTTGAGCATTTAAACATTTTGCATGAACAATTAGCATTTTGTTTTTTCGTTTTTTCTGAGTGAATTCAAATTAAACTTTCCTCCTCATTATAGGAAATTTGATGCCATTTTTTAGCTGTAGTTTTGTAGGATTTTAAAGCTATTTGTTGCAGTTAATGCTATTTGTATATCATTAATGGAAACCTTATCCTTTGTAATAATTGATATGTACTTTTCTGAATTTATTCTCTTATAAATATTTGATTTATTTTGTGAAAAAAGAATTACATGATGAGAATGAATCCTGTAAGAAGATTGAAAATTTCAAATGGAAAATAAATGTTATCATTGTTAAAACAAATAATAAGAAAAGTGATATCATCTTTTTCCACAAGAATTTATGGCGTGCCAGTATTGAGGATGTAAACTCCTTTGTGGATGCAAATTATCATCATTATCATCATAAGCCAATTCCCACCAATGTGGAGGTAAGGCTGCGTACATTAGACCCTCTCAGACCCCATGGGCAATGGCGGGAGCCTCATGTGGATGAAAATGATTTTTTTTTTTTAAAGAAATGATTGAAAGAGTTCCTTCATAGACAATTTTTATGAGCATCTAACAGTTCTGAATCAACTATTATTCTTTTTCTGAGTTAATTCAAATTTAACTTTCTTCTTTTTCATTGAAAATTAGATGTCATTGTTTTAATGTAACTTTGTAGGTTTGTGAAGTTACATGTTGCAGTTAATGCTATACATAAATACATAAACAGGATCTTCAAATTAAGTGCAGAGAAAATAATCTTTTTCAGAAATTGTAAATGTAAGCAGAAATTGAAAGAAATTGATACTCTGTTCAGAAATGAACTGAACCGCTTCAAGGATACTTTTCTAGGCACCTTACAGAACCTTGAGGTTCTTTTACTCCGAAGAGGTACTTAAACCCTTTCTGCTGTTCCGGTAGTGCCTATAAGGCAACCCTTGTTATGGTTTCAGGTTTCTTGCAAAGTATAAGCGGCAGAGCCAACCATGAATTGTTAAGCAAAACTAAAAATTATAGGCGGTAGAGCCAACCATAAATTGTGAACAGATCCTATGGTTCTCAATCATAGCACCAACCACAAGGACTGTTATGTGTGTGCTTGAAGGTGTGAATTGATACAAGAAATTGATGATTAATATTGTTAAAAGTATAGTATTACAACATAGATTGAACATAAATTTGGATATACAAACTTAAATTGAAAATACAAGAAAGCTTGAGCATATTCTAAGAGATGAGATAGAAGATTGGATGAAATGGAATGAAAAGGTTTTGGGTTTGGTATACTTGCGAAACTTTGGTCTTCTTGATCTTGGTTGTTGAAGACCTTGACTGAAGCTTTGGGTTTTTAGAAAGGATTGAAGATTTGAAGGGTGAGGTGAAAGAGGAAGAAGATTTGGAAATTGGGAGTCTTGGTCTTTGAAGGATTTGTCCAAGATGCTTTTGAAGGAAGGAATGAGCCTCCTTTATAGAAGAGGCAAGGCTCCGAAATTGAAATAAAGATTTGAAGTATGAATAGTGTCGATCAATAATTGCTTGCTTAACTGTAATAGGGTCCCAAGTGCATAGTGTTTTCGACTTTGACTTTTACTGTAGTAGCATCCAATGTGTACAGTTTTCTTGGTTTTAATTGCATCATTGCTGACATAATTGCTGAGGTTATTGATTGCATCATTGATGATGTCATTGATGATGTTATCATGAGAATTTTATAATTGAATTTCAAAATCCTTAGGGTCTTTGTTGACAGATTCTTCTTCGGCTTGTTTATCTTGATTCAATGCTTCAAGGACAACTTGCAAATATTGTTTATATTGTTCTTTTATCAATTCACACGTTCAAGCACATACATAACAGTCCTTGTGGTTGGTGCTACGGCAAAAAACCATAGGATCTGTTCACAATTTATGGCTGGCTCTGCCGCCTATAATTTTTAGTTTTGCTAAAAAATTCATGGTTGGCTCTGCTGCCTGTACTCTGCAAGAAACCTGAAACCGTAACAAGGGTTGCCTTATAGGCACTACCGGAATAGGAGAAAGGGTTTAAGTACCTCTTCGGAGTGAAAGAACCTCAAGGTCTATACTTCACGAGGGTGAAGGTGCTTGAAAAAGTATCCTGGAAGCGGTTTAGTTCATTTCTGAACAGAGTATCAATTTCTGCTTACATATACAATTTATAAAAGATTATTTTCTCTACACTTAATTTGAAGATCCTGTTTAATAGTATATATACATTGGTTTTGAGACTACTTATCCATTGTGTTTAATGATTTGAAAAAATTGATTCAACTGTTTCCAGTGTTGTGCAATTGATGAGGAAAACACAGAAACATCACTACACAATTGTAAAATTATCATATTGATTAAAAATATCGTTCATTATTTGTTGGAATTCTAAAGGTGCATTTTTTAGACCAAAGGGCATTACATTCCATTCATAATGACCAAATGGAACTGTGAATGCTGTTTTGTACTTATCTGATTCTGCAATTTGTATTTGCTAGAATCCAGATTTCATGTCGTACTTTGAGAATATTTTTGCTTGATTTAATCTTTGTAACAAGTCTTGTTTATTTGTGATTGTATATCTTATCCATTGTAATGCATAATATATATATTATCAGTGGAAACTTCTGAATTTATTGTCTTATAAGTCTTTAATTTATTTGTGTGAAGCTTCTTAAAAGTCAGTGGAACATATCATTTTAGTAAAGCGTATAGCTTTATGGCCAACAATACCTAACATATATTTCCATTGAAGTTTAAGATTTTTCATTGAGTTGCACATTATAAGTTGGCTTAAAAAAGTTAAATTTTAGATTATTTTATAGTTTTGCTATTTTTTGATGATGTAAGAAATATTAAAATATTTTTTATATATGTTATTTATTGTCAATTTAAACATCCTTGTGAATTTATCATAAATTGATATTAGGCATAGTAGTGCAACACACGTGCAATGTTATCAGTACTTGGTAAATTTTAGTTATCTTTAGTATTTATTTAAATAAATAATCCCTGACCTTTTAACTTCATTAATATTTATGTGTGTAGGTATACAAAATATTCAAATATATATTTTTAGTTAAAATGATTTTACAACCAAGTGGCAAATGGGCCTTTCACCACACGCAACACAATTTATAGCGGCACGAATGGTGTGTCGAAACTATGTCGAAAACTGCATGACGCACCTTGGTTGGGATGCACAGCCTCTGGATCCAAGATCACGACACACAACACAATTTCAAGTAAAATCCCTTCTACGGGTAATGCTTATTATCGCTCTCAATCATACTTAGAGGAATCATGCATCTCTCTGGCTCATCAAAAAATGAATGAAAACATGCCGGGAGGAATCCTCAACTCAAGTAGCTTCGCCGCTACAATCAGTACAAATTCATATGACTCCTATACTGAAGAGCTCTCACACATTCAAGTTTTAATTATCTTTTTTAGCATCCATACAAACTATTCAGTATCAAAAACATAATAAGGATCACATTGAGATCAAATAATGAAATTAATTTTTTTACCTTACATACGAGTAAAGCGCTGACCCATATTGATAACCAAGTTACCAGAGGGAAAACTCATTTCATTGAGGTGCAATATACGCAACTCAAAACTATAAGTTTCCAAGTGCTTGTTATCTTATTCAAATGTGTATTTTTCCCAATAAAATATTGCATACTTATATAATGCAATTTGAAACCCATGCTAGTGGAATTCACAAAAAATATTTAATTCCAAGGGTAAATATAATTTTTTGAAAACTTATCATACATATATAATTGATAAAGCTTAATTCATGATGAATTAGAATAATCATATAACTCAAGAGCTCTTAATATGATTTTAAAACTAAAATTCCCTTTTTATTCCCATTCCCCAAAACTCCTATTTTACATGATTCCATATAATGAAATAACCACACAATGATTGCTTTATGAAAAACACAACCAACTGTAATGCCATGCATTTTAAACCCAAATAGTGCTCATATGATAAGTTCTAGGTAATTTAAATTCTTTTTATTCAAATACCCAAATTAGTTTTATTAAGTCAAAATTATGCACATTTAATCCACCATTTCATGCAAGATAAAACCATAATTTTTCCCAATTTTATTCCACCTTTAAATCCACTTTTTATTGAGAAAAACATGAGATTTTACTGTCTCAGCACTGTAGCTACAGCATGCCCAAAATTTCTAGAACTGTAGCTATGGTGTGCATTAAAAATCCGAAAGTTCAAGTTTATTAGTAAAAAGCTCTTTGTTCATTATGGTATGCCGAAATTCACATTGGGGCATGCAGAAATTGGCTATGGCATGCCATAAATGGCCTTACGGTGTTCCTTAAAACCCAGAATTTGGGGTTTCTGAGTCATCCAAAAACCCAAACTCAATTTCCTTCAAATAAAACCATTTTTCATCATTTTAAAGGTCAAAATTCCACTTCTAAGATGAAATTAAACCCATAAAAACTCATGAATGACAACTGAAATCAATTTCAAACCTTAAAATTGAGATTTGTAAGATAACAAAGCATTAAACCGATCTAAAGCTTAGAGAATTCTGCACCAAATCAAACCATTCGAATCCTATTTACCATATACATAATGCTCATACAGTAGCTAGCATTTAAATAGAAAATGGATGGGGTCTTACTTTTTTTTGCAGATCCAACAGCAGCTGTACACCCTGCAACCTAAAACAAAGCAGCAACTCTTAACACCACTTCTAGCATTATCATCACTACTAATAATGAGGACAAACCAACTGCAATATCAAAGCAATCTCCTATGAACAGAAATGGAAGAGAAGGAGAAGAAGAAGAAGAGAAGGAAGGAGGAACAAAAAAGAGAGGGAAGTCGGCTATCAGTCAACATTCAAACTTAGGCTGATCCGATGCTTTACTCATTGGTCCAGGACAGTACACAGCATACCTATTACACAATCAAACTTGGCCACCCAAACTAAAGGGATTCCTAAGGTCCAACTCCTAAACACCATAAGGCCATCCTCAAGCCTTACTAACCAATCAGATAAAAGGCAATAACTGAATATCATGTAAATTCCAATTATATTGTATAGATTCCAATAAATTGCACAATAATAAATAGAAAATTTCATACTTATCTAAAATATTGAAAATATTACTAAAACAATGATAATTTAGAAACTGGGATGTTACTTGGATTGATATAATTTGGTTGATTTGGACCCTTCCATGGAAGGGATCCATCAATCTAAATTTTGATGTCATTTAAAATCTGGGCTTAGCTGGGATTGGCATATCTTAGGGATCATTTGGGCTTCATTTGATTTGTTTTTCTAGAATCTTTGTATGCATGTCGGGTTCAGGGGAAGATATAGCACTGAGGGTCTGCTAGATTATGTACGTTATTTGGCTTATTCACTTTTCCTCCTCCTATTTCCCTTTGATTCGTCTTGGACCTCTTGGTTGATCCACCCATGAGAATGTTGCTATCATGCATAAATTATCTTCTCTTTTGAGAATTGTTTTGTTATTCATTAAAAAGGAAAGTGGTTCTCTGATTGCCATTCCAAACTGTTGTCACTAAATTTGGAAAACTTTCCATCATTTGGACTGTAAATAGAGTTTTTTTTTCTTTTATGTCACCACCAACTTTTCCTTTTAAGTCAACAAGGAGTTAACACGGGAGTGAACTCATCTACTCAATTACACAGGGAAACGAAAACCTGCAGCTGATTCTTATTTGGCAGTTCTGAGTCATCTGGGAGTTGAGCCAACAAACTGCATATTCATTGATGATAGGTTACTTTCTTTTTCCCTTTTTGATTAATTAAAATAGAATACAGAATCATAATTTTGTGCTCAAAGTGGCCTGGTATTTAGTTTTCCCAATTGCTATTCTTGATCAATACGCAACCTAAGAAGTAGGAACTGGCAACAGATATAACATATGGTATCTTTGTGTAAGATTGCTTTATTGAGACTTGGAGTAGGTTTGATGCGACAGGTTAGGTCTGCTGGTGGTTCACCCTTCTGGGACCCTGCTTCTGTGCTGACCTACATCAGTTATGTCATTGGTGGATGGGCAAGATATTAGAATTTATAGCATGATGATTTTGACAAATATAGAATAGCCAGATCTAACAAATATTGGAAAACAAATCTTAATAATTAAAGAAAATATTGTAAACATTCTAAAGATGATAAGAGCTGTGATATATGCAATTTGTCTTCTTAAATCTTTCTGGTCAAATCTTAGCTTTGCAAACCTTAATCAAAAGGAAGGGATGTTTCATTGGGGCCTTGTCTTTTCTCTAGGTAATGGAGAATGCTACTTGTGGGATGATAACCCTTCAGATCAGTTTGTTCGTTATACATTCCTCTTTTTTCTTTATTACCTCTAAACCATCATAGATAAGAGGGGGTGGACCCACATCCCTTGGAGGATGGGTTCACATGCCTTTGCCTTGTTATTAGGGACTAAATATATTGCTTCCGTATCTGGTAACAACCTTTATTTAGGTAACATAATGACTAAGTCAACTGTACTCAAATAATTAATTTATCTTGGTTCAACCAAGAGCAAAAACAGTGGAGTGTAATTAATTGTACGACCACCATACTACAACGTTCTCTCACTTGGTTTATAATAAATACAAAACTCTTTTTTTTTTATAAAACAATTTTGAAAAAGATTATAGGTTATTTTCTGAAACAAAAGGACTCATTTAAGTGACTATCCTAACTTAAAAATAAAATAGACATAAGATTATTGGCTTATAGATCTCCCTTTTATGAACTTCATTTGATTAAACACAACCATCTATATTTAACAAAGGCTGTCAAAACACTTACTTATTCATCAAGGATAGATAACCAAAATGATGACAATGCTAGCAATATCATCCATCAAGTTTCTTTGTGAATGTATCATGATGTTGTTGAATGTAAGCATAGTAGTTATGGAAATCCAGCATGTCTATTTTCACACGATCCTTTATTGCTTCACACAATTTTAAGAGTGCCATCCAGATTTACCTTCTGTATAACTGTCATCATAATTTGAGTATTTTTCTAATCACTTTAATGTGAACTGAGAAGTCTTTCAACTATGGTGCCCAACCATGCCTCTGACTTTAATCCTTAGACTCTAGTCAATTACTGAAAATTTTTATCTAAATTTAATCGTATAACCCTTTGGTGATGTAGTACACATTGTGTGAAACCATACAGTATAACAATTACGCATCTAGCTGTTATTTTGTCTAATCCAATGGCATGAACTTCATCTTGCCCTTATAGACAAGTTGTTTGAGTAGTCATATGGTTGCCGACTGTATGTTATATAAGTATTCTTTTTGTCCACTCCTGGATGCATATTGATCATGTGCACATGAAACAACAAACATTACATGCAGTTCATACTTGAATAGGTCTTATTTGAGCATAGCCTTTTGACTCTTTTGGATTTGACCATTTGATCAGCAGATTTGATATCTTTAAGTCCACAATTTTGTGAGCAATGAAGTTATCCTTCTATAGAAACTTTTAGTTATGTAAGTTTCCCATCCCGATCTATTGCATTGAAATTACCTCAATAAATATGTCTCAGTTTATAATTAAATCTGTTAGTAAAAGCACTATTCAAACGAATTTTTTTATTCTTATTGCCCTGGTTTCAACTTTACAATATACCCAGATATTATGCATCCTTAATAGACTATATAGTCTTCATTTAACCTATATAATTGCAATTAGAATATTCTACGATCTCCAGGTATAAATTATTTTATATATGAAGAATCATACTAATTTCTTTCTTTTGCTTAGTAATATCATCAAGGATTTTACCAATAATAATTTTAATTTTTTAATAAATACTAAGAGATTTATTTAATAAACAGCTAGGAAACTATTGGTACACTGCTGCCAAGTGATACCCCAACAAGAAAACAACTAATAAAATATTACCAGCTATCCCCTTACCCCAACACAAACGAGGAATCTTTAGAGTCTAGATTATCCTCCTCGGTTCTTTCCTTCTTCATTCAGTAAATTTTATGCTGAATCTTAAGTAACAGTTATAGTAAGTATTATACAACAATCTGATAATAATAATAATAATAGGGTAAAGTGAGGAGTCCTGTTAATTGAACAATAGTCCAAATAGAATTCTGAGATTATTTAGGTATCCTAATGCCAACACTAGTAAAATTAAGATCTATTCTTTTGAATATTAATTATGGCTAGACCTTGGTAACAAGGTGATAACCCTATCGCAAACCTGAGATTGTCTGGATACTCTGACAATGACTTCCATAAATTCTGAGATTAACTTTTATTAACCTTCTAATAATAACAGTAGACTGGTAACCTGACTGTAACCGAACAGCAACCTCAAGATTGTCTGGTTGGGTGGCACTGATTTTGATAAAAATAGATCCCCTTTATTAACCTTTTAGTAATGATAACGGGATTTTAGTGTCATTTGAGAATATTGTATGGCCATTGCCAAAATTGTATGGAGCTATTATGCCTCTTTATATGGCCTTTAGGGGAGTTGGATTATATTTATATAATATCTAGGGCATGTTTACTGTTGCTTATCTGGGCCTTGGAAGTGATTCTTGTGCTGAAAAGCACTTCAGATTTATAAACATTAGGTAGATACATGTTAGAAGCAATTTTTAACAATTCATCTAAAGGTTGATTTTTGAGAAGCCAACAATTCCAGCTTCCAAAATCATGTTTGCAGAAATCAGTTTGGAGTTTTAAAGAAATTTATCTTATAGTCTTACATTCCCTCCTATAACTTTTTAATACCTATTTTATCCATAAGTGGCGTGTTTGGCATTGTTTGTTTAGGCCTTTGAAGTGATTCCTGGCCAAAAAGTTCTTCAGATTTATAAGCATTTGGTAAGCCCGTGTTAGAAGCAATTCTTCCTCTTAATTTTGTTTTTTAAGAAGCTATCATTTCCTTTCTTTTCAAAGCACATTTGCAGAAATCAGTTTGGAGTTTTGATGAAATTTATTTTCTTGTCTCATAAACGCTCCAGTAACTTTTTAATACTATATTATCCAAAGGACCTGATCTCTACAAGTAGAACTCTCGCTAATGTTGCCTAGATCTCTCACGTAATTTTCTTTCTCAAGATCCCTACAAGAGAACAGAGGGTAAAAAGAGAACAAAAAGTAAAACCTCTCCCTATCTCTATCTCATTGAAATCTGATACTCAACCCAGATTTCTTTCTCATTGACGCCTTGGTCTTGACCTAGAGGCGCTTTTTTGCTGTGTTTACCCAAACATTCTTTATTCTTTTTGAAGCTGACCTTACGAAGCTCTTCACAAGAATTGATTTTGTTTGTGAATTGTTTATTGGCAGAAGAAGCAATGCTAAACACAACCTTAGTCTTGATTTGTTTGGATTTGGAGAGAAAAGACTAAGAAAATACTAGGGAAAACACTTTCTTTTGTTTGGTTGGAACTAAAGAGTAGTGATTTAGGAAGAAAATTTTTTAAAAGATTTTCTACTTGGGGATCAAAACCTTTCTCTCTCAAAAGGTAGAGGTTTTGAAATAAAATAGAGAAATACAACATAACTTCCTTTTGTCTCTTTTGAAATAACCTAAACTTGGTGAGAAAAAACTTGGAAAATTATCCAAATTTACCTTTCTGTTCTCTTCTCCTTCTCATGTTATCCAAGCACTTGAAAGGAAACATACATCATTTCTTTTCTCTTCTTTTCTTTTTACTTTTTGGTTTTTGTTTTTGTTTTTTGTTTTGTTTTGTTTTTTTTTCTGTGTTTTGTTTTTCTTCTTAAATCCAAGCTTCCAGACATAACCTTAAAATCATGGCATCTAAAATTTAATGAGTCAAACCTTAAACAAAGCAGTTGAAGATCAAAACACAAATCTTGGTGCAGATGGTGTTTGTTTGTGTTTGTCTATGTACATATGTGTGTGTGTGTTTTTTTTTTGGGAGAGGTTTTTTTTTGGTTGGTGGGTGTTTTTGTTTTTTGGTTTGTCTATGTACATATCTAGCATTAGACCAGCAAGTCAAATTGGCCGAACCACTAAGCGGATATCTCAGTTGTTTGGTTTGAAACTATGTTGAGTTTGATTATAGAATTGGTTGCAAACTGGATCAAAATGGATGAACCAATGAAATTTGGGTGACTGAACATTTTATCTGTTTTTCTTCAATTATGTGTGTGCATGATGTCACCATTTTCTCTCAATTTTTAATAGCTGATTATCAAGTTGAACCAAGGTTTTCTATCTCGGTGCCACTGGGTGTGCCACCTAGGGTACAAAATGAAATTTCTGTCAATTCGTTGGAAAAATAAAAACTTAAAAATTGAAATTTTTTGGATTTTGGGGAAATTTTTTCCCATCGAGTGAAATCTTTATTTGTGCCACCCAAAAAATATTTTTTTAAAAAAATTTGCATTTCCCCCCGTTTCGCCCTGTTTCGCTAGGCACGCTGTTGCTAAAATTTGCTACAGATGCAGTTTGGCGATTTTTCCCTTGAGAAACGTGCCACTCGGGGGGGGGGGGGGGGGGGGGGGGGGGCACGCATGGGCAAATAGCAAAGTTTCGGCATGTCGCTGAAATGGAAAACCATGGGTTGAAGTAAACCAACCTAGTCACTGGTTCACTGCACGGTTCAGGTTTTAAGCAATGGTGTGTTCAACCAAGTGGCTCTGAAATTTGGTTTGTTTATAAGAGTCCGAGACAACTCTTCTCATGGCATCTGTCTCTACTGTGAATGGTTATAGGCACTTTGCTATAATTTTCTTGCTTCCACTATCAATGTAATTTTATTTGAATCATGGGCGCTTTAGATTCTTCAGTTTTATTTACCCTCTCCCCACATTGCACACAAGCTGGTGAGATGTTTTGACTTCATCACGTAGAAATTCTGAATTGATGGCTTTTTTTGTCATGGTTATAAATCAGGGAAGTGGGAAAAATAGCTCATCCATTTAATTGATTCATTTGCTATCACTCTGATTGCCATTATGTTAGCTTTTATTTATGTTCCTCTGTCAGAAATTTGAATCCATGGGATAAAGCTGATGAAATGAATTTTTACAAGCAAAAGCTACTAGCTGGAAAGGGTTTCAGATTTTGGAATTAGATGACCAATATTTCTTGCTTCTCTCTGTTCTTTCCTTTGACATTTAGAGGATGTGAAGGGAGTTTAGCATACAGATTATGTACCATGTGGTTTTCTTTGGTGTATTCATGCATTGGCCCTACCAATTTTGTTACAGTAGACTCTGATGGCCTTTACAAATAAGATATTCTCCAAGTTGGTTCAACTTTATTGTAACGAAAAGGAAGATTGGGGGGCAAGGGAGAAGAGAGGAAGAAGAAAAGAGGTGGTTTCTGAAAAAGCACATTCTCTTGGACAATGTAGGTAATAATTTGATAAATGACCAAGAGAGGGGGAGGTGTTGCACGTTCATATCATCACCTGATTGGGCTGTGTCTCTTACTTAGTACAACCCATTGATAGTCTCTATAACCTAACTATATGCATCAAAAGTGGGTTTAGAGAGTCATGTAATTGCCATGTAGCTGCTTAAATATGTTATTATTTGGACATCTCTCATTGAATTCATCTATATATTTAGCTTTATTATTACGTGATTCATTCCACGGGTGGCCTGTACCAGGAAGGTAAATGTTGAGGCGGCAGTAAATGTTGGAATGGTTGGTTTACAGTTCATGGATTCTGCTTCACTGCAACATGATCTCTATCAGCTAGGAATTGATGCCAATTTAACAGATGGAGACTGCACAGCCCTGCTCAGGGAAGAGCGATTGCCTTGATCTTCAATATCAAGTTTTTTCTAACCCCCTTGTCTCAATTATTCATCATTGAGGTTATTTTTCCTCGTTTTTTCTGTAGACTTGTTCAAGAAACATAGTTTTTGATATGTTATATTGTTCATATTATCATTTTTAAATGTTACTTGACTGCTTTGCCTTTTGTTATTTATCAATAAAATCTTGTCTCATTGGTTTGAGACCTGTTAAGTTGACGAGGAATGCTGAAACCAAGATATGGCTATGCGTTATTTTATTTACTTATTTTTTTTAGAGTAAGAGCTATTAATTAATTTTCTACCATTAATGAAGAAGCCCAATGTTTCATCTGTTCACTGTTGTGGATATGTTTTTCATTGATTACTGCTTTTCATTTAGATGGAAATATTGAGATTTTCTTCTTCTCATGGAAAAGTCTCATTTCTCAAAAATATTCAAGGTTATGAAATACATTAAAAAAGTATGGATTTTAGAAAAAAAGGGATACCAAGCAACACCTAAGAATGGAAGGACTACAAAATTAAATCAAGTCCTTTCTTGTATTAGAATGGTGTTGATAACTTAATATGACATTACACCAGTTTGTTCAATATGTGTATATTTGTATATTTTATGAACTAACAGAAATTACAGTTGCAAGGAGTAAAGCCAAAAACTTGAAGGGTGGCAATTGATTGTGTCTGGTAGTATCAAGCATTGGCAAGGTTGAAAATTTTAAGCAAAACTTGACAACTAAAAGCTGCTTTTGTGTCTCAATTAATGGAAGTTAATTTTGCAAATGTTTAACCGTCAATTTACTAACCAATTTATAATTTGGTAATTACTGTGCATAACAGCGTAAACATGGGTTTAATTCTGACTATTGGAATTTCAAATACCTTTGGCATGGTGAAATTATTTCCTTCTCCAGATGAAAGAACTTTGGCATTATCGATAATTCCACATGTGGGCATTGAGAAATTAGCAACAGATCATGAAAAAGAGAACGTACGCACATAATAAGAGTGGATTATTGATCTTCTTTCCATTCTAACGATGAAAAGATCTCAATTCAAATGGATGATAGTGGAAATGTGTGAGAGGCTTCGCCCTTCCATTGCTAAGGTAAATGAGACTGCAATAATAAATAAAAGAACATAAGAAGAATTGATTTATCTTCTTTCCATTCTAATGGTGAAAACTATTTACTTGCTCAGTAAGCCATCTCATGCAAAATTTTAATCAATTTATACATAGCTTCATAGATGGAAGTTTGAATGCAAGAAAGCATAACAAAAAAGGGTAAAAACTAAATAAAAAATATCAAAGCTTTCATTTCTGTGACAATTTGTATATATATTGGCATCGAAACATGTGTAGCTAACCTTGAATTAAATATAAACATATGTGTGTGTATAAATTTAATATCGGTTGAATTCAAATATACCTTTTAATTCCATCATTAATGGCATTCATATCATATCATCATGCTAATAGCTATTCAATTTCACACTACCTTCCCATTTGCATGATATGGTTTCATTTTATAAAATGAATGTACAAAAACTGCATTGAAACGATCTTGAGTGCATTGTAAGTTCGACCATAGAGTGAAAGAAACATAGTTCTGCATTGTTTCAGCCATAATTTCGATACACAATACTTATTTACTTGAATATCATTTAAATAAATGTATTCATTTATTTGTATTCTTGATTCAAAGGAAATATAGCCATTTGAATCCATTGAAGAAAGTTCTAGACTCAAATAAAAAGTCAACTTTTAGATCATGAACAAAATTTGGTTTTCAAAGCTTGATGAAAAGTTTTACCTTTCATAAATGTTTGTAAAATTTTGAAGGCCTAAAAGGTTTAATTAATTATACCAAAACATTGACCAAACAATTATTTTCGAGAAAAATTATCTTGAAGTTTCGTCTTAAGAAAATTTCTTTTTTTGGGTCAAAATTCAACAAAATTTTCATGAGTATAAGCTAAACTTATTCAAAAATTGATGTTGGGCCTTTCCCGACGCATTTTTTAGTGAAAGCACGAAGGATTGCTTGCTTTTGGGATCTGGAAAGGAAGTAGGGGAACGGGAAGTTGTCACTGCCTGATGGGGTGCAGGCAGACACCTAAGTACTTAAAAGACTCTCTAATTAGGTGGTCTACAGCTTTTGAGATTTCGGTTAAGTACTCGGTTATGACTCGAGGAAGTCCGTAGACATCCAGTCCACCCCGTCGGGTGACGGGTCCCATGGGTCATCCTAGTTAATTTGATTGAATCAACTCGTTTTTACCTCACCTATTTCTAAGCCGATATGCATTCTTTATTTTAAGTCTGGGGTGGGACCATATGCATGGTATAGGTCCATTTTATTTGGTTTTATCTTTTTAGCTTAAAAGTGATATGAGTCTGTAATGTGGGCCCCATTGGAAGGCCCGCAAGTTTACCAATCTAAGCTTAACGGAAGCCTAAGTTCCATTTGGGATTACTATATAGGATAGCCCCTTTTGGATTGAGTTATTTAGTTGGGATATGATTTAAAGATACAAATATTTAAGTTAGTTTCTTTAAAGACTTTTAAATGGGTCCGTTAGGCTTGAAGGTGGCCCTTAGGAGGTCCAAGTTGCCTAAGATCCACTTTTGGGTGGATTTTGATTAGCAAGAAGGGTGCGGGCCTCGTTGGAATGCTCATGTGTATCTAAAAATGGGGCTAAGGTAAAGCCCAAGTCCCAAATGGGTCTCTAGTTACTCAGAGACCCTGCTGGTTTAGGGTAAAATAATCAAAGTTAATTTTATTCTGGATAATCAAGAAAAACCAAGACATGTAGCTTTCTGTAATAAATTGTATTCATCATACGGTTTGGCCATAATCGTATGTTCCATGCGGTTGTGACCAAACCGGTTTGAGTATACGGTTTACATAGAAAATAATAGAACCTTGATTTTTCAGAGGGGAAACGGGATTCCCCATCCCATGTGAGTCTGATGATGCTAGTGGGTCACTGTGTTGACCCACAGTGGTTTTCTGACTCCATTTTAGGCATAATAAAACCTATTTTTATGTGTTTGGACCAAAAAGGAGTAGAGGAAGGCTAGGGGCCTTCTCTTTCTGATGCTTAAGGTAAAACTTAAGACCTTATAGTGGGGAAAAGATTCCCCTACTTTGGTTTTAAGCTTGAGATAAGGCTTCCTATTAAAGGAAGCTAAATAAAGGGCCCGAGATGTAAAACCCCGATCCGGATTATATCTTAATTACTAAGTTTAATTATCTAAAGTGGGATTATTAGACTAACTAAGTACTTGTATTATGAATGTGAGGTGGATGTGGATCATGCTTAAGGATTTAGGGAAAATAAAATCGAATTTTATCAAAGGTTATTAAGGTAAGCTTAGTTAATGTTATGTCTCAATTTCAATTGGCTAAGATACCCTCAAAGTAGTTCTAGTGAATTAGAAATCAAATTCTGAAAAAATTAGAGTTGAGTGTGAAAATTAGCCCTGACGTGCGAACCTTGAATCGCACATTGAGCTAAATCCTGTAGAAACCATGTGATAAAGGTTTAACGCCCGAACGTCCAAGTTTAACGTTCACGCGTCCAATACAAATTTCCAAATTTCTTGTTTTGAGCCCAAACTCAAATTTCAACACTTCTAGATCATTCTTGAACCCTCATTAACATCAATTTGGGCCAAGTACACCTAGAGCATACCCCCAAGTAAACCTAATGTACACCCTTTCATGTATACCTCAAAATACACCTAAGTATACCCAAGGTACCTCTCAAGTGTACCTAAAGTATCTCCTAAGAATACCTAAAGTAACTCCCAAGTATACGCAAGGTACCCTCCCGAATAACTCTAAAGTACCCCCTAATATTACCCAAGGTACCCCCATTGTATACCTAAAGTACCCCCTTGTATTGCCTAAGATACCTCACTTGTATACCTAAAGTACCCCACTTGTATAATACAAAAAAAAAAAAGGTACCCTACTTGTATACTTAAACTACCCCTTTGTGTTGCCTAAGGTACCCCACTTGTATTGCATAAGGTATCCCTTTCGTATAACTAAAGTACCCCCCTTATATAACTAAGGTACCCCCCCCCCTATATAACTAAGGTACCCCCTTCTGTATAACTAAGGTACACCCCTTCTACAACTAAGGTACCCCCTTGTGTTAACTAAGGTACACCCCCAAGCTTACCTAAAGTATACCACCTTGAGTAACTAAGGTAAACCCTAGAATAAAGGCTTTGTTTAGGGGAAGATTTAAAAGACCAAAAGTTAGGCATATAAAAGGATGCCCTAGCTAATATTTTAAGTGTTTTGAGAACCCTTCCTCTTGTATTGAACATATAGAACAAGAGAAGGAAAGTGTGAGCTTGCTTGAAAGCTTGAAAAAGAAGGAGAAAAAGGAAAAGGAGAAGAAAAGGAGAGATTGAAGAGAAGTAAGTTTATCCATTAAACAAGTAAGTAGCAAATCCTTCAAACCAAAATGTATTGCAAAATTCGTATTCTCTCTCTAGGGTTTGATTTATTTAAAGAAATGATTTTGCATGTCGGTTTTTGCTTCTAAAATACATAGGGTTTTGGTTGTATAACAATCTTGTTTAATTTTCTATTGATTTGCCATGGATTTCCAACCTATATCGATCACATTTCAGTTTTGGGTTTGAGTTTGGTGGATTGAATGAGGTTTCATGTGGTTAGATTTGTGTTTATATGTAATTTGGATGGATTCCTGTTTTGGAAGGTGTTTTTAAGCATGTTTGGATGTATTATGATCATACCATTTGGCGTTGGAAAGGTTAGAAATGGATTGTATGAGTTTTGTGTTGAAAATAGCCAAAAATATTTGAAAACTCGAGGTAGCGATTAATCCTGAAAATTGGCGATTAATCTTGAGCCAAAACCCTCAAAAATCAGTTTCTGTTAGCACATTATTAGTCTCGGTGATTAATCGCGAATTAGGATTAGGTCGACGACTAATCGCGGATCTAATCGTGGGAGCTAATTGCCCCTGGTTGATTAATCGTGGGGTTAATCGTGAGCCCTGTTTTTGATAGTTTTTCACCCTTTTCTTCACTAACCCTTTCCAAACAACCTAGACCGACATTTAAGTATATGTCATGTGTATTTTATGTTTCCATTTACTTAAGTCTTTACATGTAAATAAGGTTTTACCCCCCCATTTGGAAATATTAAAAATACTCCAAAGACCTAATTCCTTACTAATAAAAAGTCAACTTTCTAGTTCATGCCTAAATTCATAGTTTTGCCCGATTGTAAGCACCTCATTTTTGTACCTCCCGGAAGTGCCGAAAGTGAAAACCTTAAAAGACAGCTCAAAACCCTAAGGGGCAGAAATTGACTTTCTGATCAAATCCAAGTTGATTGCTATACCTTATCTCAATGGAGAGGAAATTCAGACACGGTTCCGACGCAACTGAGTTTGCAAGAACCGAGTCCAGATAAAGAAATTATGGACAGATCAACCCCCCCCCCCCAGGTGAGCAGAAATTGACTTTTTGTTCAAACCAAATTAATTGCCATACCCTATCTTGACGGATAAATATTTCCGGCACGGTTCCGACGCAATCAAGTTTGCTAGAATCGGGGTCCTAACGGAGAAGTTATGAGCAGATCAGAACCAAGGGAGCAGTTTCGGCTTTCTACTCAAAACCTAAATTGGTTGTTGTACCCTATCCCGGCAGATAGAAAATTTTGACACGGTTCCGACACAACTGAGTCTACCAGGATTTGGGTCTGGATGAAGAAGTTATGAACAGATCAAACCCTAGGGCAAAATGTAGAAAACTGTCCATGTGGCGAATGTGCAAGTCACATCTGCCACGTGACAAAAGAAATGACAAAAGGACAAAAGAAACAAAATATCTAGAATATAATATTAATTTCTCTAAAAATATCTTGCTTTTGTTAATTAAATTAAATAAAAATCCAAAATTAATCAAATCAAGGGGCAAATCTGGAAAAAATATTTTTTTACTAAAATAACCGAAATTAAATTTCGGTTCTAGGGATTAAGGTTCAAGATTTTCTGACCTTATCCCTATGAAAAATCATTTCAGATTTGACAGGTGTGTAACCGAAATTTATTTTCGGTTACTAATAAAATACTAATAAAATCAGTGTAACTGAAAATAAATTTCGGTTACACTTATTTTAAGTGTGACCGAAATTTATTTTCGGTTACAATTTTTTTGTTTATAAATATGAACAGTAGCTCATTTGCTCAAGGTTGGGAATTTATATCTTGCTCCCCCTCTCCTGCACGAAACCCCCTTCTCCACCACCCCATTGCCCTCTCAACTCCTCAAACCCTTTCTAAACCACCTCCAAACTCTTCCTCCCTTCTTCTCCTTCCCTTTGAACAAAGGGGAAGCTTGAAGAAGTGCTTGGTACTTGGAGAAGAAGTGCTCTAGCTACTGTGGGAACCTCAAAGGACTTCAACAACACGCAAGAAGGGCCTCAAACCCCCACGGTAAGCTTCCTTGGTGGATTTTACTTGACATATCTCAAGATGAATGAAATGTGAGCATATGTGGTTACTTTTGTTCTAACATATGTGTGATTTTCTCTCCATCTCGGTTTTCTTAGCCTCCCTTCTCCTATCGTCCCCTTCTTTTCTTTAAGTGAGGGTACTCCTATCATAGGTTCAAAGCATGCTTTTCTTTATGTTATTTCCTTTTTTTTATCAAATAATGAGGGGAGCAGGTTTCCTAATGTGTCTATTATGGAGTGCCTTGGCCATATGGTCTTGCATGTGTAAGCACTTAGGTCACACACACACCTCACCTTGCACGCTCACTGCTTTGGGGTCCCTACTCACATGCTATTTACATGCTCACCAAGTAGCACAAACTTGTATAGCTCATTTAGGAAGCATGCTCATTCCCTTTAGTTTTATTTTACAAGCATGATTGTTAGCATGAGCGCACACACATGCTTCTACCTACTGTTTTATAGCATGCTTCCTCTCTTGTCTCTAATGCATGAGTGATATATTTATATGCATGAATATGTGGTTTGGCCGTAAGACAAGGACACTGGCCTTACGGGCCACTCCTTTCTCCTTTCCCATGAAGAGAGAGGGATGTCCTAGACACCAAAACAGGGACACCTAAGGTCCCTATTTTGAAGAGTTGAGTTTCAGCTCCATGAGGGAACCATGGCCCCAAGCCTAAGTCCCTTCTCTTGGATTCAAAGAAGTAGGGTGAGAATAGTCTATTTAGGCTATTTTCTACAACTTCAGACCATTGTGGGCCCACACAGGGGCCCACTCAACTCCCTGGTCACCCCAAAGGGCCTGGGAATCTAACCCCTTTCAAAAAATCCAAAAAAAGTGGTTTTCTGTGTTTGCCCAAAAACATAGGCCGGGCTGTATATATTTCGGTTATGTATATAAATATAGCATGACCGAAGATTAATTTCAGTCATGCTATATCATGGTGTAACCGAAATTGCATTTCGGTTACACCCCAGAAAACCCTAATTTCAGATTTTTCAACCCCTTTGTCATTTTTAACTTATTTTCAACCAAACCAAGACAACCAATAGGGTTTCTAGGGCAATCCGAAACCCAGCAGGAGCCTTGGACCTGGTGGGTCCAACTTGAGTACCCGTGGGCCTTCCAATGGGGCCCATCTAGTCCGATTAACATACTTTAACTAAAATTAATTAAATAACCTAATTAAATGGGCCACACCATGAGGCCTAATAAGAGCCCAATTTGAAGTATGTTGGCTAGACTAGGTCTGGTTTGGCCTTGACTTGGGCTTGGGCCTTGTGCGCACCCGATTTCGGTTGCACGACGAGGCGCACGCAAAACGATGCGTGCCTCGAGATTTGTTTGGAGTCGCCACTGCCTGATAGGGTGCAGGCAGACACCTGGGTGCCTAAGTTCTTCTATTAAGGCTTGGTCTGCGGCTTGAGATTCTAAGTAGGTTCTCGGTTGCGGTCTGGGGAAGTCCGTAGACACCCCAGTCCACCCCGTCAAGTGACGGGTCCCATAAGTTTCCCTGGTTTGAGTCAACTCAGTTGGTCTCTCACTCACCCGATTCCTAATCCAGCATTCAATTTTGGTTAAGTTTGGCGGGACCGCCAAAGTGGTGTAGGTCCCTTTACTTGATTTTATCTTTTTAATTAAAGTGATGTGAGTCTGATTGGGTGGGCCCCGTTGGAAGGCCCACGGTGTCCTTGGTGGGCTTGGTTGAGCCCACATGTCCCTTGGTGGGCCTCAGTCTAGCCTGAGAGGCCGTTTGGGCTTTGGTTCAAGTGAATTAATTTTACTTTTAAGTTTAAGTTGAATTTAAAGTGATTTTTATGCAAAAGCGGGCCAGGATTGCTTCGTGGGCCCTTGAATGGGCCACACAGTTGGTTTCCAAGTAGTTTTGATTATCTTTCTTATTTGTGCCAAAATGGGCCAAGCATTGGGCTTAGGGCCCTTTACCTGGGCTTGGGCTTGAAAGCTCAAGACTTCCTAAGTTAGGGTTTTGAAACCCTTACCTTTGTTGGTTAATGGGCTTGGTGGGCCCGATAGGCCCTGCCTTTGGTCTCGGCCAAACCAAGCCTAGATCTAAGCATGCATGTTGCCCCAGTTGGGCTTTGATGGGCCTCACAGGGTCTGGCCCACTCAATTCTTTTAAGTGTCTTATTTAAGTACAAATAAGTTGGTCGGGCTTGGTGGGCAAGGAGGGGTGGAGAAGCTCGGGAGAGAGAATGGAGCTTGTGAGAGAGGCCCCCCCCCCCCCCCCCCCAAAATATGAGCCGATCCCTAAAAAATGTGCTAGGATTTCTTTTTATAATGCATGACCAAAATGCGAATATTTTCTTACTTTATCACCAAAAATTGTACCTTTTCATTTCATGCCCCCATTTTAAAGAAAATTCATAATTGCATCAAGACTTAGCCTCCAAGTAAAGTTGGAGGCCAAGTCTTGCTTGAACGAATTCTCCACATGGAGAATTCGTCCAATCACATATTTTTTTTTATTTTCATTTTTTTTTCTTTATGTACTTTATTATTATTATATTAGGATTTTTGTTTTAAGTTTTGGATGCACATGCATCTTTTAATTTTTTTTTCTTTTATTTTACATACTTTAATTAGATTTTTAGAAAAAATATTATTTTTTAATTCAAAACTTTTCATTTTGCTGCTCTTTCTTCACTGTTTGCCACGTGTGCAGATTTTCAGAAACTTCAACTGCCCACAACTCACTCATCTGATATCCGATTTTAGCAAACTTAGTAGCGTTGGAATTAGTGCGAGATTCCCTACCCACTGACTTTCAGTTTAGCAGCAAATTCGAGTTTTTTAGCAGAAGTGCCAGGCCGCGTCCGGGAGCCGATTTTGCTCATATTTCCTTATCCGGGACTCCGATTCCAGCAAACTCAGTTGCGTTGGAATCGTGTCGAGATGCTCTTTCTGCTGGTATCAAATGAGGTAGCTGATCTGGGGTTTAGCAGAAAGTCAATTTATGCTTTTCTCAGATTTGACCAGTCCATAACTTCTTCATCTGGATTCTGATTTGAGCAAACTCTGTTCCATTAGAATCGTATCGGAATCCTCTTTCCAATGGTGGGAAGCATGGCAATTGATTTGCACCAGATAAAAAGTCAACTTTTTGACTTTCTCAAGTTTGACTTTTCAATTAAAATTTCATTTTCTGCATTTTGGGAGGTGTAAAAATGAGGTGCTTACAGGCCTATCAGACCCTACTTCCTTCTTTAAGGAAAACCCACTTATCCAAATAAGTGAAAGGATCCAAAACCCTAACCTACAAAGCCTTGGGCTTTTAAGCTTGAGCTTAGAACATGGGCCCCAAGCCCATTCCTAGCCCAATTGGAGAAGAACTTAATCAAGATAAATAAGTCTTAAGGCTACCCAGGTGTGGCCCACCCATTGGGCCCACAAACCATCCCGACCCACCAACATAAGCCTTAACCTTAACTTTTCATCTAAACCTTAAATAAAATTAATCAAATTAGCCAAACCCTAAAAGGCCTCCTAGGGTTAGATCAAGGCCCATCAAAGGGACATGTGGGCTATGTTTAGTCCACCAAGGAATTCACGGGCCTTCCAACGGGGCCCGCCCAATTAGACAAAGATCACTTAAATAAAGAAGATAAAAATCAAATAAAGGGGACCCACACCACTCAAGTGGTTCCCACACAGACTAAAAGAGTGCATATCTGAATAGGATTGGGTGAGATAGACAGATAGTTGGCTCTAAACTAGGAAAACCCATCGGACTCGTTACCCGACGGGGCGGACCGGGGTGTCTATGGACTTCCCCGAATTGTAACTGAGAATTTAACTAGAATCTCAAGCCGCAAAACGCCTAATAGACAAACCCTAGGCATCCAAGTGTTTGCCTGCACCCCATCAGACAGTAGTGACTCCAAATCCCGATTTCCCAAATGGAGGCACACACTCATGTGCACCTCGCAGTGCAGTCCTGCAGATCGAACGTGCGAGCACCAATTTTCACCAAAAACAACATTTTGAGTCTGATACCCAAATGAATGATTCAGAAGTCCATAAAATTCCAGAAAATTTGTCTACCCTTCATTAGATTACAATCCAAATTTGAGCCCGAAACTTTTTGTAGATTTGTTTAGAAAAATCATATACCCAAGAAGTCAACGTTTTTAACCAGACTTAGAATATTTTTTAAGGTCGAAACTTTTTGTTTCAGAATCCATTGATTTTTTGTATGATGACTTTATTGGGAATCCTAAGACTATCCCATTTATCAAATATGTATTTTGAGGATTTTATGGTATTCGTTTTGATTGATTTGGATTTATAAAAGCGAGGTTGAAAAACTCTTATATGATTTGACAAGGCTTTTGACCTATGGTTTTATTGGTGATGGATGAGGAATTCCACTTGGCCTCGGTTGATTTAGCGGTGGGTGGGGAATTCCACTTGGCTTATGTTATGATTTAGCGGTGGACGGGGAATTCCACTTAGCTTTGGTTTGAGAACTGGCTTTATTCATGGATTTGATTAACGGTTTGGTTTTGAATTGTAAATTGTCTAAGTGGACGTTGTTCTTAGTGTGGATCCACAATGAGTCTAGTTAGTGTGTTGATGTTGGCTTGTTAGCTTTAATGTCCTTGTCCATATAGCTTTCCACTGTGGGGTATCAGTGAGGCCCTCTTGGAGCATAGAGGTGCTGCGGCAACCATCCGCCGTGGGTTATCGGCGGGAGTTCTTGTGATTCATATGGTTTGGTTTGGCAGTGGATGGGGTATTCCACTTGGCCTTGATTATTGGTTTGGTTGTCACTTGCTAGCCCATATGTGGGTGCACTGCTTGCTGAGATGTCCGTAGCTAGGCTTCTCTCTGTAAGTCGTGTAGGTGGCAAATGGACAGTGGTCATTAATCTAATTTATAGACACGCTAACCCACGAGTCCTAACAAGACATGCTTGCAATATTTGATTGTTTTATTGAACTGATTTCATGTGTTATCCGATGGTGATACTTTGATTTGATATTTACACTTTATATTTGTGAATATTATCATGATGTTATAAAACTGCATAAATTGTTTCTATACATGCATGTTTGTTGTTTACTGGGACTCTCATCTCACGTGCGCTTTGTTTTACCGGATTTGTTTTCAGATCCTCTTGGTGAGCCACACATTGGAGGAGATATTGAGGGTGAGCTTGAGTACAGGCCAGAGGATTACTACCACCCATAGTAGGGTTCTCCTCATGTTATATTATTTAGTTCTTTTTGAAAACTATAATGGGATTGTAAATACTCTTTTTGAACTCATACTCTTAGGAGATATGTTTTGTGTATGTCTGCATATGAGAAAGAGAGATGGTGAGCATCTTAGTTGCCTTTTTGTATTCACAGATATTATCTTTTTGAGGTTATTATATAGGTGACCATTTGTTTGATGGAAATTTTGTATTCCATGCTTCTTTAGCTTATGCACTCTGATGATTACGTTGTAATTGCCCAAGTTAATTGTATTAATTAGGATCTTTTGGGCGCATAAGTAGGTCTCGGGGACGGGTGGGTGCCATAATAGGGCAAACCCGATTCTGGGGCACTACATGAGAGGTCTCAAGCTTGAAGTCTACGGTCAAACCACTTGTTAATTAAAGCAAAAAAGTAACTATGTTTTACTTTCAAGAAGAACCAACAAATCATTATGTAAAATCCATAATTTTTAAAGAAATTAAAAATTAATAGGTTAAGTAATTAAAGTAAGACTAATTAGTAATTTTGTAGAGGAAGGAGGCTAAAGAGTTAAACCAGGAGAATTTTTGGTCGAACCGGATGGGAAATTTTATTTAAATAAGGAATCTTATTAAGTTTTATTTAATTGGTTGTGGATGTTAGATGATGTGGCAAATATGGGGTTATGCTTAAATAAGGGTGTTGGTATAGGGAGTTTTGGTGAAGTGTCACTTAGGGGATCATGATTTAAGTTGTTGGGGGTGGCAACTATAAAAACTTAAGGCTGTTCAATTCGTGAGTTCGGTTGGGCAATTGAGCAACTGAAGTGGAGATCTCAGAGAGAAGGAGAAGGAGAGCTAAGGTTTGGTGTTTGATCTGGAGAATTTCTGGTGATCGGAGGGTTTATCTGGTGGCCATTTGGTTGCTGTTCAAGAGGAGTAAAGTCACATGCGGCAGCAACTCAATTTCATCCAAGAGCTGAAATTTGAGCGATCTTGATCCGAAATTCAGGTGAGTTTGGTTAATTAGATTCTACTTAGTTGAGTGCTATCAAGAGAATTTCGGATCTAAAGGTATCTGACCAGAAACTGGATTTTAACAGTAACCTGTTCATGCGACCAGTTTTGGATGCAGAATTTTGGAATTTCATTTGAATAATTGAGGAGTTTCTTAAACGAGATTTGCTTCTAATATGTAAGTAGCACTCTTGTTTTCATTTTATAATGATTAAATCGAAGTGTAGTTTCACATGAGTACAATCTGCAGATTTCCCTGTTTTATTAGTTTTGGCATCAAAACCTGGTCAGCAATGAGTTTTTAGATTAATGAAATTTCAGGGCATGTTTACTATTTTACTGGTTTGTCATTGAGTTTCTGGAGATGAATTAATGAAGAAAACCAGATCAGAATATATATTATAATTCGGATCTACTTTTGTTTTGCTGTATTCTCTGTTTTTGTCAAGTTTGGCGCCTAAGCATGTGTATCAAGAAATTTTAATTCAAATAAATGCAAATGCATGATAATTGATTTGGTTAGATGATTAAATATATGCTGGACATGAAATGGAGGAAAATATTTAGATCAGTTCACACAAAACTGAATTTTCGTTTGATAATTTCAGAAACTTTGTTTGAAAACCTCCTGGTCATCTAAGGTCATGCTGAATGTTAGGATTATTGAATTAAATCCAAATGAGGTTAGTTATACTCTTTGAAGGGTCTAGATCATCCTAGAAATAATTCAAATGCAAGGCATTAGATCAGTCTTGATGTTAATTCCATTAGCAGTACTTAAATCTGGAAATATGGCCTGGGCGCTAAACATTGCTGAGGATCGCCTACCTCCCCAGAGGTTGGCGCCCAGTTAAATCCTAGCCTATTTCTTTAGTTTTTAAAGTGATATTACAATTATAATTAGAGTTTTACTTTAAGGATCTTAGGAAAAGGTAAACTTGAAGGATTTTGGGTTAATCATGTGGTGCTGAAATGGAATATATGAAATCAAAATTGCTGAATATTGTGGAAGCAGGAAAAGTAGTTAGAAGTCTAGGAAGGATATGAAAAGGGTTTAGAAGAACATATATAGGTAAGCTCTTTTGGTAAAAATACCTACCGCACTGTATAGCATTGAATGACTAGAGCGCCTAGGATTGCTGAACATTGCTGAGTGGCGCCCAGCTCATGCTCAGCTTGATTCGAACTTATATTCTTAGTTCTAACTGTGGGAAAATTATTTGGGGAGCTAACTAGGAATATTTAAAGGACTACTGGGAAATAAGAGAGGTTTGGTCTGAGAAATTATTCAGGTACTAAGATAAAATCAGCAATCTATCTAGGTAAATAAGTAGAGTGTTTTATGAGTTCTGGGATTTTCCAGCTATCAAAATTTGTGATTTGTAAAACTTATATGGAGGCATTATCTAAAGGATAAATTTGGGAAATCTCATAAGGGGTTATTTGGAGACAACCAAATAGAATGTCAGTGAATAATGAGTTGCTGGTCTGATATATTAAATGGAGGTGATTTAAATAAACTGGAATGAGAAATGAAGTGTTAAAAACAGGGTATGAATGAGGTGTTTAACCACATGAAAATTTGTGAGTACCTCTATATAGGACATTAATGTTCTAGTTTATTGGGGTTTCAAAGTCAAGCTTAGGGAATGTTTCTTTCTAGGTTCAGATCATACCTAAGATGGGGGAACTTGTTTAATAAAGAATAACTACAGAAAATTAACTTATTAAAGGGTGGAAAAACTGTATGTTCATGAAAATTGAACTAGAAGAACAATCTATGCTAGAGTGAGTGAACTAAGGATTATAATCTTATTAAAAATCTGCAGTTTTGAATTCGAAATGAGTAGAACCAACCTGAACTTAATATTGGGATTAAATCCTAGTTTTAACATTCGAATTTGCCGGTTTAACTAAAAATTGACACTTTGCTAAATTCTAATCTATAAAGGAACCTTTATGAAATATTATTGGAAAATCTCTTATTTGGATTTATAATGAACAAAACAAATATGAACTTATTATTGAAAGGTTGAAATTTGATTTTTAGTATACGAAACTACCGGTTAAGTCTAGAATAACAATTTTACCTAAACTTTGTCTCTTAAAGGGATTTTATGGAAATTAATGAAAGGAGCTTGTAAAACTTATTATTGGAATAAAGATGTGTCTATAAATTTTGATTTTGTGAATATGGTTGAACCTTGATTATTAGCACTGGATTTCACCTCGGATTTGACGGGATTGTCATGATTATGTAATTTTTACATTGCACCGGTTTTATGTGGATTCTACGGAAAGAGAATTTTAAATTGAATATGAATGATAGGTTTTCTGGTTTGGAATTGGTTTTCCTCCATGTACTTGGAGAGACAGTTGTGATGCCTATGTACTTGGGTAGTTGTGATATCTCTGTGTACTTGGGGATGCTCCATGTACTTGGGATGTTGATACCTCTGTGAACTCAGAGATGCCCCGTGTACTCGGGATGATATGATTGAAATTGAAATGAGTTGTGCTTGCTAGATTTCACGATTGGTTTTGGTTTTAGAGTCTAGTGGGCATAGCTCGATATGGATCCATGTTAGGAGCTAGCTAGTGGAAAGGATTGTTCTTTGCTAGTTGTAATACTTTGTTCACGCACGCGTTTCCACTGTGTACTTAGTGAGGCCTGATCGTGTACTCGGCTGGCTGCGGCTATCCCTCATTTTATCGTGTACTCGGATTGTGATTGGATTAGTACATGCCAATCCATCACTGTACTGGGTGGGTTCTCCCGCAATAAGACGATGATCCTGTACTCGGCATATCGCACCTAAGCCGGGAGGTGGCATAGTGGACATTGGCATTACTCTAGTTAAAGGCAGCCTTATTTCATGAGTCCTGCTGTGACTTATCAATTGTTGATTTGATGTTACATATATGTTTGTTGAACTGGATTATTCTTGTATCTCATACTGATTGATTGGATTACTGTTGAATTACTCGGATTATTCGGAACTAAGGTGTTATCGCTACTGTTGCATGATTTACATCTGTATCATATTTTAGAACTGATGAACTATATTTGAGCATGCATGTGCTGCTTACTGGGATATTCGTATCTCATTCCTTTCCGTTTTGTTTTGTTTTCAGATTTTGGTAAGGACGGCACCAGCGGGTATAGGCTTGGTTAATGTGAGTTAGCCTCGGTTATGGTATTTTATATTGGAGCTTGGGTATAATGCACTCTGATTTTATAGTTAATGTTAAATTCACATTTTTCCTTCATTCTGATTTGCTATTCTGGGTTATATAGTAACCTTCGGAGATAAGTTACGGTTTTATTTACGTAACTTGGATCTGGGGCATTACATGAGAGGTCTTATATATGAGAGGTCTCGGGGACGGGTCGGTGCCATAATAGGGCAAACCCGGTTCTGGGGCGCTACATGAGAGGTCTCAAGCTTGAAGTCTACGGTCAAACCACTTGTTAATTGAAGCAAAAAATTAACTATGTTTTACTTTCAAGAAGAACCAACAAATCATTATTTCTCAATGGAAGGAAAAATTTGCATTTTTACTTTTTCTTTAAAATTCTATGAAAAAAGTCTTTTTGTCCTTTTGCTTCCTTATTTTGAACATAAACTTTTGAAAGTAGGCCAAATGCAGCCAAAATTGCTAATAGATTTTATAGCCAATACCAAAACATGCAAAAAGTCATAATCATGATCGCAGAACTCCTTCTGGCCTTAGGTCAGCAAAAAATCTTGCTAATAGCCAATACCAACCTCTCTCTGTCACTAAAAATAATGCCATTTCTCTCTGTTTTGATTTATTATGTTATAAAGGGACATTTTTGTCAGCAGAAACATCAAAATTACACGCTATTCTTGTTCGGACCAGACTAGTGATGCAGCCATGATCAAAAGAAAATTTTACTATCCTACACACATATATTAAATAGTGCTCATGAATATTTTCATGAATGGTGCTCGTGAATACTATCATTAACAATATTTGTGCTCTAATCATTGTGACTCCATACAGTTTAGGGTTTGCTGTAGTGATGGCATGTGGATGTGAAGGCAGTTGTACTAGCCCCACCTTGATTAAGAGTCATAAATAGTAGCTTCAGAGACTTACTGATAATTGTTCGATTAGAATGTTATGTATTAATATAAAGTATTTGAGAGGCTTACAGATAATTGTTTGATTACAATATTATGGATTAAGCGAAAGTATTTAAAATTTATACCTTCTGGTGCACATTATAATTAGGCCATTAGGTGGAATTGAGAAGAATAGCTAAATGTGTTTATTCAGTATATGAGAATGTGATCGACCAAAGTGTATATGTAAATAGGCGAACACACACTGCATCATAACATGGTTTCTTAAGAGTTAAGTAAAAGAAGACAAGGAAGGAGTAGGCTGCAATACGTGTAACACAAGTGCCAACAAACTGTTTTTTTTTTAATCAGACATGGTTAAGATTTTCCTAATTACCAATTTTAACTTAAGCATATTTAATCTCTTCACCAAAAAAGAAATGCACAATTAATCTATGTTACTTAACCTACTTAGTAAAACAAAAGAAATAAAAGATGAAAGGACTAATCTGCAAGTGAGAAGAAAGGCTGTGGGAACTAGTGACGGCAAAGGTACACGAGCAACTAAGGATTTTACAGCATGTTACTCATTTCCTAAGGATTTTTCAGCCATTAACATCAATTACAATACGCAATAATCAAACTTTTACAAATAACAGTACTTAATTCAGTTTGAAATTCATGAGATTGTGAGAAAATGAATCTTATGAATTCCTTCAAATTTTATTGAAACCATATTTAGAGTTTCAAATGATGCTGAACAAGTTATGTTGAATCCTAGAGCAAATCTCAATAACAAATATATGCTAAGGTTAGTTTTACTGGATTAAATGGTGTTGTAGACACCTGATTTTTGCACCCCTGAAATGAAGAAAATAAAAAGTCAAATTAAAAGTCAAACCTAAGGGGATCAAAATTTTGACTTTTTGATCGGGTACAAATTGACCACCAAACTTTATATCATTGGAAAGAGGACTTCGATACGATTCTAACGCAACTGAGTTTGCTCAAATCGGAGTCCAGATAAAGAAGTTATAGGCTGGTCAAGTCTAGAAATAGCAGAAATTGTCTTTCTGCAAAACTCCAAATTAGCTGCTCAATTGGACATCAGCAGAAAGAGTGCATCGACACGACTCCAATGCAATTGAGTTTGCTGGAATCGGAGTCCCGGATAAGAAGATATGAGCAAAACTAGCTCCGGGACGCGACTTTTCACTTCTGCTAAAAAGCCCGAATTTGCTGCCAAACTCTAGCTCAGTAGATAGAAGATCTCAAACTGATTCCAACGCCACCAAGTTTGCTGAAATCGGATATCAAATGAGAAAGTTATGAGCAGTCAAAAAATCTGCACATGTGGCAAGATTGAAGAAAGGACAAAAAATAAAAATCTAAGAATAAAATAATAATATTTTGTAAATATCTAACAATTAAATTAAATCAAAAATAAAAAGAAAAATATAAAACACATGTGTCTTCTAACAAACCAATCTTAAAGAATAAAATAACATTAAAATTTAAAGAATCTTAAGATTAAAGTAAATAAAAAATAAAAGAAAAAATAAGAACCACATGAGAAGGATATGAACGAATATAATGATGTGGAGAGATAAGAATAAAAAATATTTACGTTTTAGTTATGTCAAACAAGAAATTAAAATTCAGTCAAAAAAAGTGATTAAAATCCAGTTTCAGGTCATTTTTTCAACTATAAAAGGGGGGCCACCCCCCATTTCATTCCATCAAGAAATTCCCTTTCCTTCTCCCCCTCTTGCTCTCTCCTACAGCTCCTCCTCTCTTCTTCTTGGTCTTTTCCCACATCCAAGCTCTGCCCAATTTACATCTCCCTCAATACCCAAACCCCAAAATACCCTTAGGCTACCCCCAAACCATGCCCAAACTCTGCTTTTCCACCTTGTAAGCGTAGATAACCCATCGAACCCCTGCCAAAACCAATTTAGAAAACCGGCAGAGACGCGGAAGCGCTGCCAAAATTCTAGGAGAACCCCCTTTCAACCCCATTTCGGAGAATGAATGGGAGCACGGAAGCGCTGCCAAAATCTCTCTGAAAAATCACAAGACCATGCCCCTTCTCCTCACCTTCAATCTCCTTCCAACCTAAGAATAAAAGAATCCCTTTTCAAACCCAATTCGGAAAATCAAAGGAGGAGCAGAAGCGCTGCTCAAATTACTCGGGGAATCCAAACACAACAGAAGTGAAAGGTAACACTAACGGAATGCTTTTGGGTAAATTTAAATAAATTCAGTTCTTTGTTAAGTTGATTTTCTTCTTATTATTATTATTATTTTTTTTTTTTTACTACTTCTCACCTGTTTCCTCTCTGTGACATGATGATGAGTTCCCCATGACAAGGGGAAGAACTCATTCAAAAGGTGGAAAAAGAGAGCCATTAGCAAAAATGGGTAAAAAGAAACCCATTCTGTGACATTTCTAAAGAAGGCAATTATCCCTTTGAACTGTCTCATGTATCCCATAATCTCCCCTTCCCTTTCTTTCTTAAGATTGGCAACAAGTGATTAAAACAAAATCTTAGATCTCCAAAGAATGCAAGAGAGGAGAGAAGAAGGTCTTTTAGGCCAAATGAAGTAAATAGAGCTCTTTGAAGAAGCTGGAATCCCAACAGAAGTCACCGGAGCGTCCAAGGAACACGCCGGAGAGGTCCCAGCCAGAATTGGAACAAAAAAACAAAATAACGTAAAAACCGTAGAGTAAGTGCGGTCGACCCATTAAAATGACTAAAAAACCAAAATTTGACCCGGTTGGATCTAAATCCGACCCATTTGGCAATGTGGACTTCTTTAAGTCCCTTTTGACTGTGGGCCTAGATAGGCCCACCAAGACCACCTTTGGCTCACTTGTGGGGCCCACCTTAGACCGGCCCAAACTGGGCCCGTTTTCTACAAACGGGCCTTAGGCCACTTGACTCATAGGCTAGTGGGCTAAATCCAAGCCCACAAAGCCCAAACAAAAATGTAAATAAATAACCAAAAAGGGTTACCCAATAACCCTAATGGGCCCAGGCCCAACCTTGGCATCCCACAGGTCTTCCAACAGGACCCATATCTGACCCACA
This sequence comes from Buxus sempervirens, assembly GCA_947561395.2. NCBI lineage: Eukaryota > Viridiplantae > Streptophyta > Magnoliopsida > Buxales > Buxaceae > Buxus > Buxus sempervirens. The sequence goes on along the minus strand of OX387192.1, from coordinate 21,318,462 downwards.
TCACCTAAATAAAAAAAGATAAAAATAAATAAAAAGGGACCCACACCTTCAGAGGGCCCAGCCAGACCAAACAAGGTAGAATGCTGGCCTAGGAAGGGGTGAGATTGACTCAAAAAACCAGGGAGACCCGAGGGACCCGTCAAACCGGCGGGGCGGGCCGGGGTGTCTTAGGACTTCCCCGGACGTAACCGAGGACCTAGCTAGAACTTTGAAAAGCCGCAGACCAGACTTAGATCCGGATAGGCAAAACTTGTGTCTGCTTGCACCTCTTAGGCAGTGGTGACTCCGAAAGTCCCGAGGTACGCACGAACTTCCACGTGCGCCCCGTGTGCGATCTAGGCCCAGGTTTAGGTGCGCACAGCTTGGCGACTCTGCTGGGGACCCCTCGACCCAGCTGGACCCTGGTTAACAAATGAGTCAACTAGGTGGATATAGGCTTACTTAGGAAGTACTTTTTGTCCAACCTTAGTGAAGTACTGAACACTCGTAATTGCATAATATGGGGGTCCTGACAAACGGACGCGATAATTGCCTAAGGTAAGCTGGAGTTTTAAGTGGGATCCCTGAGTCCTCTCAACTTACCTGGGGATCCTCCCATATATTGCATTGCCAGCTGTTCTATACTTTACTATAAAAGTGGCATTAAGGAACCCTTTGTAGGCCCTTATCCGAGAATCACCCGAACAGACACAGCACTTGCCCCCAATGCACATACAAGCACCTCACCACACCGTGAATGTATTCTTTAACTGCATGGGGTGACATGCACGAGGGAGTCTGCATGGATGATCCGAACTGAATGCTGTCTGCACTCTGTGAATACTCTTCTTAACCAAAACCTAGATCTCTCTAGTAGCCACCCTTCTTCAAACGAGAAACTTACTTTTGGGATGGTATTAGCCCTACGCTCCCGTGGCTTGCCGGGGAAAGCAGGGTAAACCCATCTCCCCAGGTTTCTGGATTTCTTAGCGCCACTAGTTTCTTACCATGGTACGCGAGGGGTCTGGTACTTGGCTCAGACCCTTGCAGGCAGATGCCTCGGGCTGGGTATCCTTCCCCACCTATTGATTCTGAAAAACCTTGATACTCTGAATATGAATGGATCTGAATCTGAATGTGAATGCTGGAACAAAATAAGGAAAAATCAATTTAAAACCCAAGAGTCCATCAGAGGTAGCAACCCCCGCTTTTTTTTTTTTTTTTGCATCAACTTGAGTAAGACCTAGACCATGGGTTGCCTTAGCCCTAATTTAGGAAACCAACCCAACTTGATCAGGGGCATGACCCCAGATCCATGCATTTGAGTCCCGTGAGCCGTGGGCCTTGACCTATAGAGTCCGGTGGAAGCACCTTAAGTCCTAGTCGGCCTTTTGAGCAGATGAAAGCCGGCCAGATCAGACAATCAGACAGAAATGGATCGGAACAGACCTAGGGGCAGAAAAACCCTAGATTTAGGATTTCAGCTCATCTGCCAAGAAGCAAACTTGTACCCTCCTTTTGGGTTCTCAACAACCCTAAAGGTGATTTGTTTTACAGAACTATTTTTGTAAATTTCACCCTTGATGGCAAGTTGTAAATATCTTCATTTTGGTCTGACACCAGGGGCAGATGAAAGAAAAGGGTTGATTAAGACTTAGGAGTGCTTCCGTACACAAGTATGTGTAGGAGTCGTGCCTTAATTGGCACCAACCCTTCTAGGACCATGCACACACTTATGAGTGTTTTCAATGTTTGTTAACATAGGCTTTTAGGATGGTAATAGCATTCAACTTTCATTTTACTTGTGTACCTACATGTTCATGTGTTAAGCACAAGCACTTGGAGATCATTTACACCAACCTGTTTAGTCGAACTGTTTTCAAAAATGCACAAAATATTTTCCGGGCATGCATTGAGCCAGCTTCTAAGGCGCTCATCAAAATTGCTTTTCAAAGCACACAACAAAGTGGCCTTCAGGCCTACATTGAATCGTCTCCATGACGAACATTAACATTGTCTTTTGCTATGCACAGTAAAGTCGTCATTCGTGGTTATATTGAGCTAGCTGTTTAGACATAAATCAAATCGCTCATCTTGCGGCGTAAATTCTCCATGCCATGATATTAATTGTCCAGGACACGTTTTCAAAAAAAAAATTTCAGTCGCCGCCCATTAAGGCACGGATATGATTTCCTGAGGTTTGCACTCATAAAGCACGTGTTGCACGGTTTTGAAAACCATCAGACACGATATGATCTCCAGAGTCTCAATCTCTGAAAGATCAAACTGCAAGTTCTTTTAACATCACAATTTTCAAAAAGAACTTTTGATTGGCTATTGTACTATCACACACTGTTCACAGTAATGTTTTGTCGAAGTTGTGATTTTCATGCATAAACCGCCTATTTGTTTTCACCCATCATGGCAGCAGAGCACCACTCATGGTGTAAATGATCTCGTCACACAACACCTTGTTCATAAGTTGAAAAGAAACTGATCGAGATCTTTAATCAGCAGGTACAATTCAGATACTTCACATTAAGAGTGCTACCCAGAACAGTGCATTTTCAATAAGAAAGGATTGTAATGGATTCTTCGGAGGCCTCAATTCCATCATCGCAACAAAGGGCTGAAAAGTAGCTGATCATAATGGACTTAAGCCAACAAGTGGCCATGACACATACCATGGGAATTCAAATGCCAGAAATCCAGCAAGGGCAACCATTTCAGTCAGAATTGATGACGGCACATTTGCCACCGCAGGACATTCCACTCCCACACCCAATAGCAGTACCAATCCACCCACTACCACAAGAATGGCTCGTGCCTGTCCAAACGAGACAAGACAAAGTGGACTGGTACAGGACCCAGGAAGTCCAGTTTGAAGAAAAGATGGCAACGGTACAGGAAGAAAGCAAAGCAAAGCTAGCGGCCATGAGAGAGGAATTGAAACAGCTGCGACCTAGTACGATCCCAAGCGGGGCTACTCTGGAAAGCCTCTGCTTTTTCTCAGATATTCAGCTCCCACCCAGGTTTAAGTGTTCGGAGCTACACCAATTTGATGGCACTAGTTGCCCATTGAACCACCTCAGATCTTACTCGGCCGACATGTGCCAATACATGAAAAATGAGAAGATCATGGTGCAGTTCTTCCAGAAATCTCTAACTGGGGCAGCATACTCATGGTTCCTCAGTCTGGATAAGCAGAAGGTTAAGACATGGAATGACCTTGCCGCTGTGTTCATCCAGCAGTATCGCTTAAATAGCCAAATGGTTCAGACCAGAGCCGAATTGCAGAGACTGTCAAAAAGGAATAGCGAGTCTGTGAGAAACTACGCTAAAAGGTGGATGGAACTGGCAAGCGTGGTACAACCCCCTCTTCTTGAACAGGAGCGGACTTCCTTATTCATATCATCACTAGGGCAACCATACTTCACAATGCTGTTGGGACAGTGCACTGTAAATTTCGCCGACCTAATTATGGCGGCAGACAGAATTGAAGATGCGATTAAAATGGAGAAGCTCGGAGGTCCCATGATGAGCTTGTTGCATGAAACAGCCTCAAGTGGTAAAAGACAAGAGGATGATGACAACACAAGCACAGTTCACCTTGTGCAACCTCCTGTGCCATTTCACATCTCTTCTTCAAGAAGTGTAAGCCTTCCCTCCGCTAACAATACAGTGGCTCACCTCAGAAGGCGTCTTACCAAAGAGGAGAGAAAGAATCGGGAGTTCACCCCACTTCCATATACGCTGGCTGAGTTGTTACTAACTCTCTTGAGGGAGGGACACCTGCAACTGGCAACGCCAAATCCCAAGGCTTCAAAGATGAAGGACTATGATCCGAGCAAGAACTGCGATTACCATATGGGTGCACAAGGACATGATACTGATGGATGTTGGGGCCTTCAGCATGCAGTCCAAGACCTTCTTGAAGCTGGGGAACTCAAACTTGATCCCCTACCAAAATAAAATAAAAAGAGAAGAGAAAAAAAAAAAGAATAAAAACAAAAAAAGAGAAAAGAAGGAAAAAAAAAAAAAGAGAAGAAGAAAAAAAAAAGAGAAAGAAAAAAAATCATCATCATTTCCATGTATCTTATTATGTATTCTGCTTCCTAAGGTTTGTTCTTTATGGCAGGAACCTCATCAACAACCAACATGGACTGTTCCTTAAAGACAAATCATGATGCAGCCCAGCAGATGACAATCAGGAATCAATGTTGGGAAGCATTGGAGAAGGAAAATTTTGAGTTGCAATCTTGAGTAAGAGATCTGGAAAAGGAGATTGAAAGCTTGAAGGCAGAGATACCCCGAAGTAACCCGGAAGTGAGCCTTCCACCCACCTTAGCAGATGGTCAAGGGCAAAGAGGAAAAGGGAAAGCCGTGGTGGCACATAGTCCTCGACTCGTGAAGAAGCTGGGTGTTCTCCATGACAAAGGGAAACATGACAAATTGGTGAATTGTTCCCTCTCAAAGAAAATCCCAGAAGGAAGGCATGCCAGACTTAATAGACAGTTCACCCCTCTGAATACCCAACTAGCTCAGATTCTAAATGGTTTGCTAAAGAAGGGCCTATTGCAGCCTAAGCGGCCTAACCCACGAGCATCCGCTAGTCGCAAGTACAATCCAAATGTATTTTGCGCTTATCATATGGGATCTCCAGGACATAGCACGGAGCAGTGTTGGGATCTGCAGCATGGCATCCAAGACTTGATTGATCAGGGGTTCCTAAAGGAATTGTCGAACAACCAAAGACAAGATGCCTCCAACATGTTAGCCCAGGCTCGGACTTCTGAATTAACCATCTTCCCGCAGAAGAGAGAAGATGATGAGAGCACTTGAAGGCTTCCTGCCACAACAAGCAACTGAATTCCAAGAATGTTGATTCGTATCAACCACCTTTTGCATAAATTACTACTTTGCTTTTGTTTATGCTTTCTTTTAATTTCCGAACTTGATAACGTGCTTCTTTTTTGCAAGCTAATGAAATCTTTTGGGAAATCACTAGAGTGTTTAACTACACCAAGGCAAGATTGTGGTCTCGGGACAAACCTGAACAATCAAATTTGAAAAATGGAATGTGCCAGACAGCACAAACTGTGCGGGTTTCAACATCGCCAAAGGATCCCCCACCAGCACCACATTTGAACCCTACCCTGCCAAGCAGTGGGGCAAGCTGAAAAGAAAAGAAATGAGAGAAAAAAAAGGCAAAGTGCCAATACCAGTCAAGGGTCACTGACATGATCCAGGATCAATGATCCAGATGAAATGATGAGAGGCCATTTTTGGCTGAGATACATCACATAAATTCCGCTAGTCAAACATGTTGAGCTTAATGGTCTCATTTCTAACCTACGTTATAACTGGGGCAAAGTCAAAGAGAAAGAAATATATATATATATATTCAAAAAGAAAAAAAAAGAAAAGAAAATGAAAGGTTCTTGAGCTAGTAAATTGTGCAAACACAAGTAAGTGTTACATTTTCTGTAAAAGGATGGAAGGCCATCCTTGATTTTCTCCAAAAATCTTTTGACATAAGATGAAACCCTAGTAAAATCATTTTAATATGTAATTTTTCTCAAAATTCAGAAATTCATAGTTCTGATTTGATCGCTCGACCCACGAGCTCGAGCGAAGTGGTTGGGCGATCTCGGTATTAAAGTTTCGATCAGAAAATTACACAGGCACTTAATAGATCATGTTGGGCAGCCTAGTTATTTAAGAAGGTTTGAACTGGCGCTCAACCTCTATCGCTTAAGCGACGTGTTGAGCGATCGATAAGATAGGATTTACATGCGAAACTGTAAGTGTGAAAACTCACACTTCCTTTATGGCAAATGTTTGACAAATTATGTCTGCTAATAATCTTCAAGATGTGCAGATTAAATAATGAAAATTCAGTGAATTTAGTAAAGAATAAGAAGACGATGCTGCCACACAGCTACCACGCCGCTGGTAGCTCAAGGAAATGAAAGATTGTCTAAATAAAGCATCTCTTGTAAAGGCACTTGCGCGGAACAACGCCGCTGCCACTCCGCTGGCAGCGCATAAGTGAAACAGTGCTTTGAAAGTAAGGCACGTGCACTAGCGTCATAAGGCGACGCCGACACGCCGCTGGTAGCGAAGAGCGAGATTGAAGATTCTATGATCAGCTGTACACATGCCGCGTTCCCTCCCGCTAGCAGCGCGCTGGCAGCGCGCCCTTAACTGATTCAACTTGTTCTAAGCGGGACTTGAGTTCGCTTCCAGCCGTCTACCCCGATCGCACCACGACGCCACCAGCGCTCGACGCGATCTGAGTTTTCTCCTTTAAATAGACGTGCTGTAATTTTTAGTAATGACTTTTTTCTTTGGATCAATTTGATTTCGGATCTTGAGGTGTTCGAGATTCGATCAATTCTTCTTTAGAGAGTCGGTGATCGAGTGAGGGGGAGATCTGAGATAGATCGCCTGGAATTGAAGGTTGAGGATTCTTCTTCAATTCGGAACTTCACCTGATCGTGTGATCGCCTGGATTGGTGATCGACTTTGTTAGATGCATAGGTGGATTCCTACTGCATTGGATCGTCTCAGTGGATTCTGAGGTGATTGTTGCGATCTGGATTGATCGTGTTTTGCAGCTTGTGGATTCAAGCTGTGTTGCAGTTTGTGGATTCGAACTGTGGATCACTGTTGAGTGATTGTTTGCGATCTGGATTGATCGTGGTTTGCAGCTTGTGGATTCAAGCTGTGTTGCAGTTCGTGGATTCGAGCTGTGGATTGCTGTTGAGTGAGTTCAATTGTAAAGGTTAAGTATGTGCTCCTTTGTAATTGTCTTTTCATTCAATAGTGGAAATTCGAAGGGTTAGTCGCCTCATATAGACTCTAGGTTTTTCCTGGATCTGGATTCAGGTTTCCTCGTATAATTCTCTGTGTGTATGTTTCCGCATTGTTAAATTCTTAATTGTTGTAGATCGTGGACCTATAGAGTAGTCCTCTACTCTTTCAGAAACGCTTAACACGATCGCTCAAGCGATCGTGTCGAGAGCTTGTGTAACAATGGCTGTATCCGAAAATTCAAAACGTGTGTTTTGTGCAATAAGCCCTATTCTGTCCATAATAATCATCTCTAAAAATATCCGAAATCATATATATATATATATATATATATATATATATATATATATATATATATATATATATATATATATATATATCACTCCAAGACATGCTATTCGATGAAGACATCAATAAACAACGATTAACGACAAATAGGTGTGCTACCTACCTCTTGTTCGCTCAAACCTCCTGTTCAATCCTTCTGTTTCCTCTCAAGCACACGATCAGGTCCTTCTTCCACCACTATTCAGTAGCCTTCTAGAGGGTCAAAATCTCTCCAAGTTGTTCTTCCTGGAGTGAGTATGAGTGGTGCTCTCGGCTCTCTCTTCTCTTCTCCCTTCAACCACCAAGACGTGAATACAGGACAATAAGATTCATTCTTATGCATAAAACCCTATTTTATTAACAATGATTCCATACTTCTTACCTATTCCGTCTATTATACCTCATTCCAATAAGATTTTGAATATCTCACTAAATAATGCTTACCTTGTTGCACGCGCATCCGATCCGCGGGAATCACAATTCCGGGACATGGCTGGAGATCTCCTTAGGAGAAAAATAGGGAATGGGAGTCGCCACTGCCTGATGGGATGCAGGCAGACACCTAGGTGCCTAGTGTTTGTCTATCAATGGTCTGCGGTTTGAGATTTTGAGGAAGTGCCCGGATACGGTTTGGGGAAGTCTGTAGACACTCCGGTCCACCCCGTCGGGTGACGGCTCCCATGGGTTATCCTAGGCATGCATCCTAAGTGCAACATGCATATGTGTGTTGCTTGGTGTGCATGCAAACAACATGCTAAAAGAGGCCCCAAAACAGTAGAAAAATAATGAGCTTGGGATCATGGTAATGGGATTGAGGGACATGCTATTTACATACATGCAAACCTACAACTTATTCAAGCACATTTCGTAATAAAAGAAGAACAAAAAGCAAGCTAGAAAGCACTTTGGAGGTCATTAGAGAAAGGATTTGGGGGATTCAATGGGGGTACATTTATATATGAGGGAAGGGAGAACATGCTCTCCTCTTAGCTTGAAAGAGAATAAAAAGACTTGAATAAGACTCTTAAATGCCATTACCATTCCCTCTCATTCTCTCCCTTGAAACTTGGCTCCTCCCCCTACCATGGGAGTCTTCTAATGAGGAGAGTAAAATGAAATGGGGGGAGAGAAGGAGTATGGAAGCTAGGAAACATGCTAAAAATACATATATAACTTCCAAGACATGCTCATAAAACCATCATTTTCATATATGTTGAATACAATGTATGGAGAAGGCCTACCTTGGGGGTTAAGTCTTCCTTGAGATGCTTGAAGACTCCTTGAAGTGTGGACAGCACCTTGGGCTCCTCCTTTAGCTTCACAACGCTTCCCTTTCCATTCTCCTTGGTCCAAGGTGATGAAGAAGAAGTTGGGGAGGGATGTGAGAAGGTTTGGAGGGGGTAGAGGGCCTTAGAAATGAGGGTTGGAGAGTTGGAAAGAAGGGTTTGCTATGGGGATAAGGGTTCTAGAAGAGGGTTAGAGAAGAGGGTTCTTGAGGGAGAAGGGTTTGGAAAGAGTTGGAGAGGGGTTATAGAGGATTGGAGAGTTGGAGAGCTTAGGGTTAGAGCACCCCTCTTTTCCCTTTTATAGAGAGGATTACTTAGTTGTTAAGAATCATTTTTTTGTTATTATTTTTGTTTACTTAGTGGTTAAGAATCACTTTTTTATTATTATTTTTGTTTGCTTAGTGGTTAAGAAAGAGAGATGAGGTGGGTGACGACCACGTGGCGTAGTTTGCCACGTGGCGCAGCTTCTGTACATTTTTCCAAAATTACCCCTGAAATTGTTTTGATTGTACCTCTTTAATCCGGACTCTGATTCATGCAAACTAAGTTGCGTTGCAACCGTGTCGGGATTTTCTATCCATTGAGATAGGGTATGGCAGCCAATTCAACTTTCGAACAGAAAGTCAAAATTGCTCCCTAGGATTTGATTCTGCCCATAACTCCTTTATTTGGACACTGATTTTGGCAAATTCGGTTGCATTGGAACTGTATCAGAAATTCCTATCTGCCGAGATAGGGTATGATATTTAATCTGAGTTTGGCAGAAAGTCAATTTCTGCTCCCTAGGGTTTGACCAGCTCATAACTTCTTCGTTTGGGCTCTGGTTCTAGCAAACTCAGTTGCGTTGGAACTGTGTTGAGATTTCTCATCCATTGGGATGAAGTATGGCAGTCAATTCAAGCTTGATCAGAAAGTCAATTTCTGCTCAAGGTTTGAACTGTTTTGAGGTTTTGCTGTTTTTAGCACATTTTGGTTTGATCAAAATTTGGGTGCTTACACTTGTATACCAAGATCCAACGGTCGGATCGGCCTCATATTCTGGATCTCCTTTTTCCATGTGATCATCTATATAACCCAATCATAGATTTAACAAAAATCACATTAAATTTTAGATTTTTAATTAATTAATAATTCTGGAAATTTCAGGGTCTTACAGCACGTGGAGCCATTTCAAGATATTTTATACTTACAAGAAGCAACCGCCTTCCCTCTTCTTAGCATTGAGTTTGTTCTTAAGTAAATCCGAGACATACAAGATTTTCATCACACAGAGATAGAGAAATAACTCATAATTCTTTGTAATGACTCTATAACCAAGTATAGCTCCTACCAAAACTGGGTTCCAGAGGAACAAATTGAAGACACCTAACTCTGAAATTTTTATGCAAAGTGATTGCACCTAAAATTGAGTAGTTAAAGAATGGTTAAAAAGACAAATTACTTATGTTAATGCAAATATTAACAATGTAATAATATTACAAATATGGCGTTATTGAAATTGGCAACTGATTGTTTACAAATTTTATTGTTATGAGTTAATAAATTTAACTCATAACACATAATAATCCTATTAACGTTAATCCTATTTTATTGTTGCCTATTAATGTGCCCATGACATGATGCTTTTTCCTTAAAAATTTAATCCTATTTTATTTTAATTACGGTTAAAAAGACGTCTCTATTGTTTAGTTATTAATAATTAATATGTATATAATCATATTTTAGTTGTAAGTTATCCTATTTTAACGATTTTGGGTGTAGTTTTAATTTTAGTTAGTTAAGGATTAACAATATAGAACGGAGGCATTATGCTTATAAAATAATAATTTAATAGGATTAACACTTATCTAAGTTTAGTAGTTAATATAAATTTAATACTATTTTAATATAAATTTATGGGCTTTTTGCACCCATACCTCTATATTATAAGAAATTTGCATCTATATCCTCTTGTTTTTAATATTTATATGTATGTCCCTCCATTTAACATAATTATTGCAGTTATGCACCTGAAGTTAAAGTCCGTTAACTTTTGTTGTTTGTTTTTACCAAATTACTTAAACAACCTTTTATAAAATAAAATATTTCGTGTTTACCCTGCTATATTATCTTATATTTTATTTATATCATTGTACTATTGTAGCTATTCCAATATTTATAACTTAAGCCATAGATATTATTTGTTTAATCCCACCAATAAAAGATATTAATTTGTTTAAGTGATAACTATTCATTTACATTCAGCCAAGCATATAATCATTTGGCTATCTGATTTTTTTTTAATCTTATAAAAGGTTATATTAGTCATTTCATAAAAATAAATGACAAAAGTTAATGGAATTTGATGTTAAGATGACAAAAGTTAATGACAAAAGTTAATGGAATTTTTGTATCTTATAGAAGGTTATATTAGTCATTTCATAAAAATAAGGTTATATTTTTTTTATCTAAATTGATGGATATAAATACAATTACTAAAAACAAGAGGATATAAATGTAAATTTGTTACAATGTAGGGCATGGATGCAAAAAGCCCTAAATTTATTAACTAACGATACATACTTTTCTAGTGGGATCAATTAACGGTATATATCTTATTTTAATAGGATTTTAATCAACATCTATTGACGTCTCTCTTATTAGGTTATCAATATATAGCTAATTTTTTAATCATTTATTTAATAAAATAAAATAAAACATTTAGATAGAATTCTAGAAAAATATAAAATTTTATTATTTATGGAAAGATATAAAATAAGTACAAACAATCCTATTTGTTTTTCCTTTCACTTTAAAGGATAAAGATTATTTTACTATAAATAATATAAAATAAAAAGTTATATATAGTTCTAGATTAGGTAACTCTTTTTTGTTTTCTTTAAGCTTCAATATATAACACTCTAAAAGAGATACATTACTTTAATAAAAATAGTGTAAAAATAAAAAATAAAATAGAATTTCCAAAAAGGATAATAGGCTATTAATGCTGGTAAAATTTAAGATATGAACAAAAAATAAAAAATTATCCTCATACATTATTAATTAATAGTCGAAATAATCTCTTATAATTAATTAAAAAAATTTTCTAGTTTTAGTGGGATCTTTCCTTTTTTCTTTTTTTTTTTTGGATTTGATTAGTTAGGTTTTATTATATAATATCTTATTAGTTTGATCTGGTGGTTTTATTAGAGAAGGATTTGATTAATGAGATTTCCTTTTTGTTTTTTTTTTGGAGGATCTGCTTAGTTTGGATTTATTAAAGCACGAACCACCTAAGTGTTTTTTTTTATTCTCATATAACTAAAATTAAAAATTAAAAGACTGATTTTAATAATCTAAAACAAGCAGATAGTATGATAAAAAAAATTTCACCTTTTTTTACTAATTATTATTATTTAATCATAATATAATTAAAAAAAAGGTCAAAAGAATTTAATAATTAGAAAATGATATATATCATAAGGATATGAATAATTAAAAATCCTACTATAATCAAACAAAAAATGAAGATAAAAAATAATTTTAAAAAAAAGGTAATAATTAGAAATGAATTTAAAAAAAAGTAACCATACTATAATTAAAAAAGGTTAAAAGAATTTTAATAATTAGAAATTCATATATATATATATATATATCTTAAAGATATGATTGAAATTAAATATTTAAGGATAAGTAAAGATTATTTGACCAAAAAAGGTAATATTGAAATTATCTAACAAAATCAATTTTATTTAAGTAAACGGTACTTTTAAAATTAAATAGTATAGAGAAGGGTATTTTAGATATGTGGAAATTGAAAACACTTTAAGGTAGTTCATGCTTTTAATAGTAGTATAGATATGGATTGATCCTACTAATATTAATATTATTACAATACATAATGTGCATATACACACATATAATATTAAATATATTATATACATGTATGGGTATACTAGTAGGGCATCCTTGCTTCCTCAAAGAAAGAGTCAGCATGGCTAAGGTTGCCCAGTTGCTAAAGGGGAGAGAGAACCTAGGATGAGCCGTAAAGTCACATCCAAGGTTTAAACCTCCTCCTAGTGATCTCTAATTTAAGTGATGCATGAGCCTCTTGGGTGGGTTCGTGTATTCGGGCTTTCATCTGAGGTGGGTCCAAAAGGCCCTGCCTTAAGGTCGGTTCCACGTCATTACAGAAAAGAAAACAAAAAACAAAAGAGAGAAGAAGCACGGCCTCCCCATCGACAATGAGCCGGGAGGAGAAGAGTCAGACGATTTCATCCCCAAGTGGCCCACCCATCTCTTCTCTTGATCTCTCTTCCTAAGGATGACAAGGAAAATTCGGAAGGACTTTTGTGCTGTCTTTTTCTTTTTCCTCATCATTTTGGTTGCTTATGGCTGGCCGCAATCATGGAAGGTGGGGTCCACTCATCCATCATGCATCGAAATTTCCTCTATTTTGGAGCCATTAGTGAAAGAAGTTCTCAAGTGTCGACAACACTGGGGCCTGCTGCATAAGCCCCGATTACATGTGCGCACAACTTTGTCCACTTGTGTACGGTAGATGTCTAACTTTTTCAATTTCAGCGACTTCAAACCTTTTATCTGAAAAACAAATAAATTCATTTAATTAGAGAGTAGGTAGGAAAAAGGCCTTTTTTTTAGCAAAATTAAGGAATTAAGGACATGTGCTTAAGGATTCTAAAAAAAAAAACAAAAAAGAAAAAGAAAAAAGAAAAAATTAAGGACAATTGTGAAGCATGACTCTTAAAAATAATCTTGATTCAATCATCAAATTCTTGGTAATTAAAAATTATTGATACTTTCTAGACATAATTGTGAATCAATCTTGTGTTTATGAAAGACTTTTTTCCAAAAGTTCCCTCAACATTAATAAATATATTATTAATGTATATTTTTATTTAAAAAAGCACTTTTTTTATTTTACACTCCACCTGGAGCGGACTCGCTCCGCCCCTGTTACCAATCCGATATGGCAGGATCCGGTTCACAAAATCTACCCTGAACCTGCCCGTTGCCATCCCTAGTATCTCTTTCTTGTAATTTTTTCTATTGCTTTTTTAAGTTTTCGCACAGCAGGTCCGGTGTGCCGGGAGGAATCCGCTATATCGACCGGCACAAAGTAAAAATATCGCCTGTGCCGGTCGAAATAAGAGTTTATTTAACAGTCGGAAATCCGGTCGAACCAGAGCCAAATTTCGCGGGAACAAGAATTGGCTTTTACATTTTTTTAATTTAGTTTTCAGTTACCGTTTTCTGTTATGCTTTCTTGCCTTCAAACTTCCACCAACGAAGCTACAAATAGATTGAAATTTTGCATGTGATGCAAGCAAATAGTTCAAATCACTCTGTTCTCCTTCTTCTTCAGTTTTCTACTCCACTGTCAGCCGTCTCTCTCATTCCTGTTTCGAAATTTTTTCGCCATTTAACAATGGAAAGAAGAATAATCTGTTCTTCGTATGTTCATCTTTTGTTCATAATCGCAGTAGTACTCTCCATCTCTATCACCCTAGCATTGGAAGTCACTAGGATCTCACTCCGAGATCGGGAAGGAAATCCCAAGAACGGGAGCGTTTGCATCACCACCAGTGCTTTTAGCCACGAATATTATTCCCCGTTGAAGCTAAAGAACTTCCCTGCAGAAATGCCTTTTGTCCAAGACTGCTGTCGCTCATGTAAAGAAGTTCTCTCTTTTGTAATCTTGAATGAATTTCGATTCCTTTTACTAATCTGTTTGATACTTCTTGAATTTCATTCTTGCTTGATCGGAGTAGAAATAGACGAAACTTCCAGAATTAATTTCTGATAATACTATTTTTTCCGTTATTTTAATTTTAATCTTTTCATTTTTTGATCGATCGATTCCTTATTCTGAAAATTATTTTTGTAAATCATTACATTTTCTTGCTTATTTAAGGAAGATCAATATAAGATTTAAGCCTCAACGGGCCATCAACCCACGCATGAACAAGAATAAAATTGGGTCGCTGGGTGATCGGTTCAACCAGTGGTTCAAAATCTTGGTTGGTTCAAACTTCGAATATAAGTGAGCCGTTCTTCTCACTGATCACCGGTGTTTTTTCTGTTCGTCGGATTCACATTACAAGTAAATCTTGCTGTTTGGGTGTGAATAATGGTTTACTGGTACGTTCTTGAAATTTCTGCCTTTATTCGTTTTTTCTTGCGTTTCTTCGTCCCGCGCTAGACATGGTTTTCGGCAATATTTTGGTTAAATGGATCGTCATTCATATACTTGGTTTGGGGGATTTACTTTTATTTCGGGGTTTTGCTAGGTTTTAGGGTTAAGAAGCGTTTGGGTTTTAGGAGATTTAGAGATCTTGTTTGAATGCACATGGTATTAAATTGTCAGAGAGATAATCTGTTAAGGAGTTTACTTCCTGGAAGCCAGCAGTGATTTTGTCTTTGAATAAGTGAATCTTTGTGTAGTCAATCAACCAAGAATATGATTCCATCTAAAATTAAGGTCCAAACAAAGCTTAAGGCGGCCATAGAGGGCTCACATTTTTGCTGTATTCTTAGTATAAACCCCATAAGAGTTTGAAACGATGTTTATCATTTCTGCAGCATGGTGAAATTTGGCCATTTCCCCTACTGCTAGCACGAAAATTGGGGAGAAATGGATATATCCTATTAAATGATTTCATGCTGTTAAAATTTTGTTGGCATTGCATGAAATTCGCCTACATTCTGCTTAAACTTTGAAGGCATGAGGGAGTTTCGTGCATTTTGTCTGAATTCATCCTTTTAAGGACTGTTTTGAGGGAAATTTTACCTTAGTTGCTGACATTTCCTACTCCTTTTCTCGTGCTAAAAAAGGTACAAAGACCCTTTTCACCCTCAAAATGTATAAGACACTCATTACAAGTGTTTTGTGGCCTTATAACACTGCTATTCACATTTATGGCAGATTTGAGTGTTGACATTTCCTCCATTTTTCTCCTTTTCTCCTGCTAAAAAGGTCCAAAGACTCTTTTTCATGCTCAAAATGTATAAAGCACTCATTGCAAGTGTTTTGAGAACCTTTAACACTCCTATACACATTTATTGAGGATTTTAAGCATTTTAAGATCGGGTTTGAGGTAAATGTGTATTACTGGTACTTTTTCTTATTTATTTGACTCCTATTCTTATTTTTCATATTGAATATCTTTGATTTGTATGAATTATGTCTAGCCATGTAAGCCTAGAATAGTCCATATGTAGACATGTCCTATACTGTTCTAATTGTCTCTTACTTAAACCTTTATAAAATTTCACACTACAATTTAATCATTGAATATAATTTCTTTACATTTCTTGCACATTTACATATTTACTTGACCATAAGTGGATTTTTTTTTTGATTTTTTGGGGGGGTTTAGGTGTACTTTTACTCCATCTAAACCCCCTAAAAGTTTCATTTGTAAATTCTAGGAATTCAAAAAAATATCCCCATGATTTTCATATGCCGATGAAATTTCAGCGGCATGTCTGTCTCATGAAATTTTGCCAGGTCTGCCTGGAAAAATGTCAGGTGAAACCAAAATGAAAAGCTTGGTTAGACATAATTTTCTAAGATGATTGTGGATAGAACTTCTGCCACCTTTGCGAGGATTTCTAATTAGTCTAAGCTGCTATTCTGATAAATTTGAGCATAATTCAAAAAGACCAAAAATGCAGTTATAACTGATCACTTTACTATATAACGAGAATAGAACCCCATTCTGTGGCTAAGACATTGTTTTTTTCATAAGTAACAAAGAATTTTACGTACTTTGAAAATGTCTTTCAAGTGACCAGAAAGTAATTAAAATTAGAAATTTGTGCTCCAAGTTATACCTCCTGGAAGGTAACTGCATCAATAAGATAGACTAGCCTCTGAACCTTTTTTTCTTTTTTTCTTTTGGTGGTTGTATGGGCCATCTGTAAGGGAAAAACATCATATAAATTGTAATTAAAAGTTTGAAATGTGTCATGGCAAAGTTTTTCATACCAGAAAGCATTATATTCCACTTACAAATTAAGATTGTAAAAACCATAGTGGATGATATAAATTAGCTTTGTAAGATTTGGCTTCTTAAACTGCCCCAAGAGATATAAGCAGCCTTCTTTAAGGTTGGCTGTTATCATTTTCCCATATTTCTCTTTAAGAGTGGTTGTTATCATTTTCCCATATTTCATATTGTCACTTTTTCATTGCCCCTTTTTATTTGAAATAGAGTCTCCAAAGATTGGAAGCATTAAACTAGAAAGATGCCTTTACCGCTGATTGCTTCCATTCTTTGTTTTAACATCTTGGGTTCTTGTTTTGTCAAATTGAATGCATAAACTAAAATTTTAGTCGTTGAGGTTTTATTAACAAATTTATGGTCCTTCATGAATGCCTAATATATGGCCAACTTTTTTTTTTTTTCTAGAAAGTGTGCTGTTATTTAATTATGATTAATCTAAGGAAGGTACCTGATTTTTTATTTTGAGGATCTCCTGTTTTTAATCTTTTCGTCCCGGTGCTTCATTTTCAGCTCCTCTTTAATTAAATTGTTTTTGATGAATAATGAATATGTATGTATGTATGTATGTATGTATGTATGTATGTATGTATTTATTTAATAAATATATATATTAAATTGTTAAGAGGATTAATGTACATAGGACCAAGTATGACCATAAACACCTCATTATACTCTACTGTACTACCTCCACCCCTTACACAACCCACCAAAAAACCATCCCCCACCTAATTTTTGAAATCTAGTAGACAACCATGGGAAAACTTCCTAGCCATCTAAACCCCCTAGCCCCACAAGCCTTCCTCCACAGCACCTGAAAACAATGATGGAAATTTCGCATTTTGCCGATATTACGCTGGGGAGATCCAGCGTCACATATCCCCAGTGAGGGGAAATATTTTGTTTTTGACGTTTTCTTGTATTTTTTGGTTTAGTACATTCATAATAAATGCATAAATGAGGAAATTTCGTTAGATTTCGCTGGCGAAATTTGGCTAAAATCAGGGAACCGCAGGGAAATTTCACTTTCCCCGGACATTTCGTGTCGCTAACCTTGTGAAAACGAAATTTCGCTAAAAATTTCGTGAATGTCAAACAGTGCTTGAAAAGACTTTGTTCTCGAAGATCCCATCTTAGCTAGCTGATTTGCTTCTTTATTAGCATCCCTCGGAACATGGCTGAACAATATGTTTACCTCCCGTGCCAAGAGATTCACTCTCCTCAGGTAATATGACAACCTCTGTAACGCCCCGGTTCCGGGTCTATTTCCCAAAACCTGAGGTGTTATAATAAGTAACAAAAGCAACTAAAATCTAGATCAAATTAAATCCTTTATTAATTACATCATCAGAGTTATATGCGGAAACATGAAATAATATCCACTAACAACTAATCTTTAACATTTACATACTTTCCCTAACTCATGAATCTAATTTACAACTAACTGGCTACCCCCCCCCTTACTAGCCCAATGCTGTCGTCCTCGCCAAGAATACCTGAAAAATTAGGGAAAACTGGAGTGAGAATAAATCTCAACAAGTAGCAAGGTGCATGCATAAATTTAGTCCATAATTTTCATAAAATAAGTCATGAGGTGTACGATTAAACCAAAACATCAACTAGAAAAACGATGATATAGAAATCACGGCAAACAACATACCACCCTGTAACATCACACAATGAAAAATAACCACAAACACCAGGAAGTATCCCGCTGAGTACACGGACTGAGGATAAAAGGCACCAACCACAAAACAACAAGCTTCCCACCAAGTACATGGACTGAGGAAGTATTCCGCCGAGTACACGGACCGAGGATATAAACAACAATAACAAGCTTCCCACTGAGTACACGGATCGAGGAAGTATCCTGACGAGTACACAGACCGAGGATATAAACAACAATAACCAGCTTCCCACCGAGTACATGGATTGATGAAGTATCCCGCCGAGTACACGGACTGAAGATATAAACAACAATAACCAGCTTCCCACCGAGTACATAGATTGAGGAAGTATCTCGCTGAGTACACGGACTGAGGATATAAACAACAATAACCAGCTTCCCACCGAGTACACGGATCGAGAAAGTATCCCGCCGAGTACACGGACAGAGGATAAACAAAAGTAACCAAATCCGCCTTGCGGAAATAATAAACTAGGCACCTGCTTTGTCACAACTGTGACCCAAAAACCCACACAAGTGGAGTCAAATATGTATCTTAAAATCACAGTTTCAATGGGCAAAATAATCCGGGTGTATGTAAAATTATTCGGAACTCAAAATATATCCAGATAGTCCAAATACAGGTGTAGGAACTCTTAAAATCAAGTTTGGTTAAGAATAGAAGTGTTTGGAACAAAGGTATTAAGTTGAAAAGCCTCTTTGGTAAAATCTACCCAAATTTCTTATAAAACTGAATTTTAAACATCCTTCAGTGCAAACTATCTCTAAATACCCTAAAATTGAGGGTACATAAGTTAAAAATAGATAAAAACAATTCCGTAATGAAAAACTAGGTTGAAAGGCCAATTTCAAAATCTGACAGACAGGGCGCTCGAACGGCAAAGGGGCGCTCGAACGGCCTTATACTTTAGGTCGTTTCAGGGTTGGTCGTTCAATAGATCGCTCGAGCGACTGATCGGGTGACAGTTCATTCTAGAAAAATTGCTCTCGGGTTTTAACAAATACACAGGGCGCTCGAGCGACTATTCGGACGGCCCAAGACGGAGAATATTTCCGAAAAGTTACCAAAATCAATAAAAATTCAACAACTCAATATCCAGTGCATCAAATCCATTCTAAATCATTCTAAAACACTCTATAAGCATGTTAGAACAATTTAAACAAAATAAAACTTCGTTTATAAATCAAATCGTATCAAACCAATCATATAACCACACTTTAACAGTTTTTTTTTGAGAAAACCTCAAACAAACACATAACACTTACGCAAATCCTTGTCTAAATGAACATGGTTTGTTTCTAAATCATCTCATAATATATATATCTAAATAATAAAACACGAAAATCATGCAATTCCTCTAGTTTTCTAAGTGTTTGCTACTTGCCTTTTTGATGAACCTAGATTTGTCGAAAGATCCTTCTGTGCCCATTTTATGATCTCAATAGCATCCTTCTAGACTTCACCAATTCAAATTTCCACCGTTCAGTTTGAAGTCCTTTATGAGTAGATAAAAACCCTAAAATTTCAGCCCATTCCAACGGTTGGATCTCCGTGGATCGTTGTTCAAAGTTGGTTGGTCGGCCATCTCTGCAACTCTTTTTTCTTTAAAAATATGATTTTCCACCAATTTTCTGGATTAGTTCGCACCACCTTAGACTCCTCCAAATCCAATCTCTACCGTTCAGATTGAAGTCTTTCATGTGTAGATCATAACCTCCAAATTTCAGCTCATTCCAACAGTTGGATCTCCGTGGATCGTTGTTCAAAGTTGGCTGGTTGACCATCTCTGCAACCCTTCTTTTTTCATAGAATCTCTTCCTTTTCTCTTCTCTCTTCTTTCCCTTATTTTTCTCCAAGCCCAAGCACGAATTCTCCTCTTTTTTCTCCTTATTTTTGACTTGCTGAAAACCCTAAACCTTCCCTTTTATAAACAATCTAATCCTCAAGAGGTCCAATTAGAATTAGACACTTTCTAAATAAATTCCTACTTTTTCTCCTCTTTCTAATTCTTTACTAGTACTATACCAATTAAATCCCTCACTATCTAAACTCTTCTTTCTAGCTAATTTTCGTGCATATTTAATTCCTTATTTTAAAATATTACTAAAACACCCCAAAGTTCTTCTTATCTCCAAATTTAAGGCTCCTTATTAACCATAATTACCAATGTACCCTTTTTCCTTCTTTTAAGCCTTACATTTGCTATTTAAATTCAGCTAAACTAAAATTTGGCCTAATTAAGTTTCTTGACTTAATAAGTAATCATTTTATTCTTTTCATGGATTGGACTAATTAGAAATGACCAAAATACCCTTTTCTTTTATTTTCTTACTAAATCTTTAAATTTCTTCACAATTCCTCAAATATTATTCTTCTTATTATTTCTTCAAGTTCTCCTTTATAATATAAGTTAGATTCCTATTTTACCTTTCTAATGACCTTTACTTCTAAATCTTTCTAATTTATTCATTAATTAATTATTTATTTATTGATTTATTTTAATTTTAGGAAAATCTAGGGTTTTACAATCTCCAAGACCGTATTAGACCTTGACATCCATGTAATGATGGTAGCCAAATCTCCCACGATCATGCAATCAATAAATCCATGCCATCTCGCCTCATTCAGATGTGTTAGAAGCTTTGCTCCAGTAGCATCACCCCACCCCACTGGGCCATAGAAAGTAGAGTTACTAGAGCACAGCTTCTCCTCCTGGTCCGGAATCACCCCTCCAATACCCAATGGCCCTGGGTTCTCCATAGAACAACCATAAAAATTAATCTTCACTCAGCTCATCTTGGTTCCTTCCCTCTCAATCTCCCTACCTCTAATGGAGGCGAGGAATAACAACATCAATGCCACTCTTTCACTACATCTGCTGCTGAAATATCTCTAAACTCTGGGGATCCGATGCTCTTGATGATACTACTATACAGTCTCAAGCACCTGAGCAGTGGAGGAGCCAATATCGTGGAAAATTCTACGATTCTGCTCTATGTTTCTAATCATATATACTACACTACCGCATGAAAGAGAAGACTTGTAAAGAATGTGACCCCTCCTCCCCAAAACCTTGGCTCTCCACTGATCGAACCATGCTGCAAAAGTATCTGGCAAAACCCAAGAAGCTCCAACAATCTATAATAATCTCATCCAAATTAACTTCGCGAACTGGCACTCCATGAATAGATGATCAATGCTCTCCCTAGCCTCTATACGCATCAAGTACACTTGGGGGGGATAAAGCAAGTATTCTCCATCTCCTCTAGATAAGATCAGCTGTGTTTATCCTCTACAGAAGTGTAGTCCACAAAAAGGCCTTGATCCTCGGAGGAACACTGGGTTTCCACAACCTAGACATTGGGAAGGATACAGGAACATCTGAAGCATCGGCAGTGCAAATTATGAAATAAGACTTGCATGAAAAAAGACCAAAAGAGGAGGGGGACCAAATAATCTTATCTAGATTCTAGACATGATGAATCAAGAAACGCATCCTGCGGGCTCTTTCATAAGGAAGCTAACTCTTTCATTTTTCAACTGCTCTGGGTTCTCTTATAAGAGGTAAATTCCAATACTAAACCAGAAGGGGGATACAAAAAGACCTCCACCACCCATGCATCAGGGTGACAGACCAAAGAAAATAACTGTGGGAACTGCTTTAATTAAGTAGTGGCATCAAAATCAATTATTGTCCAAGCAACAGAATAATATACTGGTTTAACTCAACTGTTAATTATGCATGTTGGACATCTCTCCAAACTCCTGTTTTGTATACTTCGATTATTTTCTTTCGTTTCCAACATATTGTTGTATATGTGCTACATTCTTTCTGCAGTTAGCCATTATATCACTTGTATAGTCATGCTTATACTGCATCTGTCAATTCATGCAACTGGTTTTTGTGGTCTGGTAGTTCATTTGGATACAAAGGTGTTTTGACTGAAACCATCTAATTACTGTGACAGTAGATCATAGTTGTCACTGTCACTGTCCCCTCAAATTTGCTTTAGAAATGAATAATACAATGTTGTTGTCGAGTTTCTTATATGCAGACCATTGCTTCGTTCTCTGAGTCTTCTAAATGCAGAAAACACTTTCAGCTGAATACACATTTTCCAAGTGTTTGTTTTAATATATAACTATAGCCAAATGTATTATATTTTCCAAAACTAAGTCAATTTTCTGGAAAATGACGTCAAATTCAAAATATTGAATATTAGTTTTGGAAAATAAATTAAGTGAGATGACACCATACTGGCATGCCACCACCACCACTTTCACTACAGTTGCCACCACTACCACAGGAATACCATCACCAGATCCACCACTACAACTACCACTACCACTACCCTATTGGTAATCCATCACCATCAACACCACCACCACCACCACCACCCATCACTACCATCATCAACATTCTACAACTCTCTGTCACCACCATTGTCACCAACACAACCACAACACCACGGGCTTACCACCAACAACACCACCACAATTGGCATACCACCATTACAGCCATTGTCACTGCCACCAGTTTATTTAACGCGATCATCATGACCAATGTCCACTGGTACCAATATACCACCACCACCATTACCATCACGACTCCCGGTACCAACTTTCATCCCCACAAACACCATCAGCATACTACTAGCCCTACCACCAGTATTGCCTCCATTGGAATACTATGACCGTGACCACTACTGGTATGCTGCAAGCACTACCACCATTGTCCCACCAACACAAAAAAATAGTCATCATTGATATGATATTATTGTAAGTTATTATATTTTCCTACATTATTTCGATATAAACATATGAAAGTATTTTCAGTCTATTTTCGATATCTCTAAAAAAAAATTTGATAATTACAGAATTTTTAAAAAATCAAACTCGTGATATAGAATAATTTACATTCATGTAAATTAACAGATGGAGTCACAAGGAAGACCTAAAAGGACATTGATGGAGTAATTAAAACAATACTTATAAAAATGTAAATTAATGGAGGATATGATTTTTAACCGAGTGGGATGGAGATACAAGATTTGTGTCATCAATCGCACTTTGGTGGGAACTGGCTTCTGATAATGATGATGATGATGTGCAGAATAATTTACACTATAAAATCTTTACATCAAAATAAATGAAGCCTCAAAGTGGGATACCACCATTCCATCATACACCACCATAAAGCATTGTTACCACTATCATCAGTCCAGCACTCTCGTCGCCATTGCAATCACCATCACAACTACCAACCACCACCGTTACCACCAACCACTGTCACCACCACCACAATCGGAATACTACCACCACTTACAACGATAACAACCACCACCATTACCACTACGTCCACTAGTAACCATCACCACTAAACAACCATCAATATTATAATGTTTTCATTACATCACTATTTTCCCATGTTATTTCAATTCAAATATATTAAAGTATTTTTAATCTGTTTTCCATGTTTCTAGTCAAACGAATTGTGAAATACAGTTTCTCTAGATAATCAAGTTCTTGCCTAACAAGTTACATTGTAAACTCTTTTACATCAGAAAAAAACAGTGCTATAACACTTATAGTCTTAAAGAGTCTTATGTATAAAGTGTTTTTTAGGTTTCCATTGTATTAATTATTTTGTTTGCTAATTTGGATTTTGTGCCGTCATATTCACTATTACTGTACATTTCCTGTGAATAGTGATTTGCCCATGCCCACGTTTGGAGCTGCTGACAACGCCAAAGGTGGATCTGGTTTCTGTTGGTGCTCCGGTAGAGACCTTAACCAACGTTCCTTCCCCTGGAGAAGGATATGATTTCTCTGTGAGATTTAGGTTTGATATGCTATTATCCTTGATCTCTAATTGATTATCCAAACTTTGGGTTCCTTCATTTTGATATTTAGTCAGTTTTCTGTTTTTCCCTTTTCCCCCATCTTTTGGGTTTTTTTTTTCTGGGTCATGGTGATTGTGGGGGTGGGTTTTGTTGCATTTTATGATCATAGAAGGAGAAAATTTTTGTTTAGTAGGTCATTCATGTTGGAATGTGAAAATTCTAGTTTAATTTGCTTAATGTGGGAGTCCTTGACGGAGAAAGGGGAATTTCTTAAACTCTTAACAAAATTTACTTCATCAATGAGGGTATTCAGATCCATCAGTCAAGATATATGAGACTTTTGCTAACCTACACACTTTTGGGATGATGTCATGAACATTGTGAAACAAGCACATTAAGAACTTTACATAAAGACATGTATTTCACAAGGATGATTGCTGCTGCATGTTCAAATTCTTTAAAGAAGGCATGCAATCATTTTGACTTGTTGAAATGGATTTTGTTGCAATTTGCAAATTAAAAAAAAAAAAAAAATCTTTAATGACAATATATCTGTGCATTTTGTTGATATCCCCATCAAATAATGAGCCTAATACTGATAAAAAAAGACTTTTCTCTTATTTGGAAAAAGGATTTTTTTCCTTTTTGGTGGGGACATATATCTAATATATTGATCTATCAGTACACACAAAAAGAATATGGATCATAACACGGTGTGGCTTCCACAATATATGAAATCCAATGTTTTCTTATGCTCCAATACTATTAGATACAACATTTATTTCAACGATATATCTACAATAATCTATCTGCTTATAACCACACACATAAATATGAACAAATGCAAATTTTCCTATGCTATAAAGTTACTGTATACAATATTTTTTCAATGCTAACTAAATGATTACAACTGAGGCACAAAATCTAATGTTAGTTTGAATTTAATGAAAATATCCATTTCAGAGAGCAAAATATGGGATAAATCTCAGGATTGTAATTTTTTTTAAGTAATTGTTAACCAATCTCTTGAAAGTTTTGAAAGTAAATATAATTGTTTCTTTCTTTGTATCAATTAAATCTGTTAACAATGAGTTTACATTAATGTAGGGGAAATATGGAAAATTTCAATGATATTGTAAACAAAGAAAGTGACCGTAATCTTTGTACACCAACAATACACAAACATGGATGTGATTCATCATCGATGCATACTCTCACATTTAAAATCCCCTATTAAAAAGGAGGAGTTTGTCCAATGCTGCTATCCACAAAAAGAGAGTTACCTTGGTTGGATAGGAACTTTCCAAGGTATATTCAGTGGAACATTCCCAGCCATTGACCTGGGAAGAAAGATGTGAGTATAAAATCCCTTATTCCTCCATGTATGTCTATCTTCTTGTGTCAAGGTTAACACTATCGTCAACCAAGTAGAGCAAAGGTTGTAGTAAACCCATGGACTCTTAAATTTCTATTGAAGAAAGGTCTTTTGAATCCCAAATACCATGTTTTTTAAAACTTTCACCTGATTTATCACCAAACAGATGATTAATACGAGCCACCTGCATTGAAGTTGGCACATATGGATCTCAAAATTGGCTGATATGAGGCAGAATCTCCTCACTTGGCGCATGAATATCTGGAATTTAATGCTTGACTGTAAAACTTGTTTTTTTTTTGATGGATAATGCTTGACTGTAAAACTAGATATAGCCTTACACAAATCCATGGCATAGGAGCTATTATATATTTCCGAAGCCTAGTCATCTGGGCGCCACATCTACATTTGGCTGCAATAATAGACTTCCACAAACCATCCGTCCTCCAAATCTCCACAACCTCTTCCCAGATAAAAGCTTCATTAAAATTCCTTAAGTTTCTCAACTCAAAACCACTAATTCTATTGGTGAAGTACATATGACCACTCAATGAGATAGTATTTGCCGGCTACTCTGACACCACCCTCGAGGAAGCTACGCTGAAATTTTTGTCAGCCATGGCTTAAGGAATCTTCAGAATAAAAGTCAATTCTGTCAGCCATGGCTTAAGGAATCTTCAGAATCGACTAAAGTATATGATCAAGTTGGTGATGGAGCTATGAATAAAAGTCTTTTTCTTGTCTTCAGAAAAAAAAAATCTGGCTTTCCGTGTTCCCAACTTCGTTTTCTGTTCCTTCCATAATTTTATCCCACACCAAGGAAGATTTATGTGAAGAGCTAAGTGGAATTCCTGACTAGTCAGAATCCAACCCACTCTACAACTAGTGAATCAATTGAGGCACATGCAACTTCACATCAATTACTTCCCTAAACATGTCACAATTAGCCAAATTTATTTTGAGCCCAGAAACTATCTCAAAACTGGTGAGAGGACAGTATTTACTGTGTTATGCACTGTAATTACCAAATTATAAATTTTTTAGTAAATTGATAGTTAAAAAATTGCAAAATTAACTTCCGTCTATTGAGGCCCACAAGCAGCTTAGCTGTCGGTTTATGGCTTAGATTTTTCTACCTTGTCAATGTTTGGCCCTACTAGGCCCAATCCATTGCCACCCTACAAAACATTTCACTTTAGTCAACTATAATTTCTATCTAGTTCACAATGCATACATATATACACACATGAGACACATTGGTGTAATGTCATATTAAGTTATCAACAATATTATAAATTATAATACAAGAACGACTTGATTTATAATTTTATAGTTATTGCATTCTTAGATGTTGTTTGATATTCTCTTTTTTTTTTAAAATTTTAAAACCAATCTAAAATCCAAAACCTCTCAAATTATTTTTTCAGTTTTTAGAAATAGGCATAGAGAAACTCATTTGGTAACTAGTCAAACTCAATCATAATTTTAAAAATCAATAAAAATGTGTTTGCTAAGTCTAATGATAATGATCCAAAAACTGTTTCTGATGGTGGTGTGGTTGTGTTGGTGGTGGTGTTGATGGTGCAGGTCATGGGTGGTGGTAGTGAGTGGTGGTCATAGTGCTAGCAGTGTAGTGGGGGTGATGGTGATGGTGGTTGTGGTGGTGGTATCAATGGTAGTGTTGGTGCTGGTGGTACGCCGATGGTGTTTATGGTAGTGGTGGTGGTGGTATGCCCATGGTGGTGATAATGGTTGCAACAGGATTGGTAGAACGTTGATAGTTGTAGTGATGATTGGTGGTGGTAGTGGTGTTGATTTTGATGGTTTAACAATAGCAATGGTGGTGGTGGTATGCTCTTGGTGGTGGCGGTGTCACTTGTTGCGAAAGTGGTTGTGGTGGCATGCTAGTACAATGTTGTCTTAATTTTGATTTGCCGAAAATTGACATTCAAGATTTTGAATGGTTGTAGTGGTGGGGATGGCATTACTGGTGGTAATTGTGAATATGGTGGTAGTGTTGGTGGTGGTGGTGCTGCTGCCGTGCTGGTAGAAGTCATGGTAAACGAAGCTTTAAGAAACTACACTATTGTCATGCCTTATTCCATGAATAAAATTACATATCTTTATGTATTTAGGGTATTTTGGATCTAGGAATGTGACTGTAATTGCCATTCGCCCCTAATGGAAATTACGCAAATTCAATCCACTGATGTAAAATGCATCAATGTAAATGAAACAAACAATGCATTGTTTATACTTGAAACCATAAACTAATAAAGACATAATTTGTTAGAGTACACAATGGATATATATAAACTAGTTAGTGGGGCACGTGAGATATGGGAAAACATAAAAAATTGAACAGTAAAACATCAAGAAAAAATCAGAAAGAGATATGGGAAAACATCAAGAAAAAAGAGCTAAAAGCTACCAAGACCAACTAATAAGACTACAAACCAGAAAAAAATTGAACAGTAAAACATCAAAACTGAAATAATCTGATCCAAAAAAGAAACTGTAGCCCAATCCCGCAATATATCTATTGATGAGACAGATCTGAATTCCTTCCTGGTGCTAATCCAATCAGCTGCCAAGATAGAAATGTCTTCCTGAATCCTATGCTTTACAACAGTACCTCCATCGAAAATTCACCGATTCCAGGTTAACCAAACCAGCCGCATAGTGGCACAAAAAACTGCATGATACATCGATTTTCCCTTTTCTTGAGGAATGGGAATCGCCACTGATAAGAAAATTCAAAAAGGGCTCTAGGCTGAACCCAAGTAATTTCTAAAAGTCCCAAAAAGTAAGATCAAAAACCTGAAATCGCCCTTTTTATTTTTGCTGCTCATTTGTTATATTTGTTTTACTCATCATTTATTATATTTGTTTCATAATGGAGCCGTCTTCAAATAAAAAAGTGAGATTTAGGTTACTAAAAGAAGGTTGTAACTGCTTAAGGCAAAAGTGGTGATAAATTAAACAAAAAATAAAATTCAATAACAACTCAACATATATAGTTTATACTTTATACGCAATAGTATCGGTATGCTAGCTATGAGGATAAATCTATTGGCTAAAAAAAATTGTCTCAAAAAAAAATTGAAGATAAAAAATTATGGGCATTTTAGCACGTTCCTTTTTTTTATTTTTTTATTCAGCAATCCCAAAATTTTTTTTTTTTAATATTAATTCAGCAATACCAGAGTTTATTTTATTTTTTAGTTGCTAAATTAAAAAATTGGCTTTTGCGATTAAAAGAGAGGCAAATTTTAGCACCTTTATTGCATTTTGGGTACAGTTTCTTTGTAACATTAAAATGCCACTAAAAGTTATTTATTTTGACAAACAATATCAACTGAATTTTAAATATTTACAAAAAGTATCACGAAAAGTTAGTTTTCCCAAAGATTGTACCAATTTTAAATATTTACTAAAAGTTATTAAAACTGAATTTTAAATATGTACAGCTGGCGAAATTCCATTTTTTTTTTGTTGGTGACGCATTTCGCAGGTTGAAATTTGCCGATTTGCAGTTCTAACGATTTTTGGCGACGTGCCGGTGAAACGAGGCGGTGTGTTGAGTGAAATGGGGCAAAATGGACAAAACGAGTGAAGCAGGGACGGGAAACGGAAATCTCTTTAATTACCGTTGGCGATTTGTGGCGGCATGCCGGTGAAATTTCCTTAAAATAAAAAAATCTAGTTTTTGTCCTGTTTTTTGCCCTCTTTGATTTTTCCATTGTTTCTGGACGAAATTTCGTTTCATGTGATGGGCGGCACATCCATCAGCACCGAAATGGTAAACCTTGGTACCAAATACTATTAGCTAAACGACAAACTACGGAAGAAAGTTTTTATTAACTTCGACTGAATTTTAAATGTTTACAAAAGGTATCACTACAAGTTAATTTTTCCAAAGATAAACTACCATACAAAATTAGCTAACAAACAAAAGAACGAATTTATTTTTGAGCTGCTTTAAAAGTATAACGAAAAGTTACTTTTCCCAGAAATAAACTACCAAACGCTATTAATTAAATGACAAAAGAAAAATTTTGTTAACTACGACTGAATTTTAACTATTTACAAAAGGTATCACTAAAAGTTAATTTTCCCAAATAACTAAACAAGAAACGATCAAACAAAAATTTTAGGTGCTTTGGTTCTTTTATAAGGTAATAGATGTGTATGCTTATATAATTTTTTCCAAAATAAATTTGAAAAACTTCCCTTACCGGTTACCAAACAAAATTTTAAGTTTCTGATATCAAAATTGAAAAAAAAAATTTCAAAAACATATCTGAAGAGCCTCTTAAAATTTTTTAAATTTTATGTATACTTTTAATGTTTTCCATTTTCCAATGATTGTCTGGCTATGTACTACCCTTCATAACTAATTTGGTGGATTTTGCTGCAAATTATCATTACCATGCACCATTTTGACCATATGTTGTGGAACAATTTTAATTTTTGAAATCTACCATCATATTATTTAATGCATCACTTTTGTTTCTCAATAAATTTTCTCATGCTTTTGAATTTTGATATGGTATACTTTGAATTCCAACAGTACAACTTAGCTGTTATATGCATCAAATGAAATGCAAAGGTGCAATGTCAATGGATTTTCATTACTTTTTTATATTGTGAAATTGGAACTTTCAGTAATGAATTTGAATGCATTGGAGGCCATGGAGTCCTTTATGACTGTTGGGTGGACCCATCTTTTATTGGGTACGTATTTGTCTTGTGTTTCTACTTTTTCAATTAGTAATGATAGCTCTGAAATGCTCAACCTACTGTTTTTTGTGTGTATACCTGTTTCCTGTTTATGTATATTTTCTTAGTTATTTGGTTGATTGAAGGTATGCAATGCCCTTGAGGGATTATGATACTGGTAGATCATTTTGTCGTTTCTTCCCTCATTCTCCGGAGCATCTTTATCGTTCGATACCCAAGTCAATGGCCATGAGTCCGGATGAGCTGGTTGTCATTACTGCTTCAGTTAGAGGAGCATTCAACGTGACAGGATCTGCATCTGCCTATTTTGTGGGGGGATTTTCTATTTTGAATGTCCAAGAATCCCTATTCTCAAGGAAAGGAGAGGTAATAAAGATAACTTCAATGCAATCATATGTGAAAGTTTTTATTTCTTACTTCATCTGTTATTTATTAATATCTGCTAATTTTTGTAAAAACTAGGAGAACGCAATTGGTGAGTTTATTGTTAGCCATCAAACCTACATATGTATTTTAGCAGTTCATTTTGCACTCTCATTACTTGTATCAGAAGTTACAATCAAACTTTAAATACGTGAAATATTTCAAACATTACAATTCAAGCTTCCGTTAAACCTTGTTGAATAAAACTTTGGACTTAAATATCCCTAAAGATTTAATCCTTGATACAGTGATGGTATGTCATAAAAGGTATACCAATAAACTCACATACTCACACATGCACAAACATTTTTGGATGCTTTTTGTATATAGTTTTGGGCATATATGGTATAAATATGTCAGTGTCTATAGGGTGTAATGAGTAGGTCCCTTTTAGTGTTTTTGGGAAAAGGGACGGGTTAGGGGAAATCATATATACTTGTACTTACCATGTAATCTTTTTCTTAATCAATATCAATTCA
Organism: Buxus sempervirens; assembly: GCA_947561395.2. Lineage (NCBI taxonomy): Eukaryota > Viridiplantae > Streptophyta > Magnoliopsida > Buxales > Buxaceae > Buxus > Buxus sempervirens. The sequence goes on along the minus strand of OX387192.1, from coordinate 21,287,497 downwards.
TTACTTATCAAAAAAATATATATAGTATAATGACATATATGATATTGTTGAGATCTACATACTAGAACTTTATGAATGGTGCACTTAACTTCCGATTACAAATCCATTGCTCCCAGTAATAATTGAATTAAAGATCAGCACTTAAATTATTTTTGTCAACAGTTTGGTTAAAAAATGTGTCTTTCACCTAGCAATTGACAAGAAAGATCAGTTCTCTAAATATAAATCAGTTTTTAGTATTATTTATCAACTATAGATGAAAAAATAAATTATTACTCTAGTAATTTGAACACTCAAAAATTAATGTGAAATATATACTCTAATTCATGAAAGCATTGAAAATCTTGGTTGTCTTGTAAATACTTGGACCGTGGACTGTACCTGTCCAGGCTGATCCTGGTTTAGATTCTCCTGTCCATAACGGTACCAAGTGGTACCAACCAGGACTGGTTGGTCCATGGCTGTCTGATCTGATCTGGTTGTGAGTCACCCTTTTCCTTCATCCTCGTGGAGATTATTTCCCAAAGAACCTTATTCCGTTTGGTCTCCATGAAAGTCCGATCCAGCTCTGCCCAAATAGACAGAAACTCCGTCTCTTGAACACTCCACCGAGGAAACTGATCGCCTGCATCCATGCTAACACCAAGGTGATGATGCTGATGTCCCTCCATGTCACTACATCAACAAATGCTGCTACCAATTCTCTTATCGCTCAACCGGAAAAAAGATATAAGACGATGATGGTATGAAATGAACAGAAGGTGCGAATCGATTTGTCACACGCTTAGTTTTAACTGGATGAATCCCAGAGATGGGGTGAGCTGGAGAGTGGGCAAATCACCATTGCCATCACTTTGGCGCACTAGCATTGATGACATCACCGGTACCATTTGGAGTCTTTAGACTTCAGACATCTCTCACAGCCTTCCTCCCTCCCTCTTTCCTTTTTTTTTTTTTTGGTTTTATTAATAATCGACTAACTTTGAAGGCTTAGCCTACAAGGAGCCAAGGACAACGATTTTTTTTTTTTTTCTTTCAAATTAAAGGTCTGTAGTCTAGATCTTGGGCAATCTCGAGTTCGGACTGCCTAAGTCGGAATGGTACTGCCCGGTACCGTTTTTACTCGGGTGGTAAAACTCAGTACTGCCCGAGTTTAAAACATTCGGAATATGGGATGATCTCAGATTAAGACCATATGATCTCGGTACGGACTGCTACCAGCCGGTCTACTAAACCTTGTTCAATATAGCAATTGAAATTTAAGAAAAATTGAGCATCTATATTAGATCAATAGGGAAATAAACTATCAATCACTATGATTATTTACTAACATTTCAAATATCAAGTTTGATATTATTTACCTTTATAAATTGATATAAATATCTAAAAATTTTTAGCAACGAATAAAATCAGCTAATTGAACTCAATTTTCAACAAAATATTCCTACATGGATGATTAGAAGCGGGATTATGACATATTAATTGTTTGAAATATGATATCATATATTTAACTATTTTCATTGGTTTTATTGCCTATATCTACACACATGTTCATATAAATGTAGTTATATACACACACATACACAAACAAGCAAATATATTATAGATATATATATTTTAATAAGTTTCTACTTAAGGTTTTCATGTACATATAATTGTTTTGATTTGTTGTAGATGACCTTTTTTCATATACTTGACACGTCAACCATATGATGACCTCACACGACAAAGATGGACCTGTCATAGGTCATTTGTAACCTGACAGAGACAATAGTTAAGTGTGGCATGGCTTATTTATATCACGTGTGAAACTTATCTAGTGTATCGGAGTAGAGATCTCCATCATAGGCAAAAATTTCACTCTGGGGGTGTTTGGGGGGGGGGGGGGGGGGTGGTTGGTGGGAGGTTCCTTGTGGGTTTTAAAGTGTGAAGGACACGAGCATGGGAGAAATCTGCAATCAGTGATGTATTCTAGTGTGTAGACCTAGAATGTTGCAGATGTCAAATGATATATAGTTTCATATGCTGACATGTGGGACTTGTTGTAAACCAAGGTTTACCGTTTTGGTGCCGATGGGTGCCCATCGCACAAAACAAAATTTCTCCTGGAAAAATCAAAGAGGCAAAAACTGGACAAAATTTTGACTTTTTTTATTTTGTCGAAATTTTGCTAGCACGACTGTAAACATTGTTGTGGACCAATTAGAGAGTTCTATTCTTTGTCATATTAATATTTAAAAATCATTATCTCTTATTTGATTTCTATTTTGAACTTAGACATCTGCGAGACCAGATTTAAGATAAAGATGCAAATATTTCTGAAGCTCCAATTCGTGACAAATGACACAATCTTATAGACCCCACACCTTCTATAAATATGAGAACCCTCTTCCATTTGAAGGATCCATTTCTTTTGGCTGCTTTGAGCAAGACTTCTGCCCTTCTTGTCTGAGCCCTCTCCAACTGTTATAAAAAATTTACTCAATCCATTCTAGCATTTCTCTGTCTTCTACATTATTCTTCAATTATCCAAGGATCTCTCTGGCTTGGTATATGTTAAGATTATTTAAGCATCTCTCGTCTCTCATTGTAGCCACTACTTACCTATCATGCTTTATCTATCTCAACCCCCTCTTTGGATAATGACGAAGGAACGGCTGCCAAGTTTACGGTTTAGGCCCTCATTGCACTCACGTTACTAAACTATAACTGAAGATATCAGCCAGTCAGCATCGAATTTGGCACGTGGACAGAGATACAAAATAATTACCCACAGTTAACACTTTACTGTGTACCATCGATGGGCATTAAGTTTTTACAGAGATTTTATTAAAATTATCAGAAGTTACTAGTTTTTGTATTCAGATTGCTTTTCGTATTTCCTAAATTGGTTTCTGGCCATGGATTGGTTGTTGGAATATGTTATAACAAATAAGTGTGAGGAAAAATGTTTCACTTGAATGTTTAATAATCTATTTCATGGTAAATGATTTTCCCTTCTAGATCTTGAAGTCTTTGTAATGCTCTCCCCAGCTCAATGGTTTTGTTTTGGGTTTGGGGCTACTTAAAATTTGTTCTGATATATTGAAGTCTTGATTCATTTCAGGCTTATATTTTGTCTTAAAAACGAAGTAACCATCAATTTAGAATTTATCTTGAGCCTAGTATTAAAATGTATAAAACATCTTCTTCTATGTGTTCAACGTTCATGTCATGCCCCGAACCCTAGACTTCCATTATTGTATGGGCGCGGAGTACAAGATCATGACCTGGCTTGTAAGTGTATATGGATCAATAATGAAAGAAATAAATAATGATTAACATCTCTAAAAAGTAAAATTCCGTTACTGTAAAAATCCTTACACACAAATGTGATAATAATAAATCTCAACCATATTAAGTTCATAAATCAAACTCCTGCTACATAAAATCTGCTAACATAAGATAAAAATCCTCAACTGCCTAAATAATGCCTTCAATTAAGCAAGTAAATCCTCAATGCTGTTCTGGTATGTTACTTTGATGTGAACCTAAAAAATGTTACCGAAAAGGGATAAGCACTAGAGCTTAGCAAGTAGGAGTTGCTACAATTTGAATGATAATAATGTAAAAACTTAATCTAATTAATGGACACAAGGAAGACATTCATTAACCAATTATAATTAAAGAATCAATTATTACATGCTTCATAAACTAAATTTCCCGCATCTTATCCTGACTCTAGTATTAAAACAATCTTCCTCATTTTCCCATAATTGAATATCAATGTAATTAAGTTAAATATATAACTTTGGCTTTTTTGATAATAACGTGTGATAGGCATGTAATGCAATGTGTTTCTAATCAGCATGAAACAATATAAATCTATGCCATTCATTACTAATCACAAAAAACAATATCGTGTCAAACACAAGCCATATAGTTTTTGTACAGCGGGTATGAATCAAGAGTGAATATAAAACACACTACCGGGTACAACCCAAATCATGCTTGTCGAAAACAGTCTACTCTGAGTCAGCACATGCCTCTCGAGTTGATGCTCAGCTTCAGTATTTGTCTTTCGAGTCAAACCCTCAGCCAGACCATGCTATGGCTTATTGGATTGACCGAAACTGGTTCATACCGCCCGGTCTGGATTTGGATCAGGTGGTCCTAGTCCAGTATTCCGGTCCGAGACCATTTGTTTTAAAAGATGGATTTGATTCAGGCAGTCTCGAGTCAGGACTACCCAAGTCAGAGCCGACCCGCCGTTCTAACTCGGGCAGTCCCAACTTGGGACCACCCAAGACTGAACCACTTCCAATGGGTGTCTTAAATTTTCACCCATTTTAAATTTGTCGTTTGTCTTTTTGATCATTTGGGGGTCAATCAGACAAGAAAAAGTGAAATACAGAAAAAGATGTCCCTTTCAGTGGGTGTCTTTCAATATATATTATTTCCTTATCGTGGAGTATACCATGTCTTTCAATGCTATATTATATTACAATTCCTTATTATGGACTGCACTAACTAGTAATGCGTTTCCTCTGGTGCCATGGAGTGGTGGAGTTGTGCTACCACCGTCTGGGATGGGATTAGTGGGTATGGGCCCCCTATTGACACGGGCATCCATCCATCTGTTTCACTCTGGTACCATGGAGTGGCACCGGAGGAAACGGTCTCCTGCACTACTTTGGCCCTTTCAATGCGTCATAATTATACAGCTTCTTACGAACTAACTAGGTTTTGAAAACGTTTTTATTGATTTTGCATAGGAGGTAATTCTTATTTACATGTAAAGACTAAAGTAAATGAAATATCATGTTCAAAACATTTTCTTAAATGCCTTTTATGTAAACAATGGTGTTCCAGGTGTTATTGTAGAGTGCAGAGTGATAGATTCTAAGTGAATTGTGTACTGGATGAAATTGTATGTCATGATTTATCGTCAATATGACAAATAGTGATTAGATCCTGTGATTAATCGAAATTTGTTTATTAGGAAACCGAATACCTCACTTCTGCATGTATCTCTCATGATTATTCTTGCGATTAATCTATGATTCCACTATTAATCGTCAAGTCCATCATTAGGATTTTCGAAACTGGCTTTTCTGGGTTTTCTGACTGGCGATTAATCTACAAGTAACGGTGATTAATTGTGAGTTGGAATAGATTTTCTCCCAATCAATTTTCTTCCACTTTCATGATTTAAAAACCTTCAACCTTATCTAACCGTGATTCTCATCATTCTAAGACTTTAATTACACCATAATATGCATCAAAACACAAAGAACAATGATCAAACAGGATCACATATACAAAATCACAGATTTTCCAAATTTTTACTGATATAACACACATTAATCAGACCAACTCAGTTTATATTCTCCTGTCTGACAATACTCTCCCAATACCATAAATTCATCATGTGTTATTACACATCCAAAAAAAAAAAAGAAAAACATATGAAAACATCACCCAACCATCACAAAACATACTGATATTCCTAAAGGTATGTCAGTGTTCGTGTGATATTTATTGAAACACACAAATTATTTCATCAATGTAGATCATATCATGATCAATACGTGCTATTCTACAAGTTGAATCTCTCGTTGGGAAAAGTACTGCAGATTCATATGCCCTACCATGTTTCTTCCACTACTCTACATGATTTCCACACTAAAATCATTGAGATTGCAGTAAAACCCATCTACTTGTATTGTAGAAATCTGGATATAAGGTTCTTCTGTGAATCTTTCAATCCCCATCTCTCTTCTTCTCCTCCTCTTTTCTTCTTCTTCGTCCAGCCCTTTTTCTTTTCTCCCTCTCTCCTCAACGTGGGATGTAAATAATGGTTAGGGTTTCCTTTTCTTCTCACTTTTCTCCTTTGTCTCTCTTTAATTTGAAGACATGGGTTGGAAGTACAAGACATGGTATTTAATTAGATTTTTCACAAGTTATTTAATTAAATTACTCTTATACCCCTTTATTTTCTATACTTAATCTCAATGATTCTATGTGTGTGCAAGTGGTTATTACTGTGAACTTTTGCCAATTAAAATCCTAACAGCCGTGGACCTTTCAAACACTTTGACCTGGTCAAGGTCAATGGTCAAATCTGGGTCATTGCAGTTCATTACAGTTTTTATGATCTACACAATTCATTCTTGTTTCTGGAAGCTGAGTTTTTGGTCAAGCCATACCTTTTGACTGGTCCAAATCATGTTTTGACCAATTCATCCCCAAAAAAAAAAAAAAATTCATGGTTTGACCAGCCATAGAGTCCATTTTTTTAGAACATTGACATCTATCTTAATATTTACTTAGTCATGGTTGTTCTTTTCCAAGGATGATGAATTGGAAACATTACCAAGAATAATATCATGATTTGAGACATTTTATGCAGTAAAACTGATATAAGTTCCTGTTTAATGTTCAAATGCAGTTGCATCTAGCACCCTATTTTAACGATGGAAACATTATTGTTGTGGGGAACACAGGTGATTACTCAAACATCTATGTAAATTACCATAGTTTATGGGCAGAAGGATGTAAGACAAGATGTAAATTACCATAGTTTATGGGCGGAAGGCATGCATCTATATATATAGAGTGGGCATCGTCTACAGCGGGGGCTGTAGACAGCCCCTCACATGTATGGTGTGGGGCCCCCCAAATGAATGGTGGGGCCCACACCGAATGTGAGGGGCTGTTTACAGCCCCCGCTGTAGAGGATGTATGCTCATATATATATGATGATGATGATGATGATGATGATGATTTACTAATCTGGTCAGTTTTGACGAGGAGATTGTTTATCAATCTCCTTACATGCTGTTTTGACAATTGGCATGGAAAATGTTATTCTTCCGCCCATATTACCACTAGGCTTTTTTTTTTTTTTTTTTTTCTTTTTGATTTCCCAACACTGAACTTTTTGTTCTGTTCTTTTCCTAGATTTGGAAGTTTATTGGCAAGATATGGACATGGTGGTTGAGCTTGTAAACCTGGACAACTCCAGGATAGGTGGACTTGCTGAGTACAGGGTGAGCATACGCTGTGTTATATTAATTGATTTGATGTAACTGATTAACTATTATCAATTAATTAAAACTTTGTATGTTCTTGTTTTTGTAATGTCCTCGTATACTGTTTTTGGCCTCAGGTTACAGTTTACAAAAATGTTCCAGCAATAGACAAAATTATTTTCAAACTGCCTGAAACTGGTATGGCTGCTTTTTCATTTTACCCTTTTCTTTCCTGGCACCTGTAACACATTCTGTTATCTGATTGATCAAGATATTGTGAAATGTGATATTCTCACTTGAAATTTGATGGTTGCACCTTGTTAACAGCTTTTCTAATCCATATTTATCTTGGATCAGTTGAATTCTTTAATTTCAATATTCATTGTTAAAATTTTCTTTTTGGTTTAGAATCCCTAGGCTGTCTAAATGAGGTTTTCCTCTTTAAATAAAATTGTTGATACTTTTATCAGTAGTACAGATGATTTCTTTACATTATTGATGTCAAACTAAGTACTTCCTTTAAATCCAAATTAAGTAAATGGTAAGGTGGAATACTTTCTTATTTTCGTGTCTTATTCATTTTCAATTTTCCTCTAAATGAGCACTTTCATTGGTAATATCATGGATCATTAAGTTAATCTCTGGGATGGTTGTCACACTTTATGATGGATGAAATAGAGGATCTTGGTGTGTTTAATAGGTGAGAACAATTTTTTGGCTAGTAAGGCATGAATTTATAATTATGCCTTCACACAAACCAAGGGAAGATGAAAGCAGCCTTTTCCTACCGTTTGCACCTTGTCATGTTCACATGTTTTCAATATGTTCTCTCTTGGTTGATTGCATGGCATAAAATTAACGTCATCTCCAGGCATAACATTTTCTTTCCCTATTTAATAGTAGTTCGTTCTGCTGTAATTTTCCTTATCCCTCAAAATTTGAAGTGGTTTAGATGATGGCAATTGTTTTCATTAGATTATGCTATTTTTTTATGTTAGAAAAAAGGAGACTCTGACATATTTTTCCTAAATTCCGACTATTTTTTATTAGGTAATTGAGATTTTTATTTATTATTCTTGGATTTTCAACTTTGGTGCAGAATTAAGTAGTGAATTGATAGGTTACAAGCACTGCCTGTACAGTTCTTTGAGGTCTATATTTTACAAGATAAATACTAGTGAAATTAAATATCTTTCATTTTTTAGGCTTTATGCAACACCATTTTTGTCGAATCACTCACAAATCAGAACTAACATGAATTGAAAATTCCATTATGTCATTAATCATCAGTTCCACAAAGGGGGCTCCTAGTAACACATTTTCACTACATTTTCACTCTGCATCCAATTCCAATGGATGGGCATGGTTCGTTGGTAAAAACAAAACATCCTGCATTATCCCCAACTAAGTGGGGTTGGCAATGTGAATTTCAACATCTATCTCAATCTACAAAAAGTAATATCTCCGATCAAGTTATTGATATCCAAATGCATCCAGACTATCCTAACTTATGTTCCTTCATCTTATTATCCATGCACAGAACCTTGCCACTCTTTAATGTGTTAATTCCTTACCTACTTCCATTTTATCTTGTCACTTGTGCATGGTAAATAAATGAGTTGCTTTAACCGCTTATCAGTGCATACTGTGCTCTCTTAGTTTGTTGGTCTTGTGTGTGTGTTCTTCAACTAGTTTATACACCCTCTGTAAGATTGCAACAATTATAATGTTCAAGATGTCATGACAAATTATTGAATGAGGGTGGGATCAACAAAATGAAGATGAAACCCAGATGGATACTTGTTCTGCTATGCCTAACCCATTAGAGTTTCTAAGTAAGAACATTCTAGGAAAATTTGATAATGAATCTTTGTTAACTTCTAACAAATTTTGCACTGTCTAACCACTTTTACTAAAAGGCTTGCAAACCTTTTCCCAAAATTCTTCTGGACCCTTCAAGTCTCCCTATAAAATATGCTTGATTTTCAGTTCAAGATCCCTTTTCAAGCATATAATTGGCGCAAGTAGATGGATTTTCATGCTGTTATGAAAAGATTTAAGGAGTTCCTAGTGACATACTCTATTTTCTTGATTTCCTTGATAAATATAGTGTTAATAAGATGAATTCCCACGGAATTTTGTGTTGGAATTTAATTTATTTCTTTGCTGTCTTAATAAAGTTGATTGATGATCTGTTACTTATTTTCATATGTACTTTTGGGATTCTAGATACATGTTTTGAGTTTGATTCTGTTCTCTATTACGTACACACTCACAGGTCAGCAAGTGGAAATACTAGTGCGCTTCGATCCGGATGCAGCCTGGGTCTTCTTGTGGGTTCTGTTTCTTTACTACTTCCTCTTGTCGCTCTTGTTTCTTCTTTATTGCAAATAGAAAAGTTACATTCTTTGGTGATGCGGCAACCACTTCCGTGAAGATGAAAAAGTCTCCTGAAACAGCTTATAACTTGGGAGTCGGCATCTGTGGGAATAGATAATAGAATACTGTTCGATGGTGCTGAAGGCTGCGTTTGATACTGCATGTACAGAAAATATTAAGAGTCGTACTGTAGAATCCGAAACAAATGTAAGAAAGTGACATGGATGAAATTTTCATGATCATTTCTAGTTCTAGAGATTCTTTTAACAAGGATGAAATTAATGGTGCTTGATTCTTTGCCTTCTAATGCACATGGAATTAAGAAATTCCAAGACTAGTTATCTTTTAGTTATTTGTTCAAAAACATGTTATATTTGGTTCAGCCTCGATTTCTCAGGCTTTTTCTCTCCTCTCCGATAATTAGGGGTTTCAATCAGCATCAATAATCCCTTGCCAACCTGCTGATTTAAATCATGGATCTCTTTAAAATGCCATGGCCTGTAGAATCAATCCATCATATGGATTAAAGAATTCAATCCCATATTAATCAAAGTTATAATAATCTATTCTAGAGTTGGATTTTGGACTTCTTACGTGGATTCTGAGCACCTTACATTAAAATTTCAGAATCGAGCTTCTAGGATTCTAGCTAATACATCAATATCATATGATATATTACTTTATGATAAAATATTTTAGTTTCATGAATAAGTAAACAAATATATAATATTTTGTATAAAATATATAATGTAATATAATATAGTATGTATATTATAATGGAAGAAGCTTAAGGAAAGCAATGAGAAGTATAAACGCATGGTTGATGTTCATCATCAGGCCAAAGTTTTCAATGAAGGTGATCTTGTGCAGTTTTTCTTACAGAAATAAAGATTTTCTTCTAAGACCTACTACAAAATTAAGGAGAAGATGATCTACCCCAACCAAATTTTGAAGAAGTTATAATGCATTCAAGCAGTGAGAAGTTATAATGCATATAAAAAATATTCAACTATTCATAATAAAAATTTCATTTTGCTACTATTGTGCGTACGTTGGTTTGGGCACACGTAGAGGAATGGGTTCCTCTTTTGGGACCCGGCGCTCTCTCCAACAAACGCATGAGCTGTTCACATTTGTTTGGTTTGGGATTTTTAGGGATTATGAGGGAATGGAGTCACCACTACCATCTGGTACCAAATGTCTGTTAGGGCTTGGTTTGCGCTTTAGAGTTCTGGTTAAGTACCCGATTATGGTATGGGGAAGTTCGTAAACACTCCGGTCCACTTACTTGGTTCAACTCGCCTCATGTCGCCCGACCTATCTCATCATGCAAATAGATTAAGTCTGAGTGGGGACTGCAAGTGAGGTTAGGCCCCTCTTAATTAATTATGTCTAAGTTTATTCAATTATGTCTGTTTGATTGGGTGGGCCTTATTGGAAGGCTCATTGGCATCCAAGTTAGGCTAATCTTATATAATATCCTAAATTTTTGAATATAATAACATAATAAAATAAATCTAAATATTGGAGAATAAATTAAATAAATCTGAAAAACATTGAGGAATAAAGATTTATTCAAAGTATTTGAAGGATTAATAGTATAGTCCAAAAATAGATTGATAATTAAATAAATGAATAGTAGTGATTTTGAATAATAGGAAATTAAAATAGTAACTTCAAATAAATGAAAGAATAACTATATTTTGTGAATTTAGTGAAAGTAAATAATGATTCAAATTCATATTATAAAGAGAAATAATGAGGATAATAATAATAGTGATAAGTAGTTTAATTTGGGAATTTTGGAGGAAATCCAATGATTAAATATGATTTAGGTAAAGAAAGGGGTATTTTAGTCTTTTCCTAGTAAGTCAATTAATAAAATTAATTAACTAAGATCTGGAAAAATTAATTAGACCTAAGGTGGGTTAAATTTGGATTTAAATAGCATGATTTATGGTTTAATAGGTGCGAAAAGGACCTTTGGTAATTATATTTAATTAATGGCCTTAAATTTAGACATAAGAGATATTTTGGGGTGATTTGGTAATATTTAAAAATAAGAATTAAAATTAGCACGAAAATTGATTAAAGTAGGAGTTTCTTTTGTATGGGATTTAAGAGATAAGATTTGAAAGGAGAGTTGAGATAAAATAGGAAAGTAGGTTAGTTGGGAGTTCCCAATTACAAATAGGACTCCTAATTGGGTGAGTTTATAAAAGGAAGGAGTTAGGAAGATTTGGGGTTTCTTTACTAATTCAAACCAATAGAGAAAAGAAGAGAAAATGGGAGTTCATGACTGGACAAAAATAGAGAGAGAGAGAGAGAACAAGAGACTTTAAGAGAAGAAACTACTGCAGAAAAATTTCAAACTAGCATTCATAAAACTGCAATTTGGAGACAATCCACCGTTGGATCAGCCTCAAATTTGGAGGAAATGTTCGTGACTTATAGTTTTTCAACATGAACAGTGGAGATGGAGTTTGGGGATCTTTAGAGTGGTACGAAATTAACAAAACGTGATTGAACATTGGGTTATTCAAGGAAAGACGGATTTCGCGTTCTAGAGGTAAGTAGCAACCTTCTTTTGGAGAACTTGCATGTTTTCATGTTTAGCCGATAAACAATGAAGTTCTTGGGATTTGTTTGATTTAGAAATCATGATTGTGATACTTGAATGATCTTACATGATGTTTTAAAAGTCTTGGAAAAGCACTAGTTGTTCATGCTTGTTGTAAGTATTTGTTTTGAGAAAGATTTGATGAAAATCTACTGTTTTGATGAGAAAACATGATTAGTATTTATTTGGAATGATTTGACATGTATAAAGAATGATTTTAGATGTATTAGAGTTGATTTTGAATGATGGAATCAAGTTTTAGAAGAAAGAATTTGAAAAATTAGAACATGCAGAAAAGCCAGTCTTTCGTGAATTATACCTAACGCACAAGGTATGCTCGAGCGCCAATTCAGGTGCTATGCCTTATTTTATAAACGTATGACATCGCTCGAGTGCTAGATCGAGCGACTGAATGTTGTCTGTGTTTTAAATCAAAAACGAAAGCTATTTTAGAACGCTCGATGTGCGATCGAACATTACATCGAGCGACAGAGCCCGGAAACCCAAAGCTTGAGCACTATGTTGAGCATTGAGTGTAAACATTAGATATATGGTTGGACGCTCGATGTGACGCACGAGCGTAGCTTGTTAGTGCAAAAATTGCACCCAAGTGATAGCTGAATGACAAATACCTTTTGGTATTAATGATTAAGTTCAAGTTTGTGTAGAAAACAGGCTGGAAGATCAAGTACAAAAGTTCCAAGTAAAAGAAATCAAGTTTCAAGCATTTTTGTAGTCTAAGCACCCTCCAGAAGCCTGCACAGAGCCTGCACAAGCCTACCTGCACCCTGGCACAACATGGGTTTATATGCGCAACTTACGCGCACCCTCCGCACAACCTACGTGCATGTAACGCCCTGGATCAGTGTTGTTCAATAAAAGTATAACACGTCTCACGGAGTGTTAGGTAAGGATCTAAAAATAATTGTGATCGCTGGATAATCACCTAAACTAAACCATATCAGAGTGCACAAACATTTATTATCTAAGAATTCAATATTCAGCTTTATTAAAATCAAATGGTTCAACCTCGAACTACTTTATTACACTTCCAACATGAAATAAATCAAAAGTCCAATCCAAAATAACCTACAAGTCTATGGAATATAATAGTAATCTTCCTCCCTATACGTCTCAGTTGGATCTACCCCAGTAGTCGTCTCACCAAGAGTATCTGAAAACAAAAACAAAAACAAAAGAGTGAGATACGAATATCTCAGCGAGTAGCATAAGCATGCAGAAATAGTTAACAACAGTTCAAATTATGCATCGATAAATAGCCAATACGATTAAAGCAACCAAGACAATTTCCAAGTTAAATTCAAAACCAATAATAGTTTCCAATCATATTTCAATAACAATACTGACAACACATCAAATGGTCAATGTCATGACTATTGTTAAATTGATTAATTGACATGCCAAGGAGACATCCACACCTCCATGTACACAGTTCCTGCCTACTCAGGGTTTCGGAAACTCTGAAATGACGGCCTACTCAGGGTTTCGTCATCCAATGCCGACCTACTCCCCGGGTTTCGGCATTGACGACCAGGCCTACTTAGGGTTTCTGGCTGCTCTACACCGGTCGTGGCAACACACAAGGCCATGCAATTACACCAACCAACAATACCATCACATTACTAAGCTTAAGCATGGATCTAGGACAAGCTAAACCAAAACAGAAAAACCATCGTATAAACTCAACTCTGACATCACATTAAAACCAAACATATCCATCATCATGTATAACACAACACAGCTACACACAGGTCACTCTGGACCAGAACAACGACTCATGATATCTCAATAAATATTCCAACCCAAAGTACATGTCTAACTGATAGAAGAAAAATCCATTTACTCACACCAAGATAAACTTTACAAATACAGTTTAGAACTCTAAATCAAGTAAAACCAGGTTAAATAATTTCTCAATCAAGAACAAGTGTAGAACATAAGAGAAAACTAATTCATTAACCCCTAGTGTTAGGAACAGTAAAATAACCTACCAATAGCCCTTCAAAATTTACTTCGGAACTCCTAAGATTTACCAATAATTCGACTTAATAATCTCCGGGTGTTTTGAACAGATAAAAGTAATTCTAAGATCCTAAACAAGTCATTGGCTAAGAGATTGGAACCCCAAAATATCAAAATTTGGCTTTATTTGGTCAGACACATCCTTCGGACATTTTTAGTGGGTGCGCTGACCTCTGGTGCTTGGCGCGAGGTCGGCCCCAACTCGGCGTATACCCAAACATGGTCTCACGCAGATTAAAAATGCTTGGCGCAAGATCGGCAATACAAAAAGACACTTCACCTGAACCTAAAACTATTTGGTGTGAGATGAGCACGAACTTGGCAAAAACCCAAACTATATCTCGCGCTGACTCAATCCCGTTGGCACTAGGTAGGCGCATACTGTAACGCCCCGAACCCGGGTTAGTGCAAACCGGCACCCGACCCGAACTCGGTTCGCTACTGTAACAACCCGAATTTAGTTCAACAACCAAATCCGAGGTGTTACTGGCCCATATCAATTACAACATCAATAACATATCAGACCAAAGAAAGTAAATCCAATCCATATATTAAACTATCAGAGTTGCGGAAACAAGTATGTGCGGAAGTGTAGATCAAAATCCTCAAACAAGCATAAAGCTTGACCATCAGTCAGTAATATCAAAGTCTGGTAAAATGAACGGGTCACTATCTCTCTCTCTCTCATCTCTCTCATACATCAATCCATATAAATGATAATAAACCAATCAAAATGCTAAATCTATAACATCAATCCACCTCAGATGAGATCTGGATAATAATAATCCTCCGGCGAATACTCGGCTATCTCTCCCTGGAAGTCTAAGAGATCCCCCTCTCGCGTATCAGCTGAAAAAAATGGAATAGAAGTAGGGTGAGATACGAATATCTCAGTAGGTAACACATGCATGATTAAACAGTTAATATAAGCAAAGTAACATTTCATGCACGATTAAGCAACATCGATAAATCAGGCTCGCATAATCATTTATACCATTCATGAACACAAAACAGTTTGATGAACAGTTCTAGAAATGATTTTCAGCAAGTTTTAATATAAGAACTCAATAGCCAAATCAATAGCATAATCCATGCATTGCCAGGATGTACTAAGCAGTCACATCCAACCAATATCCCAATCACATGCATCCCGCACGTGCACAATAAGAATAATAATCATATCAAGTTTGGTGTTTTTAGTGTCATTGTAGGACTCACAAAGTTAGATAAACCTTTTGAGATGATTCTCAACCAATTGCTATACCACCGTGCGACTTAGGAGCGATGCTACTAATGATACTCAAGCCCCATGCAGCGCAGCTTAGACAAGAGCCGTAGTCACCGACTTATTGCACACGTACCCATCAGAGTGGCATGTACCACCAGCATGCAGCACCAGAATCAATACATGGAGGTGGTTGCTTATCCACATGTACAGGGAATCACCAGCGGCTCACCGGGGTGTCCCTCCAGACATAGGACCTTCCCAGACAAACTAACTTGCAAAGGAAGCGCGTCGCATATAGGAGTAACTCAACCCAAATGACATATCCCTCAGCTATCTAGCTACGACTATGGATCCATAACCAGCTATGCCCACTAGACTCCAAAATTCCCTAAAGTATCATATTTCTATAAGGGTTGGTGCCTAGCGGCATATAATGGTTATATCTGTACATTCACTTCATTATTCAGTCATTCGGATTCTGAATTCTCTTTATAATGTCTTATGATTTATAATACCATTTAGAAGTGTTTAGATAGTCAAATGGTAGTTAGGCTTTTCCAAAATCACATTTCTCATTTACCTTCAAAACTTGGCAACTAATGTCCTAAATATCTCCCTAATTTGTTTTTCTGTAAAACAGGGATTTAGGTAGTTTATTTTGGTCTTAAAGCACCTTAATTAATCATTAAAATTGTCTAAAAATAGTTTAGAATTGAATTAGGTTCGAAATTATGAAAAATTGGAAATTCTGCTGAGAGCGCCTGGGATCGCTCAGGATCGCTCCGGGCGATCATCAGTCGGCGGTAGTGCAAATTCGAGCGCCCACGGTCCGTCGTCCCGCGGTCCACGGCGTCCTCAAATTTTTAACCAGCGCCTAGGATCGTCGATGAGCGCCTAGCACAGTCGAGGTCGGCGGTCTCACCAAATCGAGCAGAAACAGTTCTAAATCGTGATTTTTCTCGTCTAAACTCATTCTAATGTATTTCTAACATGCTTAGCTAACTAAATACAACATTACATATCATAGAAACATGCATTGCGATTAAACAGAGGTAAATCCGAATTTAAAACCAAACCGGTGTCACCTACCTCTATACGCTGATTCCTCCTTCTCTATTCTGCACAATGGCGAAACTCTTGCACTGAGGAATCCTCTGGACGATGAACGCACGCCCAGCCCTTCCTTCTTCTTCTCCTTCTTCTTCCCTTGGTCGCTCGAACAGTTCGTCGCTTGCGGCTCTTCAATACGAGCGACAATACACGTATAAGAATTAGGTTAATTCTTTATACATATTTATATCCCCTGATCCTATGCATCTCCCATGCAACTCTTCTATACACCTTGCCCAATTAGAATACATACCTCGATATCTCACGATCGGACGGTCAGATCTGCGTCTAATTCTGGATCTCCGCTAAGTTGATCACCCCCTACAATATTAAAATGTTTCTATCAATCATAACTCTCGGTAATATTATTTACTAATTTAATTTATTATTTAAGGAAAATTCGGGGTTTTACATCCTCCCCTCCTTAAAGAAAATTTCGCCCTCGAAATTTACCTTGCGGTTCTGGAAATAAGTTGGGATACTTCCTCTGCATTTCTGATTCCAATTCCCAAGTAGTTTCCTCAGTCGTGTGATTTTGCCAAAGTACTTTCACCAGTGGTATCACTTTAGTACGAAGAACCTGTTCCTTCCTGTCCAAAATCTCAACTGGATGCTCCTCGTAAGTCAAGTCCCCTCGCACTACTATCGGTTCATGCTGAATGATATGAGTAGGGTCATGCACGTACTTCCTCAACATAGAAACATGGAATACGTCATGAACTCCTTCCAGCTGTGTAGGTAAAGCCAATCTGTATGCTAATGGTCCCACTGTACCCTTAATCTCAAACGGACCTATATATCTTGGAGCCAATTTGCCTTTCTTTCCAAATCTCTTGATTCCACGAGATGGTGATATCTTCAGAAATACCCAATCACCAACTTCAAAATGCAAATCTCTTCTTCTGGTATCTGCATAACTCTTCTGACGACTCTGGGCTGTAAGCATGTTTCGCCTAATCTGATTCACCTTCTCAATGCTGTCTTGTACAATCTGGGGCCCAATGAGTTGTCTTTCACCAACTTCCACCCAGCACACTGGGGATCTACACGGTCTTCCATAAAGTGCCTCGAATGGTGCCATCTGAATACTCGCCTGATAGCTGTTATTATAGGCAAACTCCACCAATGGTAGGTGCTGATTCCAACTGCCTCCCCAATCCATAACACAGCATCTCAACATGTCTTCTAAAGTCTGAATGGTACGCTCAGACTGTCCATCTGTCTGAGGATGATAACTAGTGCTGAAATTAAGCTTAGTCCCCAAAGCTATCTGAAATGCAAGCCAAAAGCGTGCTGTGAATCGTGCATCTCTGTCAGACACTATAGAAACTGGCACTCCATGAAGTCTCACTATCTCCCTGACATACAACTCAGCTAAAGACTTCAACGGCTGCGAAGTGCTCGTAGGCAAGAAATGTGCGGACTTAGTCAGTCTATCCACTACAACCCAAATAGTATCTTCCTTCCTTGCTGTCAGTGGTAACCCAGATACAAAATCCATAGTCACATGCTCCCACTTCCACTCTGGGATAGGAAGTGACTGAAGTAAACCAGGTGGTTTCCGATGCTCGGCCTTCACTTGCTGGCATATCAAACACTTTGCCACATACTCTGCAATCTCTCTCTTCATTCCTGACCACCAATAGATTTCCTTTAAGTTCTTATACATTTTCGTACTTCCTGGGTGAACTGCATACTTCGATCTATGACCTTCTGTCAATATTTTCTCCTTAATTTCTTCATTAGCTGGAACACAAATACGACCTCTATATCTCAATAGCCCATCTCTATCTACAAAATCTACAGCTCCCTCGGATCCTCTACTCATCATCTCCTTAGTCTGGATCAACTGTGGGTCAATCAACTGTTTCTCCCAAATCAACTGAACCAAATCTGGTTCAATCTGAACACGAGCAACTCGAATTACTCCATCCTGTGGCATGCTAAACTCTCCCTGCCAATCTCTGACTGAATCAATCAATCTACACTGGCTCATCATGAAAGCTGCTAAAGTAGCTATTTGACCTTCAACTGAACTTTTTCTACTCAAAGCATCCGCCACTACATTTGCCTTACCAGGGTGGTATTGCAAAGTAAACTTGAAATCCTTTAGCAGATCCATCCACCTTCGCTGCCTCATATTCAGGTCTTTCTGTGAAAACAGATATCTCAAGCTCTTATGATCAGAAAAGATCTCAAACTCTACTCCATAAAGGTAATGCCTCCATAGCTTCAATGCAAAGTCTATGGCTGCAAGCTCCAAATCGTGGGTAGGGTAGTTCTTCTCATGCGGCCTCAACAATCTCGAAGCATACGCTATAACTCTACCTTGCTGCATCAATACACATCCCAAGCCTATTCTAGAAGCATCACAATATACTGCAAATGCCTCATCCATGGATGGCACAATCAAAACTGGTGCAGTAGTAAATCTCTGCTTCAATTCCTGAAAACTCTGCTCACATTTCTCATCCCATTGGAATTTCACTGCCTTCTTGGTTAGATTAGACAAGGGTGCAGCTATACGTGAAAATCCAGCGATGAATCTCCTGTAGTAACCTGCCATACCAAGGAAACTCCTGACCTCTGTCACTGTAGTAAGCCTCGGCCATTCCGCCACTGCCTTTACCTTCTCAGGGTCCACAGATATACCCTCTCCTGAGATAACATGACCTAAGAAAGAAATTTGCCTTAGCCAAAACTGACACTTGCTAAATTTCCCATACAACCCGTGGTCTCTCAAAGTGTGCAATACTACCTTCAAATGCCCTACATGTGCTTCTCAGGTCTTAGAATATACTAGGATGTCATCAATGAACACCACTACAAAACTGTCCAAGTATGCATGAAAAATCCTGTTCATGAGGTCCATGAAAACGGCTGGGGCATTGGTCAACCCAAAAGGCATAACCAAGAACTCATAATGCCCATAGCGTGTACGAAAAGCTGTCTTCTCTATGTCCTCCTCTGCTACTCTCACCTGATGATATCCTGACCTCAAGTCTATCTTGGAGAACCAAGATGCTCCTCCTAACTGATCAAACAGGTCATCAATCCTAGGCAACGGATACTTGTTCTTCACTGTTACTTGATTCAGTTGCCTATAATCAATACACATCCTCATACTTCCATCCTTCTTCTGGACAAATAGAACTGGAGCGCCCCACGGAGACATACTGGGTCTGATGAAACCTTTTTCCTGGAGCTCATCTAATTGTTTCTTAAGTTCCTCCTGTTCTGGTTTCGCAAGCCTATAGGGTGGTTTCGAAACTGGAGCCGTACCAGGCATCAACTGTATCCTGAACTCTACTCCTCTAGCAGGTGGTAATCAGGCAAATCCTCTGGAAACACATCCGCAAACTCCTGTACAACAGGTACATCGGAGATGACAAGGGTGTCACTCCTAAGCTCCTCTGCTATCACAGATGCTACCAGACCAATCCGCGACTTCAACCCCTCACATTTGAAACAATGAGTGGTCTGATCTGGCCCTCTAACTATCACTGTACCCGCATAACAATCCAACGTCACATGGTGTCTACATAGCCAATCCATCCCCAATATCACATCAAAACCTCCAATGTCTAAGGCAATCAAATCACCAGACAACTCCAATCTACCCAATCTAATCATACAGTCTCTATACATATGCTCCACTCGAGTAGACTCTCCCAAAGGTGTGTGCAAAGACAAAACAGTATCCAATTCAGTGGGTGACAAACCAATCCGTTGTGCACAAGCAGGCGATATAAAAGAATGGGAAGCACCAGAATCAAACAGAACACATGCTGATCTACCACAGATGAAGAGAATACCTCCAATCAACTCAGGTGCCTCGGGATCACCCTCAATATCCTCCACACGATCGGGCTCACGCTCCTCATGTGCATCCACTGCATATACCCTCGCTGGCTGCTGCTGAGCAGGTACTGTCTGCCTCTGGCCTCCTCTCTGAACTGGTCCTCTGCCCTGGGGCTTCTGCCCAACCGGTGCTCTCTGAGCTGGTTGCTGGAACTGTGGCCTCTGTGGAAAAGCAGACGCGGTCTCTGGCGATGGTAATGCCGGTCGTGGCACAGCTAACGGCTGATAACTAGAAGGAAACCGACAATCCGTGATCCTGTGACCCGGCCTACCGCATCGGTAGCAGGTGCCTAGCGCTGCAACACACGGTCCAGGTACATGGTATCTACCGTAACTGGCACATGCCCTCGGAACTGCTCTATATTGTCCTCCTGCAGGCTCTGCCCTAGTCCAGTCTCTGTGTCTCTTGTTCCCACTAAGGAAACCTCTCTGATCTGCCGGCCTCGTAGACGGCCTAGCTCTGCTCTGGCTCGCTCTAGCCTCCAAGTCACTCTCAGCTCTAGTGGCTCTACGTATCACGTCCTTCAGTTCGGTGCACAAGAGTACTGTCAGCATACTCCTAATCTCAGGCTTCAGACCCCGCTCAAAATGTGAAGTCAGCCTCCTCTCATCCTGTGTCATATGAGGTGCAAATCGGGACAAGGCTGCAAATCTAGCCTCGTACTGAGCCACTGTCTGGCCTCCCCTGAGTAATCTCCATAAATTCCCGCTCCTTCTTGAGCCGGACTTCCTCAGAAAAATACTGGTCATAAAAGACCTCTCGGAATCTGTCCCATGTCATGTACGTAGCCTGTGGATCCTGCCTCTTCCTGGCTGTCCACCAGTGCACTGCCTCTCCCTCAAACAAGAATGCTGCCAAACGCACTCTCCGGTCCATAGGGCATCCCATAGCCTCAAAAATCCACTCGACTCGCATCAGCCATCTCTCAGCCTCCATAGGATCTGGTCGTCCACTGAAGATAGGTGGATCCAATTTCCTGAATTGCTCAAGATCCTTGGCCGTATGTATGGCCTGCTCATGTATAGGCTCCTCTCCGTGACCATTGCCACCATTCCCGCCATTGCCATGCTGGCTCAGTCTCTCCTCCCTTTCCTTGGCAAGAAGCTCTGCCAAGGTGCCAACAACAGTCCATATATCACCCCCTGGAGGTGGTGGAGGTAGTGGAACATCCTGCTGCTCCTCCTCAATAGGATCAACTCTAGCACGTCTTCCCCTACCAGCCATCTGCAAGATACAATTTCACTTGTTAGAATCCAATAATTCTAGGGGTTATATTTAGCGTACTCACAATCCCATTCCCCTAAAGCTGCCTAATCTAAGGTTAGGACCATCGCTCTGATACCATTTCTGTAACGCCCCGAACCCGGGTTAGTGCAAACCGGCACCCGACCCGGACCCGGTTCGCTACTGTAACAACCCGAATTTAGTTCAACAACCAAATCCGAGGTGTTACTGGCCCATATCAATTACAACATCAATAACATATCAGACCAAAGAAAGTAAATCCAATCCATATATTAAACTATCAGAGTTGCGGAAACAAGTATGTGCGGAAGTGTAGATCAAAATCCTCAAACAAGCATAAAGCTTGACCATCAGTCAGTAATATCAAAGTCTGGTAAAATGAACGGGTCACTATCTCTCTCTCTCTCATCTCTCTCATACATCAATCCATATAAATGATAATAAACCAATCAAAATGCTAAATCTATAACATCAATCCACCTCAGATGAGATCTGGATAATAATAATCCTCCGGCGAATACTCGGCTATCTCTCCCTGGAAGTCTAAGAGATCCCCCTCTCGCGTATCAGCTGAAAAAAATGGAATAGAAGTAGGGTGAGATACGAATATCTCAGTAGGTAACACATGCATGATTAAACAGTTAATATAAGCAAAGTAACATTTCATGCACGATTAAGCAACATCGATAAATCAGGCTCGCATAATCATTTATACCATTCATGAACACAAAACAGTTTGATGAACAGTTCTAGAAATGATTTTCAGCAAGTTTTAATATAAGAACTCAATAGCCAAATCAATAGCATAATCCATGCATTGCCAGGATGTACTAAGCAGTCACATCCAACCAATATCCCAATCACATGCATCCCGCACGTGCACAATAAGAATAATAATCATATCAAGTTTGGTGTTTTTAGTGTCATTGTAGGACTCACAAAGTTAGATAAACCTTTTGAGATGATTCTCAACCAATTGCTATACCACCGTGCGACTTAGGAGCGATGCTACTAATGATACTCAAGCCCCATGCAGCGCAGCTTAGACAAGAGCCGTAGTCACCGACTTATTGCACACGTACCCATCAGAGTGGCATGTACCACCAGCATGCAGCACCAGAATCAATACATGGAGGTGGTTGCTTATCCACATGTACAGGGAATCACCAGCGGCTCACCGGGGTGTCCCTCCAGACATAGGACCTTCCCAGACAAACTAACTTGCAAAGGAAGCGCGTCGCATATAGGAGTAACTCAACCCAAATGACATATCCCTCAGCTATCTAGCTACGACTATGGATCCATAACCAGCTATGCCCACTAGACTCCAAAATTCCCTAAAGTATCATATTTCTATAAGGGTTGGTGCCTAGCGGCATATAATGGTTATATCTGTACATTCACTTCATTATTCAGTCATTCGGATTCTGAATTCTCTTTATAATGTCTTATGATTTATAATACCATTTAGAAGTGTTTAGATAGTCAAATGGTAGTTAGGCTTTTCCAAAATCACATTTCTCATTTACCTTCAAAACTTGGCAACTAATGTCCTAAATATCTCCCTAATTTGTTTTTCTGTAAAACAGGGATTTAGGTAGTTTATTTTGGTCTTAAAGCACCTTAATTAATCATTAAAATTGTCTAAAAATAGTTTAGAATTGAATTAGGTTCGAAATTATGAAAAATTGGAAATTCTGCTGAGAGCGCCTGGGATCGCTCAGGATCGCTCCGGGCGATCATCAGTCGGCGGTAGTGCAAATTCGAGCGCCCACGGTCCGTCGTCTCGCGGTCCACGGCGTCCTCAAATTTTTAACCAGCGCCTAGGATCGTCGATGAGCGCCTAGCACAGTCGAGGTCGGCGGTCTCACCAAATCGAGCAGAAACAGTTCTAAATCGTGATTTTTCTCGTCTAAACTCATTCTAATGTATTTCTAACATGCTTAGCTAACTAAATACAACATTACATATCATAGAAACATGCATTGCGATTAAACAGAGGTAAATCCGAATTTAAAACCAAACCGGTGTCACCTACCTCTATACGCTGATTCCTCCTTCTCTATTCTGCACAATGGCGAAACTCTTGCACTGAGGAATCCTCTGGACGATGAACGCACGCCCAGCCCTTCCTTCTTCTTCTCCTTCTTCTTCCCTTGGTCGCTCGAACAGTTCGTCGCTTGCGGCTCTTCAATACGAGCGACAATACACGTATAAGAATTAGGTTAATTCTTTATACATATTTATATCCCCTGATCCTATGCATCTCCCATGCAACTCTTCTATACACCTTGCCCAATTAGAATACATACCTCGATATCTCACGATCGGACGGTCAGATCTGCGTCTAATTCTGGATCTCCGCTAAGTTGATCACCCCCTACAATATTAAAATGTTTCTATCAATCATAACTCTCGGTAATATTATTTACTAATTTAATTTATTATTTAAGGAAAATTCGGGGTTTTACACATACTCAGCGGACACCACCTTCGACTCGCGACTCTTTGTAACTCTCAGAACTCCATGATTGACCCATTTTCTCACCTCTGTAATGACTTTCCTATACTTCTACTATCTTTCAAAGACTATTAGACACGATTCGAAATTAATCTAACAACATGTAATTTTTCGCTTCTAAAATTAATCCAAAAACATAGGTGAATCGTTATTTCTCTAAGATCATGCATACGGCTAAATCCAATAGACAAAACCCAAAAACATCAGATTAAAACAATGCTACTCACCTCTTGCACGCTCAAATCCCTACACTGCAACTTCTATGACAGCAAGGGCCAACAATCGATCCTTCTTTTCGCAAGGTGATCTTCGGAACTCTCTTCACAAGGATGATCTTCTGAACTCTCTAAGCGACAAGGAATCCCACAAGTCTGCTCCTCTCCCAAAACCTTAGAACACTAGCCATAATCTCTCTCAACCCCAAAGGATGCGAAAACGAAAATCTAAGAGTCTAAATACGTTAAGTATTTATACTTACCCTATATACTTTGCCGCTTGACGAGTTTTAAAAACCCATGATTTGGTGCATGCTCGCCCACCAAGTTTCCCTACATATACAAGTCATTAATTTTCACCAATAAAATTCCTGTAGAAAATTTGGGGTTTTATAGTGCAGCTACAGGATGGTCACTGTTTTGAACTTGTAGAATACAGTTTGTGGCCGCACCCTTTTGCAACCTGTGCACCACTACTTGCTGCTTTTGCCCAACAAAGATTTAACCCTATAAATTGGGTTTGAGGGTTTTTCTTTATACTTCTTCCTTTCTAGACTTTGTTTTTAGGTTTTTGGGGTCTAGAGAACATCTCTAAGACATTGTTTAGGGCTTCATTAAGTGTGGAAGAAGATTGAAGACGACTTGGCCCTCATGTTTCAAAGACGAGTTTTGTTGAGAAGCCTACTTTTTCATTCCCTATTTGTAGACACCTGATTTTTGCACCCCCAAAATGCAGAAAATAAAATTTTCAATTAAAAAGTCAAACCTTGAGGGGCCTGAAAATTGACTTTTTAATCCAAAGAGAATTGGCCATCAAACTTCCTCTCATTAAAAAGAGCATTTCAACGCAACCAAGTTTGCCAGAATCGGAGTCCGGATGAGGAAGTTATGAGCCGGTCAAACTTTTGGGGGAGCGAAAGTTGACTTTTTGCTCGACCCCAATTCAACTGCCCAATTTGATCCCAGTGGATAGTGTGTTCCGAGCTGATTCCAACGCCACCAAATTTGCTAAAATCGGACATCAGACGGAGAAGTTATGGACAGTTGAAATTTCAAAGAAAGCTGCCCATGTGGCAAAACAGCTGCAAAAAGCAGAATAGATGAATTAAATAAATAAAAATAATCATATCTTTATTTTTTAATATTATTTTAATAAGAGAATCTCGTTTTATAATAAAATAATCAAAAAATCGGATAAAAATCTTTAAATAAACCAAATTGAATAAAGGTTTGAAATCCAAACATTTTAAAAACATGCTGGACCGTATTTGAAGTACGGGCGAGGCATGCCCGTACTTCAAATACGGGCAAGCTTCTAGAAGGGGACGCGTGTCGCTGTACGGCGGGACACGCGTCCCGTACGGCTGATTTTGCGGGATTTGAAAATGTGCGTTTTTCGCCCGTACTTGAAGTACGGGCAAGGCACGCCCGTACTTGAAGTACGGGCAAGGCATGCCCGTACTTGAAGTACGGGCACGAAAATTTTGCCTATAAATAGAGAGGCCACCCCCCTCATTTCAACAAGCCTTCCCCTTGGCCGATTCCCCCCTTCTCCTCTCATGTTTTCTATGGCCAACTTCTGTCCAATTGCCGTCACCCCAATACCCTAACCTTTTTCATTCCTAAAATACCCCTGTCTCACCAAAACCATGCCCAAATCCTTTCTGATCTTCCTTTGAGCATAACCTACCACCAAACCTCTTTCAAAATCAACTTAGAAAATCTCGGAGGACGCGGAAGCGCTGCCAAAATTGCTCAAATTCAGAAGGACCATTAAAGATAGTCATAAATAGCATTGTAAGTATTTTTTCATCCATTTAAATACAATGGGATAAGCTTTAATTTCTTTTCAAGTTATTGTACATTCTACATCTTCCACTAACCTTTTTGCTGTTTTCTTTTAAGTCATGGCAAGCTGAATTTAGAAAGGAGTTGATCATATATAAAAGAAAGAAAGAAAGAAAGTGTCCAAAGGACACTTTGATCAACCAATTTAATGGTCCTCCTTGTTCTATGTTAAATTGGGACATGAATTCTTTGAGGTTACTCAATTCCCTGTAAATACCCCATATTCCATTCTTAAAATTGGAGGTAAACGAATAAGAAAGGATCCGGTTTCTTCAAAGAAGAATCAAAGAAGAAAAATGTCCTTTTCAAGCCCAAAGGAGGAAATGAAGGATTTTGAAGGCCCTGGAATCACCATAGAAGCCATTGGAGGTCCCAAGGAGATAGCCGGACTGATCCCAAGTTGAATCGACACAAAAGTGCGAAATTGAGGATGCTCGTAAACTCAGAACGGTCCAGGCATGCCCGTAGTTAATCTACGGTCTGGCCTGAACCGTATTAAAATTACGGTTCAGCCCAAACCGTGATTGAAATACGGTCAAACCTATAAGTAACTTAAAAAATCCATTTTTTTCTTGACCCGGTTGGACCCAATCCGACCATTTTAATATAATTTGACCCACTGGGTATTTCCTAACCCATTTTGAGACTGTGGGCCCAACGGACCCACCAAAGGCTTATTGGGCCCTCCAATAGGGCCCATGCCCAGTCTGGCCCAACCAAGGCCCATTTTGATAAATGGGCCCAATGCCACTTAATTAACAGCCCATGGGCCAAATCCCAGCCCATTGGGCCCTAAAAGACATCAACCCACTAACTTTGTAAATATAAATAAATCTTTAAATCAAAAAGCCATAATTCAATAAGGGTTACCCAATAACCCAAATTGGGCCATGGGCTTGACTTAAGCCCAACTTGGATTCCTCTGGGCCTTCCAACAGGGCCCATATCAGACCCACTTCACTAATTGATTAAAAGATAAAATCAAATAAAGAAGGGACCCACACCATCAATGGTCCCCACTCAGACTAAATAAGTGTGCATGCTAGTCTAGGAAGGGTGAGAATTAAGTTGACTCAAGACCAAGGAGACCCATGGGACCTGTCAATCGACGGGGCGGGCTAGGATGTTTTCGGGCTTCCCTAGACGTAACCGAGAACTTACTCAGAACTCTAATAAGCCGCAGACCAGAAAATTAGGCCCGGATAGGTGCCCCTTTTGTGTCTGCCTGCACCTCTCAGGCAGTGGCAACTCCAAAACAGTCCTGAGGGGAGCATCACTCTTTGCATGCACCTCGTCGTGCGGCCCGAAAAGGGGGTGCGCACACTATTCTTCAAAGGGATTGGGGATTTCTTTGGTAGATTCCAAAGAAGATCTTAGGTGGATTCTTAAGAGCGTGAAGAACACTTTGATGGATTCCAATGTGCCGTTCATGATCGTGAGGTGGACAACAAGCGAGGATGGGATTGATTCACTTATGAGTGATTCATCGTGGGAAGCAAGCAAGAGTGAGTTTGTGGGACGGAAGCTCTGTAACTCGGTAACTCTTGTATTCACATTTTATATAGTGGATTGATTTTCAAGGGATGGTCGCCTTAAGAGACCCAAGGTTTTACCTAGTTGGATTACTAGGGTTTCCTCGTTATATTGTGTGTCTTGTGCTCTATTTATTTTGATTCTTATCTTCATTAGTAAAACCCAAAGAGGTTCGGGATCTCCACCTAGCATATAACAATTTTTCATAGCTCGAGCGCTCACACCAAGATTTTCAATTTTGAGTAATTAACCTAGTTTTCAAATTTAGAATGATTTTTGTGCAAATCCAACAATGTACAAATAAGATTTGAGTATTTATGAGTGGTTATCAGTGTCCAAATAATTTTATAAAAATTATAGAGGATTTTGGGCACGTTCTACTGAAATGGATCATGAATTTGATACTAAGAGAAATTTTGTGTTTAAAATGGCTTTTACTTGAATTGGTTGATTTCTACACTTGTAAAAGAGGGTTTTGAATGTGTTTTAAATTCTGGAATGATTCAAAGAGGGTTTCTAAACAAATTTGGTATTTTAAGCAAAATATTAGATTTTGGAAAAAATTGTGATGTTTTGGTTTTCCTAATGAGGAAGGGAGTTTTATCAGTAATTATTCTCCATGATGGAGTATATTTGCCATAAGCAGTAATTGTGTTTTAACTCCAAGAGGTAGTATTCTTGCCATGAGGGCAGCAAATGTAATTTATCTCCATGAGGGAGTAGTTTTGATAACAGGGCAATATTGATAATAGTTTTGCCATGAGGGCTTTATACTTGTTTATTGGTCTTGAGGACCACATGTTTTGGTTTTTGTTTGACTTGTGTCTAGCAGGTTTAGCTTGTTATAGATCCATAGTTTAATTAGATAGTGATATATGTCTATCTTTGTTTGGATTAAGTCTAGCTTCCATTTATCCGTTTCCTCCATGATGGAGAGGCTATTCTATGAGGGGATGAGATGCAGCGATATGTTTCCACCATGAGGGTGATGTCTCTTGTTGATATATTTCCACCATGAGGGTGATGTCACTGGTACCAAATATGTTGTAGCATTGTTCTTAGACTGGATTGTTTGGGACTAGGTCTTAACCTCTTAAAGTGGTCATATTTCACGAGTCTTATGATGTCACAACTGTAATGCTTGGATGTGATTCTCATGATGAGATTGTTGTATTGTTTTTGGAAATAGTTGTTTAAATGATTTATTGCTGATTGAACTGTGATTAGCCAAATTTGACTGCTGAAATTATTGGACCTCATGAAAAGTATTTTGAAAGCAAATTATGGGTTATTTTATTCATGCATGTTGCTGCTTACTGAGATGTTTATCTCACACCGAGTTTTTAAATGTTTTGTTTTTAGATATGCTTGGAGAGGACGAGCAGTTGGGGTAATATTCATGAGGGTACATCTGAAGAATTAGAATACCACATTGTAGCTTAGTTGATTATTTCTTTATTACTGATGGATATTGTATTTATGTGTCCTTCAGTTTAAATTGGAGGATTGTCATTATGATAATGAGTTAAGAGTTGTTAGATGCTTTCTTATATTCAAATCTGATGCAGATATCAATTTGGAGTTTATTTTAAAGTCTTATGCTGTTATTTGAAATAATAAAAAGTTGTTTAAATTTTGGCGTACTTCGATATGAAATCATTATCTAATTTTGGATTTTTATTAGTGTTTCAGACCACAACACTAACACTTCGGATTTGGATAATTATTCTGGACCTGAGGCGTTACAATCTTACCCTATGTGTTCATCTTGGGCTTAACTAAGCCTAAAAACTGTTCTAGAATTTGGTTGTTCGATTGGGATTGTTTTTAACCACTTATTTCTTTTGGGTTTAAATCTTTTTAGCCTCTATATCTATAATTGATAACTCAGGTTAATTACAGACTCTTCTTTTATAACCGATATGACTAATCGGTTACATTTATTCTCTTTGTAATCGGTTCATAATATCGGTTACATAAACTTCTTGTTTAACCGCGATTTTTGGCTTGTAGATCAACCATCATTTCGGTCAATCAGTCTACGGGATTTGCGCTGACCGAGTGGTTGGAGTGGTTCATCCACCATGCCTTGAACCGGTATGGTTCATCGGTCAAGCCAAATTTTATTTGTGTCTTACGCGGTAGCCTTGCGTTGCTCCAGGGCTGATGTGGCAGGTTCGGGAGGTTTGGAGTGGTTCGGACGATTTTTTTTTCCTTTAATCAACAACTAGTTTTGGGAGGTTTGGAGTAGTTCAGGCGAATTTTTTTTTCTTTAATCAGCAACAGTTTGAACGACTTACAAACACATTTAATGCGCCGGTTTTTTGACTGTCTCTCTTCTCAGTTTGTTTTTTTTGCCTTTAATCACCTCACCCATCTCTCTCTCTATCTCTCACCCTGTCTCTCACTCTGCCGCATTTAATGCTTCTGTCTCTCACTCTATCAGCAGCCAATGCGGGGCGGGGGTGGCATCTTACGGGGTAGCCTCGCGTTGCTCCAAGACTGATATGTGGCAGGTTCAGGAGGTTTGGAGTGGTTCGAACGATTTTTTTTTTCCTTTAATCAAGCAACTAGTTTTGGGAGGTTTGGAATGGTTCGGGCAATCTTTTTTCTTTAGTCAGCAATAGTTTGAACGACTTACAAACGCATTTAATGCGCCGGTTTCTTTGACTGTCTTTCTTCTCAGTTTGTTTTTTTTTTCTTTAATCAACTCTTTTTTGTTTGGTAATAAACACGTTAACATAATAATCACGAACCGTTTACATTGATCGATCTGGTAGAAGATCGTCCTATAAAATCTGAAATTAGAAGTGAGGTGATGAACATAGGGGGATGGAGGACCCAGAAACAAGGGAAATCCTCCGATGCAAACCCAGCAAGTGCATCAGCGACGGTGTTGGCCTCTCTAAATATATGCTTTATCGACCAAATTGGAGCTTATCACAGTGGTGCTTCACTTCCTCTAAGATGCTAGAAACAGTCCAGGGAATGTCCTCTGATGAGCCACACATGAAATCGACAATAGATTTGGAATCACTCTCGAACTCAACTCTGCTAAGCTTGAGGTTAACAGCCAACTTTGAGCCTTCAAGCAGAGCATGGGCTTCTGCAACCAAGGCTGTCGCATTTCCAAGATAGTGGGCAACGGTTGCTCTGAACTCCCCATCTGGTCCTCTGCAAACTATTCCACAAGCCGCTCTACTGTTAGCCCCTCTTGACGAACCATCAACATTGATTTTAAAGTTCACTCCTGTTGGCCTCGTCCATCTCACAGCAACTTCCGCCTTTTGGTTGGATATGGTGTCTTTTGCTCCCAATTTTTCAGAGTCGACCTGCAAAGCATTAAGATGTCCCATACTCAGGTTGATGTTAGGTGTTATACCTTCAAATACAACCTAGTTTCGAGTTAGCCACGTGGCCCATGCCAGATTAGCCCATGCCGCCAAGTGCAATGGGTGAGATAAGTTCTCTTTCAGGATGTAGAACCACCAATCCTTAATGTTATAATGAGCCTCCAATCTATCGAGGTGGAATCCCTGAGAAGCGAACATTAGAGCTCTTGTGAAGGCACATTCGGTCATCAGGTGGAGACAAGACTCGTTAGCACAATGGCACAAAACACATTCTTGAGTTGGTGTTCCCAGTTTGATGTTAAGAAGATCACATGTTGTGATTCCATTTTGCATCATTTTCCATACGAAATGACGAATCTTTTGAGGACATGGCATCCTCCACACCACCTTCCACAGGTTGTTAGTCTCCATAGTTTCCCTGTCAATTAAGAGATTATAAGCAGAGGCAACAGTGTAAAGACCATTAGAACTTGCCTTCCATATAGGGATATCTCTGGTTCTGTTGAACTTCGGGTGAACACTTCTGATGAAATTGACAACATCATGCTGCCATATCTTGTTAAGGACGTTTAAGTCCCACATGTTAGTGTTGGGAATCATGAGATCAGCCACTGAAGAGATATGGCTCATAAGGGTGATACTTGGCTGTTTGTTCAATGTATTTGGGCCTGGTATCCAGCTGGTGTCAAGGATTGGTATGGAGGACCCATTACCAATAATCCAGCTCATACCTTTCTTGATCAGGTCTTTGGTGAGGATCAAGCTTTTCCAGATTGTCGAATCCCTGTTCTTGCTTGAGCATTCCAGAAACCCACCATCATTGAAGTATTTAGTCTTAAAGAAGACTGTCCAGTATCTTCTTTCACTTTGCATAAGGTCCAACCCTTCTTAGCAAGGAGGGCTTCATTAAACTCTCTAAGCTTTTTGACATTTAGACCCCCAGCATCTCTTGGCTTAGCAATTTTCTCCCAAGCAATGGTATGAATTGGTTTTTCTTGTTATTGTTAGCCCATAAAAAAGTTCTGACTCCCTTTTCAATCAAGTCAAGGGTTTTCCTAGGAATTTTAGTACAGGACATTAGATGGAGAGGCATCCCCATGATCACGGAATTTATCAAAGTCACTTTCCCAGCTTGGGAGAGGAGATTTGATTTCCAAGAAGCAAGTCTTCTATTAATTCTATCAATGATCTCTTGGTATAAAGCATTTGAAAGTTTGCCATCCGGCAAGGGAATACCAAGGTATTTTTTGAATTTAGAAGTAGCTTTGATACCAAAGATCCTGCTAATGTTTCCCCTAGCCCTACCTATGACATTAGGACTAACAATAAGCTCAGATTTAGCCAAATTGATTTCATGACCAGAAATAGAACAGAAATCAGAAATAATTTTTTGATAAATCATACCTTCTCTTTGAGTTGCTTTCCCGAATAGGAGGAGATCATCCGCAAACATGAGGTGAGTAATTGAAGGCGATCTCCTACTGATTTTCACTCCTTTAATTGAGTTAACACTTTTCGCATCATGGAGGGATTTGGAAAACAACTGCTGAGTGAAAATAAACAGGTAGGGGGACAGGGGGTCCCCCTGTCTAATACCTCTTTGGGGTTTGATGCAGCTGACAGGGTTGCCATTGATCAAGATGGAATACGAGACAGTAGTGATGCATCTCATAACAAGGAAGATCCAGTGATGACAAAAACCCGCAGCTTTCAATGCTTTATGAATCAAATCCCAGTTTAATCTATCATAAGCTTTAGACAGATCAACTTTGAGGGCGAAGTCACCATTTTTCCCCTTTTTCTTTCCCTTTATATGGTGCAAAATCTCTTGGGCTAAGATGATGTTATCATGTATGGATCTTTTAGCCAAAAAGGCACTTTGGTTTGGGGCAATGATTTTATCCATCACAGGTCTCATACGGTTTACCATAATTCTAGATATGATTTTGTAGGAGAAGTTACATAGACTGATGGGTCTGAAGTCACAGGTTCTAGAAGGGTTTTCAACTTTGGGAATTAAAGCAATGTGGGTGTCATTGATACCTTTTTCGAGAAGCCCACATGTGAAGAATTCTTTGACCATATTGCATATACCAGTCCCAACTATTTCCCAGTACTTCAAGTAGAAAAGGCCTTGAAATCCATCTGGTCCCGGACTCTTCCGGAGGCCCATACCCTTAATTGTTTGAAATATCTCTTCCTCAGTCACTGGTCTCATGATATCGGTGTTATCCTCTTCAGAGATAGTGGAATCAAAAGTGAACTGATCCTACAAAACCCTGTTAGTACCACCTTCAAGAAACAAGTTAGAGAAATAATCAATGAAACTATTTTCAATACTTTCTTGATCACATTGCATTTCATTGTTGCCATCTTTGACGCAGGTGATTCGGTTTCTTTGTCTACGGTTCAAGGTAGACACATGAAAAAACTTGGTATTCTGGTCACCCTCTCTAAGCCAACTGATCCTAGATTTTTGGGCCCAGAGGATCTCTTGTTGGTTAAGGGTATGAAAATATTCCTTTCTAATGGCTTTCTCCTCAGTGATAAGGTGGGGGTCGAAGTTTTTTTCCAACTGAAATTGAATTTCCTTGAGCTCAGTAAACAGCCTGGAGGCTTTGGAATGCAAGTTCCCTATGAAGGATTTATTCCACTGTAACAGTTTTTTCCCCAAGACGTGAAATTTATCGGTCAAGTTGTGGTGAAGGGGATTAGGAAGAAGAGAGTTCCAGGCAACCTTTATGACATTTTCACAATCCTTCTCTTCCATCCAAAAAAACTCGAAACGAAAGGGTTTTTGCCTAAACAGAAAAGTGGGGTTGGATCTAATCATAGAGGGGCTGTGATCAGAACCCAAAATTGGCTCTTGGGATATGGAAGAGTCAGGAAATTTAATGAACCACTCAGGGTTGCAAAACGCCCTATCCAGTCTCTCCCTGATCCTACCATGTCCAACCCTACCATTGTCCCAAGTGAAATTGAGGCCTTTAGGATGAAGCTCCAGATGGTGAGCATCATTAATCAGATTTTTAAGGAGGTTTGCTTGAGAAGACTTGAAATTCTTACCACCAAGTTTTTCATTTGGGTTCATGACAACATTGAAGTCTCCCAATAGCATCCACGGAGTGGTCTGAGAATAAGCAATAGCCCGAAGGAGGTCCCATTGCTGTCTTTGAACTGCTATGAGATGACTGGCGTGGATGAAGGAGATGCTAGCTTCCTTAGTAGTATCTCTGTTGACAATCATGTGGATCACCCATGTATCCTGAAATATCGCATCAACGCTAACTGAGTTATCCCAAAGAACCCAGAAGCCTCTGGAGAGGCCTCTGGAAGCCACCCAAACATAATTACTGAATCCAAACTTCCTAATGTTCCTTTCTGAATTTTTGTCCGAAGCCATAGTTTCAGAAAGGAATATCAGGTTGGGCTTTAGGTTTCTGGAGAGAAACCTAAGATACTGTTTTGTCGAGGGCTGCCCTATCCCTCGACAATTCCAAGCAAGGATGTTCATGGAGGGCGGTAGAAGTCTTCCCTTTCAGAAGACAGTTCCTCAAACCGAGTACTTGAGGAGGAGGACGAATCCCCTTTGATCAGTAAGAGCTTGCTAGAAGGGCTATCTTGGTATTCTTCTCTTCTTCTTTTACTTCGAATCGAGACCTCCCTCCCTTTCCCTGGTAGCCTCGAGAGTTTGCTGTTGCATGAACCTTTTGCCGATGAGCTCTGACCTGGTGAGGAGAAAGCAGTTCTGCTCCTGAACTTAGGAGCTCTTCCAAAAGGGACAGCCGATGACATTTTTTCAGAAATCAAATTCAAGGTTAAGTGGGGGAACGTATGGACCTCAGAGAGATTTGGGTTCATGGGCTTTAGTTTTTGAGCCCCAAAGGAGAAAATGTTTAAAAGGGATGGCGGGTTATACTTGTTATCCAAGTCCGGAGTAAAATGGGATTGGGCTGAGCTAGAAAATGGAGAAGGGTTACCGGGACAGGCATGCCGGGTCGGGTTGAGATCGACCCAAAACTCGCCAACGGTCGGCTCACTACCAAAAGCAAGCTCAGAGGACTTCAGGAGCGGGGGGCTCGAGACGTGTCTCGGGACAGGAGAGTCTTCCGTTACGGGTTGAATCGGATGAGTCGCCACAGGAACCTGTTCACGAACACGCGAGTTAGGAGGGTTGGGAAGGTTCCTTTGCAGCAGGTTTCTCCTTCTCCGAGGTGTGGCGAAGATTGCAGGGCTATACTGCCTGTACACAGACAAGGGCTCAACAGACAAAGGCTCAGACAGAAAATGGTTAGGGCATTCAACAATGGCATGATCAAGACACCCACAAGAGTAGCAAACAGGGGGAAGGAATTCAAATCTGAAATCTAACCAAACCTTATTGCCGTCCTCCTCTTCGAAATACATACCAGCAGGAACAGGATTCGAAATCGGAATGGTGATGCGAACCGAAGGGAAGCTGTTCACAGACTCTCCGTTATTTTCAATCTCCCAGATCTTTCCGAAACTCAAGATCATTTGTTCAATGATGAAATTTTCCTTGAATCTGAGCGGGAGGTTGTGGATCTGCATCCACAAGGTGAGAGAGTCGATTGGAGTAGTGGAGGCTTCCTGATCATTATCCACTTCTTTGAACCTCATGAGATGTCCATTAATGGTCCACGGTTGAGCAGTAACTACTTTCGCTCTGTCTTGATTATTCTTGAAGCCAAAAAGGAATCGAGTTTCAGAGAGCTGGGTTAAGGAAGACGTGTGTATTGGTTTCCAAACTCTAAGAGAGAAATTTCTGATAGTGTTAACGTGGATCTGGGTACCAGGAATTTCACAGACGAGCATAGATCCCCATTTCTGGTGGACTTTGGCTAAGTCAGCAGCTGAAGGCTTGAAGGTTATATTAGACCTAGGGGGAATGACCAAGTTTTTTAACTTAAAGGACAGGTCTTCCATGGGGAACGAAACAAAAGGGAAAAATGAAAAAATCAGAGGGAAGGAGACAGAACCAATAACAAAAAACCCCACCAAGCACCGACTCCAAGAAGAAACCCGGAGCAAGCGACAAAGGAAACAATCCAGAAAGAGACAGAGGAGTTGGAGATTCAAAGACGCTACAACTGAGCCGACGAGAGACAGGCGGAAAAGAAGAATGAGGCCACGCAACAGCAAACTCCAAAACAGGGGTTGGGAGGGGGCCGAACAACACTTAGCCTAGCATAGCAGCTTTTCCTTGCATAATCGCCAGAAGAAAACCCATAGCGGCGATAGAGAACTCAAAACTGTCTCCTCGTCTCTCTCTTTCTCTTACCCTGTCTCTCACTCTGCCGCATTTATGCTTCTCTCTCTCACCCTGTTTCTCACTCTGCCGCATTTAATGCTTCTCTCTCTCTCTCTCTCTCTCTCTCTCTCTCTCACCCTATCAGTGGATTTAGAAAGTTGAAAGGGCGAAAGGACAAGGCAAAAGGTCTAGCGCACGGCTCGAGGTGCTCTAGTGGATGATGGACTGATTGCACTCTCTGGTTTCCAACTCAACGAGTAAGTTGGCGGATTTCTGCAAAGGCCGGTGGTTTCATCTTCTTCACACCTTGCTCTCCAAGCGGTGTTGATTCTAGTGCCCAGATCCTTTAGCCCTTCGTCTTCCTCTTGCTTATTGGAATATCTTCCGCTCACCTTGGTTATCTTCTTCTTCCTTCTGGTCACTTTAAGAAACTTCTCGTGTTGAAGGGGGTTCGTTTGACTTGATGTCTCTATAGATCTTTTCTCTAAGTTCTTGATCCTCAGCTATCCTGGAGATCCATGGAGGAACTTGCAGCTCAGTTTAATTCCTTGCTCATCCCTTCTCGATCGACTACGATCTTTAAACTTCATGATGATGATAAAAGTAGGCTCAGTTCTAAGTGGAGATTTTTGGTTTTCTTGCACTCGTTTGGTCAACCACTTTCCAGCAACTCAGTTCGGAACTTTATTTCAAGGGCTTGGAGATTATTGCAAGATACCTCTGTTACTTCCATATCTCCCCTGCGATTTTTTATTTTCCTTCCGTCCCAAGCTGTTGTCAATCAAGTCCTAGAAGGACGTCCATGGTTTATCAACCACAACTTCACCCTTATTGATCAAATTCAAGCTATGGAGGAAGCTGAGCATTATATCTTTCCTACGATGGTTGTTTGGACTCATCTATGCTAGAGCTGGAAAAATGCGACCCAACCCGACGGGTCAACCCGAACCGACCCGAGTTAAACAGGTTTGGGTTGACCCGTTGTTTATTAATTGGGTTGGGTGAGTAATCGGGTCAACCCGATTATGACCCGGCAACCCGATTTAAAAAAAAGCGACAAAAGTGTCCCATCCCGACCCGATTAACCCCCAATCCGACACGAACCCAACATAACCCGATCCAATTAACCCCAAACCCTATTTTAATCATATTTTTTGAAAACCCTATTTTAATCATATTTTTTGAAAAATAAAAAAATAATAATAAATGGGTTGGCAGGTTGAACCCATTTATTGGCGGGTTGGGGGTTTTCCAACCCGGCCGTCTTAATTTAGTCCAACCTGAACCCGACTAACCTCCAACCCGATTATGACCCGACCCGAACCCGACCCGTTGCCAACTCTAATCTATGCTCTTTACCTAGACCTCTCATGGATAATGCAGTGGTGAAGCGTCTTGGTGAATCATTCGGTAAAGTGCTTGAAGTTGAATTTCCTGATGATACCGGGTGTCCTGAAGTTTGCATAAAGTGGGAGCTTCTTCTCTCTAAACCTCTTCCTGTGGGAATTTATATTGAAGATCTCAAGCATGATAAGATTTGGGTCACATTTTCCTTTGAGGGAATCCCAGATTTTTGCTACAATTGTGGTATAATTGGGCACACACTTAACGAATGCTTTAATCTTACTCCTGGCAAAAGTTTTAGTATTCCCTTTGCCGAATCTCTGCCATTATATTCCCATTCTAATCGAACTACTTGCAGGAAACGAAGGAATTCTTTTTTGTAGAATGTTCAACTGGAGAAGAAGACCGAGTCATCAAGGTCGGTGGAGTCCGAGTCAAGCAACTTAGACCAACAGGGGGCCCAGTCTCAAGCTTTGGCGGCTACGACCAATCCAATGTGTCTCCAGCCCGGCCCATAGAACTATCCTCTAACTTGTTGGGCCCTATTGTTAGTGAGGGTCAAACCCAAAACTTAGTTGATTCGGATATGCCTACCTATCCAAAGCCTTTTATCTTCTTGGGAAATAAGTTTGGCCCATAATCCTCTAATGAGAGTCTGAATATTGTTCTACCCAAGTTCACCTTTCCTTTGAGTAAGTGCTCATTCGTTCAGGAGATGGTCTCTTGGACTGATTCTCCCCATTTGAAGCTAGCAGACATACAACGTAGTCTATCCTCGCTGCAATCAAAAGGTAAGAATTCTATATCTATCAAGACTTGCCGTCGACACCCAGTGGTTATCCAGGAGTTGCAAGCTGAGAATCAAGAACTTGGAGTTGATATTGGCCGAGTAAGGAAGAAATGAAAGTTGCCTGCTTCTTTGGGTGAGAATCCTGTATTGCCCTCTATTGACTCTTCTTTGAGTCAGCAAAAATGAAGCTTCGTGGGCTTGGTCACCCCATGACAAAACTTCATTTGAAGGACCAACTTTTTTGTCATTCCCCTCAATTACTTTTGTTATCTGAGACTTTGGCTAAAGAGAAATTTTCTAGTCGTCTGGCCCGATCTCTTGGTTTTAGCAATATGTTCATTAAAGAGGCTGAAGACCGTCGTGAAGGCTTTTTGATATTATGGTCTGCAAAGCTTGATGTTGAAATCCTTGAATTTTCTGAATGGTTCATTCTCCTACAAATGTCTGTTGAAGGTAAAACTTGTCTCATATTGTTTCTTCATGCAAATTCTAATGTGGACCTCCAGCACCTGCAGTGGCAATATATTGCTTCAAAAAGCCGAGCATTTGATCTACCATGGCTATTGCTAGGCGATTTTAATGCCATGCTTTCAGCTACTGAGAAACGCGGTGGCGCCCCTTTAAACCGAAAACATTTGGCCAATTTTCAATCCTTTCTACAACAGTGTAACCTCACTGAGTTATATATGAAGGGGCCTCACTTCACTTGGACCAATGGCTAGCAAGGTCTACACCGCATCTAAGAAAAGATAGATAGGGGATTTGCCTCTGTGGATTTGTTCGATCTATTTCCTACTCCTATACTTTATTCTCAACCCATAATTGGTTCTAATCATTGTCCAGTGGTATTTGATTTATTTCATGATAACACCTTTCGTGGTCGACCTTTCAGGTTTGAAGCCTTTTGGCTGCATGAAGATACTTGTGAAGGTGTTATTGCTACTTCTTGGAGAAGTCACCATTCAGTATTGCCAACCTCCATAAAGCTCAAATGTTTAGCAGCAGCTCTTAAAAGATGGAACCGTACCACTATAGGTAATATCCACTCCAAATTAGATAATATTAAAACCCAGCTCACTTCTTTGCAGGAGGCATGTTCTATATCCCAAGATCCCACACTGCTGCAACAAGAAAAATATCTTCAACAGGAATATGAACGATTACTGTCTCAACAAGAGCTTCTCTGGTACCAAAAATCAAGAAATTAGTGGCTTCACTTTGGTGATCAGAATACAACCTTCTTCCACAAGTCCACGCT
This sequence comes from Buxus sempervirens, assembly GCA_947561395.2. Taxonomy (NCBI): domain Eukaryota; kingdom Viridiplantae; phylum Streptophyta; class Magnoliopsida; order Buxales; family Buxaceae; genus Buxus; species Buxus sempervirens. The sequence continues at coordinate 21,247,863 of OX387192.1, read as the reverse complement.
GATAAGAAGGCAAAAAAAAATTTATTTCTTCACTCAAGATGGATGATCAAGTTGAGCTTGTTGAGAAAAAGGCCTTAGTTGATCATGTGGTGAATTATTTTACCAACATTTACAAGGAGCAGCCTCATTAGACAGACTTGGAACTACCACACTTACTTCCCCAACTTGTAACATCATCCCACTGTGAGATTATTGGTCAGGTACCTTCAAACACTGAAATCTGGAATGTTGTCAAGAATATGCCTGCCTACAAAGCCCCTAGACTTGACGGTTTTCCAGGGATTTTCTATCACAAATTTTGCGATATAATTGGCTCGGACCTCTTTGCTTCCATTCAAAGTTTTTTTACAAGTAGCCTTATGCTTGAAAGTTTTAATCACAATTTTATTGCTTTGTTACCTAAGATTGAAATCCCAGAATGTTAAAGCAATTTTGCCCAATAAGCCTCTGTAATTTCTCGTATAAAATTATTTCTTGGCTTTTGGTGAATCGACTTAGGCCCCTGCTACCTTCTTTAATTTCTCCCGTCCAATATGCTTTTGTACCAGGGTGGAACATACGTGAATTATTTTAATTCATCACGAAGTGTTTCACCTATTCAATAAGCGCAAGAAGCGTGTAAATGCCTTGAGGAAGGGTAGCAAGCACGATGGCATGTTTGCTCTAAAACTAGATTTTGCCAAGGCATATGAGAAACTCAATTGGAAATTTTTGCAAGCAGTCCTTGTGGCTTATGGATTTACTAAGTATGTAGTAAATCTAATTATGACTTGTGTTAGATCTATTACCTACAATGTCCTCTTCAATGGAGTCCCTCTAGGTAATATAACACCTCAACAGGGTCTTAGGCAGGGAGACCCATTTTCGCCCTATCTTTTTATACTTTGTTAGCAGGTTCTAACTGCTGCTATTACAAGAGTTGAACTTGATGGGCGCTTCAGAGGCATTCAATTTAAACGAGGTGGTATTTCTCTAACACATCTCATGTTTGCTGATGATCTTGCTATTTACGGTCACACTTCCTCTCGAGAGTCTCATTGTTTACTAAGGCTTCTGCATAAATTTTGTGCCAAATCTGGACAAGAAATTAGTCTCCCCAAGTCTTCAATTTATTTCAGCAAAGATACCAATAGATCTCAAAGAACCTCCATTCGTCATAGGTTCAACCTAAAGCATTCCTGTTAGTTCAGGAAAATATTTGGGAATTCCAGTGCTTTTTAAGAAGCCCTCCATATCTCAATGTCAAGAATTGGTTGATAAAGTCTCCAAGAAATTAGCAAGTTGGAAATCTCTTTTATTGTCCCAAATGGGCAAAACAGTTTTAATCCAATCTGTGTTATCTGCACAACCATTATATTTTATGTCTTCATTTCTCTTGCCACAAGCCACTCTCACTAAATTTGATCAGTTGGCACGACAATTTTTTTGGCAAAAGAGGCAGGATCAATCGGGGATGGCAACTTTATGTTGGGATCGAATAACTCAATTGTGGCAGAATGGAGGTCTTAATCTTAAAATGTTTTCACTTATGAACAAGGCATTGTTAATGAAGGTTGTGTGGGAGTTATCTGTAGGTAAGCAGTCTCTATGGTCAAGATTAATTAAGCATTTGTATTATCCTAATCATGACTTTAAAGAGGCCACTGCTAGAGCTACTCAATCCTATGGATGGAAACAGTTAATTTGGCTCAAAAAGGAAGTTGAACAAGGATGTGGTTGGGTAATTGCTACTAGAGAAAGAGTGGACATACTCACTGATACGTGGCTTCTATCAGGTGAAAAACTTCCGGCACCTTCCTTTAATCAGCATGAATTTACTATTTCTAAAGTTAAATCAGCTTCTTCACCCTTCTACGGGTGATTGGAACTTGAGTTTGTTAATGAAATTCTGGCCTCCTAAGATAGTTTCACAAATCCTAGCTACCTCTATCTCTTCCTCTCTCGGCCAGGATAAGTTGGTATGGAGATATATGGCTCATGGCCACTTTACATTAGCCTTTGCTTATAGTCTTTTACTTGGGGCTTCTGTTCACCAAGGCAATACCATATGGTTAAAAGTTTGGCACTTGAATTGCTCACCTTGCATTAAAATTTTTCTTTGGAAATGTCTACATGGTATCACCCCTACTGCAGGTTTGCTACGTTTTAGACTCAATCATATTTCGGGTGACTATTGCCTATGCCAAGATCAAGTTGAATCTCTTGAGCATCTTTTACTTACTTGTCCTTTCTCTAGAGCAGCATCGTTTGGAGCCATTGGAGGAGCAACTCAAGTAACAGGCCCACAAGAGTCCTTCTTTCATTGGTTTGTTTATATCTCTTCATTAAAACTCCCTTCAACCAATCTCTCTAAAGTTGATTTCTTAACAACAGTGGCTAATTTTATTTGGGCACTCTGGCTTCATCGAAACAAGATTATTTTTGAAGGCAACATAACAAACATCCAGTAGGTAATTACACATTTTGGAAAGTTACAATTTGATTCACAGCTTATTAAATCGTTCCAACAAAAGCCATGCTTGATATATGCCCAAGATTGGTTCAGTGGAGAAAGCCACCAGGAGTCTTCATCAAAGTTAACTTTTATGGTGCCTATCAATCCTCTTCTGCTTGTGCTACTGTAGGTGTGATTCTCAAAGATTCTAATGGCAACTTCATAGCTGCTATTGCATCACAATGCCTGGTGAAGATGACTTTTATGGCAGAGGCTATAGCGGCCTCGGAGGGAATTCGAATAGCACAGAAGATGGGATTTACTCACGTTATTTTGGAGGGTGATTCTCAATTGATGATAAATTTTCTTACCAGTCCTTATAAGCCACACTCGTGGTATCTTGACTCAATACTTGCTACTTCATTTTCTGAACTATTATTTATGCATACTTACTGAGAGGGGAATATTGTTGCTGATTATCTAGCTAACTATGCAATTGATCATAGCTCATGTATGTGGATTAGAAGGCCTCCAGGATTCTTAAGTGTTATTTTATTTGATGATATTAGAGGCCTGGCTACTGTACAAACTTGTTAATGTATATAAATTAGTCTTCTTCTTCACAAAAAAAAGCCAATATATCCTAAGGGGCGATGTGCCGATTGCTCAAAATTTCCTTTTTGTTCTCCCTCTTCAACAGCAGCAAATATATCTGTTTTTGCTCAAAAACGAAAGGTACGTGGCATATTTCTGCAAAAACTATTCTTAAGAGTAGGGTACGTGGCAAATTGCTCAAAAAGAAAACCACAAAATGGTAGATCGAAGGCCAATTTCTCTGTTTTTGCAGGTGTAGCAGAAGAAAAATCCGCCCAACACATGCCACGTAAAATGGCACATCCTCACTTTCTCGAATGCTCGGCGATGGTCTGCGTTCTCGAATGTTTGACCGTAGAGAATTTTTCCTTTTTCACCATGCCCTCCGCTCTCTCATCACCAGCCACGCCCTTTCCAAACCCTCCAACACCTCTCCTCTCCACCCAAATCCAATGCTGTCCAGACCCTCCCACCGAAACTCCTCTTTTGGACTCACACTGTCAGAAAACCTCCTCGACACAGTCGACTCCCACTTCTGTACCACTGTGAGACATGGACAATCACCTACGTGATCTCCTGAACATCACACGGGATTCACAAAATATTGGAGTCATCACCATTCAGGTTAAGGTATGAATGGACACCAAAGTGATCACAAAAAGAACAAAATAGAGCTACGTAGCTATAATTCATGGTCTTGTCCAAAAATTGGGTAAGGGGATTAGATTATGAGTAGGGGAAGGTGTTAGGTACCCCTACTCATCCATACAAGATGGTTGCCATATGCTATTTATGTTTAAAAATTGATTGCTAACAAGATCATTCAAAAAATGTTTGAAAAGATAAACATATGTGTGATTTTTCCATATGAGTAGTCCAGTTGATCTTGGACTCTCTCTATGGATGTATCACTTCTAGGACTTCATGATCAAGTAAAAATCAAAGTAAAGCTTAAATAAAAGCAAGCTAAAAAAAATCTAGAAAAATCAGTAGAAGATTAAGCTATTTGAGCTTGAAAACTTCAATTAATCATAAATCGTTCGATTCAAACTCAAATTGAAAGGAACCAAAGCCATTTGAAAGCTGGTATGAAGTATAAGACTTAGTAAAAATTTCAATCCAATCTGATTAAAATCGAAGGAGAAATGTTTGTTCAAATCTACTGTTGTAAATCAGTAAAAACGGTGAGTAGCCAACTTTGAAAGTCTATTCGTGGAGATTGGTTCCATATAAATCCTTAAAAATTTGTATGAATGAAGTATGAGGTGCTATCTTTCGAATGAAATACGCCTCACACAAAATTTCATCTATTTGTGGCTTGTGTGCTTCCTCAAACAGGCTTAGAGGATCACAGATTGACTATGTAATCTGCTATTGAGCAGTTCAGAGTCAATAAAACACACAGAATTCAAATCAAAATGAAAATTCATGAAATCACCTGGATTTGAAATAAGACTCATAAAGGAAGACTTAGAAATTAAAATCACTCAAATCGGAGTTGAAATGAGCCTTTGGTGCTCAATCAAAGTGACAAGTACAACAATCTGATCTGCTATGACTTATCAACTTTAATCAAATAGTTTGAAAAAACGGCTCCATATAAATTGTTCAAATTTTATAGGATTAAACTAGACATCTTCACCTATCACATGTCTTTGGAATCACTCAAAAATTCATCCGAATGATGAAGTTATGAATGATCCAAAACAGGGTACAGGTTCTGTCCTAATTTGTAAACTGAGTAAAACCAAGCCAAAACAGTGAGTGTGTGTATTTGATTCAATTGATCTGGATTGAAATCATTTGAAATGAGTTAAAAAATACTCAAAATGTTTAGGGTATGGATTTGGCATAGATCTCTCATTAATTGGAGAGGAGAAGCCAAATCTACCCAAATTAGAGCAAAATGCCCAAATAAGAGAGATTAGACCATGGGGTCCTCTCTAGAAGATAAAACCTCTTGAAATTCACTCACAAGATCCTAATAAATTGCTCTAAGGCCAGTACTCCTAGATCTACTATATTGAACATAGCAGATCTTAGATCTAAGCCTATTTTTTACGAAGATCAAGTTATGTGTGCATGAAAATGTGTAGGAAATCAGATTTTTGGAGGAGATAGTTGAGAGCATAGATCTATATAATTCCTCCAAGATTAAGCTCAAAATAAGCACAAACAGTACTCACATACCAATTTAAGCAAATAAATCAATTACTTCATTCAAAAGGGGTTCTAAGCCTAAGGTTCCATTCCAAAACTTGTTTCCCCTAGCTCTCTCTTTACGTTTTACTGCTAGAGAGGGTGCTTGAGGTACTTTAAGCATGGTTTGGGGTTCCAAACACAAACATGCCCTTATCTACAGAAAGGTAGAATGATAGAGTGCTTTGAATGAAGTATAATGAAAAGACAAGTGTAGGAATTTACCTTGGTAGCTTGAGAAAGTTGAGTGGAGAGTTGGACAGAGTTTCCCTTCTTCTTCAAGAGCTCTTCAAGCTTCAGATTGTCAGCCTTTTTCAAGAGGAGAGCCCCTCTATTTATAGGCACAGCCAAGGGTAGAAAAGATCCAAGGGTATGCCAAAATGCCCTTCTAAATTCTTCCAATTCAAGCCTAAGGCATGAATTGTAGTAAATCTAGAGGTTTTGGAGGGCAAATAGGGGAGATCGAGTCTCCCAGAGAGAGGTACGAATGGTAAATAAAGCTCAGATCCCGAGCCTTTACGAATTTACAAAATTTGAACATATCCGCATATATTATGCTGTTTTGTTCAAACCGCATTATATATGCGGACAAGACTAACATACTTGAAAATCGCACAATGCCTACGGATGAGATTTTGTTACGCACCACGTGCGTTGCCGACGTGGCCTAACGGCCAAAGTTTTTAGATGACACGTGGCAGCTCACTTGCGCGCATGATCTCGCCTGTAATATATATACGGGCGCGTTTGCATACTATATACGAATAAAACAAAATTAAGAAAATCAGCACTTTACAAACGGGCAACACAATTTTGTTTGGTTTTGAGGTTTTGACACATGTCAAAACTCAACTAAGATATTTTAAATAATTTTTTATCATTTTCTCAAACTTTAGTGCAATTTGGGGTGTCTACAACCACCAGTGGCAGATTCATCTCCTTCGACTTCAGCTCCTAAATCCGCTCAACCCACGCCAACCGTGAAGGCATCTACATCGCCACCATATGCTATGACTCTGGTTAGAAGCCCATGCCCTGTTCCAGTGCCGGTTAGCTCACCTCATGTTCTAGTGTCGATTAGCTCTCCTCTTGCTCCAATGCCGATCAGCTCTCCCCCTCTTGCAAAGGCCCCTCCTGTCCCAACACCAACAACTCCTGCAAGCCTGCTAGCACCGGTGTCATCTCCACCTGCTGAGGTTCCGGCTCTAGCTTTGAGAAAGAGCAAGAAGAAGAAAAAGAAGCACAATGCTCCAAGACCAAGCCAGGATCTTCTTTCTCCTAGACCATCTCAATCTCAATCCGTTGATAAGGTATGTTTATTAAAACCACTCTCAGATTTGCATGGGACGACCTGGATCAGTGTTGTAGATCTAAATCCTATGTGTTTTTTTTTTTGGCGTTTCTTCGATTAGATTTGGCCGATTTATTTAGCTAAACTCAGCCAGGTTTGCTAAAATGATCCATATTCAAGGTTTGATTGGTGAAAGTATGGTACTGCAAGTGGGTCGGTGAAGATGAAAGCGAACAAAAAACACAGACATATAATAGCTGTCAACTGTTGCCAGCTAGCAAAGAATGGAACTCAGTCCTGTTGGCATCATAGAAGATCATGATAATCAAGATCCATCTTTTAATTTTTCTTCAATCTTACGAGAAGACATTTTGAGGTTTTGCTCATCTACTTTTTGTGATTTATTGGTTTTTGAATTTATTTATTGGTTTATGCAAGAAAAACTTCTTTTCATAAGTTGAAACATGCTTCACCCTTCTTTAGACTCTCTGCAACGCTACCAGGACCAGGCTTTCGATGCGTTTGCTGATGAAATCGTTTGGCTACTCGGCTGCATCTTTGCTTTCCTCAACTAACTTGGCAACCTGTGCCTTACGCAGACAAAACATAAAATGTTTGTCTTGGGCGTACACCAAGCTAGTAAACATGTTTGTTTAGCTAACAAGTCCATCCTTTGTCATTACAAAACTATCTTCCCTTGAGTATATGTATCATGCATCAACAATTTGATGCTATTGTGTTTTTTCCCCTATTTTAATGATAATTTTGGACATTAAACGAGTATTGAATCATATATGTTATGCTCGTGCATCGCACGGGCATGCTCTCTAGTATCATTTATAAGCAAATCTAGTCAAAATCGAATTCCGGATTTTTGGCAGCATGGATGATCTTGTGAATAGTTGATGTACATCATGAATAATGACTAGGGATTTTTTTTTGTTATTTTAATCAAGATATTTTTGTTTCATGCACTATTCATGTTTGTCCTACCCCTGTTTCATCTTTTTGAACTTTATTTGGCCAATTGGCAAATGTGGTTTGTACATTTGCCACTTGGCAAGGCCCTTTGTTTTAATTGTAATTTTGCCCTTTTGAGTGTTTTGATTGTATTTTCTTCATCCAGATTCCAATTTACGCAATTTCAGTTGTGTTGGAACCGTGTCAGGATTTCCTTTCCATCGGCATGGGGTAGGCTAGTCAGTTTAAGCTCAAGCAAAGGGTCATTTTCCACTCTTCAGGATTTAGATCTCTCCTTTAGGGTTTTGTTCTTTGGCTTGTCTGAGGGGTGCTTACAAGTTACAACTGTGTACACAAAGCCACATTTTTTCAAGCTTTGAAGAAAGTAATTATTGAAGTTTATATTATTAAATCATTATATTTTATTTAATAATTACAAGAACACATTTAAAATAATTACAAAATCCAATCAAATATATATTAAATATAATTAAGTAATCCTATTAAAAAATTCTAAAATGAAAATGACTTCACAAAAATACATTAAATGTAGTAATTTTTAACTTTTAAAATGCATCAAAGCTTATATTTTAGGGCCTTAACTCTCATGTTAAATATATTACTTAGCTTAATAATTAATATCTTTCATTAACTAAAGTAAGTATTTTGTTAACTATTAATAAAATAATTACTATATTAATATACAAGATATTAATATAATAATTATATATATTAATTAGTAAAATAAGATTTTTGATAATTAGTAATATATTAGTGATTAAATTATTATTAGTATATGATTTGATTAATTTTATTATTGTGTTATGATCCCTTACATGATGTTGATGGCCTAGTATATCCAACCAATGGGCTCAACATCCTAGAAAGTGAGCAAAATGAGTTTGCATCCGAGGGAAGAAGAGATAATAGAAAAATTGGCCAATATATTTCAAATCATCCATACCTTGAGTTGCAACTAAATGAAACCTGAAATACGGAATGCAAGCCATATAATATATTGCAATTCTTCCTTGAATTATTGGGGTTGAAATTACATTGTTGCATATCTCTTTAGGATTTTATTAGTAATTTCACTTATTAAAATTATTTTAGTTAGATAAATATTGGAGAAGAAGTCTAATATAGAAGAATTTTATTAGTAATTCTATTAAACTCTCTTAGTTAGATAAGTATTGCCGAATAAGTTAATAAGCCTACGGGTGGCTAATTCATAGGTCCTTTTGAGATTAATGATAATAGAAAATGATATTTTGGGTATGTGAAAATAAAAAAATAAAAAATTAGATAGTTTGCTAAAGTACGTGCTTTTAATAGTAGTATGGATATAGATAAGTACATTAAATTTTATTAATCTTTTATTTGGTTAATTTTAAATATCATAAATATTTTATTTAAGTTACAATCTTTAGGTATCATAATATGATTAATGATAATCACTGTCTTTTCTAGTTTGAACTTAAGAACATTTTAATAGTAATTCTAAAATTCTTTTCATTAAATAATTATTAGCCAAAGATAATCAAACTCTTCCATGACTTATCTTCTAGAAATATATTATATTATATTACTAGTATATATATATAATTGTGTTTTTTATTAAAAATTCTTATTAAGTAGCAAAGTATTAGAGAAGAAAAATATAATTTACTTTTATATTTTTATTAAAATTATTTTAAATAGGAAAAAAACTAATATTAGAGAAGAAAAATATTAAAATTAAGTATTAGGGAAGAAAAATATTAAAATTATGTATTAGAGAAGAAAAATATAAGAGAAGTGTCAGAGAAGAAAAATATAAATGTGTAATGCTATGAGATTGGTAATATACTTCAATATTTTTTATTAATATTATTTTAAGTAGATAAAAACTGAAGAAGATAACTAACTATTTAATGGTATGAGATTGGTAATTTATTCTTATGTTTTTTATTAAAAATTTTTTAAGTAAATATATAATTGTGATATCATACATATATATATATATATATATATATATATATATATATATATATATATATATATATATATATATATATATATATATATACTAGCAATAGTGAACGTGCTTTGCATGTTAGGAATGATTCTTATATCTCATTGAGAATAAGAAAATGAATTATTAAAAAAGGCAAATACAGTGAACAAAATAATGATTGATTATTATTTAGTAAAAATGAATTTATCTCAAACAATTCAACTAAACATGCTTAATTAAAATTTCTTTTTTTTTTTGTTTTAATTTAGTAAGATTTGTTAGGATTTTACAAGTTCCTACTCTAGGATTGAATATGCTCATCTGCATGTAATGGAACCTTTTTTTTTTTTTTTCTTATAGGATTTACCTACATGTATGTTTATTTTTTCTTTTTCTAAATGCCTTAAATATCTTTATAAACTATAAATTATATTTCGATTGACAACAAGATAGCAAGATTCAAGAATTAATTTCATGCTTTAAAATTTTTATTTATAGGATTAGTGCATAAACTAATTTATTTCATGTATATTAGAAATAAAAAATGAATTTACAAAAAATATACATACAAGAATTAGTGGATTCGATTATTTAAAGAATTTATTATAAAAAAAAAGCAAATATTGCTGATTCAATAATGATTGATTATTAATTATTAAAAATGAACTTATCTTAGTTAGTTCAACAAGCTTGATGAATCTTTTTTTTTATTAGTAATTTATTTTAAATAACTTTTGTATGTTTATCTCCAACTTATTTTAATTTAGTTGTCTTATTTTTCTTATCGGATATGTTTATGTAACTTTTTTTTTATTTTAAAAAATGCCTTAAAAATATCATTATGATTCAGAATATGCATTTCGATAGACAACAAAGCATTAAAGATTCAACAAACAAATTGCATGGCCTAAATAAATGTAGGTCTATGTATAAAATAATTAATTTTTGTGTATTAATTAATTAAACAAAACGTGCATAAATCAAAAACGAATTCATCAAAAATATATAATAAAATGATAATATTAAACATGTAACGATTCTTATGTATGTGAAAGTAAAACATCTTTAGGATATATATTTTCAATTTTTAATTAGAATTCACTTTTACATTTGATTATAGAAAATTTTCATTAATTAAAAAAGGTATTTAGCTGCCATTTTTCTTCTAATCTGATCTCATCCGATGAGATAAATGTTTCATAAAATTAGGAAATTAAAGAGAGAAACGTGAACATATTGATAAAAAATCTAGGGATATATATCTACATTTTGCTAACTTAGGATAATAATAATGAAGTTTAGAGGTTTAATTGATGTTAAATATGTGGAATTAAAGATTATAGGGAAGGACATTTTAGGTATGTGAAAATTGAAAAGAGTTTAAGGTAGTTCGTGGTTTTAATAGTATATATATATATATATATATATATATATATATATATATATATATATATATATATATATATTAAAGCAGAGTCCTAAAATTCCATATTCTCTCTCCTCCACATGAAATTGCCTCATCTTTCTCCAATGGCCCTTTGGGGCCCCACATTAAAATAATTTATTTGTAATCAATAATTTCCTAAAATAGGTAATATTTGACTTTTTTTATTATCTTTAACTTAATTAATATATATATATCTTCACATTATCTTTTGAGTCCCACTTCTCTAATAGATGAATTTAGTAATTAGATACCCAATAATTAAATATTTTTTTCTTAGGAAAGCATACCTAACCCACCCTTTGAGCCCTAAACTTTTCCATGGCCCATTAATTTAACGAAGAACCCTTTAATTAATTGGACCTCCAAAGGATTAAAAAAGTAGATACCTAGTGGTTAGGCCCGTTGATAGGCCCAACCAGAAATGGACCTCTAGACCATGAATTGAAGCAAAGATTAAAGACCAAAATGAAGCAAATCCAAAAAGGACAGAACCAACCATGGATTGAACAAATTTGAACCAAACCGGTCAAGCCACAAGAGGTATGAGATGTGTGTTTTATGGTACAATATACCATATCTAATTATAGGGTGTTGAAGGACTTCCCTGGGTCACAACTGGGTTATTTAGCTGAATGTTTGGACCATGCTAATTCAAACCAGGTGACCACCTCACTTGAACCCAATGGGTGGTGGAAACTCTAAAATTGAACGGGCTAAGACAAAACTAAGAGAACTTAACTAAAAGCGAGTCAGCCAAATCAAACCAACACATGTATTAGGTTGCGCACAATGCTGATTCAAACTGTATCTTGAATAACTCAGCCAAAGTTGTTATGTTCCCATTTTAACCCTCAAATGGAGTTTATCAAGTTGATGAAGTTAGTTATAGACACTCCCAATTTTTAAAGTGTTTGTTTTTTATATTCTCCGCACATTAACCTATGAGTGTATACATAATATAATAGAAAACAGAATCAAACTCAACATCTTAAATAAATTAAACCCAAAATACATGCATAAGTAATGGGCGATTTTATTAAGACATCAAATAACTAAGGCCCCGATTGGTTCAAAGAATTGGGGCAAGAATTCAGTACGGAATTGGAATTGGTGGCTTAAATTCCAAATCTTATGATTGGAAGCACACAAGAGAATTGGAATTAGAATTGTTATCCAATTCCGTTGAATTACCTTATAAGCTATTTTTTAACTTACCTAATTCCCTACCTAAGAGGAGAGAATTCGAGGTTTCTGATAAGAATTAAGAACTCGATAAAATAGAAACCCATCGATATAGACTGCTTTCTCTTCTATACAGGCTATTGATCTACGTTTCATCTAAATAGGTAACCTCTACGTCAATAGTTCTCTCTCTCTCTCTCTCTTCCGTCTTCTTCTACCGGTACTGTTCTTTTTTTCTACGTTTTTCTGACCTCTCCAGTCATTGTCGTTGAAATAGCCCCCTCCTCTCTTTCTCTCTCCCCACTCTCTCTCTTGTAGAAGAATCAATGTTCTATCTCTCTCCCCCACTCTCTCTCTTCCTTCTTCTTCTACAGGTACAGTTTTTCTTTTCTTTTTTTCCTTTCTTTTCCCAGCAACCTCTCCGGTCATATTTCTTGTTAAAGTAGCCCCCTCTCTCTTCCTCTCCCCCCACTCTCTCTCCTCTGTAGAAAATAGAAGGAAAAATATTAAAATCACAAGACTCCTAGGTTCACGTAAAGAAGTGTAGGATTCAAGGAATGCAATTTCTAAATTACTTTCGTGCATCATGATTTTATACCCAAAAAAAAAATCTATTGCACAAACATGATGGGTTTATTTGTTTTCCGGTCTACCGTTGTGCAAGATATAGGCTTTTGGGATTTGTAAGTCATATGGGTACTGTCACCCATTGTGGCCAATATGTAACTCATATATTGGAAAAGGGTGGACGGGTAATCTTCAACCATGACAAAGTTGGGGCTTCCATTAATCCACCGAAGGATATGGGCTACTTATATTTCTTCAAGAGACTAAGAACTTGATGATGCAGACATGAAATCATTACAAAATCAAAGTGGAGTGATGCGATCCGATCATCTGTGAAAATTGTGTTGCCTCGTCCTGTGATGGTCTTTAATCTTGCTTCTGCAATAAACTCTCATGATAACCAGTAATTTGTGTTGTTGTTAATATCGGAATAATGTAAATATTAATAATCTACTTAATTAAGGAATTGTAATTGAATTTCATAAGTTCATCCAATCAATGGAATTGGAATTTAAATCAATTCTCTATGGAATTCTAATTCCAAAATTCAATTCTATTGCTATCCAATCACGAGAATTTGAATTCTACACAATTCCAATTATTAATGAATTGGAATTGGAATTATAATTCTTAATTTCAATTCCAATTCATCGAACCAATCGGGGCCTAAATTAAATTCACAAAGAATTATAGAGCAATCTTGAGGAAGCGGTAGATATTCCAAAACCATAGTATGAAAAAATTACAAGCTTAGATTGAAAAGAAGCAAATCTGATATACAAAAATTTGCAAAAAAATCACTTTTCAAAAGATACCCTTTGATAATTTCTTATTCTGTACGTACCCTAAACCATTTTTCTATTTTTTATTTTCCAAAAATACCCTTCAACAATTTTGGTATCCCTTCTATGTCCAAACAATTTTGGTAACACTTTCTCTAAGCCATGCAGATACAAACAATACAAAGGCATAAGATATACCTCAATCTCCGGATCGAATAACACTTCTACTTCCACCCGCTGACCTGTCTCCGGATCGAATAACACTTCTACTTCCACCTGCTGACCTGTGAGAGTGTACATAATAGACAACAAAATCAAACTCTATGTATTAAAAATACCAAAAAATACATCATAGGAAATAACTAATCAAATTCCAAGATAGAATTTACAGAACAACCTTGAGGAAGCAGTAAATATTCCAAAACTATAGCATGAAAAAATTACAAGCTTAGATTGAAAAGAAGCAGATCCAATATAAAAAAATTGGCAACAAAATAATCAATAATTTGATATGCAAAAGTAACCTTGCTAAGAAATAGAAGATAAATATAAACTTATATAAGTAGGAATTGATCTTACTAACATTGTATTTATCAAGGAAATCAAGCAAGTAAATTTTTTACTTGGCATTTCTTAAAAGTGTTCATAACACAGTATGGCTATCCATTTACTTGCAGCAACACATGCTTGAAAAGGGATTTTGGAAAGAAGACCAGACATATTTATAAGGAGACTTGGAGGGGTCGAGAAGAAAAGGTGTGCAAAATTTGTGGTTAGATAGTACAAAATTTGTAAAGATTTGTGGTTCAAAATTTCTTAGAATGTTCTTACTTATTCTTGGAAACTCTAATGTTCCAGTGTTACAAATGAAAGTGCTAGAATATTCTTATTTCCTAGAATGTTCATCCATCATGAAGTGTAACACTTAATCCAAAGATTGATAATTTTAGTTAAAAAAAATTTTAGTAAAAAACATAAGCGTAAATTACCAATCTTATACCATTTATATTAAGTTACATTCTTCAATTCTTCTTTCTGAAGCTTATAGAAGTTTCAGAATAATGCCAGCTGTCCCTTAGCTTATCGTACATTTGATAATTGTCTCTTTGCAAGCTCTTATAATGTGAAGCTTCCAATCTTAATCTGGCCCTTCTGTCAAGAATCCAGTAACAATTTCTAAACGAGCATAATCTACATAGATCCTTCATGGCAATTGGGTTAATTTAAAAGTGGAAAGGGTTTCAATTTAAAAGTGGAAGGAACGGTGGTTGTGGTAGTTATATGTGATTGTTTTATTTGTGGAGGGCAAAGTTTGGAAAAAAACAAAAGAGGGCGCGGGGGGGGGGTGTAGAACCAAAGAATATTCCCCCTTCTTCTCTTTACTAATAGTATAGATGAAGTAATTAAGCAAATGACCTTCTCTTTTTCAAGCCAAAAGCATACTTGAGAATGAAACTAAGTATTTAAAGTAGAACTAGGTGTTAGTATACATGGATAAGTAAGCCCAAGAAGCTTACTTAAATCTTTTTCTTCAACAAGAACATGAATAATATCTCATCAATGCCTAAATACGTATTTGAATGGTAAGAGCCAATCATATAGCAACCACATCTATACCACATATATACAGAGAACACAGGCTTGGGTTTCGTGCCAAAAAAAAAAAACATATTATTCCCACATTGCATAAGACTCTGATACCATATTGAACACCATTACTACTAACAGCTCAAGCTGATAATACAGGTAAACTTTATATATTTAATATATTCCTTATCATTTACAACTATTCTACATCTACCAATTAAAGGATAGAATTGTAATTTTGAAATCCTTTTAAATGTCATCATCTGCAAATCCTTTCCTCTTCATTCTTAACCATTCGTCTTCTCTCTTCCTCTCTGACGAGAACTAACCCTTCGTCTTCTTTTCGTCTTTCTTACGACAACAAGGGAAACCGTTCGTCTTCTTTCCCTCTTAATATACCATGTGATTTGGCAACCCATATTGCCCGGCGTTAAGACATATCAACAATAGCCACCCTGCTATCGCCAATTGAGTCGGCGCCACTTACTGTCGCCGGATATTCAGCACAAGTCGTTTGCGATAAAGAACTTCGTTTTAACCATGCTATGCATTAAACTCGGTGAGTTTGATCTGGATATCGACTGGTAAAAGGGTTTCTTACTGTCCTATATAGTAACGTGAAGAATTGGCACGCAAAACGATGTTCTGGGATAGTTCCCAGGTAATTGGAGGGGTCACAGCGGTCCCTCTTAAAATCCAATTTCCTTAGGCAATTATCTCGTCCTTTATGATAGAACTCCCCAGAATATGTATTCACATGTATTCTATACTTTACTAAGGTGAGACAAGAATATCTCCTAAACCAATCTATATCCCCCTTATGTTGATTCTTTTTCTAACCAAGGTCCGACTAGGTTGAGAAGTCCCCAGCTGATTCGCCAGGCTATGTGCACGTCGACTAGCGAGGCGCACGTGATGCGAGGGGAGAGGGGGTTTAGGAGTCGCCATTGCCTGATGGGATGCAAGCAGACACCTGGATGCCTAAAGGATGTCTATTAGGTGGTCTGCGCATTAAGATTCTAGGAAATGGACAGATTACGGTTCGGGGAAGTCCATAGACACCCTAGTCCGCCCCATCAAAAGACAGGTCCCACGGGTTATCCTGGTTAGCCTTTAGTGAGTCAACTTGGTTTTTGGTCTGCTCACCCAATTTGCCTATTCATATATGCATATCGTTTTAAGTCTGGTAGAGATCACTTGAGGGGTGTGGGTCCCCTTCTTTTATTTGCTTTTATCTTGGTTAGTTGAAGCGATGTTGGTCTGGGGTGGGCCCCTTTGGAAGGCCCACAGGATGCCAAGTTGGGCTTAAGTCAAGCCTAAGTCCCATTTGGGGTTATGCTGGATAACCCCTTTTATTGGATTTGGTTTATTCAGTTTGGAGGTAAATTAAACATGCAAAACAATTATTGGTTGGTTCAGATTTTTAATGGGCCCATTGGGCTTGGAGGTGGCCCATGGGTTTATCCAAGTTGTCCTTGGAGCCCATCTCTGGAATGGGCCCAGGTTGGGCTAGCCAGATGTGGCCTCTGTTGGAAGCCCCACAAAGAAGTCCTATTGGGCCCAGGTGGGCCCGGGTCTCAATAGGAGGGCCAAGGTTGCCCAGAGGCCCTAAAAGTTCAATTGAGCTTGATTAAGTTAGGTTAAATGGGCCTAAGCTCGAAAACATCAATTATGGAGGCTACTGGGTGCTGCCCGCAGGTCCTGTGCGGGCAGGGCAACCGCTCTGTGTTTGCAGGCACAATCTAAAACGCCTAATTAGCCCAAAATCCAAGAGGGGTCCAGAGGTGCTTCCTTCCCAAAGGTCTGAGGGCTACTGTGGGTCACTGTGTGGACCCACAGTGGTCTATTTCTTTCCAAATCAACCGAAATCCTCATTTTTCATGGGGTATTCAAAGGGGGAAGAAGGGAGAAAGCTTGGGGCTTCTCTCTCCACCCAGAACAGATATTCTAAGTTTGTGATAGGGGCTCTAGAAGTCCCTATTTTTGGTACTGATGGAGATCTCTTTTCTTCCCCGTAGGGAGAGAAGTGTGGCCCAAAAGGCCTTGATCATAATCTTTGCACGGCCGAACCACAATCATACATTCAATCAACACATGATCAAGCACATAAAACGAATAAACAGCAATAAGCATGTATGCAAGCAGCGATTTAAAGAGCATGAAAACAATGAACAAGTGGGGGAAATCCTAAGAGGGTATAGCATACTTTCTAGGGGGGATTTTGTGGTACCTAAGATGATACAAACAGTGGGTGAAAGTGAGCTAAAAAAGGGGTTTCTACTGGTATTTATAGTAGTAAAAGGAGGCAACAAAATGAATGCTAAACAGGTTTCTTGAGTGCTGTTCATGTGTGCAAGTGGTGGTTCCCGCGTGCGTAAAACATGGCACAACAGCAGATGAAGACATGTGGGAGTGTGTACTTCGAACCAGTGAACATTAAGAGTGAATAATTAGACTTTAAACAGGTTGTTGACATATAACAGCACTTGAACTCATGTTAACACGAACTCATGTTAACATATAACAACACACGAATGCAGAACCACCCAAGACTTAGACTTTGATCCAAAATATGTTAAGAAGACAATATCAAAGCATGTAGATGATAGCCAATAACAGCACACGAACTCATGCTTTTACCTGCCTATTTTTGCTAACAAGAACATGTAATCAAGAATGCATGCATCTAAGGAACTAAAACATGCATAAAGAGAATAAAATGAGCTAATTTACAGAAGGGAAGTGGGGGGAATTTAAGGTTACATTTGTCTAGATTTTGGGGGGAGGGGGAAAGAAGATACAAATAATAAAATAAAGTGAATAAAATTCTGCTCCTTTCATGGCCGTCCACCCAGATCACGTGAGCTTGAAACTTGAGAGACTCTTAAACATAATGAGAACCCATTAAAAGATAAGAAAAATAACCATGAACCTCTCAATCCTCACCCTTCATACGTATTTGATCCCGCCTTTGGAGGCATAACCAAAACTCATTTGTGCATGTCCCAAGAATGAAAGAAACAGAAGGCATAACATGGAGACAGTCCTCTTATAAGAGAAATAATTATCATGATATAAAAGTAAGTAACATGGTCAAATTCAAAGAGATAAAATGGACTTACTTTGGAAGATAGGAAGTCTAAGTAATGGTGGAACTCCTCTGAAGACCTCCAGCAGCTCTTGGGCTCCTTTTCCTTCTCCCTTAATTCTTCTCTTGGTGAGGATGAGGAAGATGAGGGAGTTGGTGAGGTTTGGAGATGGTTGGAGAATAGCTTGGAAGTGTTTGAAGGCTTGGAGAAGAATAATAAGGTAATTCGGAGGTTGAAGATGCAAAGGAGATGGAGAAAGACCAGCTAAAAACGACCAACCTCACTTCTGTACTCGGGTTTGCTATTTATAGAACACAAGTTGAAATCCGAACATATTATACGGTTTGGTCAAAGCCGCATAGTATGTGCGATCTTAACGTGTTTGCACATGTTATGCGGACGCATGATGTCTTTTCAGCTTAATTAGGGGACAAACTCGGCTGTGCTCAGACTGCCGATCAGCGCGCAAGAAGTGTCCACACATACAGTGCGGGCACTTTTCGTCCACCGCAAGTTGTGATTGGCCGCGCAAACGGTGGCCACAAAAATCGACCGCATATAGTATGCGGTCCATTTTTCTCCCCTTTTTGGCTTGAGTTGACGGTTGAGGTGACTCAGCCACCCACTCGGGATGAATCAGACTTCCCCAATTTTTATCTTTTCTCATTTATCTTAATTAATTTAATTAAGAAATTTTGAATTTTGACTGATATGTCCTTTGTTCTGTTTTTTCCCATTTTTGCCTTTTAGCCCTTAAATTTGCCATTTATCAGGCGATGCCTGCACACTTGCCAACGACGGGTCCTTCTGTGCTTAATTACCATTTTGCCCTTAGGTTGTTTTGCTCATATCTTCTCCATCCAGCCTCCGATTCATGCAAACTTAATTGCGTTGGAACCGTGTCGGGATACTCTACCCATTGGGATAGGGTACGACAATCAATTTGGGCTCAGACAGAAAGTCACATTCTGCTCCTTAGGGTTTTGACCTGTCTTTTAGGGTTTTGCTTTCTGGCTTTTTAGAGGGGTGCAAAACTGAGGTGCTTACAATTGTATTGAAAATTTCACATAAAACTTAGTTTTAAATATGTGGAGAGGATCTAACGTGAAAGGACTTAAACTCAACAAGAAAATTGAGCCAAATGCGCCATAGAAATTTCAAGCATATTTGACAATGAAAAACAACTTCTCATATTTAGGAGTCTATGAAACAGTGGATCGGCCATGGAATTGAAGAAGCCCAAATTTATTTCATTTACCAATCAATAAAAACAAAAAGAAACAAATCAAATAAGTGTGAACAGCAAGTGCCAACTAATTTAAAAATGTATATATACACTCATAGTTTGAGATGTTTTAAGGATAAGCCACTTTTGTAAATAAATCAGAAGATCCCTTTTGTAAGTGTCGACTAATTTAAAAACAAACAGAAAGTGCCAACTACTTTAAAGAGAAGATCCCTTTTGTTGTAAACAAATAGCGAGTGCCAACTAATTTAAAACAACAAGTGCCAACTAAGTAAACAAATCAGCAAGTGCCAACTAATTTAAAACAACAAGTGCCAACTAAGTAAAGCCCTATTAGAAATCCAAGTACCAACTAATTTAAAAACAAAAAGCAAGTGCCAACATTCTCGGGGGAGAAAATAAATAAATTAAGAATTAAAGAGATACAGAAAATTCATTAAAAGCTACTGACCACAGGAATGGATTTAGTTTGCTCCTTAGACAAATAGAACTCAACCTTTTGAGAGACAGTAAAACCAATTAAAAAGAAGCCAATCAGCAAAGCACTCTACAAACATCACAACATTAATTGAAATTAGAAACATATTTTTCAATTTCTCCAACAAAATGCGTAATTGGAT
This sequence comes from Buxus sempervirens, assembly GCA_947561395.2. NCBI lineage: Eukaryota > Viridiplantae > Streptophyta > Magnoliopsida > Buxales > Buxaceae > Buxus > Buxus sempervirens. Next base: position 21,227,869 of record OX387192.1, on the reverse strand, counting down.
TTACAAGTCCAATAAAACAAATGAAAGGCCCTATTAGAAATCCAATTAACTTTCTTTTTCCTGTAAAAGACAAATCTTTGCATCAAATTGTTAGCAACTAATAGGAAAATAGCATGTAACTGGATGAGCTTAAGATGATAAGCGAATATCTAATTTAACTGAGGATCAAATGCTATGGCATCTTTTTAGTGATTTGATTCTTATAATGAAGTATAAAAATTCATGGGAAGAATTAAACGAAAATTGAAAAAGAAATAGACATGTGTTGTTTAAAACCTGATATGCCATAACCCAATAACCTTAGCAGTAAATCAATGACAAAATTCATGAAAAATCATCCACAAAATCGTAACAAAAGAACAAAGAGGACAACAAGGATCACATTTCAAGCACTAAAAACCAGCCCAGACTTGTGTTCTCTTATATTACTTTCTTGCTCTCTCACTTTGTCTTACCCCTAATCACATTTCAAGAAAAGAGAAGAAATCTAAAGAAATCAAACCTATCATTGAACTCTTGATCCCCACTTCCCCACAGTCCAAAAAATAACTCTTGATCCCCACTTCCCACGGTCCAAAAAATAATGTTGCTCATCCTTGTTAGCAAGAAAGGAAACGAAATCTAAATAAATCAAACCCATGGTCGATTCCTTCCCCTTGTTGCTCGTCCTAAAGAAACGAAAACCAGCCCAGAATGTTGCTCATCCTTGTTAGTGGTTTCATGGTCGATTCCTTCCCCCTGCTCGCTAAACCCTACAAAGTTTATGTGAGAGAGAAAGAACAAGAAGAATAAGACGAAGAAGAAAAAGGATTAACGCACCTGATTCTTCAAACCACTGCTTTGCTGGAGAGAAAGAGAGAGAGAGAGAGAGAGAGAGAGAGAGAGGTGGTCATGTTCGTTGGAGCTGCTATGGTGTCGGGATCTTGAGAATGGGTGTTGTGGTAAACTTGTGTTTAGGGAGCTAGAGTGCTTCCTCAAATATGAGGAAGCACTATAGCACATTCAAAAATTTTAGGGAATGGAAATAGGGATAAGGAAGCTGTTGGAGGTAATATTTTGTCAAAATCTCTATTTGGTTTTTTTATTTTAAGAAAATGGAGGTGAATAGGGAATTTACTGCTAATGTTCTAACCCCTCTCTCCTACCCCTCTCCCTCACTCCCTAAGCCTCTCAACCTTCATCAAACCACCCCAAATCCTTCCCTTTCTCCATTATAACCAAGAAGAAGAGAAAATAAGAGTCTTAGATTCAAAGAAGGAGGGCTCCAGCTACTGTCTCCACTTCAAGGGTCCTCCAAGACACACCCAAGAGGCTTCTCTTCTCCAACGTGAGCTTCCTAAACACCATTTGTATCACATATATGAGTTTGAGATTAATATGAACATATTTTCATCATGTGCCGTTTTTTTTACTTTCGCTTGTTCCTCCTTCCTATTTCCTTCATTTCTTCCTCATTTTCTTCACAAGGATGGGCTGCCATGGTATGGGGAGATGTTTAGGCCAAAAGGGAGGATGAGAGATCATGTTTACATCACCTATAGTCCCATTTTAAGGCATCTCTTATCATGTTTCCTTTTTTTTACTTGATAAAGGGAGAGCATGTTCTCCCTACCCCCTTTTCATGTCCAATGTACCCCCTAAATCCCCCTCTTTTTTTTTCTTCGTAGTCCTTCTTAGCACTCTTTCTTAATGTTGTTATGTTGCTTCACGAGAATGATTTGCATGGCTTTATCATTTCTTACCTACACACATGAGCATGTATATCACACATACTCATGCACTGATTTGAATGACTCCAAAGCATGCGTTCCCCTTTGAATAATGTGCCATGAAGGAGTGTGCCTAGTATCTTCTTATTAGGCTTCATTATTAGTCCCCATGGATAGCTCATGTTATGCACACACTCACTTGTGTTTTTAGCATGTTCACCATGTTCCATACTTCACGTTTCAAGTACTGTTTATTAGTGTTGTTTAGATATGAGCTTGTTATGGTCGTATGTGACCTAGGCTAAGGCCAATCGGGTCACTTTCTCTTACTCTTCCCAGGGAGAAGGAAAGATAGTCTCATACAATAAATGAGACACTCAAGGTCTCATTTCAAGCCAGGGGTTTCATCCCCAAGTGGAAGAGCAAGGTCCCAAGCCTTGCTCCCTACTGTTTTGGCCTAAAAATCCATCAAAGTAGCTTAATTAGGTCACAAGCCATGGTCCCAAACCACTGTGGGCTAGTCCAGAGGCCCACAGAAGCCCTGGTCTTCTCCAAGAACTAGTGGAGCCCAACCTTGGATCAGAAAAGCCAATTTAGGGTTTTCTTTGCTTGACCGAAGACATAGTTCGGTCAAGCACAAATTTATTCATAGCCGAAATTAAATTTCGGCTATACATGTTTTATTGTATGACCGAAATTTAATTTTGGTCATGAATAAATAAGGGTTTGGCCGATCTTTGACTTCGGTCAAACCCTGAGAAAACCCAGAAATGCCCTTTCTGACCCTCTTTAGCATTTTAATCCCCTTTCAATCGAACCAATCAAAATCAATAGGGTTTTGGGTTCTCCCTTAACCCAATTTGGGACTTGGGTCCTACATGGGCCCAAATTTGATACCAGTGGGCCTTTCAACGGGGCCCACCTATTCCGACTAACTCACTTGATTAAAGTAAGATGAAACTTAATAAAGGGCCATACTCTCCGAGGCCCAATCAAGGTCCAATTTGAGGTATGCTTGGGTAAGAATAGATGGTTTGATCGTGACTTAGGGTTTGGGCCCATTGAGTCCAATCTCTTTAAAAAGAGAATCCACTTATTTAACTAAGATAGGAGGGATACACATCCCTTTATCCCCAAAAAGCCTTAGGTTTTCAAACCTAAGCCTTGGAGATGGCCCCAAGCCCATCCCTAGTCCAATTGAACCAAATTAAATCAAAGGAAGCCATTGTAGGGCCCACCTTGAAGGCCCGAAAATCATCCAGGCCCACTAAAAGGAATAAATCTTAATCCTAATCACTTTTAACTTTAACCTAATAAAATTAATCAAACTTTGCCAAAAACCTAAAGGGCTTTTAGGCTTAGATTAAGCCCACAAAAGGGACATATGGATTATACCTTAGCCCATTTGTGATTTCGTGGGCTTTCCAATGGGGCTCGCCCACCAGACCAAGATCACTCTAAAGTAAAGAAAATAAGATCAAATAAAGGGGACCTATACCACATAAGTGGTCCCCACATAAGACTTAATCAAAGAGTGCATATTTGTTTAGGACAGGTGGGGTTAAAACTAGTTGACTCATAACCAAGATGACCCATGGGACCCGTCACCCGACGAGGCAGACCGGGGTGTCTACAGACTTCCTTGGACTGTAACCGAGAAATTATTCCGAATCTCAAGCCACAGACCACTTAATAGACAAACATTAGGCACCCAGGTTTTTGCTTGCACCCAATTAGGCAATGGTGACTCCCATTCTCCATTTCCTTTTTTGATCCCAAAAGCATGAGATCTTTCATGCTTTCCCCGGATCTTGTGTTGGGAACCAATAAACCCTAAAGGAGGCATGCACCCACATGCACCTCCCAGTGCGGCCTGCAGATCGATGCACACACACTTATCATAGACCACAATGAGGGATATAGGAGTAATAAGAGAAGCTCTAGAGATCTAGAAAAGGCCTAGCTGATTAGAAGTGAAAACTGTCTCCACTGTTAAGAATTCTTTCCAAAGCAGCCAAAATTTACCCCTAAATGATTGAGAGCTGAAAACCTCGGAAAGTCAAGTTTTCAAGATAAGGGATCTGTATGAGAATTATCTAACATTGGTTTGAGTAAAGCAAAACATGCAATATGATGAAGAGAAATAAGCTTCTTCAGATGTCTAACTATTTTGGGGTTTCCAACACTTTTAATATTCCATATTAAGAGATTAATCATCAAATATTATGAGCAAAGATAGTGCCTTTAGCTTTAGTGGAGACTCCATTAAGCATCAATGGTAGTTTCTGCGTTTCCTTCTCATTTGAGGGATTGGAGAAGCAAAGAGATCAGTTACAGGGAGTTGATTGATTCTTGAGAGAATCAACATCCAGGGCAAGACTATCACGACTAGTGGTTTGCTGGAAGGAGGAAAAGAGGGCTTGAGAAGAATCAGGTGAGCCTGAAATTTGAGTACCGGAAATTGGGCCATGATGCAGCAAGGTAGAGATGGAATTGGAGTGTGAAGGGGCTTCACCCATTATTTTCGGATGAAGGGTCAAAGGGTCCATTAACTTGACAGGCTGGTTAGAAGCATGAAGAGCAACAACATCCTTCACAACATCCATTAAAAGAGGAGAAGAATTATCCATCAATTTAGACGGTGAGGATGAAGGGCAATTAGAGACATGATCAACTATAGCTTTGTTTGCAACTTCCACAGAAGGAGAAAGACCATCAATGGGTTCATCATGAGTAAGGCCATGGGGATCATCACTGATTTTCATGCCCTTAGAAGATGAGGGATCTCTTTACTGGTTAATATTAATTATAGTTTATATATATAAACTTGAATCTTAATGGGGGTCGGAGCTACTTTCTTTGAATAAAATATAGAAGTAACTATATCTTATGAACTACAAAAGCCAAACTTGAATCACTTAAGGCTTTTTCATCATCTTGATGTTTATACTTAATACAATTTAAAATATTTAATATATTGTTGTACAACCTTTTGATCAAATAACATATATATTCAAATCGTTCAATTAATCTTATTAGCAAAACAATTAATCTTATTTTCTTGTGTCTTGAGAGAATCTAATAAATTAGCTGGTGATTTAGCCAATTGGGCACAACAATTATCTATTTTCTCTGGCAGCTATTTGCTTTATAACTGATGATCTCTCTCCATTTCAATATGTGTGCAATATTTTTTCAGTCAATAAATTTCTACTTATAATTGAAGCCAAATGGAATACAATTGGATAGAAACCCAAACTAGTTAGGTAGGCTGACGCCCTCCTTCACATTGGTAATGCCATTACCTGCTAGAAACGAGCGTTTTCACCTTTATCAATCGGGTCAATCTAAAATTGAACCAAATTAGTTGGAGTTATATTTTTCAAAACCACAAGTGGACCATACTTTTTGAAACCCAACCTAAATCAACCCAAAGTTAGTTTAGGTCAATCATTAGGCTTTTGGAAGGAATCAAATCGATAGTATATGAGATTAGGAATATGAGAAGCATTAGCATTCATGTTGAACAATTTAAGATAAGGTTTTTTGTCATCCATGTCGCCGTTGTCATTGTTGCCACTGTTGCGAGTCGAAGGTGTTGCGGCACCATAACTATGGTTTTTCTGGTCACCGTTATCTTTCGCTTCTTCTATTCATCACTGTCATTGTGAGGTTCATTTCTATTTTATCTTTTTTTTGGTTTCCTACATTTTTGTTTTCTTTTTGTTGTTTTGGTTATGATTGTTGATGCTTGTTTTAACGAGTTGCTTTTTCGATTGATGAACTTTCTTCTGGTTTTGCAAAAATCACTTGAAATGGCTCCACGTGCAATGCATGTGCCCTTTCACTGTTATAGTATAAATAGATATAGATTGTCGAATTTTGTTGCTCCAAAACCCCAAGGCTTATGGAGACTTTATTAGTTAAGCAGTTAACATCTCTGACTGTAACATTCCACGCACTTCTGCAGTCGATGTCCATGGCGGCCCACTCCATCGACACTAACCTAGACGTAGCCCTTTCCCTCTTGGCGGCTTCACTCATTTATCAGTATTTAATGACTTAGCACCATGCCTGACACTAACCCGGAGGTAGCCTTTTCCCTCTTGGCGGCTTCACTCATCTATCAATATTCAATGACTTAGCACCATGCCCATACATAATACCAAGTCATTTTAATCCAGCTTATTGGTCGCTTCCTCTGAGACTCGAACTCGGGACGTGGTGGTTGGCTCCGATACCATTTGTTACGTGCCTAACCCTTGCTCCAAAAGCCCCAAGGTTTATGAAGACTTCATTAGCTAAGCACTAAGATTAGGACCGTAACATCCTCCCTTTCTTCTTTTATAATTATTTTTTTTAAAGATTTCGCACGGTACGTACATGTGCCCGGAGGAAACCTCCATTCCGACCGATCCGAGGCGCAATTCCGCGGAAATGGAACCATCGGCACACGCGAAATCTCGCGGAAATGGAATTGACTTTGACATTTTGTTTAGTTTTATGTTACCGTTTTCTGTTACGCTTTCTTGCGTTCAAACTTCCATCAACGAAGCTATATATAAATCGATTGAAAATTTGCATGCGATGCAAGCAAATACTTTAAATCACTCTCTTCTCTCTCTTCTTCTGTTTTCCGCTTCACTGTCATCCATCTCTCTCATTCTTGTATCGAAATTTTTCCGCCATTAAAATGCAAAGAAGAAAAATCTTTTCTTCGGTAGTTCTTTTGTTCATAATCGCAGTCACCTTAGCAATATTGGAAGGGGTGAAGCCTAATCGAGGCGTTAGGAACGACTCCTTTTTTAGACAAGAATACTCAAGTAAAGAAGTTTCTCTCTTTTGTAATCTTGAATTTTCGACTGTCTTTACTAATCTGTTTGATATTTGTTGAATTTCCTTCTTTCTTGATCAGAGTAGAAACTGATCATTACTTACCTGTTTGATACTTCTTGAATTTCTTTCTTTCTTGATCCGAGTAGAAATATACGGATGAAATTGTGCATAAATTGTCGAAATAATTCACTTGGAATCCAGCTCTAATACCATCTGTTCAATCTTCTGATTGATTTATTCTTTAATGCGAAAATTATTTTAGATAGATCATTACATTTCTTGCTTATTTAAGGAAGATCAAAAAAGGAATTGATGTGCGGCAGTGATGATCCGGTGATCCCGGTTTTTAAGCCTCGACGGGTCATCAAGCCACACAAGAATAAGATTATAAGAATAGAACTGGGTTGCGGGGTGATCGGTTTAACCAGTGGTTCAAATTCTTGGTTGGTTCAAACTTTGAATATAAACGAATCGTCCTCCCCATGGATCAGCGACCTACCTATACTCTGCACTACCAAAAAAAAAAAGACCTACCTATACTCTGTTCATCGGATTCACATTATAAGTAAATCTTGCTGTTTGGGGGCGAATAATGGCTTACTGGTATGTTCTTGAAATTTCTGTCTTTCTTTATGTTTTCTTGCTTTTCTTCCTCCCACGTTAGAGATGGTTTCGGTAAGATTTTGGTTAAACATATCGTCATTCATCTACTTGGTTTGTGGGATTGTACTTTGAATGCACATGGTATTAAATTGTCAGGCAGATGTGCTGAAAGAAAAATCTCACGTAATCATCCCAGATAATCTGTTGATGAGTTTACTTCCCGGAAGCCAGCAGTGACTTTGTCTTCGATTAGTTGAATCTTTGTGTAGTCAACCAAGAATACTGTTCTATCTAAAATTAAGGTCCAAAAAAAAAAAGCTTAAGGCAGCCATAGAGGGCTCACTTTTTTGCTGTATTCTTAGTACGAACCCCACAATAGTTTGAAACAATGTTTATAATTTTAGCAGCACGGTGAAATTTGGCCATTTCCCCCACTGGTAGTGCGAAAATTTGGGAGAAATGGATATATCCTTTTAAATGATTTCATGCTGTTAAAATTTTGTTGGCATTGCATGAAACTTTGCCTCGGTTCTGCTTAAACTTTGAACGCTTGAGGGACTTCCATGCATATTGCCTGAAATCATCCTTTTAAGGATTGTTTTGTGGGAAATGTTGCCTCATTTGCTGACATTTCCTCCTTTTCTCGTGCTAAAAAAAGTTCCAAAGACCCTTTTTCACCCTCAAAATGTATAATGCACTCATTGCAACTGTTTTTCAAATCTGTAACACTCCTATGCACATTTGTGGCAGATTTGAGTGCTGACGTTTCCTCCATTTTTCTCCTTTTCTCATGCTAATAAGGTCCAAAGACCCATTTTGAGACCCTCAAAATATAGAAAGCACTCATTACAAACGTTTTGAGAACGTATAACACTCTTATACACATTTATTGAGGATTTTAAGCATTTTAAAAGTTAGGGTTTGAGGTAAATGTGGATTACTGGTACTTTTTCTTAGTTATTTGACTTCTGTTCTTATTTTTCTTATTGCATCTCTTCGATTTGTATTAATTATGTCTCGCTATATAAACCTAATGCCATATGTAGACATGTCCTCGACTAGTATAATTCCTTGTAATTGTCTCTTATTTAAATCTTTATAAAATTTAATCATTTAATATAATTTCTTTACCTGTCTTGCCCATTTATATATTGACTTGATCATATATGCATATTTGGGGGGTTTTAGGTGTACTTTACTTCATCTAAACCCCCTAAATGTTTCATTTGTAAATTCTAGGAATTCAATTTCACCATGATCTCCACACGCCGATGAAATTCCAGCGGCATCTCTGTCTCATGAAATTTTGCCAGGTCTGCCTGGAAAAAATGTCAGGTGAAACCAAAATGTAAAGCTTGGTTAGACATAATTTTGTAAGATGATTGTGAATAGCACTTTCACTGCCACCTTTGCAATTAGTCTAAGCTGCTATTCAGATAAACTTGAGCATAATTCAAAAAGACCAAAATGCATTTATAACTGATCACTTTACTATATAATGAAATTAGAACCCCATGCCATGGGTAAAACATTGTTATCTTCATAAGTAATAAAGAGTTTTACATACTTTGAAAATGTCTTTCAAGTGAACAGAAAGTCATTGAAATTATAAATTTATGCTCTAAGGTATATCTCCTGGAAGGTAACTGCATCAATAAGATAGACTAGCCTTAGAAACCCTTTTTTTTATGTGCCATGTTTAAGGGAAAAAAAGATATAATTCCAAGTTTGAAACGTGTCATGGTAAAGTGTTTCATAGCAAAAAGCATTATATTTCGCTAGTAGATTAAGATCGTAAAAGACATAGTGGATGATATAAAGTAGAATTGGTAATTTTGGCTTCTTAAACTGCTCCAAGAGATATAGGCAGCATTCTTTCATAGTGGTTGTTATCATTGTACCATATTTCATATTGTCACTTTTTCATTGCCCCTTTTTATTTGACATAGAGTCTCCAAAGTATCTATCTTTCTAGGCCATCAGGCTCGAACCATGAAAATAGGAAGATGCTGGGAAGGCTTAATATACTGCATATTGCTTCCATTCTTAGTTTGAACATCTTGGGTTCTTGTTTTGTCAAATTGAATGCATAAACTAAGATTTTAGTCCTTGAGATTCTGTTAACAGGCTTAAAGTCCTTTACGAATGCTTCATGTATGGCCAACCTTTTTTTTCTTTTTTTTAATTTAACAGTTTTAGGTGTGGAAAGTGTACACTGTAACTCTAATTATGATTAACTTAAAGAAGGTGCTTGATTGTTTATTTTGAGGATCTCCTGTTTGTAGGATCTTTCCATCCTGATGCTTCATTTTCAGCTTCTCTTTGGTTAAGTAGTGGCATTGAAATAAATTATTGTCGAAGCAATAGAAAAATATAAACCGGTTTAGATCAACTGTTAATTATTCTCTCCTAACTCCTATTTTGTATACTTCGATTATTTTCTTCCATTTCCAACATACTGTTGTATATGTGCTACATTATTTCTGCAGTTAGCCATTATATCACTTGTATGGTCATGCTTATACTGTATCTGTCAATTAATGCTACAAGTTATGTGGTCTGGTAGTTCATTTAGATCAAAAGGTGTTTTCACTGCAACCATCTAATTATTGTGACTGTATATCATAGTTGCCGCTGCCACTGTCCCCTCATATTTATTTCAGAAATGAATTATATAATGATGTTTGTCAAGTTTCTTATACGCAGACTACCAGTTCATTCTATGGGTCTTCTAAGTTCTAAATGTAGTCTCCATTTTTCTTTTAATGTAAAACAGATGCTGACAGCATTTTCAAGTTTTCAACTGAATACACATTTTCCACATGCTTGTTTTAATGTAGAACTATAGCCAAATGTATTAAATTTTCCAAAAGTAAGTCAATTTTCTGGAAAATGACGTAAAATTCAAAATATTGAATGATATTTTTTGGAAAATAAAATTAAGTGAGATGACACAATGCTGGCATGCCACCACCACTTTCACTACTATTGCCAGCGCTACCACGGGAATACCATCACGGCCCCAAATCTGTTGGAGTCTGATGCTGAAAGATTAGCTGGAGCGTCCTCCGATCTTCGCCACATGTCCCCTCGTTCATCATTCTAACTTATCATTCCATATAAATATAATGGGTACAACCCAACTTATCGAAGGGTATAACCCAATTTATCATAGGATGCAACCCAACTCATCATAGGGTACTACTCGACTCATTATTGGGTAACACATAACTTGTCATGATTACAACCCAACTCAGCATGGGATACAACCCAACTCATCATTGGGTACAACCCATGGGTACAACATTGTACCCTATGATAAGTTGGTGTGTTGAATGAGTGGGACATGTGGCAAAGATCGATGGATGCTCCAGCCGATATTCCAGCAAGAATGCTCCATCGGATGTGAGGGCTACTGTCACCACCACCACTATAGGTAATCCATCACCATCAACAACTACCACATCCCCACCAATCTTCACTACCATCATCAACATTCTAAAACTATTGTCACCATCACTGTCACCAACACAACCACCACGAACACACCACCACAACCACCATTGGCATAGCACCATCATGGCCACTATCACAACCACTAGTATAACACTAACACCATTATCACTGCTACCAGTATACCACCACCACTCCCTGTACCAACTTTTATCACCACCAACACCATTAGTATACAACTAGCCCTACCATCAGTATCACCACCATTGGAAGACCACAACCACGACCACCACTGGCATGCTACAACAACTACCGCCACTGTCCCACCACTACCAATAAATAACCATCAATGTAATATTTTTATAGGTTATTCTATTTTCCAACATTATTTCTATCTAAGCATATGAAAGTATTTTCAATCAGTTTTATGTCTAACAAAAAAAAAATTGATAATTACAGAATTTTCAAAAAAATCAAATTCGTTATAATTTACACGGTAAAATCTTTTACATCAGAATAAATAGAGCCTCAAAGTGAGATACCACCATACCAGTATACCCTACCATCAACCATCATTACCACTATCAACATTCCACCACTCCGTTGCCGTTGCAATCGCCATCACAACCACCACGAGTAACCATCACCACTAAATAACCATCAATATTATAATGTTTTCATTACATCCTAACTATTTTCCTATGTTATTTCAATTCAAGTATATGAAAGTATTTTTAATCTGTTTCCCATGTTTGTAATCAAACAAATTGTAAATTACAGAATCTCTAGAAAATCAAGTTCATGCAAAACAATTTACACTGTAACTCTTTTACATCAGAACAAATGGAGCCATAATATTCATAGTCTTAAATGGTCTATATATAATGTATTTTTTAGGTTTTCATGATGTTAATTATTTTGTGTGCTATTTTGGATCTGGTGCTGTCATATTCACTATTACTGTACTTTACCTGTGAACAGTGATTTCTCAATGGCCACCTCTGGAGCTGCCGACAGCGCCAAAGGTGAATCTGGTTTCAGTTGCTGCTCCAGTAAAGAACTTAACCAATGTTCCTTACCCTAGAGAAGGATATAATTTCACTGTGAGATTTAGGTTTGTCATATGTATCCTTGATCTATAGACTATAATTGATTATCAAATCTTTGAGTTACTTCATTTTGATATTAGGTCAGCTTTCCTTTTTTTTCTGGTCATGGTGATTGTGGGGGTGTGTTTTGTTGCATTTTATGATCATAGAAGGTGAAATTTTCTATTGGTGGGTCATTTGTAGGAATGTGAAAAGTCAAATTAAATTTGCTTAATGTGACTTTCCTTGACGGAGAAATGGGGATTTTTTAAACATGTAACAAAATTTATTTATCAATTGAGGGACTTCAGATAGTCCATCGGTCAACATCTATGAGACTTTTGCTAACCTACATGCTTTTGGGATGATGGCATGAACATTGTGAAACAAGCACATTAAGAAACTTTAGATAAAGAAAAGTATTTGACAAGGATCATTGCTGCTGCATGTTCAAATTCTTTCAAGAAGGCGTGCAATCGTTTTGACTTGTTGAAATGGATATATATATTTTTGCAATTTGAAAATAAAAGAAGCTTTACTGACAATATATCTGAGCACTTTGTGGATATCCTCATCAAATAATGAGCCTAATACTGATAAAAAGTCTTTTATCCTTTTTTGGAAAAAGTATTTTTCCCTTTTTGGTGGGGACATATATCTAATATATTGATCTATTAGCACACACCAAAATAACATGGATCATAACATGATGTTGGTCTCACAATATATGAAATCCATTTTTTTCTACGCTCTCATACTGTTATACATAACATTTCTTTCAACAATATCTGCAATAATTTATCTGCTCACACAAACACACACATAGATATGAACAAATGCAAATTTTCCAATGCTATATAATTATGAGATACAATATTTTTTCAATGGTAACAAAATCATTACAACTGAGGCACAAAAGCTAATGTTTGTTTTGATTTAATGAAAATGTCCATTTTGGAAAGCAAAATATTGGAATTATTGTCAGGATTGTAATATTTTTAAGTAATTGCTAATCGATCTCTTGAAAGTAAATATAGTGATTTCTTTCTTTGTTTTTCTTAAATCTGTAGACAGTGAGTTTACATTAATCTAGGGGAACTATGGAAAATTGCAATGATATTGTAAACAAAGTAAGTGACCGTAATCTTTATACACCAACAATACAAACACATGGATGTGGTTGATCATAGATTCATAGATGCGTACTTTCACAATTAAAATCCGCTATTAAAAGGAGGAATTTGTCCAATGCTGCTACCCACAAAAGAGAGTTACCTTAGATGGATAGCAATTTTCCAAGTTTCATTCGGTGGAACATTCCCAGCCATCGATCTGGGAAGAAAGATCCGAGAGTATAAAATCCCTTATTCCTCCACGTATATCTATCTTCTTGTGTCAAGGCTAACACTAACCTCAACCAATTACAGCAAAGGCTGTAGTGAACCCATGGACTATTAACTTTCTATTGCAGAAAGGCCTTTTGAATCCCAAATACCATGAAACATTCCTCTGATTTATCATCAAACAGATGATTAATCCAAGCGACCTGCATTGAAGTTGGCACATATGAATCTGGAAATTGGCTGACATGAGGCAGAATCTCTCCACTTGTCACTTGACTATCTGAAATTTAAAGCTTGACTGTAGAACTAGATATAGACTTCCACAAATCCACGGCATAGGAGCTATTATAGAGTTCCAAAGCCTAGGCATCTGGGCTACATCTACATTAGGCTGTAATAATGGACTTCCACAAACCATTCCTCAAAATCCCCTCAGCTCTTCTCAGACAAAGCTTCATTAAAATTCCTTAAGTTTCTCAACTCAAAACTCACTAATTCTATTGGTCAAGAACAGATGACCACTCAGTGAGCTAGTATTTGTTGGCTACTCCGATAACACCCTGGAGGAAGTTACGCTGAAACTTTTGTTAATTCTGTCAGCCATGATTTAAGGAATCTTCAGAATCGACTAAAGTATATGATCAAGTCGGAGATGGTGCTGTGAATAGAAGTCTTTTTCTTGGCTTCAGAAAAAAAAACCTGGCTTTCCTTGTTCCAAACTTCTTTTTCTGTTTCTTCCATGATTTTATCCCACATCAAGGAAGATTTATGTGAAGAGCTAAGTGGAATTCCCAAGTAATCAGAATCCAACCCACTTTACAACCCACTTCCCTAAACATATCATGTTTAGCCAAATTTATTTTGAGCCCGGAAACCACCTCAAAACTGGTGAGAGAACTTTATTTACAGTGTTGTGCACTGTAATTACCAAATTATAAATTGTTTAGTAAATTGATTGTTAAAAAATTGCAAAATTAACTTCCATTTACTGAGGCCAACAAGCAGCTTAGCTGTTAGTTTATGGCTTAGATTTTTCAACCTTGTCAACTTTTGGCCCTACCAGGCCCAATCCATTGCCACCCTACAAAACTTTTCGCTTTAGTCCCCTCAACTATAATTTCTATCTAGTTCACAACATATACAGATGATGACACACACATGAAACACACTGGTGTAATGTCATATTAATTTATCAACAACATTATAATACAAGAAAGGACTTGATTTAATTTTGTAGTTATTGTATTCTTAGGTGTTGCTTGGTGCTTTTTTTTTTTTTTTTAAATTTTAAAACAAAACTAAAAACGAGAAACTCAATTCTTTTTTCAGTTTTTAGAAATAGGCGTAGAGAAGAAGATGAAGTAAATATTAAGATACAATTGTGTAGAGATACCTTAACATAAAAGGGTTTTAAAATAAGTTGTGCGAAGATTAAATATATGAAATGTCATTTTAATACAAATAACAATGTGGCTAATGAAACTATTAGAATTAGCAAATAGGATGTCCCTTTTAAGTAATAAGTTCAAATATGTAGGATCAATGGTACTTATCAAAAAAAATATATATATTTAGGATCAATGGTACAAAAAGATGAAGAAATTTATGAAGATGTTGCACATAGAATTAAAGCTGGTTGGCATAAGTAGAGGGGGTGCTTCTAGAGTTATGTGTGACAAGCGTGTTCCACTTAAATTAAAGGGTAAGTCTTTTAAGACAGCAATTACATGGTACACCGGTTATGTTGTATGGTGTAGAATGTTGGACAACAAAGAATCAATATATTCAAAAGATGAGTGTTACTGAGATGAGGGTGCTAAGGTAAGCTTGTGGGAAAACTAAGAAAGACAAAATAAGAAATGAAGACATTTGAAAGTGGTTACGCATAGCATGCATTAGGGATAAAATGGTGGAGAATAGGTTAAGATGATTTGATCATGTAAAGTGGAGATCTAGAGATGCACTTATAAGGTGTGAGAGTATGCATATTGAAGGGTCTAAGCGAGTGAGAGGAAGTCATAAAAAGACATGGGTGGAGTGTATAAAACAAGACTTACAAAAACATAGATTAATTGAAGAAATGATTTTTGATAGGCGTGATGGAGAGTCAAGATTCGCGTCACCGACCCCACTTTGGTAGGAAGTGGGAACTGGCGTATGATGATGATGATGATGAGGAATAGGTGGTAAGAAACTCCTTTGGTATCTAGTCAAACTCAGTTATAATTTTAAAAGTCAATAAAAATGCGTTTGTTAAGTCTAACTATTATGATCCAAAAACTGGTTCTGATGGTGGTGTGGTGGTTCTGGTTGTGGTTGTGTTGTTGGTGGTGTATATGGTACTGGTCATGGACGGTGGTAGTGGGTGGTGGTCATAGTGCTAACAGCGTAATGGTGGTGATGGCAATGGTGGTTGTGGTGTTGATATCAATGTTAGTGTTGGTGCTGGTGGTGATGTTGGTATGCCGATGGTGTTTATGGTAATGGTGGTGGTTGTATGCCCATGGTGGTTATGGTGGTGATAATGATGGCAGTAGGATTGGTAGAATGTTGATAGTGGCAGTGATGATCAGTGGTTGTTTTGATGTTGATGGGTTAACAATAGCAATGGTGGTGATGGTATGCTCATGGTGGTGGTGGCGTGGCAATTGTGTGGTATGCTAGTATGGTGGTGCTTATTTTTTATTTGCCAATAATTGACATTCATGATTCTGACTGGTTGTATTGGTGGAGATGGCGTTAGTGGTGGTGAAGTTGAATATGGTGGTAGTGTTGGTGGTGGTGGTAGAACTAGAAGTCATGGTAAATGAAGCTTTAAGTAAGTAGACTAATGTCACTCCACGATTCCATGAATAATAATTATATATCTTTATATATGTAGGGTATTTAGGATCTTGGAACGTGACTATAATTCCCTTTCACCCCCAACGGAAATTAAGCAAATTTACACCCCTCATGTGCATAGGTGTACAATGCATCAACGTAAATAAAACAGACAGTGGATTGTTTATATGTGAAACCATAAACTAATAAAAACAACTAATCAATTAGAGTACACAACGGAATATATATATATATATATATATATATAAGACAACTTCTAGTTTAATGAAAACATCTGCAGCATCTTATCTAATCTCTTTAGTAGTAAGACTAATGAAATCCAACATACATAATCCAAATATCAAACTCCTAAGTAAAACTAATTATGTACTAACTCTATTTCTCTAAGTAGACCATCTAGACACCAACGCACACTGATCAAAGTAGTAGTCTACTCCTACATCAAGTCCTGTACTTGATCTACGCCTACATCTGTACTTGCAAAATATAGTTACAGTGAGCAAAGCTCAATGGCTTCATCCTCCAGTCTTAGTTCCAATAAGAACTTCAACTTGTAGGATATGCACCCATACATAATCATAAAGCACCAAAACCATATAGTTGTTTGTGATTGTTGGGTACTAACACTGACACCTCATTCTTTTACATGTATAATGCAACATGTATAATGATTATGCAAATGCAATGCAATTCAATTTTTATTGCACATATAGTATGATTTTCAACAACAACCATTCTCACAACTTAATCAATACATAAATTAAACAATCAAAGCAATTCAGAAAATCATCATGAATCCAATATAAACAAAAGATATATGTATTCAATTGCATTTGAACATTCAAAATAGTCAGATTCATCAAAAATTGTATTTTCCAGCTTCCATCTCTATGATTAATCGACAATATCCACCAATTTAATTAACAATTACTGAAAATTACATATTGATCAAACCCATGATTAATCAAACAATACACTGATTCTGACTAATCAATATTTTTGTCAATCAATTCCACCTATTACTCGACCTGAGAACAGGTTTCTGAGTCAATATTTGTCCATTAACTTTGCTGATTAATCTAAATTTCATTGATTAAGAAACGTGAGAACAGCTTTCAGTTTGATTTGACTACTGATTAATAGACCAACCATTACCGATTAACCAAAATTCTGAACCAAGAAATTTCTATTAAACTTTCTTCTAACTTCTGGGATTCCCTTCTTAATTATTCTCACATATACCTACTTTTCCTTAGCCTAAGACCTTAAACTCATCATAATAAACATCAACACCCATAAAATTATTATGAAATTTTATTAGACACATTCATATACACTTATCATAGGATTTTACATGGAAACATACATATAAGAATACTTCACATTTTACATTTTTTGTACCTTGAAAGCATAAACTAAAAAAAGCAAATAATTTATCAAGTACACAGTTTTTTTTTTTTGATAAGTAATGAAGAATATTATTAGAAAACTTTGAAAGAAATACAAGAGATAGGAGTGGACCAATGAGATATGGAGACCACTGTGACTACTAAAAGTCACAAAGCAACAAAAACTCCCCACTATACACCATACAATATCACCACAGTTCACCCTTCAACTCCCTGTCATCACTAAGAGAACAAGGATGAGGAGATACAACACTCATGCCAATCCCTAGCAATAGCTAATGAGCCCCAATCTCTAAACTCTGGCCGAACTGATGCCTACGATGCTACAGCCACCATAGTACACTCCACCACGTGTCCAATACTCCCCCTCAGATCCTTATATACTCTGCGGTTCCTCTCTAGACAAATCTGACAAATGACGGAATGAAATAAAGAGCTATACAATAACTGTTCCCTTGTCCCCAAGCCTGGGATCCTCCATTCATAAAAAAACCAACGAACAGACAAGTACACAGTTTTTGGTTTAATGAAAACATCCGCAGCATCATATCTATCTCGTAAACAGTAAGACTAATGAAATCCAACATACATAGTCCAGCTATCAAACTCGTAACTAAAACTAATAATCTACTGACTCTCCTACTCTAAGTACACCATCTCGATGCCAAGTCACGTCAATCAAAAGTATCAGTCTACTCTTACATCAAGTCCTGTTGCTAATCCATGTCTACTTCAGTAAATACAAAATATAATAGAAGTGAGCGATACTCAGTAGGATTCATGTTATAGTCTCAGTTCCAATAGGAACTTCAACTTGTAGAATATGCACCCACATATGATCATAAAGCAATAATACAGCTATGATGTAAGCAATATAAACTGGTATATATGCAATGAGGATGATGATTTTAATGCAACTACATGAACCTGGAATGCACGAATCCCTAAGCATGATATGTACATAATAAAGTACATCAAAATCCAAAATCTAATGCACAAATAAGTATGCAATGCATGCAGTGTGTGCTTCCCACGATTGTTATCCCCTCACCCTAGCCCCATGAACAACTATAGGGTTGTAACACTGTAAGTCCATCCCCCAACCATTTACAGCCCGCCACGTCTCATGTAGTATGGCTTTTGTAACAGACTACGACTATAATATTCTACATATATATTGTGGTTCTAGGGCTTTACACCGATGGGCTCACAATGTCAAGGTACTATTTTTGGAGAGTGGAATATACCCGCAGATGTCTTAGACATCCTTGTGATGACACCAAAATCATATCATAGTTTCATATAAAATCATATATTAGACCATTATCAGTCATGGTTCACAAGTCTGATCCACATCCTACAAGCTGCATCTTGGGTGCCGCTGAAACCTTCAATCCCAGCACATGTAATGTATCTAATAATATTAGGTTGTCACTGACTGTTAGGCTCCAACCTTTTACACTCCACCCAAACCATAGAGTTGTTGGTGACTGTTGGGTGCTAACCCTCACACGTCATTCTCTTACAGGTATAATGCTATATGTATAACAATTATACCATTACAACGCAATTCAATTCTAAGTGCACATCATAGTATGGTTTCAAATAACCATTCATACACATTAATCAATTTGTATATTTAACAGTCAAAGCAATTCAGAGAATCATATGAATCCAATAAACAAAAACTGTATATATTCAGATGCATTAGAACATTCGGAATAGTCATCTTCATAAAAAAAAATTGTATTTTCCAGATTCTCTTTGTCGTTTAGTTGACAATATCTAACCTTTAATTAAATAATTAATTGATTAATCAATATTTCATCAGTGAATCCTACCAATTAATCGACAATACTCGATTAAGAAGCATAAGAACAGGTTTCTGAGTCAATTTTTGTCTTTCAACTTTGCATATTAATCAACACTTCACGGGTTAAGAAACCCAATTGCATGTTTTGGTCTGGTTTGGTTACTTTTCATGTGAACCTAGAAATTTTTATGAAATTTTCTTCCACTTTCTGAGATTTCCATCTTAATTATTCTGAGGTATACATACTTTTTATTACCATTCACTATTTCGACCATATGTTGTACAACAATTTTAATTTTTGAAATATACCATCATATTATTGAATTCATCACTTTGGTTTCCCAATAAATTTTTCTCTTGCTTTTGAATTTTGACATGGTATACTCCCGGCAGTACGCCTTAGCTGTAATATGCATCACTTGAAAATTGAAATCAATGGATTTTCATTACTTTTTTATATTGTGAAATTGGAACTTTCAGCAATGAATTTGAATGCATTGGAGAAGATGGAGGAGTCCTTTATGACTGTAGGGTGGACCCACCTTTTATTGGGTATGTATTTGTCTTGTGTTTCTACTTTTTCAAATCAGTAATGATAGCTTTAAAATGCTAAACCTACTGTTTTTGTGTGTGTACCTATTTATATATATTTTCTTACTTATTTGGTTGATTGAAGGTATGCAATGCCCTTGAGGGATAATGATGCTGGTACATCCTTTTGTTGTTTCTTTCCTTCTTCTCCGGAGCATCTTTATCTTTCGATATCTAAGTCAAAAGCCATGAACCTGGATGAGCCAGTTGTCATTACTGCTTCAGTAAGAGAAGAATTCAATGTGACAGGATCTGCATCTGCCAATTTCACTGGGGGATTTTCTATTTTGATTGTCCGAGGATTCGTACTCTCAACAAAAAAAGGGGTAATAAAGATAACTTCAATATAGAAATAAAAATTTGATGACCATATGTGAAAGTTTTTATTCTTACTTATATGTTATTTATTAATATCTGCTAATTTTTGTGAAAACTAGGAGAACGCAAGTAGCGAGTTTATATTGAGTTTATCATTAGCCATGAAACCTACATATGTATTTCAGCATTTCATTTTGTACTCTCATTACTTGTATCAGATGTTACAATCAAACATTAAATACTTGAAATATTCAAACAATACAATTCAAACTTCCATTAACCATTTTCAATAAAACTTTGGACTTAAATAGCCCTGAAGGTTTAATGCCTTGATACACTGATGGTATGTCATAAAAGGTAGACCAATTAACTCACATACACACACATGCACAAAAATTTTTGGATGCATTTTTTGTATAGAATTTTGGGCATATATAGAATGAAATTTATGATATTGTAGTGATCTATATACTAGAACTTTATGAATGGTGCACTTTATTCCCGATTACAAATCCATTGCTGCCAGTAATAACTGAATTAAAGATCAGCAGTTAAATAATTTTTGTCAACAATTTGGTAAAAAAATGTGTCTTTCACCTAGTAATTGACAAGAAAGATCAATTGTCTAAATATAAATCAGCAGTTAGGATTATTTATCAACTGTAGATCAAAAATTAAGATTATTACTCAAGTCATTGAACAGTCAAAAATATTGGAAATTATATACTCTCATTCATGAAATCATTCAAAATAACAATTGAAACTTGGGAAAGATTGAGCATCTATTTTAGATCAATCGGAAAATAAACTATCAATCATTATGATTATTACTAACATTTCAAATATTAACTTTGATATTATTTACCTTTATAAAATTGATATAAATATCTAAATTAGCAATGAATTGAATCAGCTAAGTAAACTCAATTTCAACAAAATATTCCTACATGGATGGTTAGAAGCATTCTTACGACATATTAGTAGTTGCAAATACGATATCTTATATTTAACTATTTTCATTGTTTTTGTTGCCTATATCTAAACCCATGTACATATATATGTACCTATATACACACATATATGCAAACAAGGAAATATATTATAGATACATATACATATATTCTAATAAGTTTCTATTTAAAGTTTTCATGTAAATATAACTGTTTTGATTTGTTAGCACATTACTGTATACCATCAATATGCATTCAGTGTTTGCAGAGATTTTATTAAAATAATCAGAAGTTGTTAGTTTTTATATTAAGATTGCTTTTCCTATTTTCTATATTGGTTTCTGGCCATGAATTGGTTGTTGGAATATGTTATAGCAAATAATGAGAGGGAAAAAAATGTTTCACTTGAATGTTTAATAATCTCTGTCATGGTGAATGATTTTTCCTTAAAGATCTTGAATGCTTTGTGAAGCTCTCCAGAGCTCAATGGTTTTGTTTTGGGTTTGGGGTTGCTTACAACTTGTTCAGATATAGTACCGAAGTATTGGTTCATTTCAGGCTTATATTTTGCCTTAAAACAAAGTAGCAATTGATCTAGAATTTGTCTTAAACCTAGTATTAAAATGGTTCACTAAGAACATCTTCTTCTAAGTGTTCATGTCATGCTCTAAACCCCAAAATAACCTGAAAATGTATATTTGAAGAATTTTTTGTGGTTTTAAACCCTAATTTACCCAAAAATTCTCAAATAAAATCCCAGAAAATTTGGGAAGCCTTAAATTATTCAATTTATTGGGGAATTAATTAGTTAATCCAGATTAATGCAATTAATCTTCAATAAGTTCTTAAGTGTTCTTGAACATCTTCTTCATCATCCTTGTCTTCCAAGAACCTAATAACGGCTTAGAATAATCAAATATTATCTATCCAATTCTTCATCATGGTGCTTCGTGGACCCTCAAGATCCCTAACACAAGATGAAAAAAGGAAGAATAATCTGTTTGGGAAGAAATAGAAAAAAAGGGAAATCACCTTCTCCGAATATTTCACGAGAGCAATATAAGCTTTCTGGTCTCTTTTGTTTTAGGAAAGAAAAAGTCTCATGAAATCGTGAAATAAAATAAAGGAGATAAGAACCCGTATTTATAGAAAGGAAATCCTATTTGAATTAGGAATATCCCCTTTAAAATTTCAAAACAAAACAAATCCAAGTTTGAATTTCGAGCTCACATGCGATAAATATCACATGCAAGCTTGAGGGGGCAGCTGTTTGCACATGAAATTTTGGTGACGTGCGTTAACAAAAAAAAGAAAGAGGTCATAATAACCCCAAAGCTAAAAATAAAAAAATACATGGGCCGTGCACATGCACGGCTCCTTAAGAAGATAAAAAAGGGGACCTCATGCCACATCCGCTCCCTTTTAACAAAAAAAAAAGAGATAAATAAAGAAAAAAAAAGGGAATCTTATGGGTTGTGGACACGCCCCTGACCCTCTTTTGGAGTCGTGCATGTGCCGACTCCTTAAGAAACAAAAAGAATGTGCACGTCCCCTCTTTAAAAAAAAATTAAATATAAATAAAAAAAGGGATAAAGAAAGAGAGAGAGAGCCGTTGGCTCTCTCCTACCTTTTAGAGAACATGGCAGTGTAGGAAGTTAAGCAACTTCCCACATGATAGTTAGGGGAGTCGTTCTTACTTGTATGCCAATGTGCAAGTGGGCTGTTGGATAAATCCTCTATAAAAAGGGCACTTGAAATAGGTGGAAGGGGTTGAAAAATCGTTAGGGAGTTTTGAGGTTGAAAGATTGTGAGAGAGTTTTTGGGCTGGGAGCTTTATCTTGAAGAAGAATAGAACATTGCAGAGAAGAGAAGGTAGGGTTAAAGTAATGTTAATCTTTATTTTTATTTCTTTGTTATTATTTTTGGTCTCTTATTTCTCTTAGATCAAGTTTCGGACAGTTGGGGATTCTTATTAGGATCACCTGGACTCCATGTCTTGATCTAGGTGAAATAGGATACTGATATTTATCTCTTCATCTTCTCATCTTAATTTCCTATTTTCCGCCGACTGGGTTTCGGAGAGTCAGGGATCCTTGTTAGGATCACCCGGACTCTATGTCCTAATCAAAGTAAAATAGGATATTTGAGATAAAATCTTTAATCTTTTCATGATGATCCCGAAGGGTTAGGGGTTCTTTTCAGGACCACCTAAACTTTAACAGATAAAATCTAAGAAATGAGAGTCGGGGATTCATGTTTGGGTCACCCGGAATCCTATGAGAAAACTACCCTAAAAAGGAAGAGGGATGAATGGTTTGTAAGTTCTCTAGAAAGGACTTAAAATGATCATAAATATTTTGGGTTAAAATTAAGGGTTACAATGCCAAAAATCGGCTAAAAATAGCCAAAAAATCAGTAAAAAAATGTTTGCAACTTGTAAAAGTCGACAGGTGGTAAAATTGCAAATTAAAGGGTTAAACAAGGGCAGAAATGACTTTTTAGCATGCTGGGCGGCGCGTGTGCCTTAAAGCTAACTGGGCCGCGCGTTGGACCACATGCTAGGCCTGCGTGCGTAGAGACTTCCTGCTGGGCCGCACACGCAATAGGCCCAGTGCTTGGACCCATGCGTGCTGGGCCAAGTGCTCCGCCTACTCGTGCACCCAGCCCAATACTGATCGGTCCGAGTACCCGCGCACTAGACAAGGCCCAGATCGGCCCAAGTGAGTGCACGACTTGTGCACTGGCCCTCTCCACTCACACCCATCCCATTCCGGCCCACGTGCATAAACCTTGATCCAGCCCGATCCTCCGACCCACTGCATCCAGTCCTATACCCATTTTTAAGACTGATCTGTCGACTCGTGTACCAATTTTGGCCTGAACCGCTGCTCTAGATCCTTTGACCCGTGCAAGCCCAACCCAATGGCCTATTCTACATAAGACCTATGCGCCTATGTCCAATTTTTGGCCCACACGCGGGTCAAGCCCAAACTGCCTGAACCAAGGCTCTTGGACCAGGAAATTCAACCTAGTTTGACCCAAAATTGCACATTTTACCCAATTAGCCCAATTTGGCCCTAGAAAAATCTCGAAAAATTCTTAGAAGTCCCTGAAACTCTCTGGAACTTAAATACATCCAAATTACATCACAAATCATGGTGTAAAAATTCAATTGATTTCTTTCATAATTTAAAAGCATCCAAAAGTGCTTTAAACAAAACCGGTTTACACATAAAAGCACAAAAGAGCCTGGTTCAACCCCTCTAATTCAATTTTCTCTCAAAATTGATCGACCCAATATCAAATACAAGATAATTTGAAGGTTTACAAACCATAAAACTTATCAAATAGCTCATTAAAGTCTTTTAATTAAGGCGAATTAACTCAAAAGTGGGTTAAAACTCAAATTGGAATTGGACTGGAATTGTCTTAAAACTAAACTAAACCAAAAAAAAAATCTTAAACTGGTCCTACTTGTCCCGCATGCCAAGAAACTGTGTTGACCAAAAATTTGAAATCTTAATAATTTCTGACCAAACGTGATTTCATCCAGTTGTGTGGGTTTTTATTTAATGGGTACAGATCCATCCAGGGCGTTTAGGCTACAAAACAATCCCTTTAATTACATATCCGAGAAATTAGAGAAAACCCCTTGATTCTAACTTAAATCACAAGGCTTGATTACTTGCATGATTGGGATTGATTTGGTTTATTTTAATTGTGGTTGAACCCGGTTTAATTTTGTCGGGTTGCCTACGTACCCAATTTTGGGATCGAGTTGAACGTAGTTCAATTAAGACCATTGATCAGCCATAGAGTCCATTTTTTTTAAGAACATTGACATCTATATTAATATTGACTTTATTCATGGTTGTTCTTTTCTAATGCTGATGAATTAGAGACATTAGAAAGAATAATAACATGATTTGAGATATTTTATGTAGTAAAACTGATATAAGTTCCTGTTTAATGTTCAGCTGCAGTTGTATCTAACACCCCTTTTTAACCATCAAATAATTACCGTCTTGGGCAATACAGGTGAGATTACTCAAACATCTATGTAAGTTACCGAAGTTTATGGGCGGATTTAAGACTAGAATAAATACTGCTACCTCTCTATGCTGGAAGGCATGCATGTATATATAAAGTTTCCTAATCAGGTCAATTTTGGCGAGGAAATTTCTTGGCCTAGGACATGTTGAAGATTGTGTTTCAATCTCCTTACATGCATGTTGTTTTGACAATTGGCATGGAAAATGTTATCCTTCCACCCATACTTTTTTTTTCCAATTGCCAAACACTGAACTTGTTGCTCTGTCCTTTTCCTAGATTTGGAAGTTCATTGGGAAGATATGGACATGGTGGTTGAGCGCTTGCACCTGCAGAACTCTGGAATAGGTGGACGTGCTGAGTATAGGGTGAGCATTTAGCTGTCTTATAATTGATTTGATGTAACTGATTAAATATTATCGATTAATTATAACTTTGTCCTCACATACTGTTGTTGGCTTCAGGTTACAGTTAACAAAAATGTGACCACAATAGACAAAATCATTTTCAGACTGCAAGCAACAGGTTTATCCTTTTCTTTCCTGACACCTGTAACACATTCTGTAATCAGATTAATCAAGATCGTGTGAATTGTGATAATCTTAATTGAAGTTTGATAATTGCCCCTTGTTAATGGATTTTCTAATTTAGATATGTATGTATGTATATATATATCTCAGATTAGTTGAATTCTTTAATTTCAATCTTCATTGTTATAACGTTTCTTGTTGGGTTAGAATCCTTAGACTGTCTAAATAAGGTTTCTAACATTCTGGTTTATATAGATATATATATCTTGGGTCCTATATGTAAATGAAGTTACTAATATTATCTTTCGGCAAAACTATTATCCATATTGGATAGCATCTATACAAGTATTTGGTGTTTATCTTCCATAAAAATGATATATAAAGAATCAGTGTTTTCTTCTCTGAATAAACTTGTTGATACTTATATCAGCAGTACAGTTATTTATTTACATTATTGATGTCGAATTAAGTACTTCCTTTAGATCCAAATTAAATAAATAATATGGTGCAATACATTCTTATTTTCACGTCTCATTCATTTTCAAGTTTCCTCTAAATAAGCACTTCCATTGGTACATTATGGATCATTGAGTTAATCTCTGGGATAGTTTTCACACTTTGTGATGGATGAAATAGAGGGATATGATGCGTTTAATAGGTAATAACAATTATATGGCTAGTAAGGCATGAGTTCATAATTATGCCTTCAAGCCAACCAAGGGAAGATGAAAGCAGCTTTTTCCTGTTGTGTTTGCACCTTGTCATGTCAACATCTTTTCAGTATGTTCTTGGTTGATGAAATGGCATAAAATTTATGCCATCTCCAGGAAGAACATTTTCTTTCCCCCATCTAGTATAAGTTCTTTCAGTTGTAATTTTCCTTATACCTCAAAATTTGGTGTGTTTTAGATGATGGCAATTGTTTTCATGAGATTATGCTAATTTTGTATGTTGGAAAAAAGGAGACTCGGACTTATTTTTTCTAAAATGCCACTCTTTTTTATTAGTTATTGAGATTTTTATTTATTATTCTTGGATTTTCAAATTCCTTGCAGAATTAAGTAGTGGATTGATAGGTGACAAGCATTGCCCCTGCATTTCTTGTAGGTCTATATTTAGCCTACTTCCATTTTTGTCTAGCATGTGCATGGTAAATAAATGAGTTGCTTTAACCACTTACCATTGCATATCGCGCTCTTAGTTTGTAGCCCTTTTGTGTGTTTGCTCTTCAACTAGTTTATACACCCTTGTAAGATTGCAACAGATAGAATGGTCAAGATGTCATGACAAATTATTGAATACGGGCAAGATCAACAAAATGGAGATGAAACTCATATGGATACTTGGCCTGCTCTGCCTTACCTATTAGAGTTTTGAAGTAATAACAACCTAGGAAAATTTGACCCACGAATCTTTTTTAACCTCTAACAAATTTTGCACTCTCGGGCCACTTTTTTTAAAAGGCTTTCACACTTTTTCCCAAATTCTTCTGGACCCTTTCAAGTCTCCCTATAAAATATGCTTGATTTTCTGTTCAAGATCCCTTTTCGAGCACGTGTTGGTGCAAGCAGATGGATTGTCATGCTGTTATGAACAGATTTAAGGGGTGCCTAGTGGCATACTTTATTTTCTTGATTTCCTTGATAAATACAGTGTTAATAAGATGAATTCCCACTTATTATAGGTTAATAACATTATATTTATCTTCTATTTCTTAACAAGGTTACTTTGGCGTATCAAAC
Source organism: Buxus sempervirens (assembly GCA_947561395.2). Classification (NCBI taxonomy): domain Eukaryota; kingdom Viridiplantae; phylum Streptophyta; class Magnoliopsida; order Buxales; family Buxaceae; genus Buxus; species Buxus sempervirens. The sequence goes on along the minus strand of OX387192.1, from coordinate 21,200,590 downwards.
TATTGATTATTTTGCCAATTTTTGTATATTAGATCTACTTCTTTTCATTCTAAGCTATTAATTTTTCATGGTATAGTTTTCGAATATTTACTGCTTCCTCAAGATTGTCCTGCAAATTCAGTGTTGGAATTTAATTTAGTTATTTGTTGTCTTAATAACATCGATTTGTAACCTACTACTTATTTTTATATGATTTTTTTGGGATTCTTGATACATTTGAGATTGATTCTGTTCTCTGTTATTACACACTCACAGGTCAGCAAGTGGAAGTACCAGTGCGCTTCGATCCAAGTTCGATCTGGGCCTTATGGGCTCTCTTTCTTTACTACTGGCCCTTGGCATTCTTTGTCTACATGATTCACTTGGGAGTCTACCTATCTGACTGACTCCATCAATTTGGTACTGCAATTACAGAAAGTATGAAGAGTCTTTACCGTCGAATGCAAAACAAAATGTATAAATGTCTCAGTTGTGGAAAGCGTCATGTCATATTTTCATGATCACTTGTAGTTCTAGATTTTCTCTTAATGGTGCTTGATTCTTTGCCTTCCAATGTACATGAAAGAAATTCCAAGACAAGTTGATCTTTTAGTTATTTGGTTTCAAAAACTTGTTAAGAGATCTTCGAAATGTCAATCTACGATCATTCGATCCATTCGTTTCACGCATGCCCATGGGGCATCTCTTCAAGATCAGACTGACAAGAGGATCTAAAATGTATAAAGAGGTGAAAGAGTTTTGAAGATTTCTGAAGAGATTCAAGAGCTCGAATCAAGCTTATTTTTTTTCCGGCGGCAGAAGTTATTTTCCTCTTGTTTTCGGGCGATTTGGAAAATATTTTCCACTAATTTAAAATTTCCCTTAAAACAAACAAAAGAAACAAAAAAAGTTAAAATTCCGGAAAATAATTTTTTTCCACCATTTTCTGGTTAAACAAACATAGCCTTAAAAGAAAAAATTTTATAAGACAACTACTGAATAATTTGCTATCATCAATGGAGAGAAGAATGCAGCAAAGGTATATATTTATAGGATTTAAATTTTTGGTTTTCTTCAGTCTTATGAATATTAAAGCATCTAGTAATATACATTGTTTCACAAGTGAAAGCATTATTCAAGATTGGATTTATAATTACCTTGACACAAAAGAGTACTTCTACTATTACACTACCAAGTGTGATTGGTAGCTAATAGCTTAGCAAAATGAGCATAATAGACATAAGCATGATAAGATAAATGTTTGAAAACACTAATCCTCAGTAATTCCAGTAAGAAATAAAAACTAAACAAATTCATTAAAAGAGTATCAACAAATTTTTTTTCTTTGTTTTTTCTGGTAAGATTTTCAAGATAGTGCAGCCATGTTAATGACGGTAGATGTGAGAAAAAGCCTGAGAAAAGGAGGCTGAAACCAAACATCTCAACATGTTTTTGAAAAAATAACTAAAGGATAACTTGTCTTGGAATTTCTTTCATGTACATTGGAAGGCAAAGAATCAAGAACCATTAAAAGAACCTCTAGAACTACAAGTGATCATGACAATATGACAAGCGAGCTTTCCACAACCGAGATACCTTTATACATTTTGTTTCCCATTCTACAATCAAAAAGAGTCTTAATACTTTCTGTAGTAAATTGATGAAGTTAGTCGGATAGGTAGACTCCCAAGCGATCAGTTGTTGCTGGAGACCTTTCATCTCTTCACTGAAGCGTTTGCACTTGCGAACTCACCAAAATAGTAATTTGGTTGGGTTTGGGTTGGTTTTAGTCTTAAAAATGCAAAACCGAATTAGTTTGGTTTTATAATGAATCGGCTGGGGAAATAATGGCTTCCCAGCCGATGTGGGACCACGTATGCCTTCTCTGCAAATCCCATATCCGTAGAACCTGACCACTTCCTCCAGAACATATATACCTTGAAGCCCTGTTGCCTTCATCTCCATGGATACGTCGAAGAGTTTTACTGTGTCACCTTCACAAGCTCTGCCGAAAGGGCCGTGGATGAATCAGTGAAGTTCGTCATCACGATTTCTGAGATCTTTACGCCTCGCTTCCTCCTTGGATCTCTCTCAAATCTCAAATTGGAAAATTCTCAAATTTCTGGTGTTGCTTCCTCATCTTTGCAGGCATGGCGGAAGACGCAGAGAAACAGATGAAGAGAAGCGGAAACAGAGTGAAGCTTCTTGCTTTGAGATCCTTCAAAAATTACTTCGTTTCTCATGTTCCAAATCACCCATCCAAAGTTGGCGCAAATTGCAATTAGTAAACTTTGTTTCTGATGTTCCAAATTACCGCTAGCAGTAGTTTCAGCTTTGATCATATGGTAAGCAGAGGCAACTGGATCAAGTAATATTTGGCTTTAATCGACACAATCATAACGGCGAACCAACTTCAATGCTGAACCGAATTTGACTAAACCATTTAAATGCCCATCTCCACACATTCAGTCTGGTTCGGTTCGGTTTGGGTTTAGGGTTTTATATTTTAAATCGGTTTAATTTTTCAATTTATTAGTTTCAGTTTTTATTTCGGTTCGGTTCGGTTCGATTCGATTTTGGGTTGATGTACAATGCTTTTATTTAGGTCCTGAATTGAACTCAATTCGGATCGAGCCGAACCGAGTTGCACCCCTTATCATGTGGTACGATGTTTAAGCGTCGTTGTCTCAGAAATCCATTTTAGTTGGACCCATTATCTCCCACCAAAATACGAAAAAGCATTAGGCGCTAGATTAAATATAAATATTGTCTTTTCTAATAGCTATAATCATTCAATCACCCAGAGGATGTAATGTTGCACTAGGTCAGAGTATGTAGTACGTAGGTGTGGGATATTTCTGAAATAGGGGTGGCAATTGTGACCTATGACCGGCCAACCCACCCAGTCTAAGGTGGGTTCGGGTTTAGAATTCTTAACCCGAAAATAATTGGATTGGGTTAGGGAACCTTTCAACCCGAAATGACCCGATTATAACTCGAAAATAACTTTTGTGTACTAGAAATCTACAATATTACACTAACAATAGTTGTGGCTACTCACCCTTCCATCTTTTAATATAGATAATTATCAAGGATGAAGTTAAGAAAGACTTTCTACATGTAAATATTTCAAATTTCTTAGCCTCTATTGATATAAATTGAGACCTTGATGGCAAGTAAAGTCTTTTAAGACTTTCTTATTATGTTTTAATTCTTTTTTTCATGTTATTTTAGTTATATCTTAATGATTGTTGTCATATTATGCTTGTTATGTGTACTTTGACATTAGAATGAATTAAAAAAAATAGAATTTGCATAGAGTTTGAGTCGCTATGGGGTTTATCATTTTAGGCCAAAGTTTGACAAGTATGTGCTAATTAAAGGAGATATGAAGTTTTATCTTTTTTGATTTGGAAGCAAAGAAGAGGACTGATGTTTCGGAAATTCCATCCAATTAGGAATGAGAGAATATGGTGCAGATGAGTTCCATATGTGGCAAGTTTATGCTTTTAAAGCTTGAAAACCCACTCAATTTTATTTTTATTTTCCCCCTTTTTCTTCCAAAAAAATCACCTTGTTCATTGAGCAATCTGGAAGTGTTATCTTAACAACTATTAACTTTATAAAGCAGCGTAATTTGCTTGAATTTGAGAACTATGCACAGACTGAAGCCAAACCCAATCTTATTTAGCAAACAATTTGCTCTTTTAAAGGCCACATAAATACAAGAAATCAAATTAACCCCAAAAAATTTCAAAACTAAATACTAGCAAAACATTGACATAGAATCAAAACAACCCCTATCTAATATGTCTTCAACAACCCAGTAACTGTAACCAGCTTGATACGACCCTGAGATTGGGAGCGAGTGATGGGTTTGTTGACTGACAAGGACCAAGGATCAACCTTGCGACGTCGACCTATTTTGAATTATTAGGATACTTCGAGGAATCCTGAGCCTCCTTTGATAGGGAATTCGAGTTTCCCGGGAACTCCTGAATAGAATTTGCAAATACTCGTCCTCTTTATTTATGAGAAGGAACTCTTTAAATAGAGTTTACAAGCTGAAGATAAACATACGTCCTAACAAACTGATGATAATAAAGAACCTAACAAACTAACAAACTTGATAAGTTGTAGATAAAACCTTGGCAGTAGTAACATCCTATCCTAATCCTTTGAGTACTGTTATTTAATAGTAATCCTATAACCCTCACCGTAAAGCCAGAATCTCCTTATTCCCCTACATGACACCTTATTCCACTACACCAAGCTTATTGGACCGTATCAACTCCCCTCTCTCTCAAAATATCCCTTGTCCCCAAGGGAAAATTTGGGAAAGCGCAAGTGAAACTCATCATAATTTTCCCACGTGGCATCAGCTGGAGAATAGTGTTGCCAATGAACCAGGACTTCCAATTTACCTTTGTTCTTCCTTGAGTCGAGAATTGCTTGAGGAACAGGAAGTTGAGGCAGTGGCTTACATACTGAAGAAGGTAATTCAGACCCAACAACATCATGGTCTCCAACCTTTTTTTTAAGCAAGGAAACGTGAAACACCGGGTGCAACTTCGAATTTGGAGGCAATTGCAATCGATAAGCAACAGCCCCAATCTTTTCGCTGACCTGGTAAGGACCGAAAAATTTGGGAGCCAATTTCTGATTTTTGCGCTGAGCTAGCGTCTGTTGGCGATATGGATGAAGCTTTAGATACACCCAATCATTGACTTCAAAAGACCGATCAACATGCTTCTTGTCATGGAGCAGTTTCATTCGATTCTGAGCTTTGGCTAAGTTCTCTCGAGCCTCCCTAAGTATTGCGTCCCGTTCTACCAAAAACTACTCCACTGCTGCTACCTTTGCTGTGCCTTGAACATAAGCCAACAAGGATGGAGGGCTTCGACCATATAAAACTTCATAGGGTGTTTTTTGCAAAGCTGAGTGGATGCTGGTATTGTAGCAGTATTGCACCCATGGTAGCCAAGTAGTCCAGTCTTGTGGTCGTGAGCTTGTCATGCAGCGGAGGTACATTTCCAAGGTCCGATTCACAACTTCAGTTTGGCCATCCGTTTGTGGGTGGTAGGCCGAGCTAAAATTGAACTTAAGACCCTGTAATTGAAACAATTCTCTCCAAAACATGCTGGTAAATACAGGGTCACGATCACAAACAATAGATTCAGGAAGCCCATATAATTTAAAAATGGTATCAAAAAATATGCGAGCAATGCCAACAGCTGTGTATGGATGAGTAATGGGGATGAAGTGCCCAAATTTAGACAAATAGTCTACCACCACGAAGATAGTAGTTTTGCCTTTTGATTTAGGAAGACCTTCCACAAAATCCATGGAGATCGCAGTCCACACATGCTGTGGTATTGGTAATGGACTCATAAGACCAGCTGGGTGCATATGTTCTGATTTATGAGCTTGACAAACCCCACATTCTTGTATAAACTTTTTCACATGGCCCTTAATTCCCTTCCAATAAAAATTCTGTCTTATGCGATGCAGGGATTTGTGCAGCCCCTCATGTGCACTTGAGTGAAATTCTTGTATGATGATTGGAATAAGTGGAGAAGCAGGGTGAAGATACATACGATTTTTGTAGAAAATAATGCCTTCTTTATATGCCCAGGGACCCACGACCTCTCCATCTTCAATATTCTTGACTATTGTTTGCAATTCTGGAGACTTGGCCACCTCCTCCTTTATTACTTCTACCCACTTAGGAATAATATGAGTAATGGCCTGCAACTCTCCCATGGTACTATCATGTGCTTCTAGCTCCATATCTCCTTCATAAATTCGGGAGAGACCATCTGCTGCACCATTTTCAACCCCCTTCTTGTATTCAATGACAAAGTCATATCCCAACAATTTAACTAGCCACTTCTGCTGAGCTTGTGTTGTAATGGTCTGTCCCAGAAGGTACTGCAAGCTTTTTTGGTCTGTTTTGACAATGAATCTCGAACCAAGGAGATACGGCCTCCATTTCTGCACAGCATTCACTAAGGCTAGCATTTCTTTTTCATAGGTGGACAAGGCCAAATTCTTGCCCTTGAGAGCTTGGCTGAAGAAAGCTATTGGCTTACCCTCTTGCATTAATACTGCCCCGAGACCAGTACCGGAAGCATCGCACTCAACTACAAAGGGCTTTGAAAAATCTGGCATGGCTAACATGGGCCCTGTTGTCATAGCCATCTTTAGTTTTTCAAATGCCTCTGCTGCTTCAGGGGACCATTCAAAAGCATCTTTTTTAAGCATACTAGTGAGTGGTTTTGCAATCTCACCATAGCCTCTTATGAATTTCCGATAGTATCCTGTTAAACCAAGGAAACCCTGTAAAGCCTTTAGTGTTGCAGGTTTGGGCCATGACACCATGGCTTTAATTTTGTTGGGGTCCATGGCTACTCCTGTGCTAGAAATAATATGCCCCAAGTAATTCACCTCTCGAAGGCCAAATTAACATTTCTCCTTCCTCACAAAAAATCGATGGTCACTTAATCTTTTGAGCACCATCTCTACATGCTTCAAGTGGTCTTGCGAACTACGACTATATATCAAAATATCATCAAAAAAGACCAACACAAATTTTCTAAGAAAATCATGGAATACCTCATTCATGGTGGCTTGAAATGTAGACGCGGCATTGGTGAGCCCGAAGGGCATGACCAAAAATTCGTAATGGCCAGAATGAGTGCGGAATGCCGTCTTCTCCACGTCATTTGTACACATGCGTATTTGGTGGTAACCAGAACGTAGATCCAATTTTGAAAAAAAATGAGCCCCATGTAATCCATCAAGTAACTCATCAATCATGGGAATGGGGAATTTATCTTTAATGGTGACGTCATTGAGTGCCCGGTAGTCCACGCATAGTCTCCACGATCCATCATGCTTCTTTACCAAGAGAACTGGAGAAGAATACGGACTTGTGCTAGTCCTAACAACTCCTGACTTGAGTAGTCCAGCAACCAATTTCTCAATTTCGTCCTTTTGATAATGAGGATACCTGTATGGTTTAACATTGATGGGGCTAGCTCCTGTTTTCAATGGTATACGATGGTCTTGTGGGCGTCTTGGGGGAAGTCCCGTGGGCTCCATGAATAATGCTTCATGCCTCTCCAATAAACCCATTAAATCTGGAGCACAGCTTGATTCAGAATCATTTGCAGCCTTGAAAGAAGTGTCACCCATTTGAAATAAAATAACCCTTTTGCTCTTCCTGATGGTTTTTTGTAAAGACAAGTTGCATAGTATTCGGTTTTGTGGCACATGAGATCCACGTAATTCAACTTTTCTTCCTCCCCACCAGAATCGCATCCACAATCCTTCAAAATCCCAAATGATGGCTCCCAACTTCCTTAACCATTGAGTACCGAAAACAGCCCCACATCCTTCAACGGGTAAGAGGTGAAAATCTATAGAAAATGTTAGTCCTTGAACTAATACCTCCACTCCCCTACAAACCCCATTGCTCAGCATCTTCTCTCCATTAGCAATTGCTACTGTAAACCTTCTTCCTTCAGGTTTCAACCTCAACTTCATAGCCAACTCCTCGTTTAAGAAGTTATGGGTGCTGCCAGAGTCCACCAAAATTGCGAATCCGACATTCCCAATCTTTCCCCTAACTCTCATAGTCTGATGAGAATGAGTCCCTGCGATCGCGTGTAAGCTAATCTCAGGTGGTGGCTCTTCTTCCTCTAAATCTGGTCCAGAGTCAGGTGCCTCCTCCTCTTCAAAAATCCCTTCAATAAGAAAGAGCTTCTTACATTTATGGCCTGGACTGAACTTGTCGTCACAATTGAAGCAAAGCCCCCTTTCTCGACAATCTTTCAATTCTCCCACTGTCAAACGGCGAATGATTGGTGTCTTTGGCTGGGTTAATATAGCTGAGGGAAGGGGTGGTGTGTTGGCTGTGGTGGGTTGTCTACGAAATTCATAAGGGGGTGGTCTTCGTGTCTCTCCTATGCGATCTTCATATAGCCGAGCAAGGCCAATTGCAGATGATAAAGTAGTTGGTTCATTCGCTTGGACATCAATTCGAATACTCTCCTTGAGACCACTGATGAACCCGCCTACCTGTTGCTCCACTGATAGCTTGCCAGCCCTGCTCAACAACCGCATAAATTCGGATTGGTAATCCTTTAGGGTTCCGAATTGCTTGAGTTTAGAAAAATCTCCAAAGAAATTTCGGTACTTAGTAGGTCCATACTGCACATGTAATTCTGATTTGAGGGACTCCCAATCTACTGTACCTCTCTCCTCTTTGAAATGTTGAAACCATATTTGTACGTCCCCGTCCAAATGATATGCTGCCATCGGTAGTTTCTCCACTTCCTCCGTTTGGTGGAAGTCAAAATACTGCTCTGCTTTTGAAATCCACACTGCAGGATCTTCAGCCCCCTCAAAACGTGGAAAATCCATTTTTGACCCTCGGAAATTCAGAATTCCAGAACCTTGAAATCCACTTCTATTTTGGTGTGAAGATGCAGAACTGCCTTCATGTCCGCCGCTTGTGCTTCAGTTATTTGACAATGATACAATTGACTGTGTCATCTCAGTCATTTGTTTCATTATCTGCTCTAGGCTGGTGTTAACCGTGCCTATCTTCTCCTTGAGAGCTCCAACCTCTCCTTCCAAACGTTCAAAGCGGTGTTCGGACATGCCTGGCTCTGATACCAAGCTAATACGACCCTGAAATTGGGAGCGAGTGATGGGTTTGTTGACTGACAAGGACCAAGGATCAACCTTGCGACGTCGACCTAGTTTGAATTATTAGGATACTTCGAGGAATCCTGAGCCTCCTTTGATAGGGAATTCGAGTTTCCCGGGAACTCCTGAATAGAATTTGCAAATACTCGTCCTCTTTATTTATGAGAAGGAACTCTTTAAATAGAGTTTACAAGCTAAAGATAAACATACGTCCTAACAAACTGATGATAATAAAGAACCTAACAAACTAACAAACTTGATAAGTTGTAGATAAAACCTTGGCAGTAGTAACATCCTATCCTAATCCTTTGAGTACTGTTATTTAATAGTAATCCTATAACCCTCACCGTAAAGCAAGAATCTCCTTATTCCCCTACATGACACCTTATTCCACTACACCAAGCTTATTGGACCGTATCACAGCTGCTCTTCAAGAAAGAAAAATAAACTGGGGATAGAGTTCGGTTTCATTATTGAACAGACCCATCTGACCTTTTCACCATAATCGGCAAGAAAGGCTTAGCTTTAGCGATAAGTGGTAGATACTTGTAACCCTGAATGCCGGGCCTGAGCTGGTTGACCCCTTTAGTGGTTCCTTCTTCTGAACTTTGGCCTTCAATGGGAGCAACCGGTGGGCAACGGATCTTGTTTATTTCTCCGTTGGCAGGAGCTTGAAAACAGGGAAGCAAATTAGTAGGAAAGAAATGGTACTGTAAGGTGGCCATTTGATCCTCTTGATGAAGCGGTGGAAAACAGGAATCTAAATATCAAACAGAGGAGAAATTGAAGGGGTTTGAAGGATAACTGTCATATATATAGAGAGCGTAATGTTGAGGGTTATGACAATATGACTTGGGCAGATCGCTCTATCTTTAGATGTTGCTACTTTTGTTCTTCTTGGATTCAGAGTCGGAAACTTTGGAACTTGTTTAATAAGAAGGAATCATTCTTGGAATAGGAGTTTGAGACTTAAAAACCAATGACCTTGTTTTATACTTTTATTAGAAGCTACCTATAAAACCCCGACCCGGATTATATCTTAATTATTAAGATTAATTATCTAAAGTGTGATTATTAGACTAATTAAGTACTTATATATAAAGATGGGATAAATGTGGATTATATTTGAGAATTTAGGGAAATCAAATTGAACTTTATTGAAGTTATTAAGGTAAGCTTAGTTAGTGTTATATCTTAATTACAATTGGCTAAGGTACCTTCCAAGTGTACCCAAATTTCCACCCAAGTGTACCCAAAGTGCCTCTCAAATGTACTTTAAGTAACTCCTAAGGTGTAGCCAAGGTGCTCTTCGTGGACCTTGTTTTTGACAGTTCTTCATCCCCTTTCCCAAACAACCCCTAAGGCTCCTACACAGCATCCTTGTTTTTGACAATTCTACAACCTAAGGCTCCTAGGACTGTAAGCGGAGCGAATACGGAGCGGATCCTGTTGAATCCGAATTCGAATCCGTTTAAGTAATAGGATATCCGTATTCGTTTAAATATTCGACGGATATTTGAAATACACTACCAAGTCCGAATCCGATAAAAAATGTTACATCCGTATTCGTATCCGATTGTATTCGAATTCGATTAAATATTCGAATCCGTTAAGAGATCCGAAAATCCGATTAAATTTCGTCTAATTTAAACAATAAAATTAGTTTTTTCAATCAAACCATTGGGCTTTAATAAATGATACAACAAACAAATGATACAATAAAAACAAAAAAATCATACAAAAAAAAATTAAAAAAATTAAACCACGTTAGTCTTTCTTTATTACACAAACAAATGATACAATAAACCAAAATAAATAAATAAAAAATACATTCAAAGATCACTCATATGCCCACTTCTGTTGCCTCCCGAGTTCAACTCCAAAGTTGAAATTACCTGTATTTCTGAAAGTATACACCCATGCAATGCCATGACCATGAATGCACAATCCCAGACAGCAAAACCCATCTGCAGAAACGATTGATAATAAATTCGGATTCATCGTTGGGTATAGTTTTGCATAGGTTGCACAAAATCCTAACAAACAAAAAAAATTTCACAAAGAACATTACATGGAACAAGTAAAGAGTCTTCTTATTTTCAATCGTTTTTTCTTGAAAACATTACCAAACAATCTCTTAGTCTTCTCATTTCAGGCTTGCCCACCAAAGTCAATACAAGTGGGATTCTGCCAGCAAAACCAGTTTCAATTAACCGAACATATTGCAATTTCCAGAAGTTAATATCATTAATTGACAGAAACTTAACAGTGCTCTCCTAATCAAATTGCAAAAAAAAAAAGTACATGCTTAAATGCTCCGATAAAAATTCCCATTCAAGTCAATATGAAAATTTAGTGTCCAAAAGTTCTTATCAAATATTGATATATTAAAATTTTCCACAAGGTTCAGCATATTTAGGCTTAAATTTCAAAAATAATAAAAATTGACTTATACAAGTTGAGTTACCTCAGAGAAATCATCATCTGACAACATGCAAATGAGAATATTATTTTTCGTATTGGAAACTTGGAGTAGAACCTCTATACTGCTGTCATCCATCCTCAAGGCCTTCTTTATGCCTAAAAGAATATAAAAAACAATTTATCACCAAATATTGGTCGTCAAGCATCAAGTACAGAGGAAATGTATGGCATGAGTACTGTATAAAAGTTAGTGCAACCTCCAATTGACCTCCTCATATTCTTGCATGAACTGAAAGCACAAGCCAATGAGTCAACATGTCCCATCTATTTAAAACCATAAAATTTCCCAGTTGTTGTTGCGTTGCCATGGGTACATGATGATCAGCAGAGTGCTGATAATGGCAGAACTACAGTAAGAAAATCCATTAATTGACAGGAATTATTCAATAAATAGAACAGTGTTCTACAATATCAACATGGACTCTACTATAATACCATATAGAGCTTACAACATGGTTGTTCCTGCTGCTAAATGAAATGTGGCAACAATCACCAACAGTAGACATCAGTGTTATAAAAGCAAGTCCATGCTGCTCATTTGCAAATTTGTTATGTATTTGTTTATTTAACAAGGGTATGCCTAGGGATGATCTTCAGCAGGGAGCTTCCTAAAGAGGTAACAACACAAGTACCCCTTTTGTCATAATAATCCTATAAAACGTTTTAAAACATAAATTTTGTAGCACTTCAACCCATTATGGTCGAAGGGCCTCAACAGATGACCTTATATGAAATCTAGTAAGGATTTCCATTCTCTTATTTTCATATAATTCCCACTAAAGACCTTGTCAAATAAAGGGAAGTTAACTTGGTTAAAAGAAATATACAAAGACGCTGATTCATTTTTTTCTAACTACAGAAGGCCAAATTCATCCATCTCTGATTGCGAAACCAGACCTGTGATGAAAATACTGAGAACAACAACAATTTCCTCCCACTACATGGTCAACCCAGAAAGTTCAAAAAAAAGAAAGAAAGAAGAATAAGTCTATAAGAAGAGGAGGAGAAGAACAATATTGAGTGAAGTTCAAATTTGTTTTAAGGAGAGAATTACCTGACCAAATGAAGTAGCAGCAACAGGTTCCTCAGAGAAATACCTAAAGAAAGTTTCCAAGGGAGAATCTAACACTCTAAAACAAAGTGATTAACGGAGAATCTAACACACTAAAACAGTTAAATAACCACAGCATAAATAAAATAAAAATTTGGGATAAGAAGTTCAAACAGTTATACAATAAAAAGTTGGGATAACAGGAGGTTACTTCATGAGAACTTGAGAAGTCTAAAACATCTTAAACAAAGACTAAAAAAGACCAGACAATAACATTTAAAAAAAGTTCCTTAATAACTAAAACAAAGTTTTGATTCTTTTGTTACTTCATATATCTAGCAAGGAAGCAACACCATCTTGACTTCTCCTGCACATTCATATAAAATTTAAGAAACAGAAGCAAGCTAGAAAAAATGAACAAATAAAGCAAATGAACAAATATACTTATATACTTACTTTTCAAGATAAATGCAATTGAATTCTCTATTCATTGTCATCAGAGTCTAAGAAAAAAAAAAACAAATGAACAAATAAAATTGAAAGGATAAAAAATGAATTATACTATAGAAAACTAAATATACTTATATACTTACTTTTCTTCTTTGGAGCTTCCAACCAATCACGTGCACAGATCAAAGCCTCCACTATCTCCGGGGTCAAAGAGCTGCGAGTGTCATCAATAAGCCTACCTCCAGCGCTAAAAGTCGACTCTGATGCGATAGTAGAAACTGGGATTGCTAAAATATCACGAGCCATCTTTGCAAGTGCTGGAAATTTAGGACTATTGACTTGCCACCAATCCAAAATATCAAATTCTTGACTACAAGGAAATATTGTGTCATCCAAGTATCGGTCAAGTTCAGATTTTTCCGAAGCACGAATAGTAGCACTTCTTACACTCTTATACCAATTTTGAAAACCCATAAGAATGTCATTACTTGAGGAATTGCATGGAGGCTGAGAGCTACTACAAGTACTATCACTTACATCAAAACTAGACTGCATCACATTATGGGAATCACCACTATACTCAGTGAAAAGATCCACAACAGCAGTGCGAATCCTCATTACATACACATCAGCATTAGTACCATAAAGTTCACCATAAAAATACTCAACTAAATCCATCTTGAATCTTGGGTCAAGTACAGTAGCGATCGCCAAAACCAAACTGCAAGAATCCCAATATTTTTCAAATTTGAGTTTCATTTTAAAGGCCATATCACGAACATATGCGTGCTCACTTTTCTCCATATCTAGCAAGTGCTTGTGAATCTTACAGATATCAGGAAAAAATAGATTTGCAGTTGGATACTTGTAACCAGAAAAAGCACAAGTAACTTCATAAAACACTTTCAAAAATCCACAAACAACTTGAGCCGTATCCCATTCTTCCTTGGATAAATTCACATTGAATTCACGATCAATTTGCTGGAGACGAACAAATGCCTCTCTCAACTCTAGTGCTCTCTCAAGCATCAAGAAAGTGGAATTCCACCTAGTCTTCACATCAAGAATAACACCTTTTCTCCCAAATAACTTCACTTGATTTAAGGCATTTTTAAACTTTTGCTTCTTTTGAGGTGTTGATCTAACATACCGAACACTTTTCCTGACATTCTTAATGATTTCTTTTATTTCTTGTAACCCATCTTGGACAATAAGATTAAGAATGTGTGCACTACAACGAATATGAAATAAACTTCCACCCAAAGGAAGTAAATTCTGATCCTCAAGCCATCTTCTTAACTCTCTGACCATTGCATCATTCGTACTAGCATTATCAACAGTTATAGAAAACAACTTTTTATCAATATTCCACTCCAAAACCACATCTTTGATCAATCCAACGAGTGTCTCTGCATCATGTGGACTCTCTAAAGATATAAAACTCAGAAGTTTCTTTTTCAAGTCCCATCCTTCATCAATGAAGTGTACTGTCACACAACAATACCCAATGTTTTGCTCACTAGATGTCCATAAATCTGTAGTCAAGCTAATACGAGAATACATTTGATCAAAAGAATCATACAACTTCTTCTTCTCTTCCTTGTATACAACAAGAACATCAGCCCTTACAGTATTCCGTGATACCATTTTAAACATTGGCTGTAAGTTGTTAACAAAAGTCTGAAAATACTCATGCTCAACCATGTTAAAACTGTATTCGTGCTTAATAATCATCTTTACCAAGTCCATTCTACTTCTTTCATGATCAAATTTAAAATTCCTCACACCACTAGAACTCCCCTTACTCTTGGTAATTGCTAACATTTGCTGACCTATATCTCCATGTTTTCTCCTAGGACACCTATGCAAATGATTTTTTAAATGTGTTGTGCCACTACTACTTGCTCCAATAAATGTCCTTTTGCAATGATTACACGAAGCAATTTCAACTCCATCTTCCCCTGTGATCTTCTTAAAATCATCCCACACCTTCGATGTTAATTTTCTAGGCCTCTTTAAATTTGGGTCAGGTGAGACCTCTACTTCTACCATCTCATCCTCAATAGTAATAGGATCAGAAATTTCAACAATTTATCCTTCAATACAAAAAAAAAATTTAATTAACATATAATGGATTACTTGTAATTTAAGTAGACAAGCACAACCCAAAATTACCATTAAAATACTAAGATGGGTGCATTAAGCACATGTATCAAAGTTTCAAAAAATTACTAGGACATAAAAAAAAACTGAGCAATATATAAGAAAAAAAGTTTAAAGAAAAAAGGTATACCTCTTGTGAGCTCCCTAGCCTATGGCATTACCTGTTTTAGAAAACACAGAAACAAACACAAATGGTTCAAACAAATGGAGAAGATACGGAAGAAAGGGACCCCAGAAAGGTTGAACAAGAGCCCCAGAACAAAAGGAAAAGTGGAAGAAGGAAAAAGAAAAGAAAACCCACCAAAAATTCCGAACAAGAAGTGCAGAACGTCCATATCTCTTTAATCCAAGAAGAAGTGCAGAACGTCCACCTAGGGCAATCTTTAATTACCATGATGTACAAGAGGAAACAAGAGGAATAAAGAATGTACCACAACAACAAATCATCCGAGGAGTCAATGGTGGATTTCTACTGAAAGGGAGTGGAAGAAAAGCTGCATGTGTGCAAATTTGGGTCTCTTCTTCAATTTGTGTTCTTTTTTTTTTTAAATTCAATTTCTTATTTTTATGTGTTTGGAGAGGTTATTTGAGAGGTTTAAATTAAAAATGTAAGGTCTATAAAGTTCGATGTACCTGTTTAATTAAGTAATAATTGTTTGTGTAATGTTATTTGTGAATCTTCCCGTAAGATAAACGAAGGGGACCCAAAAAAAAAAGGGAAAAAGAACCTTAAACAAAGATGGTCCATCGAGATTCAACAATCCAGATTGACAAATTCAATCGCTAAATTATGGAAATTGTTGTGCAGATTAACAGAAGCTCCAAAATACTTCAATGTTCATCAAGAATCTCGAATGTAAAACAACCAAACCAATTATAGGTGCATATTACATCAGAACTCTAGATTGATATCTATCACATTCATAACCTAGAAATTTTCAATAAGTAAATCAACAATAAATTTCACATAAATATTAAGAGAATTCTCTATAAGCAATTAATCAGGTCAAGGGAACACTACTTCACGAGTACACAAAGAAGAGGAATGATAACCAACAAAGTACAACCCGCAAAATCAGCTATAATTCCGGCAAGAAATTCCAGAGGGAATGTCGAAGCCAAGATCCGGGTCCAAACTCAGTATTGGAAAGAAGCTGAGAATCGGATCTGAAGAAGCCAAATGGTTCTGAATATCAAAATTAAGAGCCATATGTGCGGCTTCAGAGCAAATCAGAATGCAATAATTGAATATAGTCGTCCATCTTTTCAAGCAGTTTCAGAAACTCCAGTGACTAGGAATAACGGATTTTTGGGGAAGCGATGTATGGACCATGGACAAAGAGGGATTTTCTGGCAACTCGCAAAATTCCAGGAAGAGATTAAAATATCAAAAAATAAAAAAATAACAAAAAGCTCCTGCTACGGCAGTCTATCGCCAGCGGTGGTCCTTCAGTGCCAGACAGATTGGGGTTGGCCTACAACTAGGGCTGTAGGACAGAGCAGAACATCCTTATGGAGCAGAACATCTTTCGAGTATGCTACGATTAAAAAAAAAAAAACCCAAATTCCTTGATCTCATTCCAACCATCTCATCCCAAATTAACGTTAAACAGAACTAAATCTGCTGTAAACCCTAGAAACACTAAGAGGTGTATATGTACCTGCTTCTTTCTCCTCCAATCTTCAACGGCTTCTTTCGCGAGGAAGGTGACAAGAGGAAGACGAGAGAGTTGAGAGGGAGAGTTGAGACTTGAGACTTGAGAAGACGAGAGGAAGATGAGAGAGTTGAGAGGGAGAGTTGGGACTCTTGTGAATCTTGGGAGCAAGACGAGACTCTAGGAGGAAGACGATTCGGCGAGAGTCGCGAGACAGTGAGTCCTCAATACTATATATAATTTACAAATACATTATACCTATTTAATCGGATTCGGATCTTAATCGGACGGATATTGCCCTGATCCGAGTCCGAATCCGATTATAAACGGATCCGAAAATCGGATCCGAATCCAATCTGACGGATCATTTAATCGGTTAAAAATCCGATTAAATCGGATAATTTAATCGAAAACGGACGGTAAACGGGTCATGATCCGATCCATTTACAGCCCTAAAGGCTCCTACACAGCACCCTTGTTTTTGACAGTTCTTCATCCCCTTTCCCAAACAACCCCTAAGGCTCCTATATAGTACCCTTGTTTTTGACAGTTCTACAACCTAAGGCTCCTACACAGCACCCTTGTTTTTGACAGTTCTTCATCCCCTTACCCAAACAACCCCTAAGGCTCCTACACAGCACCCTTGTTTTTGACAGTTCTTCATCCCTTTTCCCAAACAACCTAAGGCTCTTACACAAAACCTTTATTACATGAAAGACATTGAAGTAAATGTCCTGTGTATTTATTGCTCAATTTACTTAAGTCTTTACATGTAAATAAAGTTTTATCCCCTATTTAGAACCACTAAAAATATTCCCAAGACCCAATTCCCAACCAATAAAAAGTCAACTTTTCAGTTCATTCCTAAATTTCTAGTTTTGCCCGATTTTCACCAAAGACCACATTTTGAGTTTGATACCCAAATGAGTGAATCAGAAGCCCAATTCCAAAAAACGTGTCAACCCTTCATTAGACTACAACCAGAAATTGAACTCGAAACTCCTTGAAGATTTGTCTAGAAAAATCATATACCCGAAAAGTCAACGTTTTTAACCAGACTTAGAATATTTTTTAGGTCCAAAACTTTTTGTCTCGGAATCTATTGATTTTTGGTATGGTGATTTATTTGGGAATCTTAAGACTATCCCACTCATCCAAAATGTGTTTTGAGGATTTTATGATATTCGTTTTGATTGAATTGGATTTATGAAAGCGAGTTTGAAAAACTCTTATATGATTTGACAAGGCTTTTGGCTTATTGTTTTATTGGCGGTGGATGGGGAATTCCACTTGGCCTCGGTTGAATTAATTGTGGATGGGGAATTCCACTTGGCTTATGATGTGATTTGGCGGTGGATGGGGAATTCCACTTGGCTCTGGTTTAAGCACTGGTTTCGCTCATTGATTTGATTGGTTTGGTTTTGAATTGTGAGTCGTCTAATTGGACGTTGTTCTTAGTGTGGATCCACAGTAAGTTTAGTCAGTGTGTTGGTGTTGACTTGTTAGCGTTAATTTCCTTGTTCATATAGCTTTCCACTGTGGGGTATCAGTGAGGCCCTCTTGGGGTATAGAGGTGCTGAGGCAACCACCCACCGTGGGGTATTAGTGGGATGTTCTTGTGATTCGTCTGGTTTGGTTCGGCAGTGGATGGGGTATTCCACTTAGCCTTGATTATTGGTTTGGTTGTCACTTGGCAGCCCATACATGGGTGTTTCGCTTGCTGAGATGTCCCTAGCTAGGCTTCTCTCTGTAAGTCGTGTAGGTGGCAAATGGACAGTGGTCATTAATCTAATTTAGAGATACGCCAACCCACGAGTCCTACCAAGACATGCTTGCAGTATTTGATTGCTCTTATTGAACTGATTTCATGTATTATCTGATTGAGATGCTTTGACTTGAGATTTACACTTTATAATTGTGAATGTTATCATGATGTTATAAAACTGCATAAACTGTTTCTATACATATATGTTTGCTGCTTACTGGGACTTTAAGTCTCACGCGTGTTTTGTTTTACCGGATTTGTTTTCAGATGCTCCTGGTGAGTTACGCACTGGGGCAAAGATTGAGGGATATCCAAATTATAGACCCAAGGACTACTACTACCACCCATAGTAGGACTCTCTTTATGATGTTATATTTTGTTTAGGGAGTTGTAAATGGGATGTAAATAATATTTTTGGACTTATACTCTTAGGAGATATCTTTTGTATATGTCTGTATAATTGGGAAAGAACTTGTGAGCATTTAATTGCCTTAGTTGTATTTTGTATACACAGATATCATGTTTTGGAGATTATAATACAGGAAATCTTTTGTTTGATGGAAAATTTTTATTCCATGCTTCTTTAGCTTATGCACTCTGATGATTTCTTTATAATTGCCCAGGTTAATTGTGTTTATTAGGTTCTTTTGGGCCCATGAGTAGGTCTCAGGAATGGGTTGGTGCTGTGATAGGGTAGACCCGGTTCTGGGGCACTACACTACCACTGCACGCTTTTCGGAGAAGAATATTCTTTTGTCATTCCCTCCGGTCTCCAAGTCGTAGAATGTTCGGTTGAGATACGAATGTACGGGTTTCTGTGTCTACTGGAGAAGAAGGCATGGTGTGTGTCTTGGCAGCAAAATAGAGGCTCCAGAGGATCTCAATTGCAGAAAGCTCCAAAGGATCTCAATTGCACATATATATAGCACAAAGCTCCAAACACTACAAAATATTGGGTAATTTAGATGACGGGCTTTAACTAGTGGTAGACAAATATTGCCTCTAAAATCACATATAGCGGCAGTATAACCTATTGTCGCCTCTACAAGCCGAAACAAAAAGAAATTTATTCTATTTATCACTAATAAATAGAATAAATAATGGCGGCAGTGGTCGGTTTACCGCCTCTGAATGCCAATTATTGGTGGTGGGAATAGGCGGCTATCGTGTTTTGCTTCATTTTACCGGCTGTAACCTTGTTACCACCACAAATTCCACCGGTAAAAGAATTTGCCACTTTATTGCCTGTGACCAAGGTTTACAGTTTCGGCGGCACGCCGCGAAATTTTGG
Source organism: Buxus sempervirens (assembly GCA_947561395.2). NCBI lineage: Eukaryota > Viridiplantae > Streptophyta > Magnoliopsida > Buxales > Buxaceae > Buxus > Buxus sempervirens. The sequence continues at coordinate 21,181,037 of OX387192.1, read as the reverse complement.
TCCAGGGACCCCCGGCGATGTGTTTCGCCGGGGGAAATCGCTGGGGCGTGCCCCCAGCGAAATGCCGATGACATGCCGACGAAACCCAGTGAAATTTCGCTGGGTTTCAGTCGGCATTTTTTTAAAGCCCAAACAGAACGAAGAGAGGGAAGAGAGGGTGACAAACCAGGGGGTTTTGCCGCGATTTTGGCTTGGATTTAGGCTCGTTTTTGGTCGTTTTTTTATCATATAGCAAGATTAGAGTTGTTTAAGCCAAGGATTTGTGGATTTGGAGGAGATTTAAGCCACGTTCATTGCACACATTAGGTAAGGTCGTTTTTTTTAATTTTTTTTTATCTAAACCTTATAGAATGTGTTGATTTCATTATATGTTGAAGTCCGACACCCGATCTACAGATGGGTGTGGGACTTAGCAATTATTGTATCCGAAAATGCATATAATTTTTTTTAATTCATTTAAATTAGATAAATAATGTTTTTGGTTATGATAATTATATATGTTATATGGGGATACCCGATCTACAAATGGGTGCCCCCGGATTAATTTTTTTAAAAATTATTATTTTTGTGAAGTTTTAAATCAGAAAATTAATATATTATTTATAAAATGTTGAAAAATATACAAGTAGTCAAATTAAATTCATAAAATTGATATATTTATTGTAGAATTATTGATGTTAAGGAATTGGAGTTTATATAATTTTTTATGTATTTTTATTTTTTGGAATTAATTAATCCAAAAATTAATTAATTATTAATAAAATTAATAAAAAAGATAAATACTCAAATTAAATTCATAAAATTGATTTATTTATTGTAGAATGATTTATGTTAAGGAATCGGAGTTTATATAATTTTTTATGTATTTATGATATTTTTGAATTATTTATTCCGAAAATTAGTTAATTATTCTGAAAATTAGTTAATTATTCATAAACTTAATAAAAAATATAATTACTCAAGTTAAATTACTAAAGTTAATTTGTTTATTATAGAACAATTTATTTTGAAGAATCGGAGTTTTTATAATTTTTTTATATAATTATGATTTTTCAAATTAATTAATCCCAAAATTAATAAATTATTCATAAATAATAATATAGTTTATAAATCATAAATAAAAAATTATAATTAGTTGGTAATGTTACGTTAGTATTTTGGAATGTGGATTAATATTGATTAATATTTATAAGTTTTTTATTTATGCTCTGTTACTGTGCACTTGTGTAGGGGTTCGGATTCCAGTGTAGCAGTGTAGCGCTTCTTGGTTAGTCTGTTTGTTAGAGACAGTCAGACGGACAGACAGTATGGCATCTGGCAGTGGTAGTGGAGAGGGTAGAAATGGTGGCAGGAGGCAGGATATTGGTTGGGCCCATGGCACGAGATACGAGGGATACAGAAATAAGACGGTCTGCAACTATTACCACCAAGTCATAAAGGGTGGTGGAGTATCACGATTGAAGAAGCATTTGGCACACAGCTACAGTAACGTGGCCAACTGTCGTCAAGTCCCTCCAGATGTTCAGAGGTTGATGAGACAGCACTTACAGTCGGGGAGTGCAGCTAGGGAGGGGAAGAGGCATGCACGGGAGGAGGTTAGACGTAGATTGGCAGAGCCTGTCCGACCCTCTGTGGCTGCTGATGTTGATGACGATGACATGGTGTACCCAGTTGAGTATGTGACAGAGGCAAAAAAGGCAGCATTCAGAGCCTCAGTGCAAGCATCTTTGCAGTCTAAGTTTCAGAGGAGGGAGGCTGCGAGGTACGAATTTCACAGGGGTGGTACCTCTAGAGGAGATGCAGGTGCAGCTGATGTTGATGCTCCTACTCCTAGACATGGGGCTGGGACTGGACCTAGCACCGAGATGCCCGATTATCCTATGGAGCCGAGTATGTGGCGTTCAGAGGGTGCCAAGCAGAAGAGATTGAAGGATGTGTGGAGCGGTGGCAATGTCTGGGAGAAGATGGGGAAGTTCATATCCAAATTTTTTATCTTCAATCACATTCCAGCAAATGCAGCAGGGAGCCCCCATTTCAAGAACATGGTTGATGTTATCCAGGAGTCGGGTCAGGGAGTCTTGCCTCTTACGCCACGGGAGATTATGGGTACGTACTTGGATCAGGAGGAGGCAGAGATGAGAGAGTTTATTGCATCCCTACGACCCCATTGGGAGTAATTTGGAGTTACGATTATGTGTGATGGATGGACAGGTCCAGGTCCTACTAAACTGTCCATCATCAATTTCATGGTGTATTGTAGAGGCAAGGCAGTGTTCTTGAAATTTGTTGACGCATCACACAATATCAAGGATGCGCCCTATATTACTAGCTTATTAGAGTGGATGGTACGGGAGGTTGGCCCCGAGAATGCCGTTCAGATTGTGACAGACAGTGCCAGTACGTTCAAGAAAGCCGGCCAGACATTACAGCAGCGATATAACCTATATTGGGCGCCCTGTTGTAGACACCCCAAATTGTACTACAAAATGAGAAAATAATTGAAAATATTAATTGGGATTTGAAACAGGCCAAAAATGCATAAAATTTCATTAGGCATGCAATGCCAGTATTTTGTTTGCGGGCTGGTCGCACCTGCGATTAATTTACGGGCATGCGATGCCCGTATTGACTCTATGGGCAGCACATGCCCGTAATGTATATACGTGCACGGGGTTTTTGTGCGAATTTATCATTTCTCGATTTTGGTGCCTTATCTGCACCTAGAGAGATTCGAATTCTCTTATTTATCCATCGAAATCTCTTATTTATCCTATTTGGCAATGGATTGGCATTATCTCTGTTTTTACTTCAATCTTGAAACTCTATATTGGCAAACCCTGGACCAACCATGCCCCTGGGTTTGCCTATAAATAGAAGGCCTCTCCTCAAGCAAAAGGCCAAGAATTTGAAGTCTGAAGAGCTCCAAGTGAAGAAGGAAATCCTTGCTGCTCTGCTTCCTCAATCCAGGTAAGTCCCCTTTCTCTTTTATTTTCTGTTTTCAATTCTAGAAATAATCTAATCTTCTCCATTGCTGTAGATTAAGGCCTAGTTTATACTTGTATTCCCAAACTTGCCTCCAAGTACCTCAAGACTCCTCTCTAGCCGTAAAACGTGAAGAGAGAGCTAGGGGAAAGGGGAACAGGTGGATTCCTAGAATAGAACCCTATAATTTGTTTTTTTCGTTTTTTATAGAATAAGGCGTTTGATTGTGTTTGTATCCCCAAACCTATCTCCAAGTTCCTCAAGAATCCTCTCTAGCCGTAAAACGTGAAGAGAGAGCTAGGGGAAAAGAGAACAGGTGGATCCGTAGGGTAGACCCCCATATGCTCTAATCTGTGAGATGTGGTTGCTTTTACTATTTTGATCATGTTTTAATGGTTTTATTTTGAATCTGGATTAATCCTATGAATTCATGATGTTTATAGCATGAGATCCCCACTTCTTTCTAAAATTTGGATTTTTCACACCTTTGCACCTACAGCATTGTTTTCTGAATTTTGGTGATATTTGGTTAAGATTCTGGATCTACCATGATCTATATGGTAGATCTAAGACCAAAAGCCTGAAAGTAACCTATAGGGTTTCATGATATGATTTTGAAATTGTTTTAAATCTTGAAGAAAGGATCCTATGGTCTAAACTCTCCCTTTTGATGTTTTTTCATCAACATGGGTTGAGTGGGGGTTCTATTTCTCCACTATTGAGAGATCCGGATCAGATCTGTAATCCAAGTAATTTTATTCTTCAATGTTTTAATCAAGAGATTTCCATTTGGTTTTTCAACCTTTTAATGGTTTAGCCTAAAACTAGTTTTTCAGGTTTCTCTTTAGATTGGTTTTATCTCATTATTTATCTCAATCTTATTTTAATCATGAAACCTTTAGAATGGTATGATCATATTTGAAAGTTCTGAATTAATTAAGCTATTCGTATGAAAAAACCATACACTTTTGTCTTTTTTTTATTTTTTATGATTTTAGTAGCAAGCCTTCTTTATTTTTAACATGAACAATGCCTGGCAACCACCTTGTGTGGATGAATAGGGGTGCCTAACACCTTCCCTTGTTCATAACTTAATCCCCTTACCTATCTCTGGTTGTTTTTTTTAATAGGATTATTTTTACCCTAAATTTGCCTTTTCGTTCTTATTTGATGATTTTGGTGTCCATTCACACCTAAACAAAATGGTGGCGACTCTTTGTTTTTAACCAATCCCGTGTGATGATTAGGAAGTCATTAAATTTATTTTCCATGTCTCACACCTGTGCTGCACATTGCATTGACTTGATGCTAGAGGAGATTGGCAAGAGAAGCCAAGTGCTGATGACATTGAAGGATGCACGAGCACTCACCACATTTGTGTACAACCATAATTACGTACTAGCGAAGATGAGAGAGAAATGTGGTGGGGGCATAATTCGGCTAGGGATTATCAGATTTGGCACGAACTATATTGCATTGGATAGTATTTTGAGCCACAAGCAGGGATTGAGATCTCTATTTGCCAGTGAGGATTGGACGAGTTGTGCTCAAAGTCGAAAAGAGATGGGGAAGAGAGTAGAGGACATTGTTTTGTCTAGCACTTTTTGGGAGCATGTGCGAGAGTTGATTGCTATACTGCAACCCATATATTGCAGCTACTTGACACAGATTCCTATCCTACGGTAGGATCCATTTATAAGTGTATAGCGGTGATGAAAGCTCAGATTAAGGCCGGATCACCCAAATCACATCAATGGGTACTCAGGATTGTTAACGATAGATGGTACAAGTCGCTAGGTCATCCTTTGCATGCAGCAGGTATAATTACAATTTTATTTGAATCATTTTATGTTCAATAATGTTTATAATTATATTTTAATTATTGTACTAATGTTTTTTCTTGTAATCGTCAATGTAGCGTATTATTTGAATCCAAAATATCATTATAAGGATAATCTTGGCGCACAGCACGACCTCTGCGCTTGTGTCCACGAGGTTTACATGAAGTTGGACCCCCATTCAGAATCAGTTGGGGAATTTGGAAACGAGGTAGGGGCCGTAGCATTTAACTTCACTTATGTTATGGAAATCACTTCTTCTTAATAGTTATATTAATTATTAAGTATTGACCCTTTCAAATTATTCCACTACCAGCTGATACAATTTAGAGATGTGATAGGCTCATTCGGGATGACTACGGCGATTGCATCGAGGGACAGGATGATGCCGTGTAAGTGACAAGGCACAAGAGATTATGAATATTATTATTTTAAATTTCTAATTTCTAAATAATTGTTAATATTTTCTATTTGTAAATCCAGGTGAATGGTGGGAAATGCATGGCACAAGTGCCCCCACACTGAGGAAGTTAGTATGTCGAATATTGGCTCAGACAGCATCCTCCTCTGCTTGTGAGCGCAATTGGAGTACGTTCGCACTCATACACACAAAGCAGAGGAACCGGCTAGCTTATCAAAGGTTACAGAAGTTGGTCTTCTGCCATTATAACTTGAGGCTGAGGACGAAGTAGTTAGAGATAGAGCACAGCACCACCGCGACTGTGAAGGATCCTTTGGATGTGTTATTCAGTAATGAAGTCGATGACGAGGATCCATTTGCAGACTGGGTTAGATGTGTGGAGATGGATCAGCCTGATCGTAGTCCTAGCCTAGTCATATCACACACTGTAACAGAGTTGGGCATCGATGTGGACCCAGCTATGGAGGAGGAGAGGGGGGAGGTTAGTGGAGATTCACTAGATAACCTCATCAGAGTTGTTCCTTCCTCCGCTACTGCGACGACACCAGCCCCAGTCCCAGCCCGTAGGCATGTTGCATTCTCAGAGGAGGAGGAGGAGGAGGAGGAGGAGACAGATGATGAGGATGAGTCCAGATTTTCAGATGATGATGATGTAGATGGTGGTGCTAGTGGTGGTTATGGTGGTGTTGGCACCAGTGGCCCGGGGTTGAGCCCATTTATTGGAGAGGCGGCTTTCCATCATACCACACAGGATACTGACCACGGTGATAGAGATTGTGATGAGAGTGGGGGATATTCCTTTCAGAGGAGGAAAGGCAAGGAGAGACAGCATACAGGGATGCACGATGACTCGTCCTCCATGGCACAGAGTTTCGGATCTTTAGATGTTGGAGGATCATCGAGTTCTTATGGAGAGCAGTATCCTCACTATCCACCACAGTTGACCCAGGGACACTATCCAGCCTATTATCCTCAGCAGTTTGGGCCAGCAAATTCATCAGATAGTAGTAGTTACGGTACATCATATGGATATCCTGGACTTGGAGTACACATGCAGACATCTGATCCATTTGGGATCTTTCCAGTGAATCTATATCCGTATGGCTATTATGATATGCCTGTACCTATTGCTACTGGAGTTGTAGCAGTAGCCCCTCCATACGAGCATCTCGGTTATCCTACGCCGTCTCCTCTGTCACCACCATAACCAGAGCTAGATCTATGCTACTATTATGATGATTTCCCTCCAGTTGGTATCATGACTCACATGACACAGGAGGAGTATGAGCAACATGTCTGTGCATATCAGAGAGAATACAGATTTTGGATGGGATGGAAGCGATACTGTCATTTTATTGGCGAGAGATTAGGGTTTGAGCCACGTCGTTCATTTCATCTCTGATTTGACGATATGATTGTTTGTTTTTTACTTTATATATTGTTGTTTCAGTTTCATTAAAATTTGGATCCTCTTTGTCATTTTTATTTAAAGTTTAAACACAGTGCACAGCATCACCCCGATGGGCTCGATCATTACATTTACATGTCACATTGTGTTTTCATGATTTTTGAAGTATATAATTGATACTTGTGGTAATTTAAGTGCAATTTTGAAGTATATAAGTGATTCATTTTGTAAATTTAGCATTTTCTCGAAAAAAATAGCAGACAAAAATATTTTTGTCGAAATTTCACTCATGTTTTCTGGTGAGCCGACGAAATGCCGTTTGGTGACCTGGACGTGTAGACACCCCAAATTGCACTACAAAATGAGAAAATAATGAAAACATGTAATTGGGATTTAAAACAGGCCAAAAATGCATGAAATCCAATAATTTAAGCCTTGCCCGTATTGTATCTACGGGCTGAGCGCGCCCGAATTTTGTATACGGGCATGCAGCGCCTGTAATACATATACGGACACCACTGGACCGTAAATCATTTACGGGCGCATTAGATTTGTGTGAATTTTATCCTTTCTCGATTTCTGAGCTTTATCTTTAGTCCAATATATCTTTAAATGAGCGAATTATCTCTTTTATTCGTTTGAAATATCCTTGTTGGCCATGGATGGGCATTATCCTTGTGTTTAACTCAATCTGAAACTCTATCTTGCCAAACCTTGGACCAACCATGCCCCTGGGTTTGCCTATAAATAGAGGGCCTCTCCTCAAGCAAAAGGCCACGAAAAATTTGAAGTCTAAAGAGCTCCAAGAGAAGAGAGGAATCCTTGCTGCTCTGCTTGTTCAATCCAGGTAAATCCCTTTTCCCTTTTATTTTCTGTCTTCAATTCTAGAAGTAATAGGATCTTCTCTATTGCTGTAGAATAAGGCCATCTTTTATCTTGTATTCCTAAACTTGTCTCTAAGTACTTCAAGAGTCTCTCTAGCCGTAAAACGTGAAGAGAGAGCTAGGGGAAAGGGGAACAGGTGGATTCCTAGAATAGAACTCCATATCTGTTTTTCTCCTTTTTTTTTCTAGAATAAGGCCTTTGATTGTGTTTGTATCACCAAACCTATCTTCAAGTACCTTAAGAATCATCTCTAGCCGTAAAACGTGAAGAGAGAGCTAAGGGAAAAGAGAACAGGTGGATCCGTAGGGTAGACCCCCATGTGCTCTAATCTGTGAGATGTGGCTGTTTTGGATATCCTGATCATGTTTTAATGATTTTTATGTTGAATTTGAATCAATCATATGAATCCGTGATGTTTATAGCATGAGATCCCCACTTTTTGCTAAAATTGAGATTTTCACCACTTTTGCACCTACAACACTGTTTTCGTGATTTTTGTGATATTAGGCTAAGATCTTGAATCTATCATGATCAATATGATAGATTTGAATTTAGAAGCTTGAAAATAAATTCTAGGGTTTCATGAAGTGGTTTTTGAGTCCTTTTTCATTTTTGAAAGAAGACCCTACGGTTTAAGTTCTCCCCTTTTGATGTTCTTCATCAATGTGGGTATTTTTGGTTTTGATTTCTTGATTTAATGTGAAATTTGGGTTATGTCTATGTCCGGGATTATTCAAGTTCAATTCTGCAATATTTTATAAAAATCATATTTTTCTAGATTTCTAGAATTTAACTTGAAACCAGATTTTTGAAGATTTTACTTTAGATTGGTTTTATTCGATTTTATCTCAATTTTGTTTTGATCATGAAACTCTAGGAATGGTATGATCATATTTGAAAGTTCTGGATCAATCAGGCTATTCGTATGAAAAAAAACCATACACTTTTGTCTTTTTTGTGATTTTCATGATTTTTGTAGCAAACCCTTTTTCCTTTATTTTAACATGAACAATGCCTGACAACCACCTTGTGTGGATGAATATGGGTGCCTAACAACTTCTCCTGTTCATAACCTAATCTCCTTACCCATCTCTGGTTGTTTTTTTAATAGGGTTATTTTTACCCTAAATTTGCCTTTTTGAGCTTATTTGATAATTTTGGTGTCCATTCACACCTAAACAGAATGGTGGAGACTTTGTGTTTTTAACCAATCCCGCGGGATGATTGAGGAAGTCATTGAATTGATTTTTTCCCATGTCTCACAGGACGGCACGCCCAGGTGCACCGAAACTCAAAACCTTGCCTGCGACAGGAGGTTTTCCGCTAGTTATTCTTTTATTGGCAGAAGGCAAGCTTTCACTGGCGAAAGTCTACTGCCGGTGAAAATCTTCTTTTTTGTAGTGAAAGGATCTCAATTGAACATATATATTCTACACTGCCCATATTCTGTAATCCAAATTCCATTTACAGTATGTAAAGCAGGAGACATTGATGTAGGCCCTACTAAAGTAAATATTCCGTGAACCCTATATCATTGTGTATTGATATACATGCTGTAAAGTAAATCTATACTATAGACCATCATTATAGAGATATCTTAATATCTTAGACAATTTCATTCCCCAAGTCATGGTGTCCACTGTGTCATTTTTGCGAGCATGCCACAAATTCAAACGATTATAATAAAAGCCAAAAATTAAAAAAATTAGACTTATAACATTTACAAGTTTCGATTATCTTTTTTGAATTTTTAAAATAAACAATTTTTTATTTGGAGTTGTTTATTTAATATCAAAATATTATTTAAATAGTATATATCCACTACAGGAAATATGCCTTTTTGCAACGAAACTATTTGCCATGACATAAAGGTCGTTGCCATAAAGCAGTTATTTGCCACAATTTTCCAGATCGTTGTGAATGTATAACTTTTTGCAACGATGTGTGTAATTGTGGCAAATACATAATTATTTGCAACGAAATACCCTTTGTTGCAAATGTTCATTGTAAAAACTATTAATTGTGACCAATATATTTCCAACGACATAGAAGCGTTGCCAAAAATTAGTTATTTACAACAATTTATAGAATCGTGGCAAATACATAACTATTTGCAACACAATACTAATTGTTGCAAATGTTAGTTGCAAAAATTATTATTTGTGACCACTATATTTGCAACGACATAAAAATTGTTGCAAACAAATAATTATTTGCAACAATTTATAGAATCGTTACAAATACATAGCTATTTGCAACGACATACTCTTTGTTGCAAATGCTAGTTGCAAAAATTGTTATTTGTGATGTGCAACAACATAAAGAAAATCGTTGCTAGCAAATGGCTATGTGCAACCATTTATGGCAAATGGCTATTTGCAACGATTTATATAATCGTGGCAAATACTTAATTATTGGCAACAAAAACACTTTGTTGCAAATGTTCGTTGTAAAACTTGATAGTTGTGACAAATATATTTGCAACACCATAAAAAAAACATTGCAAATACATAATTATTTGCAACAAATTACAATTTGTTGCAGCTATTCGCCAAAAAAAAATCACTAATATCTTACTAGTATCTTACATTTTTTGGATTTATGTAAATTTCTAAATTTTGATTAATAACCATTATGATATTAGGAAATCTGTGAAGCAATCAAATGATCACCTGTGCCTCAAGTGTTTTCAATTTATGTGCATGAGTATCTTGCATTTTTTGTGCTTGACCATCAGAAGTAGCTGCAAGATTTTCCACTTCAGCCAAAAAGTGGTCTCTCTCTCGCTTTTGTGATAAAATATAGCATTTAACTCACAAAACACTCATACTTACTAAGCATACATTATAATGAGAGTGGATGTGTGAGTAAAAATTAAAAGTCTCAGGTTTGAGTCTGAGTGTAGCCACTTTGTATAAAAATACTAGAGTTAGGCCTATTGCTAGTTTACCCCTCCTAAGACCCTGCTTCAGCAGAACCTGCACTGGGTTATGGTCCAAAAAAAGTTTCATCATTCTTCACTATATGTTATATTTTGCTATTTCTCGTACTCATGAAAATAAGACGCAAAGATGCTAGCTGTAGGAGAAATGCCAGAAAGGCTAAAGATATTTCATTCTACATTAATATTCGTTACAAAGCCATTAAGTTTTACTCTGTTTATAGTGCTTCCAATTTACAAAAAAATTCATGGTTTTAGTCTTATGTCCTATGTTATTATTTGTCACAAAACCATTAAGTGTTACTCTGTTTATAGTTCTTCCAATTTACAGTACTGTTTTCTTTGCAAAAAGTTCAATTAAAAAAGATTTAATATTTTCCTTCGCCATTTGGGCTTAGCTAGGGAAAAAACTGTAAATGCTGCCACAGAAATCAACGTTGGTTCTTTCTTAGATAAAGATGCCACTATGGGACTCATGGACTCTTGGGCTAGTGTTTTAACAGAGTTCAGGAATTCGCAGTTTCAAACATTATTAGATGTTGGATTTAGGTGGCTTTTTCTTACAGAAGTACCACTAGGATTCAGCTGTGTTGGAACCTGTCAACTGAGGAAAGCATCAAGCTTAACTTTGATGGTAGCTTGTCGCAGGATAACCCAAAGGGGACCCTCAGGGATGGGAGTATTTAGGGGTTGAACTATATTACATGAATTTTCAGGTCCACCTTGAGAAGAAGGTTAGTTGAGGGCTGAGCTATGTGCTTTATTGACTGGAGGATCCAAGGCAACAAAGATTCACAGATTTAATAGACAGGTAGATTCAGTTAATGTAATTACTTGAATATCTCATGAAGACTTGCCCACCTCCTTTAAACTAGTTGTAACTTTGTGTTGGGGGCTGAATGCTTCCTTCTCCCACATTCCAAGTTCAACCAATAAAACAACAGAAACTTTAGCTAGAGGATGGGAAGTGGAATCTTTGATTGAGGGCATTAAACCAGAGGATATGTTATGGAAATGATATTGATTGTTTGGGATGTTCGTAGTTACTAAGTCATTGCCTTTATTTTGTAATATAAATTTTTCCTGTTTTTGTCCTTCCTCGATCTCTGCTGCACATTCTTTCTATCTCCTATTAATACATTTCACTCCAAGAAAACCAGGGGAGGAAAAAGAAGAGGAGAGAGTTCTTGTATGTGATACAGGAATTTGTGGTGGATTTGGGGTGGGAAAATTGGAATTGGAGTCTGGAATTTCAATTCTATTACCATGTGGCAGCAGTGAATTGAAATCAGAATTCCTTTTCCCAATTCCATGAAACTCAATTTCTGCTTATTTTCTTTGTTTCATTTTTTTTTTGCTCATTTTCTATTAAGGTTCTCTTTTCACTAGACTAGCTTTGATATTATCATCTTGTGCATATTATACTTGACATGTTGGCTGAATAAATTATTTCAACAAAACAAGATGCAAGTGTCCCTTTCTTGTTAAAATTTTAAATTTTATTTAGACTTCACTTTCAAAGAGGAAAAAATTCACTTGAGAAAAAGGAAAATGCTAATGGGAAAAGGAAACTACATAAGAGAAGACAAAAAGGTTATGAGATTTGATCCAAAAGTAGTTTCATCTTTTGTTATATTAAGTTTATGTTTTTTTTTTTGGTTTTTTTTTTGTTAGGTATTATCAAAGAAAAATACTACTAACAAAGGAAAAATGCAAGTTAATCATACTGCAGGCTCACAGTCTTTTCTTGCTGCTTATGATAAGCTGGTAAGTAATTTTTATACTTGATCTTTGTTAGTTCATATTATTACTATACCATTGTCTTTATCTATTTTTATGTATAAATTTTCATTTTTGTAGAGAAAAGAAACACAAGAGGAGCCTACCTCTATAGATTTTTACTTGGCCAGCTATCTAAAAAAGAATGGAGATTTTGTTACGCCCAAGACAAAAGAGTATTATGTAAGTCATGTTTTTAATAGAAGTATCGATGTGTGAACACTTTTTATTTCTCTTACCTTATAATGATTTATGTTAAATGTCTAAAATTTTTATTCATTTCTCTTTGTGTATTGTAACTTAATATTTTTTTTGAATATTGTATCAACAAGCATATAATTTAGTTTTTCTTTTGGCTTAATAATGTTTTTAATTGGCAGAGTAAGATGCAAGAAAAGCTATCTGAGGCATCAAAGAGTGCCTCCTCCAAACCAGAAGAGGAGATTGTTCGAGAGGTTTTAGGGCATAAGCCTAACTATGTCAAGGGGATGGGTAATTCATTCATTGCACCTAGATCTGAAAACTCTTCAGTACAACTTTATAAAACATTGTGGGAGGAATCACAAGAAAAATTGGCTGAGCAAGGTGGAGAATTAGCTTCAAACAAGGAAAAGTTGGACTCAACAGTGGAACGAGTTGCATCACTTAAGAGCCAAATAGCAATCTTGATAGCTTGGGGATCTTTTTCTTGATTATTTTTTATCTTTTGTAGACACATTTAAACTTTTTAAACACTTTATTATGTGTTGCTAACATTTTGATAAACTACAATATATGGTTCTTTTTTCTTTTGCCTTTAATGTATGTTATAATTAATTTTTTTGATGGTAGTATAATTTTAGTTATAACGTATAGGTGGATAAAGAAAAATTAATAAGAGTAATGACGATATAAAAACATTGCCATAAAAAGGGTAAGTTGTCTAATATGATTGCATTTGCGACGACTAGAAAGTAGTTTACTATCTACAACGACATTTGCAATGACAAAATTGTCGTTGCAAAATAAAGTTACAATTGCAACGAGATATAGTTGTCGCAAATAAATTTACAATTGCAACGAGATATAGTCATTGCAAATAAATTTACTATTGCAACGAGATATAGTCGTTGCAATTACAATTACAAGTGCGACGACTATAAAGTCATTGCTAATAAGTTTACTATTAGCAACGAGCTCTTGTCATTGCAATTGGAGGTATATTTGCGACTACTATTTGGCCACGTGATGTTATTGTTGCAATTACAAATGCACTAGCAACAAAACAAAATTTCGTTGCAAATAAGTATCTGTGACCCTGTGACCACTTTTTTGCCACGAATTTGCAACGATTTTTTTCCGTTGCAATTACGTTTTTGCCACGACATATGGAGGATTAGCAATGACTATAGTCGTTGCAAAAAGGCATATTTCCTGTAGTGATCTCATGTGACATCTACTTCGACAAGTAAATAGATCTCATTACCTTTTTTTTTTTTTTTAATTTTAATAATTATTGACTACTTGCTTATACCAATTCTCTTTTTCTTGAAGAAGGGAAAGGTGGGGAATGAAATGTGCCCTTTCTTTTAAATACCAAATGTAGTTCCTTGGCCAAATATGAGATCTAATTAAGATGAGAAACCCTCGTCACTGTATAATATTAATTAGACAGATGTTATAACGGTTCCATGTCGCCTTACACTTTCAAAGTTCGATCATCATATAGGTTATTTACTGTAACATATAATATTTCCTTCATGGCTTTGTTGCTTCCTCCCAAGTACTTCATGCCCTTATGGAACTGTATAACCTGAAATTGAGAAAATTACAAAAATATATCATAAAGTATCAAACCCAGAAACATTTATATATAAGATCACAGTACTGCCATTGAAGAAATGTTAAAGAGCTAAGAGAAGACGATCACTTACTCCCACATTTAGTTCCGGCGGCCAGTTTCTTGTCGCAGTAGCCGGCGACATACACCACCTTGTCCATGCTAATGATATTCTCCACGTCTTTGGTTATGTGACTGCACACACAAGGTACGTCCACTTTTTGCACAACAGCACAGCATTCCGGTGATGGCGGAACCTTCGGCCCGGGCTTCTGAACGAATCGGCTGCATTGCTCAATCAGCCCTTTGAAATCACCTTGGCAGGTCTGCCCGAAGACTTGGTGGCCGGAGCTCAAAATTCCGGCGATCACCGTAACTACAAAAACCAAGTGAACAACGTTGCTGTGAACTGCCATGGCTTCCTCTCTTACCTTCAATGGCTTTTGATCTGGAGTGTTTGTTGTGAAGGTTATTTCACCAGCAAGCACTGTATATAAGTAGACGTGAAAACAGAAGACGGGGGTGGGTTAGGGAATACTGTGGGCGCCACGTTGCCACGTTGCAAAAACTGAGGAAAGTGGTCAGGAATACCTTGAGAAGAGTGTGAGAAGGCGTTTCTATTTCTGCGGGCTTCACAGTGCCCCTCTGAAATTTCACGTTGGAAGTGGCTCCGTCCTTCATGATTATCCAGATTTAAATTTACGTTACGATACTTGCTTACACTTTTACCGTTATTGTTCTAACATCTAGGATTATCCCTGCGAGAATTTCGCTGTTTCTGCTATCAAATATCTTGTCAAGTGTATCTAATTTATATATATAATTTATAGCAATCGGTAAACTCACTTAGAAGGCTTCAAACGGGAGACTCTCAAACCTGATAGCTCCACGTCATCGCTAACGTGGCTGCTTACCTGTTCCCATAAATAATCAACCCAAAGTATCCTTCTCCTGCAACGCATGCCTCTTCCTCTCCCGTGACGCCCACTTTCGTGTCTCCTGTAATAAAAGTTTCTCCTCAATCGGCAGAACTGAGAATCAAACAACAGAAATCTGAGGAATCGATCCGCACTCGTATCACCCAAAGAAGAAGACGGAGAAGGTCATGAACCCTCTCTTTGAGAAACGACTAAAACAGGTGGAGCATTGACCCCATCTTTCTCTCTGAAAAAGACCCCAGGAGCAGCAAAGAAGAAGACTGTCATCTCAATCTCTTTGTCTTTCTCCTTCTCTCCCTCCGTCTTTTTTCTTACAAAAAACCGTAGCGATCTCTCTCGATCTGGATTTCTCAATGATGCTCTTTCCCGCTGTTTCCATGTTTCCCCATTTGATTTGTATCTCTCGCTTAATAGCCAACAAAATCATCATCAATAGCTGCAGCAACAGTTAAACTCCGGTCTAATTAGATACCGGTTTGCGTCGACGATGTTTCTTGCAAATCTTGTTGATGTTGTTGGTTACAGTGATGTATATAGTGATTTTCTCCATCCTTGATCTTCAAGCCCCGAAGTGGAGAGCATGTGTTGGAAAATACTACAAGCTGATGAGGTATGGCTTCCTGATTTTGGAATCTTTTGAAGTTCATATTGCATAATTGAAATGCGACTTTTTTCTTTTTCTTTCTGGTATTAATATTTCATTTGAGGTTTGTTTTTTTGAATATAATAGGCTTATGTGATTTTCCTCTAGGAGATTTATATCTGAAACAACATTGCAAAAGTACTTCTTTAAGTAGTTCCTTTTTATTTCTGAATTTTATTGATTGCTTTCTAATTCTAGCTTCGAACAAATGCGAGCAAACTTTTGCACAAGTTTTAATTGTTGTACTTTATTCGTGAATTCCTCAATCCTAATTTCTGCCGGAATCTACTTGGGGAAGACTTGGGGCCATTAAGTACAAAAGAGCTTGATTAGCTTGAGCATCAACTGGAGATGTCCTTGAAGCAAATCAGATCGACAAAGGTAATGAATACTTTGTAGCAGGAATAAAATATAATCATTATTTGTATAATTCCAAAAGACTATTATGTAGATTTAAATTACTAAAGTGGGTCAGTAACTGCTTTCCACATTAGCTAGGAGCAATTTCTTGTAATCCATCTTCTTATTTTTTTGTGGCATTGAAATTGAAGTCTAGGTAATAATCTCTATGTCTATATATAAGGCTGTACAAAACATAGTTATTTTAGAAATAGTGGCTCATAGGTGTTTATTTAGCTGTATGATCTGGTGAGTGTGGGATAAAGGTAAGTTTTGATACAAAGGCATAACTTTGGCTAAGTTTGGGCTTGACAAAATGTAGTGTATGTGATGTACACATATCTAGCTTCAAATCATATGCACTTTAGGAGTCCACAGGTTTGACACTGAAGCCAGATCACCATCATATGGTCTTTAGAGGAAAAGTTTAGTGTTTCTAGAAAATTTGTAGGGCTGCTATAAAAAAAGTCTGCCTTACCATGCTATATATTTTACTTGAATTTGTTTAGATATTTCAGGTTTTTTAGTTCAACAAAATTCTAAGCACATTGAATGATCCATTCATGCTTTTTGCTGGCAAGGAACAAAAACTTGGAGTTACCTTCAATAGGTCATAAATTATCAAACTTTTAGTCAAATTTGAATGGAAATCGTGATAGAAACATAAATTCGTTAGTTGAGAAAGCTGAAAATTGGCATTTGTTGCCTTTATGTTCGATTATAACATGCAATGTCTATAATATATAGAGTATCAAATTACCTTTGAGTACTATCATTTTATTTGTTTGAAAGAGTTACTCGTGTGACTAAACGGATTGCCCTTCCTGGTCACTTACACCTTATGCTTGGATTTATTTCTCTATTAGAATTTTTTTAGGCTGATTATTTTGAGTTCTAGGGCTAAGAAAATAAACTACTTCAGTTGTCCTAATATATTCTGATTTCCGTTTTTCAACACTCTCTACAGACTCTGTATGATACTAATATATTTCAGTTGTCCTAATATATTCTGATTTCCACTTTTTGCATGATACTCTGTATTATTAGCATATCGTCTCCTCTTGTCTTCGTCATTTCTTGTGTTTCATTAATCAAATCATCCCATTAAGGTGAAACTTTGAAAAATATTAACACTATCTCTTTTGTTTCTTTTCAGGTATACCACATGGACTGGTGTTTTGGGATTGGCAAAGAGGATCTGATTATCCCGAACGACCGAGAACTCCTAGACTCTTGGTTGCAAGTCGGAAAGTTTGGACTTATCTCACAATTGCATTGTTGAAGAGATGAATCTGAGTAGGGAAAACCTTGAATTTTAAGGAAGAGGCTTGCACAATGCAATTGGGAGAAAAATTTGTAGGAACTTAACTTGTGACCATGTGACTACGAGATGTTTTATACCCTTAATAAGTAAGCTTTATTTTTTCAAGAAATAATACATTCTTTACTAATTTGGCATATTTATAGCTAGAATTGAATGAAGCGCAGAGGTTTGAATCCTTGGAGGGTTTATTTTGTAACTATTAATTTGGTTCCATGCTACTGAAATTAGGAGAAGTCAACATAGATAACTCTAGATTTTGCTTCTTGACACTTCATTTTCTCCTTGTTTGGCTTCTTTTCTCCACTTTTCTTGTTCTGCACATGAATTGAAGGATTGTGAGTGATCATGATAGGGTGTTCACCTCCAAATGATATGGACTTAACATCCAAATGATATGTATCTTAGTTCATTAACTGTTTAATTGTTTCATTGAGAAATTTTGAGATACGTTGCATTTTCTATAATTTTCCTAAGGCACATTTTCATGCATTATTGTTGTGCCTAACAGGGTTAGAATTACATATTTGTAGGTTTGATATGAATTGGTCTAGGCTAAAGAAGCTACTGGAGGCATCATTAAGTTGTTCGGGTTGAAAGTGGGAGGGGGACGAATGATTCTTTGGAAATTATGTGTAACGCCCTAGACCCATACCCAGCAAGATATTGTCCGCTTTGGGCCCAATGGGCCCTCACGGATTTGTTCTCAAGGGATAACACGAGAAAACTTCCCAGTGGTCACTCATCTTAGCACTGATCTCACCCGAGCACGCTTAACTTCAAGGTTCCAAGGGGATTCAGTCTTGTGTTATACCTTAAAAGGCCTCTTGCTTTGTAAGGGATTACAAGACTACTTATAGCATCCCCGAGCGTTGTGGGATCCCAACCATATGCACATCCTAGCCTGATAGCTCGCCCAGTGAGATTACCGATTCACCTGCCCACTCAGACAGTCAGGATGTCACATACTCCCCTCCATGGGACAGCGCGTCCTTGCGTTGGGCCGAACACCCACACTTTCTGGTTGGGGCAATCTCTAATACCATTTGTAACGCCCCAGACCCATACCTAGCAAGATATTGTCCGCTTTGGGCTCAACGGGCCTTCACGGATTTGTTCTTAAGGGATAACATGAGAAAACTTTCCAGTGGTCACCCATCCTAGCACTGCTCTCACCCAAGCACGCTTAACTTCAGGGTTCCAAGAGGATTCTATCCCGTGTTATACCTTAAAAAGCCTCTTGCTTTGTAAGGGATCACAAGACTACTTATAGCATCCCCTAGCGTTGTGGGATCCCAACCATATGCACATCCTCGCCTGATAGCTCGCCCAGTGAGATTACCTATTCACCCGCCCACTTAGACAGCCAGGATGTCACATTATGGAAGGGAAGAAATAGCTGTATTTCTAAGGAAAGGACCGAAGGACTGGTGCTTTGAAGTTGAAAGTGTTTTCATTAATTTTCCATTGGGCAAGATTTATATATACCAAATTTCTGGGAAGTTTCATCTTAAATGTGCTTATGTCCCATTACTGTATAACTCGAACTATATAACAATACCATTCCATTAATTTTGGAAAAATGAAAAATAGATGATTTTGCTACTTACAACTTCACATTTTGTAACTCGAACGTTGGTTGTATGGTGGTTTTTTTTTTTTTCAAATAACATCTTATTTGTAAACTTGTTTTATTACACAATATATTGTAGAATTAATTTTTTTCCTCGTAGATATTATAAAGGACCTGTTCAAAGCGTCATTTCTTTGGTAGCCCGTGCATCGCACGGGGATTTTGCTAGTTACATTAATACGAGTCTGCACCCAATTTCTTATACACCTATGCACTCATTCATTGTGATTGGTGCATTCAATCATTTCAAGGGAGAGAAATGATTCTTTTAAGTGAGACTAGTAGGGTGGTGCAGAACTGCACATAGGGGAGGGAACATATGCATCTATCCACAGTTTAAACCAATAAGTAGATAATTCCGGATGAGAGAAGTATCATAGAACTAGGGGGTTTCATTTTAAAAGTGGAAGGAGTGGTGGTTATAGGTTGGGATTCTTTTGTGTGTGGAGGGCAATGTTTGGGAAAAAAATGGAGGGTTAAATGCGTAACCCACCCCGTCCCAATCTAATGGATAGGCAGAACTCACTTCGAACCCAACCTATATAAAACGCATGAGAATACATGTTTTATTTATTAATAGATATACTATTAACTGACATATTCTATTCTTAAAAAATCTATATTTTTATATTTTGTAATAAAGGTAGGTCAACCTAGACTCCTAACAAAGCCACTATGGGCGGGTTAGGGCTTGGTATGGGTGAATCCCTTGTAAGGGCAGGTTAGGGTTTGCCGAGCCCCTCATTGCAATCCTTTCTACCCCCTTTTTTATTTTTTAGCCAAAAGAGAGAGATTATTAACAATCAGACTTTTTCTTGGATCTTTAGCTTTACCAAACACCATCCGCTCTCATGAGCTGCATGTAGGGAAGGCAATGGGGTGGGTTAAATGGGTAATCCGCCTTGAGCCAACCCTAATGGCTAGGGTTTGTACTTCCACAATCAGGTTAAGGCCTTAGGGGGTGGTTTAGGTTTAGCCCAACTCACTCTGAACTCGACCATAGGTTATTAAAATATTAGTTTTATTTGTTCAAAATATTATTTTGTTTTATATCATATATATAAAAACTGCATTTTTTTTTTTAAAACAACTTTTATTTTTCTTACACTTTTTATACAACCGAGTTAACCTTGCCTCACCCCCCGAACCCGATTGGGGCAAATTAGGGTTTGGTATTAGCTTAACCCCTATAGGGCTTACTGAACTAGCTCCCAGTCTACCCCTTTGCCTTCCATAGGTGTATTGCATGACTTCTCTATAGACCCCTTTAGTTTTTTGGCCTTTTTTTGTGTTGTTTTGTTTTGTTTTTTTCCCCCTTCCTTTTTTGGTGGATCATCATCCATGCGTTCAGAGTAGTGGATCTAGCTCACCCGACCCACTTATTGACCAAGAATTGAATAAAGAATAAAAGAGGTGTTTTGCTCAAAGTTTCTATAATTGCTGCCTAAAAATAGATGCTAATACACATCTATATATATTTGATAGTTAAAGTTTTTTTTTTTGACAAGGTTTGCGCACTTGTATACCTAATTGGTAGTTTATCCGCTTACGCTCAACCGACTAATCCATGAGGGCTCATGCAAGACCCTACAGCCCATATGGCCCGGGAAAGGGATGGGGGTGCAACACGAGGACTTCTTAGGAGGTCACCCATCTTAGTACTGCTCTAGGCCAAGCATGCTTAACTTCGGAGTTCTGATGGGAGCCGGTGTATTAGTGTTGATACCTATTCTATAAATTGTATCACTTGTAGGACCTTTATGATGGAACTTTATCACAATCTTCATTTGGCATATGTGATGCTATCATGTGGATCATTTATTGGTTGAAGTTTTTTCAATAAGAAAATTTCTTTACATTTATGACAAGAACAAAATCTTAACCACTAGATGCATTATGTGGTAGTATCTCAAAGTGCACAAACAGATGCAAGACATAAGTACAAATGATGTCAAATTAACCAAACTAAAAAGACTCACACGAGATGAAATCACCTGATTTCAGTGATGTGTTCCATTTAAGTGAGATGCTGCCCTTGGTTGGTGATTTTTTAACAAGAAAAATCCTTTTATATTTTTGAAAGTAAGAACTCTGTAACCTTTTGATGCTTCACGTGCCAACATCTCAAATTACACTTTTTTTTTTAGATGAAGAAGATTAAAATTTAATAAAATGTAACACCAACATAACAAAAATATAAGAAAACTTATCCAAGATGTGATTTGCAAGAGATTCAGCAACCTTATTGCCTTCACGGTAAACACGAGAGAAACGAACTTAGAGAAGATTTCACACCGACTCACGCGGAATTATGTGATTTACATTTTACGCGTTTTAACTATCGAAACATTTTCAGAAAGGTTTTAAATCTAGAGGATCCATCCCATAGCTTGTTTCCCCTAGCTTTCTCTTCATATTTTACAGCTAGAGAAGTGGCTTAAGGTAATTTAAGCATGGTTTGGGGCTGCAAACACACTCAAGGACTTATCTACAAAAAGATAGAAGAGGAGAGAGTGCTTTAATTGAAAAGAATGTAAAGAGAAAAGGTGGAATCACCTTGAGTGTCTTGGAAGCTTGACTAAAGAGTTGTGCAGAGTTTCCCTTCTTCTTCAAGAGCTCCAGAGCATCAAAATTCCAGTACTTTGCTAAAGGAGAGACCCTCCATTTATAGGCAAGAGGAGGGCACGAAAGTCCCAAGGGTAGACACAAAAATGTATCTAGATCCTTCTAATTGAAGCCTAAGGCATGGATTTGGGGAATTTGACCAATTACGGAGCTCAATTTAGGGAATTCAGACTTCCTAGAGAGAGGTTTAAAGGTAAATAAGAGAAAGCTCACGGGAACTTTCAATTTGAATTAATTCTTCATGACCGAAAACTCAGGTCGGCTACAAATAAAACCCCTCATAGCCGCAATACAATTTTGGTCATAATAAAATACATGTATAACTGAATTATAGGTTTGGATCAAATTCAGTTACAGCCCATGTGCAATTGCTGATGTGGCATAACTGTCAAAGATTCAAAATGTCAGCTCATCAATATGATTTGATATAATATTTCGGCTATACATATATCTTTCATGACTGAAATAAAATTTTGGCTACACAAGAAACATTCATGATTGCAATACTACTTTAGCTACACATAAAACCTTAATATCTGAAATTTAATTTCGGTCAAGCTCGAATGAATTCTTTTTTACATATATTCATTCATTGTTTTATATAGTACAATTTGGGGTGTCAACAGTATGTTTCCCAAGGGACAAGAGATGGTAAAATTATTGACCAATATATATCAAATCATTCTAGGAGTGACAACAAAATTAAAAATGGAATATGGAAACGAGCCATGATATATGTTATAGATCTTCCTCGAGTTATCGGATTTGAGCCACATTATCGTTGATATGTTTTTTTATTTAGTAGGATTTTATCTAAATATTTATTATTCAGATAATAAAATATATTATTACGAATAAGTTACACTTCTTCATAATTTAAATATATCTTTCAATTAAACCTTTTTTCTTATCAATTATTTTTTAAATAATATCTTATGATATTTTTTCCTTTTTTCTTATTATAGTATGACTTTATTAGTTAAAAAATGGTACTTTAATATCGAAGATTTGTTTATGACTTATTATTATTAAATAAATATATATAGATTTCTAATTTTTAAAACTAAAATTAATTGAGTAGACTGCACAACCAAGGGTTAAGATATTTAAACTAAAAGATTAACTATTACTAATTAAATGAGTAATAGCAACAATAAAATTTTTTTTTAATTTTTTCATTTAAAATTAATTTTTTTATTTTAATATTGTATTTCTTAAGTATCAAATCTTTATTTTTGGCTGAGCAATTCAATTTTTATGGAGTTTTTATTCAATTTATTTATTTTTATTCAAAATATAAATTCTCTTATTTTGTATGATAAGTACATAATATTTTTATTAGTCTTTTATTTTGTTACTATATAAAATATAATAAATATTTTATTTAGTTAAAATCGTTATGTACCATATGATGAATAGTGGTGATCACTATCTTTTTTTGTTTGAACTTAGGAGGATAAGAAAACTAATTTAGTATTATTTTATTAGACTTGTGTTTATAGTAAAAATAAAATAAGTACAAGTATTGGACTGATTTAGAAGGATTTTATTATTAGTTGTAAAATTCTTTTAGTCAGATACATATATTGCTGAAGAAATATAATTTAGTACGACTTGTGGTAATAGTTAAAAAAGTAATTTTTAAATTAAATACTATAGAAAAGATTATTTTGAAATTAAATATGAAAAAAACAAATGATAATGTTAAATACTTTAACATGCTCATTTTATCTAGTAACACAATATATGAAATTATGCATTTTTATTGCAAAGCAAAGTATGCGAAAAAAAATTTTATCCTTATCTTATCTAAAATAATAAAACTTTTCCATGATTTATCTTCTAAGGTTATATTATATTATTATATATATTTGTGTTTTTATGTTTTTATTCAAATTCTTATTAAGTAGATCAATATTAGAGAAGAAAAAATATCAATACCTAATTTTATGAGATCAAATAATTATTTTACAATTATTGAATTTTATATTTTTTTATTATTTTAAGTAGATAAGTATGGAAGAAGATAATTATAAAAATGTTATATTAGATTGGTAATTTATTTTTATGTTTTTTACTAATTTTTTTTTAAAGTAGATAAGTAAGTGAAACTAAGACTATAGAGAAGGATATTATAGGTATGTGAAAATGAAAAATATTTAAGATAATTCGTGATTTTAATAATAGTATAGATATATTGATATATATATATATATGTTTACACCCTATACGAACCAACGAATAAGAGAAGGCCACGTGGCACCTATGTGGCTTACTTAGGCCATGGCATCAACACACGTAGGCTTTGTACAATTGGACAGACCACGTCAGCATACGCATAAACCAAGAGTACAGTTAAAGCCACGCAAGCCAATACGACAAAACCACAACTATCAGAAGATCGTGCCATCGGTCGTTCAAGAGTAACCTATTTTTAAGATCGTAGCCGACCGGTTATCTTCCTGTAGCAGAAGACTGAAGACGGCTAACCGCCATGAAGATCGTGTAAAAGTAGGACGTTGAGCAACCGTCAAGGATCGGCTATAAAAGGCATAACTTCGAAGAACTCGAGGACACAATCCATCCAACCGCAACCGGTTATAATATTATTTTTATCATCCGTGATCTTTATCCCCTCTTCTACACTGTAGTCAAAAGGATAAACTCGGACCTCTCTCACTGCTTCCAGTCGCAGTGACATCTTAGACCCCTCTTTACTCCGATTAACACCAGAATCCTGCCACCGGAGAGTAAGTTGAGGCCGCCCCTGACTCGCAGTTATGTGTTTACAGAATCCCGAGCAGCCGGTCCCGAGACTCGCTCTGATCAAGCCAGGTGACTTGTGTATTTTCGGGTAAACAGCAATCCAAGGTGAACCCCCTGAATTGGCTTTGCTAGTAGCCGCCCCCTTCCTCCTGTGCTTATACCCAATTACGGCTATAAGACCAGGACAGGCCGGTCCTGCAAGCCCTGTCAGTTTTCTTTTTACTTTTTGTTTCCCTTTCTGAGGATTATCTGTTGTCGCTTTCGGCCCGTCGGCCGATTTTATAATAAAGGATTTGTGTGCCATTAGTTGCTTTCGCTTTCAAACACTTACAAGAACCCAAACGAAGACCGAACCCCTAGTCTTCATATCATCGCCTGACCGATTTTATTACAGGTGACTTGCAGTACGACTGAACCGATCCCAATTTAGATTCGGAACAGGTGCCCGGGGTCAGGGCTCGACCCGAAATCATTGTATCAAACGATACTGGCACGCCCGCATAAAGACACATCATCAACACCGACACGTGTCCACACCGGCCCAATTTCGGAGCAACATCCCTTTTTGGCACACCCGGTGGGACACATCATCAACACCGACATGTGTCCACACCGGCCCAATTTCGAAGCAACATCCCTTTTGGGCATGCCTGGTGGGACCATTAGTCTTTGAAAGAGCACTAATGGCGGCAAAAAGAAGTACTTGGCATGCTGAAAATGCAACGCCAGAGGAACCTGCCGAATATCAGGTAAATCCTCTTTATGCTTCAGAAGTCCCGGAAGAAGGACCTTCGAGTTCTCAGCCGGATCTTAATGAACGACTTATCCAGGCCATACAAGGTCTTAGCCAGCAAATGGCAGGCTTTGGTCAGGGTATTAACAAAATTTCTTCCGATAATGGTAGAATCTTAGCAGTATTGCAAGAAGGATTCTCCACAATGGTGAGACCGGCTGTGATGGCCGAACGAGCTGAGACATCGGCCGCTGGTTCAAATGCTCATGAAAGGATAAATATACCAGAGCAGCCACCACCTATAAACTTAGGCAGTAACGGCCGAAATGAGACGGCCAACGTCGCTGCTGCTAGAGGAGAAATACCTCCTGCTATCCCAATTCCTCCTAATGTGCCTCTGGCCGAATTACGCCCAGGGGGGCAAAGGGAGGTCCAGGAGAACCATAGAGAGGACATCGGCATAAGGAATATGGCCATGAACCGTAATTACATTCAGAATGTGATTCAAGAAATGATCGGAGATCAATATCACCGACGAATGACTAGGCAAGTATATCGTAAACCTTACCCGACCTGGATTGACCAGCAGTTTGAATTTCCTAGGGGATACAAAATTCCTGAATTCACTTTGTTTTCAGGAGAAGGCCAACAATCTACCATTGAACATATTGGCCAATTAACGGTTCAATGTGGAGAGGTTACCGGTAATGATTTTCTCAGGCTCAAATTATTTGGAAATTCATTAACCGGACAAGCCTTTACATGGTACATTATGTTGCCAGCTAATTCCGTTACAAATTGGGCGATGATGGAAGAAAAATTTCACTCCCAATTTTATCAAACGGAACCCGAAGTCACCATGGTTGATCTTGCTCGGTTAAGACAACAACCAGGGGAATCGGCCGATAAATATATCGCTCGATTCAAATATATGAAGAACAAATGCCGAATTCTTTTACCAGAATCGAAGTTTGCAAATCTAGCTTTAAACGGTCTACACTTTGAACTCCGAAAGAAGTTCGAAGGTGAACAGTTTGAACACTTATTTGAGTTGTCGGCCAGAGCCGCCAAGTACGAATGGCTGTTATAGGAAGACAATGAAAAGAAAACCTCATCTTACGGGTCGTATTACAGGGACCCGAATTTTGAGTACGGAATGGTAGATGTCGTGGGAAAACAATCAATTACCTGTCCGATTCTTATCCGAAAAACCAAGGATAAAGAAGAAACGAAAGAAACAAATACCTTCAGCCGAAATTACTCTTTCGATATTCAAAAAACAGCTGAGATATTTGAATATCTTTTAAAACAGGGATTTTTCAGACTAACCAAAGACCACCCTTTTATCCGGCCAGTGTAGCGACCAAGGGTAAAATGTGTAAATGGCATGGAGTGAAGACTCATGAAACTAATGAGTGTATTGTGCTTCAAAATGTGATACAAGAAAATATTGATAAAGGACTCCTGAAGTTCGCCGAGACAAACAAGGAAAAGAT
Organism: Buxus sempervirens; assembly: GCA_947561395.2. Classification (NCBI taxonomy): domain Eukaryota; kingdom Viridiplantae; phylum Streptophyta; class Magnoliopsida; order Buxales; family Buxaceae; genus Buxus; species Buxus sempervirens. The sequence goes on along the minus strand of OX387192.1, from coordinate 21,154,410 downwards.
GCAGGTTGACACACAACCGTTTCCTAAAGAAGTATCAGCGAACATGGTCACCATTGGTTTGCCTAAACGTACTCCAACCGTTAAAATCGACCTAGACGGATCTTCCTCAAAAAATTTGGGAAAACAGATACCACCGGTTCAAAGCCAGTTGAACTTACGACCAAGAAACTATTGGAGGTATCCGCCTACTCAAGGCCGATCGTGGCGACAAGAAAGGAGAGGTGAAATTTGGGGAGAATGGTGGCATAAGTCCAGGCACGAACCCAACAGGGAAGAAAACAGAAAGCAAGTCCCTAGCGAGACGTTAGCAAAGAAATTGACCGCAGTTTCTTCCGAGTTCTCCTCCACCCGAGTTGCAGCCACAAAGCAACCGGAGACGGTTGCCAAATCATCTGAGGGTTCATCTTCTAGACCAGATATACAAGGTAAACTCCCGGAGAAAATAGAAGTATCACCAGGCGAACTCTGTTACAATTGCAAACAAAAGGTGATATTAGAATATCAACATACGCAACGTAACAAAGGGAAATTTCTGGAGTACAAAGATACACACCCCACTCAGGGGGCAAAAGGCCATTTTACTTGGCTTCTGGAAGAAGAGTACATTCGCCGCCGAGGTCGGCAGGTGCATATAATTCAGCTCTGGGAAGCGGTTATATGACTTATGAGCAATAAATGATGGTAAACAAGGGCAAGCCCAGGATGGTAAAACCCCCTATTATTAGAAATGGTCATTGGAAAAAGTTAACTCATCCTAAATTCCCTTTCCATTCGCAGGCAAATGTCACGGAATTAACCAGAACGTAGAAGCGACGCTAGCAGCAACAACAAGCTAAAAGACGATACCAAGAACAAAGTACTGGATCTTCGGAGCCTTATTGGTCATCCAGGTTTACAGCCAAAAGAAGCACCCCCAAACCACAAAAGCTCCGGAAGAGCCCGTTACCTAGTACATCGGTTACTCCAATTACTGCACCCGAGCCAAGTTCCAATATAGTAACTTCAGTAACTGAAAGACTGGTATCCGATGATGATCTGACGAATAACTTTGCCGGAGGGGAAGGCGAACAGTTGCTGGCTGAGCAGTTGCTAACTGAATATAGCAGGATGCCAACTCCCTCCACGGTAGAAATGACTGAGGAGATTATGCTCGAAACATCAAAAGATGAGATTAGTGAATCACTGAGTCGGCCACCATTGAGTGCTGATGCATCAATAGCCGAAATTTGTTTCGGCCGAATGCCTCCAATACCACTCGACTGTCACATGGTTCTCACTTTACCTATGACTTTTGGGGCAAGCATGGAATTACCATGACCGGAAGAAACCAATGATGAAGGGGACCCAGTCTCATTATATGTGACTGATCCAGAACACCTTGAAGAAGATAAAGGAAATCAAGAACCGGCCGATAATGACCAAATCAGCCCGGTCGGAGAGGTATGTTTTGCTAAACCATCCTTCGCTATGACTCAACATCTGAAATCGTTATTTATAAAGGCGTATATGAACGGGATCCCTATCAATAGGATTCTAATTGATAATGGGGCTGCAGTAAATTTCATTCCGATTTCCACATTGAAGAAATTATGTAAGTCGTATTCGAATCTAATTCCTTCTGAGATCACTGTTACTAACTTTGCAGGTGGTATTACAGGAACAAGAGGATTCCTCCCAATCGAACTAACGGTTGGGGCGCGGCAATCTCTAACGGCAATCTTCGTAATTGAATCATCGGCCGGATACAACGCATTGCTGGGAAGAGATTGGATTCATTCGAATGGATGTGTACCATCTTCTTTGCACCAATCATTGCTGTTTTGGAAAGATGGCAAAGTCGAAGAGGTAAAAGTCGACAAGCGGCCTTTTGCCGTAGACTCTAATGCCACACATGCATCCCTGTACGAAGAAGGGGTGAAACCAATTTCATTTAATGGTTATGACAAGAACGGGCAGCCGATCGCTTCAAGTTTAGGCATGCTAAAAACGGCGCAATACCCTCTCACAGGGATAACTACGGTCGCCGAGATCAAAGAATTAGAAAATGATGGTTGAACCGTCAGAAGTTGCAAAAGCCGTCTTGAGAAAGATGACGGCTTATATGCAGGAGGAAAAGGTGCGGATATTTCAACAAGACCATGAATGGTTGGGAAACGGCCAGATAGTAATAAATTCGGCCGAATTCATCAATGAACAAAATGATGAAGGATTACAAGATCGGGATGAGATAACTCTCGCCGATTTACAAGTTGCCCAAGCCAAGCTAGAAGACCTAAAGGTAGATACCCAAGATCCCTTGGAAGAAATCAATGTAGGAACAGAAGCCGAACGAAAGCCTATTTTCATAAGCAAGTTATTACCGCCTTCGGTCAAGCAAGAAATGATACAGCTGTTAGCTAAATACTCAGATTGTTTTGCTTGGACGTACCACGAGATGCCAGGATTAGACCGAAAGGTGGTGGAACACCGACTCCCTATCAAGCCAGAATTTAGACCATTCAGACAGCCATCCAGGAGAATGGGTGAGGATGTGATCAGTAAAGTAAAAGTAGAAATAGAACGGCTATTAGCAGCAGGGTTTATTAGGCCAATTCGATGTGCAGACTGGATGTGAAACATTGTGCCTGTAATAAAGAAGAATGGTCAGATTAGGGTGTGTATTGATTTCTGCAATTTGAATTCTGCAACGCCCAAAGACGAATATCCTATGCCGATCGCTGATCTCTTGGTAGATAATGCATCACGGCATAAGATTTTGTCATTTATGGACGGCCACTCCTGTTATAATCAAATTTTTATTGTCGAGGATGATGTAGCCAAAACGGCATTTCGCTGTCCTGGAGCGTTGGGAACTTACTGTTGGGTAGTCATGCCCTTCGGTTTAAAAAATGTTGGCGCAACATATTAAAGGGCAATGAATCTTATCTTTCATGATATGATCGGTCAAATACTGGAGGTATATATCGACGACGTGGTGATAAAATCTCAGACCGAAACAGACCACTTGCAACATTTAAAACGGGTTTTTGAGCGACTTCGAAGATATAGTTTGAAGATGAACCCATTAAAATGTGTTTTTGGTGTATCGGCCGGAAATTTCCTAGGCTTTCTCGTACACCAAAGAGGAATAGAGGTTGACAAAAACAAGGCAAAGTCGGTTATAGAAGCCAAACCACCGATCAATAAGAAACAACTACAAAGATTGCTTGGCCAAGTAAATTTCTTGAAGAGATTTATTTCAAACTTAGCAGGAAAGATCTGGGTTCTGTCTCCATTGCTAAAGATCAAGGATACTGAAGAATTTATTTGGAATGAAGAACACCAAGCCACTTTTGAAAGCATTAAGAAATATTTGGCAACACCACCGGTCTTAGTGCCACCTTAAAAAAACGGCCACTAAAGCTTTATATAGCGGCTGCAAATGATTCAATAGGAGTCTTGCTGGCGCAAGAGAACGACCAGGGCTTTGAGCAGGCCATTTATTATCTTAGCAGATTCCTTACTCCAGTGGAAGAAAGGTACACTAATCTGGAGAAGTTGTGTCTCACACTTTATTATGTGGCTACCAAATTGCGACATTATCTCATTTCAGCCAAAGAAATTTTCGTCATAGCAGCCACTGACGTGGTCAAATATATGCTCACTCGACCCACGGTGAGTGGCAGACTAGGGAAATGGACCTTAACTCTGATGGAGTTCGACTTCAAATATGTACCACAGAAAGCAGTAAAAGGGCAAGCATTGGCCGATCATCCGTCTAGTATGCAAGAAAAAGAACTTGATGTCCTAGTATTTCATGCCAGTTTTTGCTATGCCGAATTCCAGCATTGGACACTGGAATTTGATGGCTCAAAAACAGAATTTGCTTCTGGGATTGGAATAATGATAACTTCACCAACTGGTGATAAGCACGAACATGCATTTCAGCTCGAAGAGTTGTCTACGAATAATCAAGCGGAATTTGAAGCTACGATTAAAGGGTTGGAAATTTTATGGGAAATGGGTGCTCGAGCGGTCAATATTGTTGGGGATTCCCAGCTGGTGTTGAAACAAATGGAGGGCATATATAACTGCAATAGTGAATCATTGGTACTTTTGCTACGAAGCGCGAGATTCTTGGCCCAGCAATTCAATAGAATTGAATTCGAACATCGGCCAAGGAAGGAAAATTACCAAGCTAATGAATTGGCACAGTTGGCATCTGGACTCAGACTACGTGATCCAATCAGAACAGTGATCGTACAATCTCTCCCCAATTCTGAAAAAAGACCATTTTTGGTGGATTCACTGACATGTTGTAATCAGACAATACAACAAGATTGGAGAGGTGAAATCTGGCGATATCTTAAAGATCCTATTGTGAAGACTAGTAAATCAACCAAAAGAAAAGCTGCCAATTATTTCATTCTGGGCGGTGAACTATACAAAAAGAGTATCGATGACATTCCACTTAGATGTGTTAACCCTACAGAAGCCATGATAGTAATGGCCGAAGTACATGAAGGAGTCTATGGTGCACACCAAGTTGGAATCAAGATGCGGTGGTTATTACGTCGACATGGATATTACTGGCCTTCAATCTTAAAGGATTGCCAAACGTTTGCCATAGGGTGTCAAGAATGTCAAAAACAAGGGCCAGTTCAAAGGGTACCAGCATTCGAGTTGCAACCAATAGTCAAACCATGGCCCTTCAGAGGATGGGCAATGGATTTAATTGGAAAGGTGTATCCTCCTTCATCTGGGCTACATAATTTCATCATAGTGGCTACCGATTACTTCACCAAATGGGTGGAAGCCAAACCTTTGAAAAAGGTGGAACAATCGGATGTGATCGAGTTTATCAGGGAGCAGATAATTCACAGATATGGCATCCCAGAAACCATCAAAACCGATTCCGGCACCGTTTTTGTGGGACAAGAAATGATTGAATTTACCAAAACATATGGCATAAGAGTGATTCAATCGAAACCTTATTATGCACAGGCAAATGGACAGGCTGAAGCAACCAATAAGGTGTTGAAAAATATTCTGAGAAAGATGATTGAAGATAAGCCAAGAAGTTGGCATAAAATTCTATCTGAAGCATTGTGGGCGTATCGTACGTCTTACAAGACGTCTATTGGAACTACCCCTTTTGCCTTAACCTTCAGCCATGAGGCGGTTATTCTAGTGGAGATCACGGTCAAATCTTTGAGGGTGGATATTCAAAATAATTTCACTCCCAAGGATTACACGGAAGCAATGTTAGTCGAGCTAGAGGACTTGGGTGAAATGAGGAGGCTAGCCCTAGACCAACAGACAGCACTCAAACAAAGAATTGCTAGATCGTATAACCGTCGAGTGAAACACAAGTCGTTTTCTCAAGGAGACCTAGTGTGGAAAACCCTTCAACCGATAAGGAAAAAGGACTCCTTATACGGAAAGTGGTCACCTACATGGGAAGGACCACTGCAAGTCAGCAAAGTATTGCCCGGGGGGGCATACCACATACAGTCATTAGACGGCCAAGAAAAGAAGATTATCAACGGCCAGTTTTTGAAACGGTATTTTCCCACTCTATGGGAAAGCCACGAAATCGATAACCAACTTGAGGAAAATCAGGAATAAAATAAATATCTACTGCTCGGTACCTGCAATGCCAAATAAATGGCATTGTGAAATCGAAGCGCCGACAGTATACGGTGCGGATTAGACTGAAATAGAAGATCTCTTCGAGATCCGCTCAAACCCATTGATCTTCCTCTAAAAGTTCGGTCTATAAATACTAAAGGTAAGTGCGCGCACGTCGGAAACGCGGCACGGGAAAATTCGGAATCGCCACCGCCTGATGGGGTGCAAGCGGACACCTGGGTGCCTAATCTTGTCTATTAAGGCTTGGGTCTGCAGCTTTTGAGATTCTAAGTAGGGTCTCGGTTGTGGTCTGGGGAAGTCCGTAGACACCCCGGTCCACTCCGTCTGGTGACGGGTCCCTTAGGTTTATCCTGGTTTGAGTCAGCTTACTCTGGTCTCACCTGATTCCTAATCTGATATGCAGTTTGGTTAAGTCTGGCGGGACCACCTGAGTGGTGTGGGTCCCTTTAATTGCTTTTATCTTGATTAATTATGTAATCTGAGTCTGGTTGGGTGGGCCCCGTTGGAAGGCCCACAGTGTCCTTGGTGGGCTTAATCAAGCCCGTGTACCCTTGTGGGCCTCGGTCTATCCTAGGAGGCCCTTTGGGCTTTGGTTAAGTGCATTGATTTTTACTTTAGGTTCAGATTTGAAGGTTAAGTGTTTTCCATGAAAAGGTGGGTCGGATTGGTTTGTGGGCCCCTTAGGTGGACCCACATGGTGGCCAAGTAATTTTATTGGATTTATCTTTTTAATTGGCCAAAGTGAGTTGGACACTGGGCTTGGGGCCCGTAGTCCAAATCTGGGCTTGAAAGCTTAGCTCTCTGAAGTCTAGGGTTTGCACCCTTCCTTGGTTTGATTAGTGGGCTTTGGCGGGCTCGATAGGCCCTTACCTTTGGTCTCGGCCAAACCACACATTTCATGCATCAATTCACTAATAAGTTCGGGTGGGCCGCATTGGGTTTGGCTCGCCCAGTTTAATCAGTTAATTTTACTTATCTCGATTAAGTTACATGAATACATTTCATTGTGTTCATTGGGCTTGGTGGGCCCCATTGGAAGGCCCACGGGAAATCAAATTGGACCGGGGGTCCAAGTCCCATATTGGGTTTTCGGGTGACCCGGAAACCCTATTGGTTCATTTGGCTCGATTTAGGAATGCCACCCATATCCAGCAAAAGTTACAGAATGTACATCACAGAAACATATCAAAACTGACATTTATCAAGGAGAGATTGGCTCACTATGCTGGGTCTAAGGGGAGGGACCTGGGGCCCCTCCCTGCACCAAGGAATGAGTTAGATGCGCGGCAAACCAAGGGGTTGGTGCGCGGTACGGTGTAGGGGTATTTTCGGAATTTAATAAAATATAAGCAACTCGGCCTTAAAGGGGTATGCGCTGACCTCCGGGCGCTAGGCGCGAGGCCAGCGCGAGGTGGGCAAACCGAAAACAGCAAAAAAAGCACCCGCGGGCGAAGTGGGCGCGAGCTCAGCGTGAGCTAGGCGCGAGCTCAGCGCACCCAAAAAAGGTAGGCGTGAGCTCAATGCGAGCTCAGACACCCAAAAAGGTAGGCACGAGCTCACCCAAAAAGGTAGGCGCGAGCTCAGCGCACCCAAAAAAAGGTAGGCGCGAGCTCAGCGCATACCCTTGTCGAAACGCGACTCTCTGTTTTTTTGCTCAAACTCCATTTCTGACTGGTTTTTTAAGCTCTGAAACACCTCCCAGGTGCTTCCCAGACTCCCAGAAGACACTTAATCATGTATCAAAATTAATCTAACCTACTACAAGACACAACTCCATATATCAGGGAAGCTCGATTAGCATATAAAAAACAACAATACACTAACAGCTACAGGGGGAGTGGGGGTGATGGGAGCATGCTCACAGGTGCTCAAGCAGGAGACAGCAGGTGGCAAGGGGTTAGGGGAGCATGTTGGCAAATCTAGCAAGCAATAAAACAACAAAAAAAAACAATAACAAGCAGGGATTGCCTACGTAAGATGGAAACCTAATTTTTGCACCTACGACTGTACCTGAACTCTGTGTATGCACGCAGACATTCGGAGAAGGGAGGGAGAAGGGGGGTTTACAGGGATACATTAGATGAAGGGAACTTGGGGAACATGCTCCCTTTTCGACGCAGACAACGCATGCATCTTCCTCTTCCTTGCTTGGTGGCCTTCATCGGATGGAAGTGAAAAGAAAAAGCATGGCAAGCTTTCATGGCAATGGTCTTATAACACCGAATAAGACCGGCTTACGAAAACCTTTAGAAAACATCGCATATTCATATATGTGTAACCCAAAGTAACAAGGATCCTTACCTGGTGGTTCTTGAGTTTTGGAGCAGAGTGGAGACGCCTCCTCGAAGCCGGACAGCAGTTGGAGCCTCACTTTACCCCACCGACATTAGCAAGCTTCCACTTGCTTAGGTTGAAATGGAGGAGAACCAAAGAAGGATGAGGCACTTGGGATTTTTTGGAGGCAAACAGGGATGAAGAGAGGGGGCTTCGGGTGAAGGAAGAAGAAGGAGAAGGGAGTGAGCTGATGGAAACTCAAAACTCGACGAAGAGCAACCCAAAAATCCCCACCCAAGAAAAGCTCTTGACCAAAATCTTCCAACCCCCTTTCGCACGAAGTCTCGTGGCTTATATAGGCGAGGAAAAAGGGCTATCCAGCGCAAGCTTAGCGCATACCTGCCTGCCACATCCACGCGAGCGGCAATATGATGAAAAAACATTTAATGCGGCTGCTCGTCAGTCAGAAAATATGAATTTTTCAGATTTATTCCCTGGCCATTTTCGATTTAATCCGATATTCTCGGATTTTTACAGATTTAGTCCCTGGGATATTTCGGACATTTGGATATTTACGGATTTGATCCCTGAGATATTTTCCTACACAACTCGCCACGTGTGCAGCTTTTTGCCACGTGTGCAGTTTGCTAGTTTTGCTGCTCGGAAACTTCGTTAGCTCATATTTTCTCCATCCGGACTCCGATATGGGCAAACTCAGTTGTGTTAGAATTGTATCGGAGCCCTTTATCAAATGACACAAGGGTAGGCATCTGGATCGGATTTTAGCAGAAAGTCAACTTTTGGCTCCGCTCAAGTTTGACCGCCCGCAGAACCCGCATCCGGACTCCGATTTCTGCAAACTCAGTTGTGTTGGAACCGTGTCGGGATTCTCTATCCAATGATATAGAGGTAAGCATCTGGATCGGGTTTTAGCAGAAAGTCAATTTTCGACTACCCTCAAGTTTGACCGCCCGCAGAACCCTCATCAGGACTCCGATTCCTGCAAACTCAATTGCGTTGGAAACGTGTCGGGATTCTCTATCCAATGATATAGAGGTAAGAATCTGGATCGGGTTTTAGCAGAAAGTCAACTTTCGGCTCCCCTCAAGTTTGACCGTCCGCAAAACTCTCATCCGGACTTCGATTCCTGCAAACTCAGTTGCGTTGGAACCGTGTTGGGATTCTCTATCCAATGGTATAAAGCAAGGTGGCCAAATTTCACTTGATCAAAAAGTCAACTTTTGACCCCTCAGGTTTTGACTTTTTGTCCAGGGTTTGAATTTCTTGTTTTTTTTTTCTGGGAGCGCAAAAAATGAGGTGCTTATAGTAAGGTTCGCCATTCTTTCAAGAAAGGGAAGCTGAGTAGTATGAAGGAAAAGAAATGGCGAATGATCAAAAGCAGACTACGGACTAAGGAGATGATCAAAGAAGAAGAAGTCGACAAAGCCGATTACTTCATAGGAATGGGCGGGATCGGAAAAGGCGGCTCCACTTTCACTGACCCCATCACGGTAGGTCTTCTCCCACTGAGGTCTGTGCAGAGACAAGAGTTCTCTTCTCCAACCAACATGTACGCCCGGTCGGAGTATTCGCCATTCCTCCCTCTTTCCTCTTGTCCCTTTGATTAAATTGCCCGTGCTCATGCCATCCATAATTGGCGTGTGGACCAATTTCAGGGACATACCGGCCCCGGCTGAATTATCTGGCCCTGGCTGAAACATCTGGCCTTGGTTGTATGAAAGAGCCAGAAGAGCTCGGCTTTGGTTGTATGAAAGATCAATGTTGAAATAAATACATTTTGATTGTTCTTGTTTCAAGTTTTTAGTCTTTCTATAACGAGCAGTTGATATGAAATAAAATGAGTATGTTACGCATCTAAAAATATGCAAGAAACTACCGTTCAAATAAGGAAGCCGAGAAACCGGCTAAATAAGTTTAAAATGCCAACCACATGGCATTATCATCAAAAAGTTAATACCGAACAAACGGTATATTGTTTAAAGATCTTACCCTTCAAACCAAGTTTTAAATCGGGCATGATCATACTTCGCCCGCTCCAACAAGAACTACATCTCAGCCCGGCGTACCTCCACCTCCCTTTCATCTCTCATGTGCTCCTCCAAGCGATGACGGCTCGACTCGATCAGCATCCACTGAGCTTTAATAGATTCTTTAAGACGTTGTTCCTCAGATCGGAGTCGAGATAATTCGGTCGGAGCAGCCGCTGATGGACTACCAGCAATAGAGGCCTGATCGAGAGAATTGACGCATAGGGTCCGCCTCAAAGCTTCTAGCTGACGATGATGACTGAATACCTCATGAATTTCTCGGCAAAAGTCGGAGCATCTCACACTAACAGAATGAAGAAAGTCCATAGCTTCTCTTAGCTGCGGCATGGCGCTGTAAAATCCGAGCATAGACATTAGCCGACCTTCGGCCGTAGGATCCCCATGAGAATTCGTCACCACAGCTCGACATATTAACAATCGGATTTCAGCTAGTTCATCATCAGAAAGATCTTCAGGTCGACGAAGAACTAAATAGCAGAGTTCGTCCCGACTGTCAAAACCTGCGAGAAATGCTGGACGAAGATCATGGAATTCTGGGGATGCAAGACAACGGTCTACCTCCGTAAAACATGATCTGACGAACCCGAAGCAAGTGCTAGGAAGAGGTCTAAAATTATCCTCATCGACCACAGGGACTTTTGGCTCATAAGGTAATTCATCAGAAGATAAATCCAATAAAGCAACTCCAAGGAAAGTGGACGGGCTGGCTTCATCAAGGCCAGGACAAGGGATGAGAGGAACCTGCCTAGACGCGCTAGGCGATGGATCAGCCAGGGAGGTAACAAGGTTCGCTGAAGGACGTGATGGAGGACTAACATAATGGAATGCACAGGGAGGAGTCGGCATGGGAGAAGATCGACCACTACTTCCAGAAACAACGGGAGGCCCATGCTGAGGGCAAGATAAATCAATATCCTCTTCCTCGCCCGAAGGATCATCAGCCACGATGATATGTTCATCCGGATGCTGGACCCAAAATCGTAGGCTAGAGCGAGTGACATAAGCACGGTTATTCGATATTTCGCCAATCTTCCGCTTTTTCAGTAGCGACTTCTTGGAGGAAGGGTTACTTCGGCTAGCAATAGCCTTTGAAGGTCGCCTCCAACAGACAGTGACCGTCGGCGTCATCTCGGCTTTCTTTTTCTTGCCTTTTCCATTGGATGACCGACGATCATCTAATAGATGATAAAAAGGTCAGACTTGACCGAATATGAAAAAATCAATTCGCAAGAGAATAAAAGAGAGTTACCTGGGTAGCGAGCCTCATAATGCCCACGGAGTTTCCCTATACTCGCAACATCGGCCGCAGTCGGTCAAAAAAGCGTAGTATACGACTCCGCATCAAGTTTGACAAAGTCAGGGTAAATTCGAGCCCACCATCTCTAAAAGGAAGGTTCGGCCGAGGATTCCCGAGAAAGAGGATAATTGCGGAAACGATCAGAAAGATCACGAAACCGACGAGTAGCTAAAGACAGATAGCTGGGATTGAGGACTGACCGAGAGTCATCATTGGTAAATGGGAACAAAACAAGGGGAATGCCTTGGCCATAGCCAAGTTGCTGGCTGACAAAATGTGGCAGATAGATCTTTACTCCTTCTCTTCTGGAGGTAGCAGGAGCATCCCGGTTATGCAAGCCAAAAGGGAACTCTCGTGCAATAAGAAAACTAGCCATAACACGTCTACGAGCCTCAGGAGAAGAATTGATGGCAGCATAAAGAGGGGACCCATGGAATTGTTCTAAGGAAAAGCAATGAAATAAGGGTAGATTTGCTTCCTGTATACCCACAAGAAAGAAATCAAGAACAGCTCTAAAAGACAATTGCTTGGGCGTCATGGTAAGCCAACGACGACCGGCATAGTAATAATCGGGAAAAGGGTTATCTACAGCTTTACAAAAAAAGCCGGGGAAGTATTCATAGAACCAAAATTGTAAAAACCAGAGAGGGCCGCTAGCGACCCCTAATCGGCCGAAAGATAGACTATGTAAACCACAATAGACCTGGCTGAGAAAGAAGGGAGCTAAAGCCAGACGGCGACCCTGAGCAGGGGCCACCGCAATACCGGCAAACTCCTTTACCATCTGACCAGACAGGCCACAACAGAAAAAGTGGCAAAGGAGGAACAGCAAAAAAGAACAATGCTCTTGAAAGGAAGGAAGAGTATCGTCATCTGAAACATACTCGGCACGAATAAAAGTGCCAAAAGCAGAAGAAGCATGGATGGTACTAAAAATAGAAGATGGGAAAACAGATAGACTGGAATCTATTTCCTCTCCAAGAATCGAAAGGCCAGTAATACAATAGATGTCCAGGAGTGTGGGACTCATAGGACCATGATAGAAAGAGAAGGTGTTGGAACCCCGACACCAAAAAAACGAGGCCACCCCAAGCAAGAAGGGATTGAAGGGAATGTAGAAGGTGGAGTAAAAGATTATCTCTGCCAACCTAACCCAGGTTTCCATGTGGTAAGGCCGTAGCCTGTCAACCCATTTGTTCCACTCAGGAGAAAGCTTAGGCCAAGAACGAGGAAGCAGAATCAGAGAACCCCACCTCACGTTGTCATGGGCACCAATTAAATGATAAGAAGAACGCATGATAGTGGGGGCTTCTTCCGTCTCTACATCAGTGCATGGACCGAGAACAGGTCCATCTTTACCATCACCAAACAGATTCAAGTCATTAGGGTTTTCGTCCGCCATGATCGATATCAGGAACTAGACAAAGAAAGCTCGCAGAAAGAAGGAAGATGAAGCACAACAGGAAAACGTCTGTCGATAGAGAAAAGATTCGTAATGATTAAACTATCGGGAAGGGCTTTGATAAGACCGCTGTCTTCCCGAAAAAAGTGTTGATCGTACGATTGCCCTCCCGAAGAAATCGAAACGGTGTTTGAATATCTTCTCGAATAAAGCGTTTTTAAAAGTAAAAATCATACGGACAAATCAATTTGAAAAGATAAACTTCGTCAAAAAAGGGGCAGATTTTGACGGCCTTGACAGTTGGCATATGGATCTCAAAAAAGGATTTGAATTCATTAAACACTTTACAAAGATGTGTTTAAAATTTCAGAACAGATACGGTCAAAGGACTCTTAGGCAGACTGTTTTTCCTCTTCCAGAGTGGGTTGAAGCAGAAAAGAACCTTGAGCCAATTCTATTTCCGATTCCAGCTCACGGGCAATTTCGTTGCACTGACGGGTCTTTTCCTTCATGGCATCATCAGCAACTTCATTAGTACGGAGGAGTTCCTCCCGTTGATTTACGAGTTCAAATCTCTTAGACTGCAACTCTACAATATGACGGTCAAGATCCGCAATATTACCATCTATGGTGTTCACGCGGTGGACCGTTTCCATATATTGATGATGACGAACCTCACGTTCATTCTTCAGTTGTTGCAAAAGTTGATATCGACCATTAACAGAATCGGCCGCATTGGTTATTTCATGTATCTTGGCTAAATGATGGTCAAAAACAACTTTATGAGAATAAAGGAGAGAAAGTTGGGAGAACACCGATTTTACGTCAGAAGACACCGAAGGAATATCAGTAAGCTCTGCTACCAATGCCACCAAACGAGTAAGAGTTTCCTCTGAAATACCGACTATGCCCGAAGCAAGATGGCAGATAATCTCTGATCGAATACGTCTTGAAGATAAAGAGGAAGGATCAGGAGAACTGCCCGACAGAAAATTGGACCGAACGTCATTTAACATCACACCCAATCGCCCTCGCCCATCATCAGAAAGAAGCCCCACGTCAGGAACAGATACAGGAGTAAGAGATGAACTGGTACTCCCTAATTCAATGAACGCTTGCCTCGGCTGAACAAAATCATCTCCCGCCCTTATGATAGAAGAACCTGGGATGATATCGGTCACAGCAGAAGGACTCGGGGGAATGTAAGTCCCAATAGAGGCAGTGGACGTAGTGGTTTCAGCTATCGCAGGGGCAGCCTCCTGTTCATACCTTGGAGGCAGTTTTGGAGAAGAACCTCTCTCTGAAGAGTCTCGTCGAGGAGAAAAATGCTCCTAACCTTCAGGAAGTGCTAAAGGAACTTCACCAATGGCACTACCAAGAGAATCCATTGGTTCGATAGGATCGACGAACTCGGCCGGGTCCAAAACAGACATAGAATCAACAACTTGATCCGAAGAAGATTCCATAACATTGGAAGAAAGAGTGACTGGACCTGAGGAACTTGAAACCTAGAGAAATAGCGTGTCAAAAGAAAAGACAAAAGAAGAAGAATAAACAATGAGAAATCTATAAGATTCAACACCTTCCTAGAACGCCGTCGTAATGGGACGTCATCGGGATCTTCATCGGAATCTTCATTTGGAACATTCGGCGAGGCAGGGCATTCTGGTGGCAAAACATCATCCTCGGCCAATTCCCTTGGAGGGGAAGTATAAGCTTCCAAAGCTAGAGACGGTACTTCACCTGGTGACCGAATAACTGAATTAGTATCACATAAACCAAAAATGAGGAAGAGGAGAATATACCTTCTTGGACCGGTGCAGGCAAAGACTCAAGCAGACCCAATCTTTCGAGATAATAATCGGCCGGATGGCAGCAGATTTCACTCCAGAACGAACCCCACCATACATGAAAATCAGAGCGGCAACGGTCATGAGGAGGAAGAAAGGGAAGACGAAAATCGACAGCGATTGTCCTATAACCCTCTTCCATTCGAATAGCGTCAACTGCAGTGACAGACGGTCGTTCAATGGAGCTAGTATTAATGGTAAACCGACCATCCATATCAAGCAAGGGGATCCTCTAGTCACATTGAAATTGCCGACTGTAGACACCCCAAATTGCACTACAGAATGAGAAAGTAATAAAAACATGTAATTAGAACTTAAAACAGGTCAAAAATGCATAAAAATTGACAAAGCAGGCTTTGCCCGTATTTCATTCACGGGCCGGTCGCGCCCGAAATCTCTTTACGGACAGGCGCGCCTGTATTGAAAATACGGTCACCGTTGGACCGCAATTCATTTACGGTCACTAAAGACTCGTGCGAGTTTTATTCTTCTCTCGATTTCCGAGCTTTATCTTTAGTCTAATATATCTTTAAATGAGCGAATTACGTCTTTTATTCGCTGAAGCCACCTTGGTTGGCTATGGATGGGCATTATCTCTGTCTTTCACTCTATCTTAAGGAGCAGGATATATCCTTCTAGACTAGCCTTGCCCCTGTGCTTGTCTATAAATAGAGGTGAGATCCTCAAGCAAAAGGCCACAAAATTTTGAAGACTCAAGAGCTCAAAGAGAAGAGGAATCCCTGCTGCTCTGCTTGCTCAATCCAGGTAAGTCCCTTTTCCCTTATATTTTCTGTCTTCAATTCTAGATCTAATAGGATCATCTCTATTGCTGTAGAGTAAGGCCATCTTTTGTATCTAGTATTCCTAAACTTGTCTCTAAGTACCTCAAGAGTCTCTCTAGCCGTAAAACGTGAAGAGAGAGCTAGGGGAAAAGAGAACAGGTGGATCCCTAGAATAGGACCCCATATCTGTTTTTCTCCTTTTTTATAGAATAAAGCCTGTGATTGTGATTGTATAACCAAACTTGTCTCTAAGTACCTCAAGAATCCTCTCTAGCCGTAAAACGTGAAGAGAGAGCTAGGGGAAAAGAGAACAGGTGGATCCGTAGGGTAGACCGCCATGAGCTCAAATCTGTGAGATGTGGCTGCTTTGAATATCCTAATCATGTTTTAATTGTTTTTATGATATATCTGAATGAATACATGAATCCATGATGTTTATAGCATGAGATCCCCACTTTTTTTATAAAATTTGGATTTTCCACATATTTGCACCTACAGCACTGTTTTCGTGATTTTTGTGATTTTAGGCTAAGATCCTGGATTTATCATGATCAATATGGTAGATCTGAATTCAAAAGCCTGAAAATAAATTCTAGGGTTTCATGATGTGGTTTTTAAATCGTTTTTCATTATTGAGAGAAGACCCTACGGTCTAAGTTCTCCCCTTTTGATGTCTTCCATCAACATGGGTATTTTTGGTTTTTATTTCTGGATTTAATGTGAAATTTGGGCTCTACCTATATCCTGGACTATTCAGGTTCAATTTTGAAATATTTTATAAAAATCATATTTTTCTAGATTTCTAGAATTTGACTTGAAGCCAGATTTTTGGATTTTTCACTTTAAATTGATTTTATTTGATTTCATCTCAATTTTATTTTGATCATGAAACCCTAGGAATGATATGATCATATTTGAAAGTTCTGGATCAATCAGACTATACGTATGAAAAAACCATACAGTTTTGTCTTTTTTGTGATTTTTCATGATTTTTATAGCAAGCCTTTTTCCTTTATTTTAACATGAACAATACCTGGCAACCACCTCGTGTGGATGAATAGGAGTGCCTAACACCTTCCCCTGTTCATAACCTAATCCCCTTACCCATCTCTGGTTGTTTTTTTTAGGAGGGTTATTTTTACCCTAAAATTGCCTTTTGTGCTTATTTAATATTTTGGTGTCCATTCACACCTAAATTGAATGGTGGCGACTCTTTGTTTAATTTAATCCCGCGTGATGATAGAGGAAGTCAAAAGGGATTTGATTTTTTCCCATGTCTCACAACTGGCGACTCTGCTGGGGACTTGAGGATTTGAGCCTTTTGGTGTTTGTTCATGTTTTGATTTTTTGATTTGCTTGCTATTTTGTGTTCTTAAGCATGTTCGGTATGTTTTAAATCTAAATGATTGCTTAAGAATTCATGGGGGTAGAAACATGCTTAATTTTGATTTGTAGGATTGTTTCTACAAACATGCGTAGGGGAGGTTCGTTTTGATGAACTATGCTTATTTCTTGCTGAATTTTTATAATAGCATGTTTTAATTTTCAGCATGATCTCCATGATGATTTTTGGTGTATAGCATGATCATATGTTTGCATGATGAGATGATTTTTTGAGCATGTTTTAGGTGCTATAGGATTGCTGTATTTACTTGTTTATTTTAAATATGCTTTCCCATTATGCCTTGGTTTGTTTATGCATGGCTGCGAAAAGAGTGGCAAGGGTTTGGGACGTTGTGAATGCACCCTATTTTTACAATGCACTGTGCACCTTTTATTTTTTACACAGCTTACCCTTAACCTATAGGAAGTTGAACCCGAATGTGTGTAGCTTGGCGCAACGAGGTCGATAATTCGGAAAGCGAAAGTGAAAACATTTACCTTAGAACTTTGGGCCAATGATGTGATGATAACGTGGATCTAGGATTCTGGTCATCACTAGGCTTGAGTGCTAAGTTGCCATTAAGCCAAAACCCAAAACCCCTACGCTTGAAGGTGGAGTTACACGTTTTTGGCTAAAGTACACAATTACGTGGGGATAATGCGGATGCCATATTCAAGGTAAACAAGGTAACAAGGTAATCCTATTCTTCTACATTATTTTCATGTCATAGGGGAGTCATGGTGCCCATTGGTTTGGGATAAAATTGGTCCCAAAATATGCATGTTTCCAAAATTGGCGCAGCCCATAGGAAGAGTTTCTAACTCTGTTTAGAATCAATCCTACCCAATGTTCATACAAGAGGCAACAAAAGGGTACCAAATTCTTGAGTATGGTGTCAATTTGGAGGGTACATGTGCCTTCCTAAACATGTATTTTAGCAAAAAGGTCAAAGTCCACTTTGGGACAGTTTAGAAGCCCTGCACTGGGTGAATCGTACGTTTGGATGAGCAATCAAAGTGATCAAACCATGTAAAAACTAAGAAAACATAAAAGAGTTCCGTAAAACCGTATTTGATACACGGGCTGGGCTCGTCCGTATTAGTTATACGGGCAGGGTTCGCCCGTGAATTTCATACGGTCACGGCTCGCTCGTAATTTGAATACGGGCAGGGCTGGACCATACTATGTATACGGTTTTCACGAAAAATTCAATTTTAATCAGTTTTTCCCACCAAATCTTATTCCTTTAACCTTTAAATAATGATAAAAGGAAATAGGTTTGAATAAAATGCTTCAAAAAAATATAAATAAATAAATAAAGTGTGAAGAGAAAATCCTTGGGGCCTCTGAAAGCCTTTGAATTTCAGACTTTTTCTCAAAAACTCTTTGGGCCTCTGAAAGCCTTTGAATTTCAGACTTTTTCTCAAAAACTCATTGGGCTTCTGAAAGCCTTTGAATTTCAGACTTTTCCTCAAAAATCCTCGGGCCTCTGAAAGCCTTTGAATTTCAGACTTTTTCTCAAAAATCCCCGGGCCTCTGAAAGCCTTTGAATTTCAGATCTTTTGGGCCTCTGAAAGCCTTTGAATTTCAGACTTTTTCTTTTGGGCCTGACCTTTTTCTTTTGGGCCTCTGAAAGCCTTTGAATTTCAGATCTTTGGGCCTCTGAAAGCCTTTGAATTTCATACTTTTTCTCAAAAACTCTTTGGGCCTCTGAAAGCCTTTGAATTTCAGACTTTTATCAAAAATCCTTGGGCCTCTGAAAGCCTTTGAATTTCAGACTTTTATCAAAAATCCTCGGGCCTCTGAAAGCCTTTGAATTTCAGACCTTTTCCAAAAATATCCCTGGGCCTCTGAAAGCCTTTGAATTTCAGACCTTTGTCAAAACCCCCCCGGGCCTCTGAAAGCCTTTGAATTTCAGATCATTTTCTCTTTATTGTGGGACCTGTTGGAAGCCCTAGAATATTCCAACAATTCTAAAAAAAAGAAAAAAAAGGGAGCAAATAAAGAAACAAAATCCAAACTCGTGTTCACCTAGCTTGCACATAGGCATTCCTAGGCATGTGAATGAGATTAATTGGGCACTGATTTTTTTATTTTTTTTGCCAGGTACTAATACACTTGCAATCATAGCTCCTGTAACCAGATCAAAAGCTCGCGCCATGAATCCCATTGAAGACGAAGCTGATGCTCCTCATCCAGATGTTATCCTGCTCCAAGAACAAGTAGCAGGACTAGCCCGAATGCTAGAGAACATATTGTCCGTACAAGCCCAACAAATGCAGGCCCAGAACCAGGCATCCACTTCCAACCCTGCACCTCCACCCCAAATCAATATTCCACCTCCAGTGCAACCAATTCCTAAACTCGTCTATGAACCCACCCCTGAACCTATACTGATCAGGGATGAGACAGCTGAGTCAAACAAGGCTAAGGAAAAGGAAAGGATAAGGGAAGAGGTTGAAAGAAAGTTCTTGCACAAACTGGAAATGATCCAAGATGAACTTAGAGAAGTAAAAGGGGTGAGCAACTTCGGGGGCACCAACTTTGAGGACTTATGCCTATACCCCAATGTTAACCTGCCGACTAAGTTCAAGTGCCCAGACCTAGACAAATATGATGGCACGGGCTGTCCCATGAGCCATCTGAAGTTATACTGTGGTGCCCTATGCCAGTTTGGGCGGGATGAGGGTGTTCTGATCCAACTCTTCCAAAGGAGCTTAATTGGAACCGCCTTGAGGTGGTTCGCTACTCTAGACCATGGAAAGATTAGAAGATGGAAGGACCTAGCAGATGCCTTCCTAGCTCAGTACCGGTTCAATTCAGAGATCGTGCTAGATAGGTACGACGTAATGAGAATGAGCAAGGGAAGGGACGAATCTGTGAGACAGTATGCCAAGAGATGGAGGGAGACTGCCTCTCAGGTCAGGCCACCTATGCTAGAGCAGGAGATGATTTCCACTTTCATCAGCACATTGGGTCAACCATTCTACAGCCATTTGGTGGGTCAGACCACCACTAATTTTGCTGCCTTAGTTCAAGTGGCTGACCGAATTGAAGACGGGATAAGGTCAGGTAAAATAATTGACCACTCTGCCATAGTCAGTCAGCAAGACCCCAATCTGAAGAAAGGAAGCGGGAATAAGAAGAATGGGAACAAGAAAGAAGGGGAGGTAAACATGGTGCAGCCACCATCAGGCCCTAACAAGCCCATACAAATCAACATACCGGCTCATTTTCCTACTCCATCTCCATCTACCCAGACCCCTATGAGGGTTAATGTTCCAGCAGCACCTTCAGACCAAAAAAGGGTTTTTACTAAGGAGGAAAAGGATGCTTATTTTGCAGCAAGGAGAAATAGGGTTTTCACTCCTATTCCAATGACTCCTTCTCAGTTGCTGCCCACCTTATTGCAAGCAGGGTATATCACTTTAAGAGAACCCAATCCGAATGCACCCAAGGGGAGAAATTTTGACCCCTCCACCACTTGTGATTACCACATGGGTGCACCTGGGCACCCTACGGACAAGTGCTGGCCTTTGAAACATGCCATTTAGGATTTACTGGACCAGAATACCCTGTCCTTCAATACAGGGGCTCCCAATCCACCTAGAACAGATATTGGACAGAACCCTCTGCCCCAGCATCATGGGGCAGGCCCCTCCAATGTTATAGGTGTCGTCTCCTCTGATAAAATAACCTTTGACCCATCCCAGTTAATTGCTCCAGTAGGGACAACGGTCAAGGTTTATTTTAACAGAATAAATAAGGAAAAAGAAATAAATGCAATTTCAAAGGGGAAAGATAGTGCTACAAAGAACATTAGCTCATCCCTGGACCGGGTCTCGTCCCTCATGGCCCAAATGAACATTGCAAAACCACCATTGGTCATCAATTGCAGTTCATCCACCTTTACTTCACCCATTCAGTCAAAACCACCATTGGTCATTAACTGTGACCCTCTTAATGCATCAGTCACTTCTGTGACCCCTCAACCAAAACAACTTCCACCATTGGTCGTTGATATCCCTTTCACTCAAATTTCATCATCCAAGTCTAAACTTCCACCCTTGGTGATAAATGTCCCCAAGCCTTCCTACTCTGAATCGGCTGTACCATGGAACTACAGTGAAGCTTTTACCACTACATGCCCTGCAGATGAAAGCAAGGAAGAAGTGAACCTCATGATGAGGTCAGGAAAATGTGTAGGGGTGGAAGAAAAACAAAAGGAAACAGAGAAGGAGAAGGAAGAAGAAAAAAATAAAGGAAAGACCAAGATAGGGGAAGATGCCCCTCAGGTAGTTGACGGTGAGGCTGCTGACCTCATGAAGATCATAAAAAAAGAGTGAATTCAATGTTGTCGAGCAGTTGAACAAAGTCCTTGCCCAGATCTCAATACTGGGCCTATTGTTAAATTCTAAAAAACATAGGGACTCCTTGTTAAGGATACTCCAGGCCGGCCCATGTGCCTAAAAACATTGAACCAGACCAGCTAGGCCGGATGGTTGGGCAAATATTATCCCACAATGTCATAACTTTTTCAGAGACTGAGATCAGCCCAGCAGGGTACCATCATGTAAACCCATTGCACATAGCTGTACTCAGTAAGGGTTGCATGATAGCCCGGGTCTTGATTGATAATGGGTCAGCTCTGAATGTCTGCCCATTAATAACCTTTGTTAAGCTCGGTCTGGAGCAAAACAAAATCAAGCAGAATGGAAGAATCATAAGAGCATTTGACAGCTATAAAACACACTCCCTAGGGGAGGTTGAACTGCGGGTCACAATTGGACCGTATATTTTCAACATCACATTTGAAGTGATGGATATACCTGCAGCCTTCAACCTACTCCTAGGAAGGCCGTGGATTCATACGGCTAGGGCTATACCATCTACCCTCCACCAAAGAGTCAAATATATCAGAGGGCAAAAGGTGATTACTGTCCTAGCCGAAAATTTGGTTCCTCCCATGTGGTCCCCTGATGTACCCTATATAAACATGGAAATGACTGCTGACAAGATGGCCTTTCACTCTTTCCAATTTGAAACTGTTAATTTCATACCTGGGGGGTATCAGGAAAAAGAAGGAAAATTGACCTGTGCTGAGAAAATGGTCAAGAATGTGCTAGAAAATATAACTTTCACCCTGGAAAAGGTCTGGGGGTTAACCTGCAAGGAAGAATAGAACCGATAAAGGTTAAGAAGATGGTCCACAGAGCAGGATTGGGGTCCAAGCCAAGGAAGTGGAGAAGTCAGAAGGAAATGGAAAACATGAAATTCCCTCACATCAGGGAAACTTTTCCTAAGCTTTCTCACATGATTCAGCTGTCTCCTCCTGAGGATCAGTCCAAACCCCCATACTATAACATCAATCCATTCCAAAAACCCAAATCCTCAACCGTGCAACCATATGTTCCACCTCCACCTCCACAAGCATTGGGTGGACCTGGGCCACATACAGAACAGCAGCATGATTTCTATGAGGACGTGGGAGCCTTTTTTGCCATGACTGAAGGCAACCAAGAAGGAGCAAAGAAGCTAACTTTTATTGATTGGGCTACAGTAGAAGTTCCATCTAGAACTGGCCCTACGGAAGAAGCAGGCGATGCAACTCACCCAGTATTGGTGATTTTGGATGCAGACCCTGAGCTTGAGGAGCAGGCTTGTATCCTTGCCCCAGATTCTTTTGTTCTGAACAATTGGGAGGAAACTCCCCTTAATTTTGAAGCCGCGTTTGTTTGGCAAACAGACATGGCTTCCAAAAAAAAACTCCATTAGTGGAATGCCCTTTCCCTGAAGGTTTTAATGAGCCTTCGTCTTCAGGGAAAGATTTTGTAGAAGGCTCTCAAAAAACACAAAAAGATTTTCCAATTTTTTATAGAAAAGATAAATTTTTCAAAAAGGTCCAAACCACTTATGAACCATATAAGCAAATGGAATTGGATTAGGTTGAGTATGACTTCGACCTCGAGCTCGACTTTGACCTAATGGGGGTTGAGGAAGAGACCGAGGACGAAGAAGATGACCCTCCAAAAGAAATCACATATCAAATGGAGCGTCATGAAAAGGGGGTCCAACCCAATATTGAAGAGACCATATCAATAAACCTAGGGACCGAAGATGACCCAAAAATAGTGAAGATTGGGATGTGTTTATCTGAGGTACAGCGGGATGAAATGATACGATTCTTGGCTGATTATGAAGATGTATTTGCATGGTCGTATCGGGATATGCCAGGTTTAGACACGGACATGGTTGTGCACAGGCTACCCATTCTACCAGATGCCAAGCCAGTTAAGCAGAAACTGAGAAGGTTAAAACCTGAATGGACATTGAAGGTTAAAGATGAAGTGGTTAAGCAATTTCAAGCTGGGTTCTTAGCGGTCTCCACTTACCCTGAATGGCTTGCAAATATAGTGCCAGTACCAAAGAAGGATGGAAAGGTCAAAATGTGTGTAGACTACAGAGACTTGAATAAGGCAAGCCCAAAGGATGATTTTCCACTTCCACACATCGACATCCTGGTGGACAACACTGCTGTACATAGCCTGTTCTCATTCATGGACGGGTTTTCTGGGTACAATCAGATTAAGATGGCTAAGGAAGACCAAGAGAAGATAACCTTCATCACACCTTGGGGTACCTTCCATTACACTGTCATGCCATTTGGGCTTAAGAATGCCGGGGCAACCTACCAACGGGCCATGACAGCCTTATTCCATGATATGATCCATAAGGAGATGGAGGTCTATGTGGATGACATGATAGCCAAATCATGTGAAGAAGAAGACCACTTGATCAACTTGAAGAAGGTGTTTGACTGGCTCAGGAAATACAGTCTAAGACTTAACCCTGCGAAATGCGTCTTTGGGGCTACATCAGGAAAATTATTGGGCTTTATAGTAAGTAGAAGGGGAATTGAGATAGACCCAGCTAAAGCTAAAGCAATCATCGAAATGCCATCACCTAGAACGGAGAGGGAAGTACGTGGTTTTCTTGGAAGAATTCAGTACATAAGCCGGTTCATAGCACAGCTCACCGCTATCTGTGAACCAATTTTCAAGCTTCTAAGAAAGAATAACCCGACAATCTGGAATGACGATTGCCAAGAAGCCTTTGACACAATAAAGGAATATTTGTTGAACCCACCTGTGCTAGTACCACCAACTCCAGGAAGGCCATTGATTTTATACTTGTCAGTTTTGGAGACGTCAATGGGGTGTGTCTTGGGACAGCATGATGATACAGGCAGAAAGGAGAGGGCGATTTATTACCTAAGCAAGAAATTTACAGAATATGAAGCAAAGTACTCTCCTTTAGAAAAGACTTGTTGTGCTTTAGTGTGGGCAACTCAAAGACTGAGGCATTATTTCCTTAGTCATTCCACCTTATTGATATCCCGAATGGACCCTTTGAAGTATCTGTTTGAGAAATCAGCTTTAACTGGCAGAACAGCAAAGTGGCAGTTGTTACTCTCTGAATTTGACCTCACCTATATCACGCAGAAAGCCATTAAGGGTCAAGTCATTGCTGATCACTTAGCCGCACACCCTTTACCAGAATACCAACCGTTGAAGACTAATTTTCCTGATGAGGCAATCCTGTTTACTGAAGAAGAAGAAGGGGAAAGCTCTTGGCAACTGTTTTTTTATGGGGCTGCCAATATGAATGGAAATGGAATAGGGGCTGTTTTGATCAAGCCAGATGGGGCACACATCCCAATCGTAGTGAAGTTAAGGTTCCAATGCACAAACAATATAGCAGAGTATGAAGCATGCATAATTGGATTGCAAGCTGCCTTAGACCATGAAGTAGAGGAACTTGACGTATATGGAGATTCGAGTCTTATCATCTTCCAAACAACTGGTGAATGGAAAACCAAGGATCACAAATTGATCCCCTATCACCAGTATTTGGAAGAAATAAGCACCAAATTTACTCGAATTTCCTTCAATTATATGCCAAGGGCCAAAAATCAGTTTGCGGATGCTTTAGCAACATTGGCTTCAATGTTCAGTATGCCAGAAGGTGTTGATATTAGACCACTGGAAATTGAAGTCAGAGATGAACCAGCTTATTGCCTTGTTCTAGAAGAAACCCCAGAAGAAGAAGTACCATGGTTTCAAGATATTAAGAACTTCCTAAATGATCGGAGTTTGCCAAAAAATATCACTTCTACAGAGAAAAGAACAATTCAAAGGTTGGCAGAACAGTTCTTACTAAGTGGTGGGCAGTTGTACAAAAGATCACACAATGATATACTACTTAGATGTGTTGCCAAGACCGAGTCAGAAAGGATAGTTGAAACTGTACATGGAGGAGTGTGTGGACCCCATATGAACGGGCACATGCTTGCCAAGAAGATTCTGCGACTAGGATATTACTGGTCGACTATGGAGCACGATTGCTATATACATGTCAAAAGGTGTCATTTATGCCAAGTGTATGCTGATAATAAAAATGCACTCCTAAGTGAATTGCACAACATGACATCCCCATGGCCCTTCTCCATGTGGGGTATAGACGTCATTGGAATGATCTCTCCAAAGACATCAAATAGACACAGGTTTATACTTGTAGCAATTGATTACTTCACCAAGTGGGTAGAGGCAGCTTCATATGCAAACATTACAAGTAACCACGTTTTGAAATTCTTGAAGCATAATATCATTTGTCGCTATGGTTTGCCAAGTGCCATAGCATCAGACAATGCTTCAAACCTTAAGAACAAGGACATGAGAAAGATGTGTGAACAATTTCACATCACCTACCACAAGTCAGCTCCGTATAGACCAAAGATGAATGGGGCAGTGGAAGCAGCAAATAAGAATATAAAGAAGATCATTCAGAAGATGGTAGTGAGTTTCAAAGATTGGCATGAAATGCTGCCACTTGCTCTACATGCTTACAGAACCTCGACCCGGACTTCTACAGCAACCCCGTATTCCTTAGTATATGGAATGGAAGCAGTTTTACCAGTGGAAGTGGAAATACCTTCACTAAGAGTGCTAATGGAAGCTGAATTAGAAGAAGCTGAATGGATACAATCAAGACATGATCAACTCAATTTAATAGAGGAAAAGCGATTAAAAGCGCTTTGTCATGGCCAATTGTATCAAAAGAGGATGGCCAGGGCTTACAATAAGAAGGTAAAGCCCAGAACTTTCCAAGAAGGAAATTTAATATTAAAGAAAATCTTACCCTTTTTGGAAGACCCTCGTGGAAAGTTTAAACCAAATTGGGAAGGACCTTATGTGGTCAAGAAGGTCTTGTTAGGGGGTGCTCTCATCTTAACAGAGATGGATGAGAAGGATTTTCCTGAGCCAATTAACTCTGATGCAATAAAGAGATATTTTCCTTGAATGAATATTACTAGGAAATGATCTGAGGCC
Source organism: Buxus sempervirens (assembly GCA_947561395.2). Lineage (NCBI taxonomy): Eukaryota > Viridiplantae > Streptophyta > Magnoliopsida > Buxales > Buxaceae > Buxus > Buxus sempervirens. Next base: position 21,128,332 of record OX387192.1, on the reverse strand, counting down.
ATTTTTCTTATATCCCAAAATTCTCATCCCTAGTCAAGCCAATTTGAGCCTGTTCGTCTTATTTGTTAAACCTAAACTAGACTTACAGTCTTATACTGGGGCAATGCCCATAGGGGCGAAGCCAATAGGGGCAAAAAGAAAAAAGAAAAAAAATAGGGGCAAATGAAAGCCAAATACAAAATAAGGGGAATGGGATTGAATTCATCAGGACTATAAGTCCGGTTGACCCATTTTCACATTTAGAAAATTTTGAGCCTTTAATACCTTTTCTTTCATAAACCGAGCTTAGCCTTTGTTTCGTCCTATTCTTAAGCCTTCGGTGATTTTAGTATATTCATTCAACTTTCAGAGTAAGATTGGTGATGACGGAATGCAGAAGCCGGCCCTAGTGAAAACCATAATTGGCGCTAGGGGCAATAAGGGAAAAAAGGAAAAAAAAAGAAAAGAAAGAAAAAAAGAATCAAAGGCTTAGTTGATCATGTGGTCTAAATTTAATCAGCATGAGCACTGGAAACTGAGCAGATTTGCAGGGTCAGTCATGGAGGTAAAGCCATTAGGGGATGATTCTAAAGGTCACGAGGTAGACAAATTTGGTCTCTCCCTATTGCTTGGACTACCCTTTTCATTATTCAACCTGATTTTAATTCCTTTAATTATATGTGATTAAGTGTTTTGGATCAGCTTTCAAAAAAAAAACTATACTTTGGCCAGTGATGAGAAATCAAATACTTTTCATAAAACTTCTGTTTTACAAGCATCTGAGAATTCTGAGGCCTATAATATAAAACCTATTTTTGAATTAAATCTATTGTCTTTCCACTAATGGAGTTTGCTTTTGTATAAAAGTATGAAAAAAAAAGAAAAAGAAAAAAAAGAGATAAAAGAATCTAATCCCTACTCCCCAACTGCTCCTCAAGCTCCCTAATCCTAGCTGCCCGAGTTGCAATAATTCCAGAAGCTCCCTCTGCATCAGGATCACTCAAAAAGGAGATGACCTCATCTGAAAAAGAATGCTTGATCTTCAACGCCCTAAGGTCAGCCAGGGAATCTTGATATTTCTTCCGCATCATTCGGACTTCAAAGCGACGAGCCTGCCTTTGTTCTTCAAGTTTCTTCTCCATGGTAATACGGCCAAACTTCTGCTCTTCAAGTTTCCTTTCGAGATCAATGAATTTTATCCTAAGCTCTTGTGCTTCTTGTACCCATATTTGATGGAGCCGCTTATGGGTTGCCCTTTCAGACTCCAGAATGTCCTCATAGGTAGGAGGAAGAACTATAGGAGGGTCCTCTGGTACTGGGGAATGACTCTGCACCTGCTCTTTGATCTAGAAATGATAGTCCTTCACATGGGACTCAGAAAAGACAGGACCCCGCAGAAAGCGAACATAGGACCACTCATTCATTAATTGAGCATTTAGCCCCATGGTGGCTGATGTAAGTGGCCCTACAAGGCTCTCATAGCCAGTTGAGATCATAATTCCCTGGGTCGCTCCAAACTGCCGAAGAACCCTCAAAGGAAGATAGAGAACAGCAGATTTCAAGCCTGACAGGACCAGAAAGTTTCTATCTCTGAAGCTGATCACTGTCTCTGAATTGGGCTGATAAGTGCCAGGCCATCTCACTTGATCATCCTGGAGAGTACCCAAGAAAGTGAACTATCCCTGCTTGCCGCCTTGGATATTAGGACAACCCCTGTGGCTCATCAGAACAGGAACTTTCAACCTTGGAAAGAAGCGGCGAGTTATCTCTTCAACTTGGCTCAGGTGGTCAAGCAACCAAAGCTGCAAAAAAGGGGAGAATTTTAACTTATTTCAAAAAGAGAGAAAAAAAGAAAAAAAAAAGAGAGAAAAAAGAAAAAAAGGAATGAAAAAAAAAAAGAAAAAAAAGAAAAAGAGAAGAAGAAGAAGAAAAGAAAAAAAAGAAAAAAAAATATATGTATATTTTTTTTACCTGTAGGATAGGGGCGCAGGCAAGGAAGCGTTTCTTCTTTCTGAAATAGCAGTCGGTAAGGGCCTGGTATATTTCTGCTAAGATCATAGGGGCCAACCTCTCACGTTCCCTAACTTGGCAGATGACTGAGATAAGAGCCAAGTCAACCTGGTCATCACCCCGTGGAAAGAGCAACTGGTTGACCACTATCAAAGTCAAAGCATTAAACCTAGAATCCTTGTCCCCACTCCTTAGAAGTTTTTCAGTCAAAAAGGTCTTGGACAAGATCAATAGGGTATCAGAATTCCCCAAGTCTTTCTTCCCTATACCCAAGAATGTAGAGGCCTCCTTTTTGTAACTAGGCTTTAGGGGCGGGTTCACAACCTTTTCAGAAAATTTTAAACCAAGGATGGTTTCAATTTCTTCTATGGTAGGAGTCATCTCTTTGTCATCAAAACGGAAGAGATTCAATTCAGGAACCCAGTGTCCAAACAAAGCTTCAATGATTTCCCACTTGAAGGGAATTTTAGGGATGTGTAGGATATGCCCTAAGTGGATGGAATCCCAACGAATCTCCTCATCAAGGGTCATGGAGTTAACCCATATGTCATAGAAGGAATCTACCACATTATACCTGGTGAGATTAGGAGGTTTGGATCTAACATGTTGTCTTACAGGAGGAGATTCAACGACAGAAGAGAACGGTGCAGGGGAAGCCATGGAAGCGCCAAAGAAGCCAAGGAAAGCGAGAAAAGACGTGCTCAGGGAGTTTTCAAACTATTAAAAGTGTCACAATGACGTTCCCCATGAGTTTATATAGAAAAAATCGTAAGGCAGTAAAATCCGTAATTATAATACGGGCATAGCGCGCCCGTATAGGAAATACGGACACCCTTGACCGTGGAAACTTCACGGGCAGAGTGCGCCCGTAGTACCTTTACGGGCACGGCTTGCTCGTAGTCTAAGTACGGTTCCTTCGAAAAAATGCAAAAAAATGGGAAATTTCAATTTCCTTGTTTCCCTAAGCTTCACCTGTCCCTGCTTTAACATTCATCATGCAATAAAAGCTGAAAACAAAGAAGAAAAGAGCACAAATGAATGAAAATCAAACTTCTTTTATATATATGAATATGTACATCACTTTTGTCAAAATACATGTATATAAAAAATCCTAATCTACTGTGCCTCCGCAGATCCATCTCCTCTGCCACGTCCTCTGCCTCGAGATCGTCGACGCCCGAAGACTATCGGCACTTTATCACGAGCGGAAATACGCTCCCTCCTGTAGCCCAAAATGGATTGGATGTCATACAAATATAAGAATAGAAGTCAAGAGCATAAAAGAAACATACCTAGAGTCAGCTGAAGAAGCAGGGGCAGACCCCGGGAGATCTACGTCCCTAGCAGACTCAAGATTAGGCTCTGCAGGAACAGGCTCAACCATAGGATCGGTACCAATAGCAGGCTCAGAAGCTGGAGTCGGCACCTCTGGGACATCGATCATAGATGGGAGGGTCTATCAAAACATCAGGAACAGCAGTCTCTAGCTCAGGCTCAGCAACAATAGCCTCCTCCATCATCCCAGCCTCCACGGTAGGCTCTACCACAGCGGCATCCATGGCCGACTCCATATCCACATCAGCAGATGCATCAGGAGCAGTCTCAGGAACTGGGGCAGACTCTAGCACATCCTCAGCAGTAGGTGCAATATCAGCCTCGATCTCAGGCTCTGCAGCAGGTGCCTCTACCGGACTGGGAGAAGTCACGAACTCCACCCGTGCCACAGAAAATACCTCACCCCGAAGATGCATGGGCACAGGTGAAGCAGGTGAAGAAGGGCCGGCTGTGTCCTCCTGAAAATAAGAGAAGAAATTTCAGTCAGAACCAGATAAACAGTTATAATAGCAGGAATGGAAATAAAAGAAGAAATTAACCTGAGTATGAGAAGGACCCGCCTGGTCCTGTGCATCAGAAGGGCCCGCCTGGCCCTGTGCTCTGGCTAGCTGCCCCCGGAGGTCTGAGATCGTGATATAGAGGGCATCCCTCTCAGTAATCGCAGCATCACGCTGGCGCTCTAGATCAGCATACCGAGACCGGATCTCTGCCAACTGAGCCTCCTGAAATAGAAAAGAAAGAAGTCAGAAAAATGCTAAGTTCAGATGAAATGGAAATAGAAGATCACAAAGAGAGAAGGCATACCGTCGTATCATAAGCCCTGATCACTACCCCTCCTATCTCCGTGACTCCACCACGGACAGGCATGGGTGGCATGAGGCACCCAATAGAAGCTCGCCTGAACCAGGCATCATAGTCACCCTCCTCTAATAATGTCTCTACCTCAGTCCAATCTAGGAACTGGGCAGGATCAACAGGCATAGGAGGAAAAGAGGGGGTAGTATCTGGAGGAATGGCAGGAATCCGCGGCTCTCCTAAATGCTGATAGAAGAAGCGCTCGCCGCAGTACCAAATGTTGCCCATCTGACCAATAAAGAACTGGTATCTCTGTCGTCTCTGGTCAGGGACAAAGGCATCATCTCTGGCTGCATGCAGGGCCAGCACCTCATGAATGTCCTCCATCCTGGGGACAAATAGCTGAAAAAACAGAATGGTATATTAGGTATGTGATTCAAGAAGAAAAGGAAAGAAGAAAGAAGAGGAATTAATGAAGATTACCTCAGACCGGTATAGCCTGTCCAAGTGGGCACGGGCGGACCTAGGACGACTCTTTTCAGAGTCGTGCTCCACATGACACCATCTACGTGCCATAGGATATGTATCCTCAGGCATCGTAGAGGTAGGGCGGAAATAGGGTATATAAACCCTAGCAAAAAACTGCAGAAAGAAGAAAAGAATCAGAGGAATAGAAAGAGAGAAAAGAATAGAAAAAGAGAAAAAGAGAAAGAGAGAAAGAAAGAGAAAAGGAAAGAATGATTTACCTGCAAGAAGGACCAGAAGAATCTGCACCCAACTCCAGCTCCTCTAGAAGTAGAGAGGCCACTCACTGATCGGCGCAGACCGGCCAAAATAGTACCAAAAATGAGCGGGCCCCATGCATACCTCCTCGCTCGATGCAAATCTCCCAATAAGCTAAGAAAATGAGGACTAACTGAAGTCGTGTCCTCTGGGAAGAATCAGGAGCCCATCATGTACAGAAAAAGAAATCGAAAGGCATATGGGAAAACGTGGTCACCGGCAGCAAGCTGGCCAAACTGCCTCCTCCTGAAAGTCTCTCTCAACCATGTCAGAGACAATCTCGCTCTCCCTCTATTCCATGCCTCAGGAGGCAGCACGATATATCCAAGGTAAGCAGCAACCTCATTAGTCTCTGGCATCACCATCTCAGGAATAATATCACCAGTCATCCTAATCCCGGTGATAAGGGTGAAGTCAGAAGGCCGGATCCCAATCTCAATATCTGGGAAGTGGAAGCTCAAAGTCTCTGGGAGGAATCTCTCGAGCAGTGCCGCAATAAGGGCCCGATTCAGGCGAACATCCGGAATAGTAATAAATAGGCCAAAGCCATATAAGCCTAGCTCCCTGCGGTAGGCTGAACTGCAGGCTCCCAAGAATCTAATAAAGCTGGCCCAGCTCCCTCTGTAATGGGACATCGGATACTCCAAGGGGATATCCGCCCTAATGCACGCTGAGGGATGAGTCCTCAAGCCATGCAAGAGGTCAGTATCCCTAATATGGGCAGCCACCTCATCAAAAATCTCTACTCTGGTCTTGGCCTCATCTTTGCCACGGCCACCTCTGCGGCCTCCTCTACGGCCCTCATCATGGCCTCCATCTCTGCCTCTAGCTCGGCGCCTGCTACGGCTCCTATCTCGGCCTGAAGCCTCAACTGCAGGCTAAAGAATCAATTGAAAAGGAAAAGATCAACGGGATGTATTTTGTGAAAGAATATTGAATTCAGAAAGGTTAGAATATACCTCTGGGGTCGTCTCACGCGAATCCCCAGAAGGAAGATCTGGGATATCTGATTCCGAATCCCGCTCAGCTCTCGAAGACGAGGCCACATCAGTATGATCCCGCCTAACCCTCGAAGAGGAAGGCTCATCTGCAGGATCCCTGGAAGCTGATCGAAGGCGGGCCATCTACGGTTCAAACCAGGGAGTTGGTTAATTATTCTTGTTAAAAATTTTAATTGCTTAATTTTTATTTTAACCAAGTTCAATTGATTGGCAGGAAGAAGAAAAAATGGAGAATAGAAGAAAGTGCTTCAGAAACTCCCGATCAAATCAAGAACTAACTGAAGGAGTTTATATTTTTCTAAAAATATTTTGTTTGTCTTCGCTTTAAAAATTATATAGAGCAACTGTATAAGAAGTACATGCTTCTTATAGGTTCTCTTTATATGAAAAAAAATGTGTGGATGTTTTAATTTATTCCTTGGTATGTCCTAAAGATATCTAATCATTTATTTTACTTGGTTTCAGGACAATCAAAGCATGCTCAAAATGGCATGAAAATTATCTATTCCATGCCAAGATGTTTAAACATCATGTGAATCAAGGATCGATTCATGCCAAGTCATTAAGTATTCCGCTTCAGGGAATAAAATCCAAGTCTAAACAAGTATGGCAGCACCACAGGCCAAAAGCCAAGATGGAGATAGCACAATTGCACTCAAGACTTGGAAATAAAGATGCTCTAGCAGTTCATAGAGTAGCATTCAAGAACAGATTCAAAAGAAGAAGTCACTAAGGCTGATGTGACAAAACAAATCAAGCAAAGTATGGTTCATACATATTGGCAGAAGCAATTCCCAGAACTATCACAAATCAGATGATTAATGCAATGATGACCAATGGTTAGATACAACAATTCTAAGCCAGTATTCCGTTGGTCAAAACAGAAAATTGCATGGGACAGCTTCTTGCTTCAAGAGCATGAGCAAGTCTCGGCCAAATGAATAGATAGAATCAATTCTGGTCAAACATGAGAACCAATACAGGCAAAATAATCATGGAAGTGTTCAAGGCATTAAACAGTTACAATCTTAGTCATATTCGGATGCTCAGAGAAATTGCAAGTCTTAGTCGAGCAAAAATCATGGTTATAATCTGTTAAGGAATACAAGAAAAATGAAAAGACTCTTTGGCATACTTGTTTATGTCGAAAGGAGAACTCATCAAAGAAAAAAATGGAAACTTCAAGCTCACCCACAATGGATGCTTGAAATAGCAATGAGGAGGCTCGACAGTAGCTCGAAATGAAGAGGACTTGCCGGGGAAACAGGGATTCGCCGGAGGAGAACAAGGTCGCCGGAAGGAGAGAGTCGCCGGGGAAACAGGGATTCGCCGGAGAAGAACAAGTTTGCCGGAGGAGAACAAGGTCGCCGGAAGGAGAGAGTCGCCGGAGAACAACAGGAGTCGTCGGAGATTTAGAGAAGAAGAGGAATGACCGGAGAAGAAAGTGCGGTCGCAGAGGATTTAGGTTTGAATACGAGCAGAAATGAAGAAGAGGTCGCGGACGCGGCCTTAAGAAGAGAGTAAAATCCGTAAACTCAGTACGGGCTTCCATCGCTCGTGAACATAATACGGTCCCGTTCAACCGCGCTCCAACTACGGGTAACCTCGGTCCGTAATAAAAATACGAGCGAAGCAAAAAATTGCATATTTTATTATTTTCTCCACATTTTTCAAAAGATCAATGTCTATATTAGTTGTAAGTTGCAAGGATTGCCACCATACTCATTTTTTTTAAAAACTTTTTGTCTCAAATCTCACTTCATAGCCACGAGTGCTCGTTGAGAGGAGAGAGGAGGATTTGGCCCTTAAGCTGAGGGACTTCTAGCAAATCTTCCACAATAAATCATTTTTCATCCATTCAATCCTTGCAAAGTGCAATTGATTAGACAAAAATCTCAGAAAGTGCAATTGGTGGGTCTTTTTGCTCTCTGCTTGTAATTGGTTCCAATCACCAGCAAAGAGGGGGCAGCTGTAGACACCCCAAATTGCACTACAGAATGAGAAAGTAATAAAAACATGTAATTAGAACTTAAAACAGGTCAAAAATGCATAAAAATTGACAAAGCAGGCTTTGCCTGTATTTCATTCACGGGCCGGTCGCGCCCGAAATCTCTTTACGGACAGGCGCGCCCGTATTGAAAATACGGTCACCGTTGGACCGTAATTCATTTACGGTCACTAAAGACTCGTGCGAGTTTTATTCTTCTCTCGATTTCCGAGCTTTATCTTTAGTCCAATATATCTTTAAATGAGCGAATTACGTCTTTTATTCGCTGAAGCCACCTTGGTTGACTATGGATGGGCATTATCTCTGTCTTTCACTCTATCTTAAGGAGCAGGATATATCCTTCTGGACCAGCCTTGCCCCTGTGCTTGCCTATAAATAGAGGTGAGATCCTCAAGCAAAAGGCTACGAAATTTTGAAGACTCAAGAGCTCAAAGAGAAGAGGAATCCCTGCTGCTCTGCTTGCTCAATCCAAGTAAGTCCCTTTTCCCTTATATTTTCTGTCTTCAATTCTAGATGTAATAGGATCATCTCTATTGCTGTAGAATAAGGCCATCTTTTGTATCTAGTATTCCTAAACTTGTCTCTAAGTACCTCAAGAGTCTCTCTAGCCGTAAAACGTGAAGAGAGAACTAGGGGAAAAGAGAACAGGTGGATCCCTAGAATAGGACCCCATATCTGTTTGTCTCCTTTTTTATAGAATAAAGCCTGTGATTGTGATTGTATAACCAAACTTGTCTCTAAGTACCTCAAGAATCCTCTCTAGCCGTAAAACGTGAAGAGAGAGCTAGGGGAAAAGAGAACAGGTGGATCCGTAGGGTAGACCCCCATGAGCTCAAATCTGTGAGATGTGGCTGCTTTGAATATCCTGATCATGTTTTAATTGTTTTTATGATATATCTGAATGAATACATGAATCCATGATGTTTATAGCATGAGATCCCCACTTTTTTATAAAATTTGGATTTTCCACATATTTGCACCTACAGCACTGTTTTCGTGATTTTTGTGATTTTAGGCTAAGATCCTGGATTTATCATGATCAATATGGTAGATTTGAATTCAGAAGCCTGAAAATAAATTCTAGGGTTTCATGATGTGGTTTTTAAATCGTTTTTCATTATTGAGAGAAGATCCTACGGTCTAAGTTCTCCCTTTTTGATGTCTTCCATCAACATGGGTATTTTTGGTTTTTATTTCTGGATTTAATGTGAAATTTGGGCTCTACCTATATCCTGGACTATTCAGGTTCAATTTTGAAATATTGTATAAAAATCATATTTTTCTAGATTTCTAGAATTTGACTTGAAGCCAGATTTTTGGATTTTTCACTTTAAATTGATTTTATTTGATTTCATCTCAATTTTATTTTGATCATGAAACCCTAGGAATGGTATGATCATATTTGAAAGTTCTGGATCAATCAGACTATACGTATGAAAAAACCATACAGTTTTGTCTTTTTTGTGATTTTTCATGATTTTTATAGCAAGCCTTTTTCCTTTATTTTAACATGAACAATACCTGGCAACCACCTCGTGTGGATGAATAGGAGTGCCTAACACCTTCCCCTGTTCATAACCTAATCCCCTTACCCATCTCTGGTTGTTTTTTTTAGGAGGGTTATTTTTACCCTAAAATTGCCTTTTGTGCTTATTTAATATTTTGGTGTCCATTCACACCTAAATTGAATGGTGGCGACTCTTTGTTTAATTTAATCCCGCGTGATGATAGAGGAAGTCAAAAGGGATTTGATTTTTTCCCATGTCTCACACCGACCTACACAATTCGGCAAATAGACTTCGAATCCCGGTTTCTTGTTGATTGACTTCACAGCATAATTCAAATTCCGGGCTATCAGAAAGCTAGCCCAGATAAGATGTTGAGCATCGGTTATATCATCCACCATAGAAAGGAAACCAGGGGCATTAGCAAAAACTTTGAAAGGAGGATTGGGGAAATGACGAAGACCAAAAAAAGAAAAGAAAGCATTCAGAAAAGGAAAGGACAACAGGAGTCGCGGCCAAACATGCGTGACCACCAAATTCAGGAGGCACATTTGGAGGATTCGGCACCCGAGTATAAAACTTGGACGGAAAATAGTGGTAAGCCCAAAATTGGAGAAACCACAACGGTCCTCCAGCAGTTTGAAGGGTGCCCTGGATAAATTCTTGGAGTGAACGGTATAAGACCAACAAAAAATAGGGAGCAAGAGCGACTTCATACTCACCCATAATAAGCTTAACTAGTGAATAATATTCTCTGGTAACTGCTTGAGCCTTGGAGCAGAATACGAAATTACAGAAGAAGTAAAGAAGGAAGTAGAAGTGTTCCACATCATCCTCGTAATCTGGAGGTTGAAACTTCGCACAGTCCTTGATATAGGACCGATAAGAGGTACGGATCGTATCCGTCTGTTGAGGTTTACTTCCTGACAAAACAATCCCTTTCTGCCACGAGGATCCAGCCTTCTTAGAGGTTTTTTCTCCTTCACGGGGGGTTGCTTCCTTTTCTTCACCACCTCTTTTCCCTTATCACCTACTTCCACCAGAGGTAAATGCTGGTAATTCTAGAGATCTGCCATGCCGACCCGGACCTCATGACCAGTTGCGAGGAAGCCGGTAATGAAGCAAACATCTATGACAGTAGGGGTCATCGGTCCGCAAGGAAAGTTGAAAGTATTGGTCTGGGCATTCCAAAATAAACTCATGGAACAGAGAAGCTCGCGATTCAAAGGAATAGAGCGATAAGAAAACAGGATCATATCATAAATACCAGTTTTACGCCAAATAACTGCAAAACGCTCTTTCATCCTGTTAACCCAGGCTACCCATTCAGGATAAACAGTCGGTCAACTCCGAAAACGGGAAGACTTATTAAGACTGCTACCATCAGTGAAAAGTAAGGGACCCTTCACTCTTTCAGTCGGAGCATCCAAAGGAGCATCACAAGCACAAAGGAAGGGACTGACAGATATCGAGCCGTCGAAAACTTCGACCGTAGAGGTATAGCGTATGATATTACCCGCTATTGAAGAAAAGGAAGAAGAGAAGACAATAGCCGAAAGAGACAAGGAAAGTGAAAATTTTGGCTACGGTACTTTATAAGCAAGCTGGAAGATGAAACCCAAAAAGTCTCATCATTTCGATCGAGGGAAAATGGCGAAATCTTTCACATCAAGCAACGGACAAATTTTGAAAAAACCCAAAATACTTACTCATCACATCGGCCGATGACGGCGTAATGAGTAAGTAGGGGGCAATGTTTACACCCTATACGAACCAACGAATAAGAGAAGGCCACGTGGCACCTATGTGGCTTACTTAGGCCATGGCATCAACACATGTAGGCTTTGTACAATTGGACAGGCCACGTCAGCATACGTATAAACCAAAAGTACAGTTAAAGCCACGCAAGCCAATACGACAAAACCACAACTATTAGAAGATCATGCCATCGGTCGTTCAAGAGTAACCTATTTTTAAGATCGTGGCCGACCGGTTATCTTTCTGTAGCAGAAGACGGCTAACCGCCATGAAGATCGTGCAAAAGTAGGACGTTGAGCAACCGTCAAGGATCAGCTATAAAAGGTATAACTTCGAAGAACTCGAGGACACAATCCATCCAACCGCAACCGGTTATAATATTATTTTGATCATCCGTGATCTTTATCCCCTCTTCTACACTGTAGTCAGAAGGATAAACTAGGACCTCTCTCACTGCTTCCAGTCTCAGTGACATCTTAGACCCCTCTTTACTTCGATTAACACCAAAATCCTGCCACCGGAGAGTAAGTTGAGGCCGCCCCTGACTCGCAGTTTTGTGTTTACAGAATCCCGAGCAGCCGGTCCCGAGACTCGCTCTGATCAAGCTAGGTGACTTGTGTATTTTCGGGTAAGTAGCAATCCAAGGTGAACCCCCTGAATTGGCTTTGCTAGCAGCCGCCCCCTTCCTCCTGTGCTTATACCCGATTACGGCTATAAGACCAGGACAGGCCTGTAAGACCCTGAATTTTGTGAGTATTTATTTATTTATTTAGTTATTTATTCTGATGTATAAACTGTGTTTATCAGGTTATTTTGTAGTTTGAGGGCTTAGCCCATACTCGTATGTACAGGCGTTATATAGCCATTTTTCCGAAAAATCGTAGTATTATCATTGGTATTATTAAAGTATAGTTATGTGATTATTAACGCGAATAGATGCTGAACATGTAGTATCTTCGGTGGGCGAGCATGCATAGGATCAAGGGGTTAAAAGGGTTGATCCACCGGCGTATACATCTCGCAAGGTAAGTGTTAAATGAGCAAATAAGGGAAAGTAGGGTTTTTAGTTTTAAACGAAATACGCGTATACTTACGGAAACATTTTCGTTAAGTCTGGACATCAGGAGAACTCGCGATTTCGGCTGGAGTGGCGACTAGGGCTTCTGTTCGTGAAGAACCATAAATCGCAAGTGCTGGGAGAAGGAGTTCGGAGCTGAAGTTCATTGGGTTATTTCTCTCTGCTCGAGAAGATTAGTTTCGGTAGATTTTTCATTCGCGTGCGTGGCCGGAGAAGTGATCGGCCGAGGTTTTACCATTCGGGAATAAGCACACTCAGGTGAGTAGCACTGATTTACAACTGGGATTTGTGTTTTCTGTTTCTCTCGAGATTATTCTGATGCATGGTTTATATATCAACTGATAGTATGAGTTTTTCTGGTTTTCGGGAAGTTACATGAACAGAGTCTCCGGATTTAATTTTATAATTGAAAATGAAAGTGTTTAGATTAATTCCAAATATGGTTGGGAAGTCTTCTGGGAGTATTAGGAGTGTATTGGAGTAGTTACAGACCTTCACAAACCGGCCAGTCATGTAGATCTCAAAATAACAGAGAAATGAAAACCACAGGGGGTATCCGCTCACCTCGCGCTCACCGGCGCTCACCTCAGAGGTAGGCGCCCCGTTAATAACGACCTACCGCCGAGCTCGCGCCCACCTCACGCTCATCTCGCGCGAAGTAGAAAACGATGCGCCTATCTCGCTCGAATCTCGCGCCCACCTCACGCCCATCTCGCGCTCATCTCGCGCTCACCTAGCGTCGGGTGAGCGGCAGGTCGATTTTACCCATTTTCTTCACCGCCGACCGGCGCTCACCTCGCGCCCACCTCAATAGGTGAGCGGCAGACCTATTTTGCTTACCGAAATAGAATTTCTGATTTGACCAAGAGTATTTGCATTACTTAGGGGTTAAACCACTTCACTATTCACTTGGTTAGGAACCTGAGAAACCATTTTGCCTATGAAATTATTAGAGGAAAAATTAGTGAACCTCTTAAGAGTTTTTAAGTTGAGTTTAGGTTACTTATGAGTATTGTGCCGGACACCAAACTAGAAAGAGTTACCAGTTACTTTTCCTTGTTCTATACACTGTTTTGATTGAGAAGTTCTTGTATTTCTAGTTTCACTTGTTGGAAACTTTATACGTATTGAAAGGTTTTCTTTGGTATGAATGGATTGAGTTTTACTTTCATATGACTTGTGTTACAGAAATGAGAAAATACTGAATGTACTTGAGGTACTGCTTGGTCCAGAGGGACAGGTGATGAATTGTGATGAGTTCTTACATGATGTGAAATGAATGGTTTTGTTTTGATATTGAAATTGAGATTATACGATGTTTACTGTTTTGGTCTAGCTTGTCCTGGATCCAGATGTTTAAGCTTAGTAATGTGATGTTATTGTTGGTTGTTGGAATTGCATGGCCTTGTGTGTTGCCACGACCGGTGTAGAGTAGCCAGAAACCCTGAGTAGGCCTGGTTGTCAATGCAGAAACCCGGGGAGTAGGCCTGCATTGGATGACGAAACCCTGAGTAGGCCGTCATTTCAGAGTATCCGAAACCCTGAGTAGGCCGAAACTGTGTACATGGAGGTGTGGAGTGTCTACTTGGCATGTTTAATTTATCAACTAAACGATAGTCATGACATTGACCAATCGATGTGTTATTGTACTTAACTGAGATGTGATTTGTTTGATTTGAACTTGGGAAATTGATGTTGGTTGTTTAAACGTATTGTAGTGTTGTCGATGCATAGTTTTAAAATGTGATTCAACTATTTTTGCATGCATGTGCTACTCGCTGAGATATTCGTATCTCACTCTGTTGTTGTTCTATTTTTTCAGATACTCGTGGTGAGGCGATTACTGGGGTAGATCCTGCTGAGGCATATAGGGAGGAAGACTACTATTACCTTCCTTAGACTTGTAGGTTATCTGTTCCGAATTTGAGAACTTGAATTAATTGAGATGTATTAAAGTAATTGGGGATGAACCATATGATTTCAGTTCAGTTTAAATGTTACAATTTTGCATAAATGGAAATGTGCACTCTGTCAGGTTATAGATGTATGATTATCCAGCGATCATAAATTGATTAACGATCCTTGCCTAACCTCCGTGAGACGTGTTATATCTTTAATGAACAACACGGATCCGGGGCGTTACAAGGCCGGTCCTGCAAGCCCTGTCAATTTTCTTTTTACTTTTTGTTTCCCTTTCTGAGGATTATCTATTGTCGCTTTTGGCCCGTCGGCCGATTTTATAATAAAGGATTTGTGTGCCATTAGTTGCTTTCGCTTTCAAACACTTACAAGAACCCAAACGAAAACCGAACCCCTAGTTTTCATATCATCGCCTGACCGATTTTATTACAGGTAACTTGCAGTATGACTGAACCGATCCCGGTTTAGATTCGGAACAGGTGCCAGGGGTCAGAGCTCGACCCGAAATCATTGTATCAAACGATACTGGCACGCCCGCGTAGAGACACATCATCAACACCGACACGTGTCCACACCGGCCCAATTTCAGAGCATATATATATAGTGTTTCTCAATTCCTAGTCATTTATTTTATTTCCCATGATATTACAGTGTGAGGGCAATTTATTATTAAATTATATAACAAATAAAATTATAAGATTTAAAAGAAAATATACTATTGGCATTTCATTTATTAACAATTACTATGTTTAAAGTATGTTTAAAGTATATGCATATTTATTGATAAAATAATGGGTATATATAGGTTATAATCAAGGTTACTGTGAATATTAACTCATTCCATGAATATATAATTACTAATTAAGATGCTTAATCGTATTGCTAATTTCTCTATTACTCTACAAACTAGTTGTTTTACCTATGCTTAATATATTTTTTAAAAATAAATTTAAGATAAATAACATATCATTAAATAATTTAAAATAACTTTAAAATAGTTCCTAGAATGATTAAATGTAGTAGTGAGACATTTGTTAGCACACATGTAAAGCCGTCAATAATTCATTATTATCCAAAAATATAAGCACAACAGTTCCTAATTCCACTAAATCTTTTATTAGTAGGATTTATTCTCTTGTTGACATTTTTTGCAATCAATAAATATTTAAAGGGAATATTATATGATCATCATCCTTCGTCTAATTTTCATCAAATTATAATTCACCTATATTTTCAAATTATTTATATTACATTAGATCACAGTTCTTGAGTTATTCTCCTATGAGGAATTGAAAGCTATACTTGTTACCTAGCATATTGATATGATGTCTGGTTTACATATGTTATGTTCACCATTGAGTAAGCAGGTCATGTATTGGTCTACGTTTATTCTACGGAATGCTTAAATTGAAAATAGGTAGAACATTATATACACTTAAACTTTTCCTTTTTAGTTTCATTAGTAATTAAGATATGGTTTATTATGTCTTGTAACCTTCTTTTTGTAAAAAAACAATAGCAACCTCTAACTAATAAATAACAAATTAGGAAAATGACTAAGTATCATTTAGAAAGAAAAAAAAATTTGGAAGAAGTAAAGACTTAAACCCATAAATCTAGCACTTCTTCACCTATATATATATATATCAAAATAATTTCAGTTTGTTTTGTAAGAAGCCTATTTTGCCTAACATGATAACGATTTGTTCAATTCAAACCTTTTGAATTATAAAGGCAAGAAGATAACCCTTAATCGACATTTCCTTTCTTTTAAGATGACCTTTCCGACATTCCAAAACTCTTTAAAACAAGAAGATATAGACACAAATGTAACGTAATATATATCTATATATATATATATATATATATATATATATATATATATGAATGCAAAAAGCCCCTCTATCTATATATTATATATATATATATATATATATATATATATATATATATATATATATTTATCTATCTATCTATCTATCTATACTACATATAATGGGAATAGGCTCCTTGGAAAGCGTGCCAAACAAAATGTGTAGCTTCCCAAAATAGCCCTTGCACACCAATTGAGAAGATTTATTAAGGGTACAATGGTCAAAACCTACAATCAATTTTAAAAACTGTTCTCACCCATGTTCTCCCTCTCTCCCTTCTTTCTTACACACGTGTAGTACTCCATGTGCATCCTGCTAGTAGTATATAATGCAAGGTGCCCCTTGGGAATTGTGCCATCCATTATGTGCGACTTTCCCAAAAAGCCCTTACACATAATTGTTAGATTCATTAATAAAAGGGGTATAATAGCTAGTTATAATTGCCCTAGTCCTTTTAAGACTAAATCAGTACTACACATCTTCCCTATGTCCCTTCCCTTTCTACATAGGTGTAGAACTGCACATGCACCTTGCTAGTCTATATATATACTATACATAGAGCAAGGTGCCCCCTTGTGAAACGTGTAATAAATTATTTTTGTTTTGCCCTTATTGACCTTATAAATTGTTGTTAAACTGTATTATTTTGGGGGGTATAGCTATCTTTTTCTCTTTAATACATTTGAAGTTTCTCTAAATTTGAATAGTTACAGAAAAATTCCTACTTCTTAGCCAATTGTCTAACTTCCCTAATCTCTTTTATCTGCATAGCCAAGTGCATGTGCAATATTGCATGTACAAAAAAAAAAGGTAAGCGAGAGAGGGAATGGTTATGCAACTGATTATTAATTTGTTAAAAAAAATTGAGACAATTTTGACTATTATGCTCTTTTATTAATAAATCTTCACAATGATGTGTAAGGGCGGTTTTAAAAATTCTCACATTTTGCTTGGCCTGATTCCCAAGGAGCGCTATATATAATATAAATTGAGAAAAATTGACTATTGTACCCTTTTATCAACAAATATTCAGAATGATGTGTAAGGACTGTTTTGGAAAGTCTCACATTTTGTTTGGTGCGATTCCTAAGAGAGCGCTTCCTCATATATATATAGTATAGATAGATATAAAAGATAGATAGACATATGCAATTTTTCACATGAACCCCACTAGCTAGTAGCTACTACATCTACGTCCCCCATTGCACGTCACGTGCACTGTGCTAGGATATTTAAAGATAAGTTGGGCGGTCTTATAGACTCAAATACTAATTCTAGAGCTCTGTTTCCTTTCACGATAGGACTCGAATTCCTTAAACGTCTGCTACTTCTTTCGAATGATATCGATCAGCATTGGCTTCCTTGCTTCTCTGTTCGGTAAATGATTTGAGATGTCGGCCGAAACTTACCGATATCCAGCGACCGTAAATGGCGACCAGGACAATCTTGGTTTCGCCAATTACTTGATTGGTTAGTTTTTTCTTCTGATTTCTTCGTCTACCTCTTTTTCTTTTTCTTTTTTACTCCAAATTTTCTTTTTAAAAGAATCTATAATTTTTTTGGTTGTTCTTTGAATCTCAGCGACGCAGTTCTTCGTGGGTTTTGTTTCGCTTCTTTTCAATTATTGGTTCCTAAATCTATTCAGTACTGTTTTGGATTATGCGGTAAATGTTACTCCAGAATAGCAGTTTTCTATAATATGTGATGAATTTAGTTTTTAATCACTGGTGGATTTTAATG